>CM026209.1:14498792-15103792 GCA_014839995.1 Xenentodon cancila | reverse complement strand
GCATTCAGTTCCATCCACGGTTGTGTGGGTGACATCAAACTCTGGCTGTCACATCATTTTGCCTGTTAGAACGAGAGCAAAACTGAGTGTATAGAGTCTTCAACCTGGATTTAAATAAACTGAGTGTTTCAGCTGATCTGAGGTTTTCTGTGAGTTTGTTCCAGACATGTTGAGCATAGAAGCTGAAGGAAGCTTCTCCATGTCTGGTTCTGACTCTGGGAACTGATATAAAACAAACGGATCCAGATGACCTGAGGGGTCTGGAAGGTTCTTACTGGGTCAAGAGGCCACTGATGGATTTTGGTCCTAAACCATTCAGAGTTTTATAGACCAGCATCAGAACTTTAACATCTATCCTCTGACAAACAGGCAGCCAGTGTAAAGACCTCAGAGCTGGACTGATGTGGTCCAGTTTTTGGTCTTAGTGAGGACTGGATCAGCAGAGTTCTGAATGAGCTGCAGTTGTCTGACTGAGGTTTTAGGTGGACTTGTGCTGTTACAGTAATCAAACCTACTAAAGATGAATGCATGGACTAGTTTTTCCAGCTCCTGCTGTTCAAAGTCAAACTCAGAACTTATTGTTCACATTGGCTTTTGGCACGAAAGAGCACTATGTCACTTTTCTTTGTTTTTGTTTGTTATATTGACATATTTAGATTTTTATTCTATTTTAAGGTATTTTAGTTTATATATTTTTTTATTGTATTTATGTATTGATCTTTAATTTGTTAATTCTGTGAAGCACTTTGGTCAACTTAGGATGTTGAAATGTGCTTCATAAATAAAAATTCCTTTTCTTTCTCGCCGAGCTTTAAACGGCCCAAGTAGATCATTAAATGCCTCTTTAGAAATCCTCTTTGGAGCAGTTTAATTTATAATTTCTTAACACAACTATACTCAGCGGTGCCTCTGAAAACAGTTTTTGCCTCTTCTCAGTGGTAACTAGACACAGCTGCTCATGTCTGAAACCTTTTGCCCTTTTTTTTTTTTTTTTAACAGGTACCTTGTTGCCACGGTTACCTTCAGAACCCGGGATGACACTACTCACAATAAGGATCGAGAAAATTGGGTTGAAGGATGCCGGCCAGTGCATCGATCCTTACATGACCATCAGCGTCAAAGGTGCAACACAACTCCTGCGGTTAATGAGTTTGTGAGACACAGCTGGTAGTTCTGATTTACAGCCGCGTCTCGTCACTTTAGGATGGGAAGTATATCTTCTTTCGATCTAAAAAAAAAAAGAAATAAATAAGTGTTTGACTTGTATGAATCCACCTGCAGATTTGAACGGCGTCGATTTGAATCCAGTGCAGGACACCCCAGTGGCCACCAGAAAGGAAGACACTTACATTCACTTCAGTGTGGACGTGGAGATCCAGAGACATGTGGAGAAATTACCGAAAGGTCGGTCTTACGGCGTTGGCGCCTGATGCTTTGTTCATTATTCATCTACTTTTTTGGAGGCTTTCATGTACAGTGGAGTGCAAAAATTGGGTCAAAATTTGAATCTCTGCAAATAGTTCAGAATCTTCTGCACATATGCGGGCCAAATCTAAATGGGTGAAGGACAGGAAGGTTATGGGGGTTTTTGAATGTCAGGAGAGCAGGATTTTAAAACCGACGAGCTGAAGTTTATGGAGGGATTTGTGTGGTAACTCAGAGAAACGTGTTTTAAAATAACACAGAGAGCATTAACCAGTGTGGCAGTCCTGTTGGAGGCGAGCGATGGTTGGAGACAGTTGATGATAGGGAAGTGAAATTTGGCATTGAATGCATGTTAAATATGCTGCCTGTCAGTGGCATTACTTGGGTTATTTTATGCAGCATCACAATTGTTTTTCTCTCCAGAGTTGCATTAAAGTAAAGAGAATTAGATGACTGTATCAGTTCTTTGCCACAACATCCCAGAGGTTCTCAGTGGTGATAAAGTCGGGACTCTTTGGTCAAGTCTGCATGTGTGAATGTTGTCTCATGCTCCCTGAACTGCTCTTTCATTCTGCATTTGTTAATTAGTACTTATGTTTTTATGATCTTTCCAGTAGAAGTAGTCACCATTTGGGGTTATGACTACTAATTTTCCAGTTTTAGTAAATCCATTGCTCATTTTAGGAAACGAATGGACTCAAAAACACAGTCCTGTTGTAAAACAAACCCTTTTGCTTATCAACCTTCAATTGGATTATCTTGTATAGAAGGGATGGGGAAAGAAAAAGGGCTTGAATATGAAATAAACGTCTAATATGAGCCCTCCTATATTCCTATAATAACCAAGTCATTCTCTAAATTCCTCCAGGAGCAGC
Organism: Xenentodon cancila; assembly: GCA_014839995.1. Lineage (NCBI taxonomy): Eukaryota > Metazoa > Chordata > Actinopteri > Beloniformes > Belonidae > Xenentodon > Xenentodon cancila. The sequence goes on along the minus strand of CM026209.1, from coordinate 15,101,492 downwards.
TATCTTCTTTGAATTCAAGCACTACAAACCCAAAAAGCGGTTCACCAGCACAAAATGTTTTGCCTTCATGGAAATGGACGAGATCAAGCCCGGGCCTATCGTAATTGAACTGTGAGTGCTTTTTTATTCTTCTTTTCCTCCGCCACTGATGGTTCAGGAGCTTCCTCACTGCGTTCATGAGGTAAAATCTGCTCCTACTTGATTTTCAGGTACAAGAAGCCAACGGACTTCAAGAGGAAGAAACTGCAGCTTCTCACAAAGAAACCACTTTATCTCCACCTTCATCAGACGTTACACAAAGACAGCTAAGCCTCGACTCGAACCAGCTCTTTTAATCTCCCCGCACATCCAGCAAAGCGCAGCGTCCACCCCTCATCATATCCAGCAATACCAAATCAAGGTTGTGGGATTTTCTACGTGTGTGAAGAACGTTACATGAACTGAGCCAGAGTTTAGTCTCATTAAAAACCTACTTGTTAAATAAAAGGTCCAACATGTTGCATTTTGTTTTAAACGTTCTTTTTATCTCTCTCTGTTTCTCTCTATGAAAATGAGGCTTGTGAGTTTATTGATGCATTTTGTTTGTTGGATTCTTCTTCACATTCAACAGATATGCCATAGTTTTTGAGAGAAAAGCTAAAAAACGACTGCCTGCATTCTGATTACACATGAAAGGACTCTTGCTGCTGCTGTAGAGGTGTCTAACGGCGGCTTACAGAGTCTGAACAGTGACGCGTTGTGCTTTCCAAGTATAACCAGGCCTAACGCCTTTAAAAACATTAAAAAAACCACTGTAGCAGAACTGTAAGTGGTCGTGACTTTCGGTCAGGATTTAAAAGGTAAAAACCAACGGAACTGTGTGGAATTGTGAGGGAGTCGATCCCTCACCAGGAACAGCCGTTCCCTGAACAGCTACAGCAGAGACACAAAGGGTCAGGCTGATCTCTGCAGTTTGGAAAACTTTTACAAAATGTATTAAAAACTCCTTTGACTCGGATATAAACACTCAAAATTATAAAAATACTGATATTTGCCAAATAATCAATCTGTAGCCTCACATTTTCATCGAATAGTTGAATAGTGTACCAACAGACATTTTAAATGGCATTCATTTGTAAAAGAAAAAAAAAGGGTCCAAAAATCAAGATGACTCTGTATATGACTTTTTCTTTTGGGTAAGACCTTTAATTTATCGATAAGTCTGTTTAATTTTGGAAAATGCATTTGATGTGTTGGATTGAGATGAGTAGACTGATACCTCGGTGAATACAAATCAAACGCCAGCAGCTTGGCTCGAAACTCTTGGTAAAATCTGCCTCGCAGCGCCTCTAAAGCTCCATGATGAATGTTTTCCTCTGAAATGTCAGCGTGCTTTCCTTTTTTAAAAGTACCATTTCATCATCTAAAGTGAAAGAGGCCTTTTTTTCTGCTTTTCCATCACTATAAAAAGAATATTTAAACACCATGTAAATCTGATTAAACACTATTGAGTCCGTAGCGGTTCAGTTTGTTTCACCAGTGGCATTTTTTTTAATGGTGCACTTATGTCATTGTACAATATCCTCAAGATTTTACTAAGTTGGAAAGTTGCAATTCATTGAAAGTGGTACATTTTAAGACTTCTGTTGGCACTGAAGTACTTCGTATAATTCATTGGCGATGGTTACGTTCAGTGCATCCTTATACTGTCTGTACTGCAGATGCTTAAAGGATCTGACACTAAACAAGTGTCTGATTTTTTTTTTTTCTAAATATCATGTAACTTTACATTATGTTACCGCAGGTGTTTCTCACTAAAACATCCATTCTGTAATGTTTGCGTTTTTATTTTAAGATTTTATTTTTGTAACATCACAAAAATCCAAACTGTAAATGAACTGTAAGATACACTAACTGATTAACAGTAAATGTGTATAAACTTTTGATGACTGAGGGAACTAACATTTACAATGCTTCTAATTTTTAATAAACCACAAAAGATACCGTTTGTTGGTTGATTTCATCCAGTGTCATTTGAACTAAACCCCTTTGTTGCATTTCTTTTGAGTTAGTTACTAATATTGCCTTTTTCTTCCTCAGCATTACTAGACATATATATATATATACACACACACACACACATAAATATATATATATATACACACACACACATATATATATATATATATATATATATATATACACACATATACACACACACACACACATATACATGCACGTGCCACTGTCACTACATAGGGAGCTTAGCCAGACAACATCTGGATACCACTACTGTTCATTGCGACGTCGCTGTTATACAGACAGGTTATAGATCACTGATCACTGCTTTCTAATGTACTGATCATCAGTTGTGATGCATTGTGGGATACAATTACTGTATTCCATGGATGATAATTGTTACACTGTGCTTAGATGGTACTACAAAATGTTAACCAAACTTTGAAATGCACTACCTAGCAAGTAAAGGGTAGTTGTGGATACACGCCCATGGTTTATGAAGAGTTAAAGATTTAGATCAGCGACACTGAAAGTTGTCATTTTTAAAAACTTCTTTCTGCATTAAGCAGTAGGTGTTTAAAACCGAAAAAATATATAAAATAAAAGCTGTAATCATAACATGCAGGTATGTGGAGTATTTGCAGCCCGGTTGATAACAGAACACCAACAGCGTTTATATTCTTTATTATTAAAAGATCTAGCGACATAGTAAAATAAGTTACACATCTGGCCATGAAATTACACATTTATTTGCAGTTTGTGCTGAAGCAACAGTTTTGGGGAACTTGTTTTGAAATGCTAGTAGTTAAAATTCCTCATTTCTTGTTTTTAAAAAAAATTTCCACAGGAAACAACATAAAAAAAAAAATTTGCCCCTTGGGAAAAAAAAAAAAAAAAAAAAAAAAAATCCTTGCCCTTTTTTTAAGATCAAGTCAAATGAAAATTCTCTGGCATATAATGAATGTTATTGCACTGTTAAGAAGCGGTTTAAAAAAAAAAAAAAAGTGACAACTATTTCAAATCATATAAATTTCAGACACAATTATTGATTTTTTTTTTTTTTTTTTTTTTTTTTAATTTAAGGACCCCTTTTTAATAAAGCTCATTGCAGGTTTTTACTAACAGAAATACAAAACCCATGACCTACGTTGGGACTGAATCTGCTCTGTTTCTGGGATGGGTTCGGGATGAAGCTGTGTTCAAGTCCGTTGCCGTAGCTGGTGGTGTTTTTAAGGCTTGACCGTCGCTGGCCTTCCTGAGTCCTGAGAGGCCTCCTGCTTCACATGGAGGTCCTGGCCGGGGCCACTCGGGCCACCCGCTGAGTTCTGGAGGGCATTGGGTGGTGTCTGACCATAACCATCACCAGGGTGTGTGGGGTGAGGCGGGACACCTGGGAAGCGCATGTCAGGGGGGAAAGGCGGACGTGGTCCCAAAGGGCCTCGGACACCTAAACAGGACAAATGAGAAAGAAGGTAAAGGCTGAGAAAGGTTGGGCCTTCACAACTAATGTTTAGGAACCTCAAAAAAACCAAAAAAAACCCAACAACAGTACCAAAGCAGTTTACAGTGAGAGAAAAACACAATAAAAAATAAAACTAAACTCAAGCTGAAACATACCATGTGGAGGTGGAATCGGTCCAAAGTGATGAGGTGGAGGACGGAAATGTGGTGGAGGTGGACCTCGGGGATCCATCACAGGTCCAGGGCCAGGCCTGGGGTGGAATGCAAGTCCATTAGCAGGTCGGGGTCCAAAATCTCTTCCCATCGGTCCTGGTGGGGGGATGCCTGGGTGTCCGTTGGGAGGCAGATGAGGCCCTGGATGAGGAGAAGGAACATTTGCAGGAAGAGCGCCAGGCGGGAGTTGATAAGATCCTGGCCGTGGTGACCTGTAAGGTCCAGGTGGTGGCAGACGGCCATGGGGTCCAGGGGGGAGCAGTGGATCATGAACTCCAGGGCCCGGTGGAGGTCCTTGACCTGTGGGGCCAGGAGAGTCCCTGATAGGTGACGCCATAAAAGATCCAGGTCCCTGAAAACAAGCATTGTAAAGAAAAAAGAAGGAAAAAAACTGTAGTGAATGCAGTCCCAATTTGTCAGATAGTACATCAATTAAAATGTTAGTCGTGCAGTAAAGTTATCAACAAACCATATCATTTACTCCCAGAGAAAAGGTGCATTTCAGCTAAGACTCAATCACAACCAGTTACCACACAGCAGGATTATATTCAAGAAAAATCTCAACCTTTTTCTCAAAAACGTGACCATTGACAAACATCACCAAGACACATTTTAGCTGTGAAAACGAGTAAAAAAAACCACACAGTCAGCCCAAGAAATATGACATCATCCCCACAGAAGCAAAACTCCTGAAATCCCATGTCCAAGTCTGGTGGGGGTGGAGTGCTTGCATACACCTTTACACCAAGCATGTGGACTCAGCGGCCTCTATACTCACTGGCTCGGGACTCTCTGTGGAAGCCACAGCCTGAGTCTCTGCTTTTATCTGTGGATCTACAGCTTGTGTCTGTTTTAGAGTGAGGAAATACACAGCTGAAATGTAGATACAGTAGATACTCTACATCTGCACATAGAGGACGGGGGCATATATATATATATATATATATATATATATATATATATATATATATATATATATATATATATATATATATATATATATATATATATATATATATATATATATATATATAATATATATATATATATATATAATAAATTAAAAAAACAAAAAAAAAAACCCAGTCTGATCTAAGTAACGGTGAACTTACAGATCCATCTAGGTTGGCTGGGGATGAGCTCCGTGGGCCCATCATGTCTGAAAAAAAGAGTGGGACTGTTTTACAAACGGGATAAGGAGACCAGAACTCTCTCAAACAAAGACTGCAGAAGACCTACCCATCCCGGAGATGTGTTTGTTTTCAGCGTAGCGACCATGTGGATCTGATGGAGGACGAGGACCTAGAAGACAACAGCGCAAACACAAATGACAAAAAACTCTGTGGTGTTTAAAGCATGTTCCCTGGGGAGAGACAAATTGTGAGAAAGAAAGAAAAAACAAAAAGGTGGAAAGAAAGTATTAAAAGGTTATTCATCAAGAAAGTTAAGAGCAAAGAATATTTCAAATTATAACCTCCAACTTAAGTTTAATTATGAGCAATTTAACATAAAAGCTTAAAGATTTAATGCATGGAAATTGAAATAATCTTCTCATCTGGACTCCAATGCTCATAAAGTGAAGGCTTCGAAGAAAGCAAAAGGGGTCAAGCAAGTTTCAGCTGCAACAAGAAAAGACTCTTCTGCAACAAGGGCATTTTCTAATGGTGCAACTAAAACGAATAAAAAAAGGAGGCAAGTGAGAAGAGAGAAGGTGGGTGCAGGATGCAACAGACACACGGAGGAAATAAAGAAAGAATCAAGGCGAAAGAGCTGAAAAGAAAAATCAAAGTCAGGTGTGAAAGAGGAGAGAGGTTTAACAACATGAGACTGTAGCAGGGGGATGAAGTCCAACTTTGGCCAAAAAAAAAAAAAAAAGTGGGAGAAGCGATCCACATGGACTCACCATACGGGTCAATTCTTCGCCCAATTGGGGCAGAAGGAGGGCGCCTGGGACCCTCGATCATTAAAGGAGGGGATGGAGCACCCCCACTCACAGGAGAGGGACCATATGAATCACCTGTACAATCATACCACCAATAAACGGAAATAATTACATTAAGAAAAAAAAGAGCAGCTGGTACGACACAGTCTAGGTCATAAAGAGGTCCTCATTCCAGGCTCTTCAGGACAGTCATTGTAACAACTGTGAAAAAACAGATGTGGCAGAACTGGAATCCAGTCGTTTACCCACGTCAGAAATACAAAGAGGGATAAGAGCATTGTCTTTTGTAGCTCCATGGAACAACAATGTCCTGCTGGAAAGAAATCAAAGGACAAGTTGTGTGCGCCTACCTTGGCGCGGTCCTCCAGGCTGACCAGAGTTTGGTCTGAAGAGAGGAGCACGACGCTCATTCAGCTGGGAGGTGAGTACAGCCAATCTGTTAACGGGTGAAAAACTGTTTAAACACAATCAATACTATCGATTCAAATCTCTAGTGAATCCTCACAACTGAGGTCATGATTGTTGGTTTTCCCTCATTTCTTACTCACTTCTCACGCAACTTTGACGCTTCAAGCTTCTCCTGACTTAACGCTCGCTCTGCATTACGAGCAGTTACCTGCGACAACACGAAGAACTGATAAGCAGCTAATAATAGTTATTTATAAATACACTAATATGTTTGCACAAATGCTGTGCTACATACCCAGTTAGAATGAGTTTTGTTTTCCTGCTCTTTTATCTAAAAAATAATAATAAAAAAATTATTTTTTTCCCCCCAAGGGCTCAAGCTTCAGCAAGATTTTTCTTATTTGTATAATTTAAGACGATCCTCAAGGGACTTTACCTGCTCTTTATAAACCTCCTCGGTCTTCTTCATCTGCTCCTCCATTTCATTGATGCGCTGCCTTAAGATTTTAACCTGCTCCTCGGCTTCGAGAGCTTTACCTCCCACCTCGGACAGGAGATTCTCTTTGCGGCTTCGCTCCAGCTCTTCTATTGTTAATCTCCTGTCAGGCAACAGAAATGCACGCCATCAAACAAGGGAAGATAAACCCTCACACCTCATTTGAATTTGTAAAGCACACGCTTTAATTCATGAGATGTTTGGATTGAACCGACACGTTCCGTATGTAGCTCACAGTGAAAATGTACAAACACTCACGAAAGCTTCACTGGAAAATCGCACCAAGAAACAGCCTGTTCACATGTAATGATGCTGAATGACTGGGGGAAGTCTCACTTACTGCTGCAGCGCAATCTCCTTCTGCTGGTACATTTCAACCGTGATCTCATTTCTCTGCTGGAGGATCTTGAACTGGTTTTCAATGTGGCTCTTCTCACTTTTTAGGGTTCCTATTTCATGTTCCAACTCCCGGTGTTTTTCTGTTGCAAAAAAATAAAGAAAAGGTGTTCGATGAGGGGCCTTCGTGCAATTAGATTGCCTAAAACAAAAAATTTAAACAGACTATATGACTTCTGCATTTTTTTCCATTCAGATAGGTGACATACCTTCTTGCTCTTTCCTCGACTTTTCTTCATTCAGGAGTTTTGCCATGAAGCGATCTCGCTCATCCTCTACTACAGCAAGAGTGGTCTGGACCTGTGACAGAAATACAGAATAAAATACTTTTCAGAGAAATACAATCCTGAAAGGGCATGTTAACATTTATGCTTTTTAAAAGTCGGTCAAACTATAAAAAAAACAAAACAGCTGTCTTACCCTGGAAACATCCATCATCAGCTTTATTCTGTTTCTTATGGTTGTTTTTTTATCTGTTAAAGAGACTAAAGACCAGCAGAATATTTGAATTCAAGAAAGAGTCATGACTCACAAAGATCAAGACAATCCGACTTAAAAAACACTGAATCTTTGCATGCATCTTCCCCTTTCCAAAACCAGTGACGCGGTTGCACTCACCAGGTGCTAGTTCACCATTGGCTAAAACTTTGGTGTCACCTTTTTGCACATCGCAAGCTTCCAGGTCTGCCAGAAGCTCCGAAAGCACCTGCCAGAAGACATGAGATATTATTTTGACATGCAAATCAAACATTGTGACAGCAATTAGTGGCAGAGAGAGAGAAAAAAACCCCAAAACAAACAAAGAAACAACAAGACTGACCTCCACATTGTGATCTTTCAGTACAACAGAGTCCTCCAGCTCTTTCTGGGACTTTTGATAGACTTTAATCTTCTCGTTCAGCTCCTTGTGTTTGTCCTCCCAGCCTTTAATCGTGGCCTTGAGCTGTAAGAGTGGTCAAAGTCAGAGGAGCTCTGGAAAATGTGTCTGTGATTAATTACTCCAAACACATCTATAAACATGTCTTACCGTTTTGTTCTCTTCCTTTAATCCAGTGAACTCTTTCTGTAGACATTTGTGTTGTGCATTTCGTGCATCTTCACGAATCTTGGCCTCATCCAGGAGAACAGTAGTCTTTTGCAAAAGACAGTTTAAAACTTGTGTTAATCCTGAAAGATTACAGACATATTTTCTGCGGTGCAATCTGCAAAATACTGTGAGGACGGTACCTTAGCGAGTGCTTCCTGAATCTTTTTCCTGCTGAGCTGCAGTTTTTCATTCGTCTTCTCTATTTTTTCAATCTGGAGAGGGGGGTTATGCATCATGAATATGTGAAGATGGGTCAAAATGAAATGAGTAAAAGAAAAGTGAGCAGATACCCTGGTTTCATTTTGAAGTGAGGCAGCCCGCTGTTCATCAAGAAGCTTTGCGTATTCTTTTCTTTCCACTGTAAGTTGTTCATTGAGTTTTTCTGCTTCTGTTATCTTACTCTGCAAAAGGCAAAATGGGTTAACTGCCATCCCCTCAGTGATTTTAAATGCTGTCCAAATGACAAAAACAAATATGCCGTTCTCAACACATACAGCAAGTCCATCTATTTGTGAAATGCTAATTTAACACAGATGAAGCAAATGCCTAACTGAGGAAAAGCTTTCTTTATTAGAGCTTACCTCCAAGTCTTGCATCTTTTTCATTGTGCAACTAACTGTTTCCTTCGACTCTTTCTGGTATTCTCTCAGTTGTTCAGTCTTAAAAAAAGAGAAGGCATGATAAGATTTTCTAAATTAACTTAGATGCCTGAAAAAAATGTATCTTGTGGCTCACCTGCTCCTTGAGTTGAGATATTTTGGCCAGAGCCTCATTCTTCTCTTTTTTGAGCACCTGGACTTGCTCTTTGAGCTTCTTTTCATCCACTTTTTTTAACCAACACAAAGCGCATAATCAGCAACGCTGCCAATATTAATATTTTCAAATAAATGTGAAAAAGCAAAACTTACCAAGGTATTCTTTCTTCTTTACCTACAAAAAGTAAACATTGCATAAATGTTTACCAATGATTGTGAGATAAAATTATTTCATCATGTCAGACTTGAGAGAATTGTAGCATCTCACTGCAGACTACTTTTTAGCAGGCGTATATCAGTTCAACTAACGCATTTCTGATACTGTCAAATCACACATAATTTGAGCAGACATGCAAGCAGCAATGTCACAACACTTACTGCCAAAACAGTCCTCCAGAAAAAAAGAGTGAAGGTCAGAACTCCAACAAAAGAAGTTGTGACCACAGCTTCCCAAGGACAGCCAAACAACGTCTCTCCTGGCCTCCACTCCTCTGGCAGCAATGAAATAACCTGAAGCACGACAACAAAATAGTTTTCAAGATTCAAAATGGCATAAACAATTGCAAAGCAAAAAAACAAAACAAAAAAAACAAAACAAAACAAAGTGTTTAGTGCCAGGGTAGCAAACATTCTTATACAATTCTTTTCACAGCTTGAACCCACTTAATACTGCAAAAAAAGAGACAAGTAAATAATGCAGCATCTCCACTTAAAGTTGATCCTAAATCCAGCATTTAATATATACACACACACACACACACACACACACACACACATACATACACACATACATACACACACAAACACACACACACGTAATGATTAACCTAAATGTGGTCAAGAAGAGGACAGCTCACAACCAGTGGTCTTTCAGCCTAATCAAACCACTGTCAAGTAATGTCATCACACCACTTACAGCATTAACATTCAATAACAAAACTATTACTCAGCAGTATTTTATGCAACACCCAGGAACAAACAAGGGTGAAAAAAAAAAAACCATGTGTCAAAGCAGCTTTAATCTTAGGGGATCAAACAATTTCAATTCTGAATGAATTCATAAAAGAAGTCTAGAAAAGGCTGCTTCACATCAATAAAGCAGGGAAACAAGTTATGCAATCTACGCGTCGCTTTTAAGTTTAAACACCAACGTATTAAAAGGTTTACTAATTAACTGGCTTTTGTGGTTCAGATTAATCTCCTCAAAAGAACAGAAAAGCTGTGCATGTTGCTCCAATAACAAATAAACCTTTGAACCCCTGTTGACAGGACCTAATACACTCTCATGGCTCTAATGAAATCTGTTACTCTTAAAACTAATGCAGTTAACTGCAAAAGCCAGCATCCTCTTGCAGTCTAACGCTAGTCTAACTATCATTAAGGCATTGCATAAAGACAAACCCAATCATGCTCAGAAAGCAAGTTATTTAAACCAGACATTCAAAAGTCCGAGACCTCCACGTCAGAGTCGACCTGCCATCGGCTCATTAACACGTCAGCAGGCCATAACAGCATTATTATTAATATTAGCCATGAGGGGTTAAGTCAAAGCGTTTACTTACATGTTGCAATTCCTTCAGGAAAAACACATAAATTGGTTCTGGCTCCATTACAGGAGGTAGAGATGCCGTTTCAGTCTCCATGTCCGTGTTTAAATCAAGACCCGAGCTAACGAAATGCTAACTGACAAATAGCGGCTAACCGGGTAGCACGTCAGATATTTGAACCAATTACTCTGGACAGCTGAGGTGACGTTAGGTGGCTGTCAGCGCACAATAAAGCATTAAAACACGCCGTATTAAAACACCGAATACGTACAGTCGATGCAAATGCTAAACCAGACTTGAAAACAAGAGCTTGCCAATGATGCAGTTCAGCAGTCCTTCACCACCGCCATCAAAACAAACCGAGCTCAGTCCAGCTGGGACTCAAACACGACTCAGTCTTGTTACAGAAAGAGCGAGAAGAAATGCGATAGTCTGACAACACTGAATCTACTACACGGCGGTGTGTTGTGAGCCCTGCTTTCTAAAATTAGGCCTGCCGGCGTTTCAGTAGCAGCCAGCTCAGCACTGGCTGTGGGTGAACTTCAGCCTTCACAGAGACCGTGAACACAACAGGGGGAGGAGCGAGGAGCGTTCATGGAAACCGGACATTTCCAAAAGCCTTCATTGGTATGGGATAGCGCTCCGATATAAGTATAATGTAAGACAGTAATGCAAGGCCTCCACCGCTCAGGAGTTTAAAAAAAAATTTTTTTTTTTTTACGTACAATTGTGTATATTTGATCAAACCAGATATATCATATCAAACAACTTTATACAGGTAACAGTAATCACACTCCAGCGAGATGGCAACAAGTCTCGAGGCATGCTGGCTGACTGTTGCCTCCCCAACATAAATAACATTAAAAAAAACATTTTTTTTATTGCTAACTTTTTGATATCCTAACCCTGTTACTACCAGTCCAGTTTAAGCATCACATCTACCACACTCAAAAATCACATGCGAGCTCACCTACTGATATTGAACTGTGGTAAACGCATCCTGTTAGTGATTATTTAGAGTGACACTTTCTTTTTGGCGTCTAGCTGGAATCTGTCATGTTAGTGGACTCATAGTTGTCACAAAAAAAATCCAGCTGACTTATAAAAATATGTCCTCAATCACCTCCAAACAAGGCCTGAGGAAACATTTTTTTGTCCTTTTATATAAGAATATAAATCCAGCACATGCTGATTGAATGGGAGATTTCAGCCACCATGTACCATCTTATTAATACTGAGCTGTACCTGATGACGCTTAAAAACAATCCAATTTAGTTCAAAAAATGCATTATAATTTCATATTTTGTTTTTTCTTAATTTCATTTTTGATTTTACAAACCAAAGTTTTTAATGAATACAAGGACCATGGCCAACCCATATAACAAAAAAGAAATGTAAGTGTGAAAAAACAACTTCTAAATCCAGTGAAACGTATGCAGGAAGTTTTAATTATCAGACTTACCACAATGGTCCATTCTGCAGTTTTATTCTTGATTATTGAGAAGATGCAGCCCATGTAAACTGTTCCCGTTGTCAATAATCCCACTTCTTCCTCATGTTTTTCTGTCACTGGTTCCACTGGGTCCATGGATCCTTGTGGAACAAGATCTACCACTTAGTTCCTTTTGTGCATTTCATTAACAAATTAAGTGTAAATATCTAAGTACTGCTTAGAGTTAATCACAAACTAGTCAGTTAAAATAAAGGCAGAACAAAAAAAGACTGATTTGCAATTTCAACATAATTAAGCCCAATTAAATTTTAAATTGCATACTGCTTTGATTCCATGAATGAACTTTGGAACCCAGTAGTAAAGGATGCATCAGGTGACATATTCAGATTACCAACCTGGAGATGAGTGCTCAACATCAGCAACCAGGCCCACGTCCGAGGGGTTTTCCAGAGTGGTTTGAGAGGCTTTCTGCATATCGTCCATTGCACCCAGGTCTGGCAAATCATCTTTGTTTTTATTGAAATGTTTGCCGTCTTCCTCCACGTTTACATCTGGTGCAGTGGGGACCTCCTCCAAAACTATCTGCTCCTTTTTGATCACATCTGGTCCTTCTTCATGATACGTTACTGTGAAGTTGTCATCATGATCCATTTCAGGCTTGCTGTCAACTTTTTCTTCAGCAACAGGGGGCACGACTTCTTCCACAGTCAACTGAGGTTCATCTGCAATGTAAACAGAGAGTGAGATTACATTTTCAGAAGATCGCCACCCCCTGTGACGTACATGTCTGAAGAACTGCATGAAAGGTCCACACATCATCCTTAAATTCTTCAGTGTTCAAATGACTTTAGTTACAGCTCGAATCCTAAGAAAAATAAACTTAGTGAGTGTCACTTATTTTAGCATCCAGAAATCGATGTGATAAGCTGCACGTCCCAAGTTATCAGCGGGTAAAGCAGAGCATGCCATGACAAACATAGGAGACAATCCCATATCAGCCCTTATTTACATAAGATATTCAATATAAAATAGTAAACATCACACCTACCTCTGTCATCGTCCGATGATTTGTCAGTTGCTAAAGGTGTACTATCACTGACTGTTGAATATTTTTGCCGAAGGCTGAAAGCAAGTTCCTGAAAGTCATCCAGTAATTCAGTTTCCTCATCCAAAATACTCATGTCCATTTTCTGGTCTAAGTCTTTTTTTGTATCCCGGCTATCGAGCATCTTCTCAATCTCGTCCAAGATGGTATTCTCCGAGTCTTCCAGGATGTGCTCAAGTGCGATTTCAATGTCTTTCGTGGTACCGGAGTGAGACATACGAGTAGCCTGCAACTCTGTGTCCAGATCAGAGAACATAGCCTCCACTTTGAAGAGATTTTTTAGACCGAGCACCTTCTGGACCTGCTCCATCTTTTCCTCTGTGAAGTGATCTCTCAGCACAGTCAGTCTCATTATGCTATCGCTGTACTGTGGCTCTGGCGTGGACTGTGTTGTTTGCGGTGAGGGATTATCAGAGTAAACATAGTCCGATTCTGAGAAAGAAAGTGCATTTTCATCCTCAAGTAGCTCTTCTCTCGGTTTGCCCACTTCATCCTCAGTCTCTGCATCATCTTCAGCTTCACTTTCATCCATCTGTGTTGATTTATGAATATCTAGGTCCTCGACAGATAATCCTGTAAAACTGCTGTTACTTTCCACATCAGGGACTAAATGGTCATGGATCTCATCTGCTTTGAATTTATCATCTTTGAAATCTGGATCTTTGGATTGCCTCTTTTCCGTGGACTGGTCGGGATCTTTTCCACTTTCACTAATGGCCAATTCTCGATCAGTCACAGTTTTGTTTTTATCCAACGCACCATCTAAAACCTTCTCTGTTACATCACTACTGTCCTGTACATGCGATTCTTCACTAAGATCTAAATGCTTTGACACCTCATCTGATTTTTCCTCAGTAGGTTCATGCGTTTCATTGTCCAATTTTTCACCATTAGAGTTAATATACATTTCACCTTGGGACACTGGATCCACTGGTAAAATATTCTCGTCTGTTTGATCTTCGATTGACTCATGAGCTGATTTGAAAGTTTCATTCTGAACTTCCTCGTGTCCAACCACTTCTTGATTGCTCTCATCTTCACTATCAAACAAATGTTTGTCAGGGTCACTTTCAGATTCTTTAATATTTTGCTGCACAACACTGGCATTGGAAAGATCTTCAGAAATCGGCTCCATGTTTGCTGGATCCCCTTGAGGTTCTGACTCTGCATTTTCAAAAATCTGTGCTGTTGTTGCACCAGCTTCTTCTTCCTGATCCTCCTCATCTTTGTCTTCATCTGAGCTCAAATCTTCAACAGTTGTCTCTCCTCCCGTGACAACGGAAAACACAGCATCTCCGAGTGACGTCCACATGTTCTTCTCCTCTGTCATCTTTGATTTATCATCATCTTCTTTAATTGGGATACTTTCAAGCTTCGAAAGAGAATCAGATGCTGCAGTGTCCACGGTTTCTTCAGAGGAAGACAACAGGGGAATTTCCTCTTCATCGTCAATGACATCTTCTGGATGATCGTCCACATCTTCACTGTGCTCCTCAGCATATGGGGTAACTTTTGTGGTGATTTCATCATCGCTGGTGATGGCATCAAATGTTGTTCCAAGGGTAGTTTCAAACTCGGGGATCTCCATTCCTTCAGAAACCGACACTGGTTCGTTAACTAAATCCCGTTTGGGCACAGAGTCCACTTCAGATTCAATGGGTGCATCTTTGGTTTCACTCCTTTCTGATCCATTTTCAAGAACAGAATCAAGTTCAAGTGTCTGCTTGTTCTTTTCATCTCCTGTGTCATCAGGTACAGCTTTTGTATTAGACTCCAAATCTTCTACTGATGTGTCAAGTTCTGGTAAAGCGGTACTTTGGTCTTCCCGTACTTTATCAAGACCCTCATGATGCTCAGTTTGTTTTTCACTTTGTGTCACTTGTTCCACTGAAGGCTCCGGTTCTCCCTGTGTGCTTTTTATCTCTTGGATGCGTTCAAACGTCCCATTGTTATCTTCACTATTCTCCTCTACCAATGAGGCCAAAAGGACATCTACATCATAATTGTCAAACTTGTTGAATCCAGTGTCAAAGCAGACAAAATCTGTTTCCTAAAAGCAGGAGAAAAAAAAAATAATTTACAAATATTTTCATGGCAGTTATATTTATTAATACTGTTATGCTGATAGTTTAAAGAGGTCTGATGAATTTTTGATTTAAATACCCAATTCATTTAGTTGAATTATAATTTTGTCGTACCTCTGCTGGAATCTCATGTTCTTTTTCACTATAATAATGGCTTACTGCAAGAAGGTCCTTTGGAAAGTAACCAAAGTTGCTCCCAACCTAAGAACAAGAAAACATGCTGAGGACTAAAAAAAAAAAAATAAAAAAAATAAATAGTAGTCAATAATTACAGAGGGTACACTTACAGTTCCTGCCCATAAGTCAGCCCTTCTTCCGGACAGTTTGTAGTATACATAAACGGTTTCAGATTTCTTGAAAGAAAGGAACCGACAATCAGGGCCAGAGAAATCTTTTACAGCTTTTCCTCGACACAGAAGCACTGAAAAAGTAAAATAGTGTTAATTAGTCTTTTCAAGCAGCCACAATATTCACACTTAATTTGTACTACGACTGATTCTTTTATTCAATTTATATATATATATATATATATATATATATATATATATATATATATATATATATATATATATATATATATTTCTTTGAAATCAACTATTTGTTTTGGCAGACGTGTTGGGCTTTAAAGAACCTGTGGGAGGGAGTTAATTACTTGTTTATAGACATCTTACACGTGTATTCCCATTTGATGTGTTGATATCCAACGGGACATTTGTGAATAAAGGTTAAACACTTCATTTCAGCTTAAATTGGCTCTGAGACATCAGTGTTTACTTCAATCGACCGTTGATTAACGGTGCAGAGGTAGACCTTCTGCTTCAGGAGGCTGGTAAATTCTTACAACTTTGCATGGCTAGTAACGATAAAAATGTAGGATTTTGTTTTTTGTAGTATATTTTATATAAATAAACCGTTAAGTTTCAGTATCGGAAAATTCACGACAGCTGACGGCTAACGTGGAGCTAACGTTAGCCGTCGCCTCCAGCGGGCGGCAGGCCGGAGCCGACCGTTAAAACCCGGAAAACGCGCCGCCACGGCCGGCGTGCCCGACCAAGCGCACACCGCCGTTAGCTTTTCCGGTTGTCGCTCGGTACCTCGCAAGCAAACCGCGTCTAAATCGTCACAAGAGTCGGCCAAGGTCGCGAATATCGACTGGCAACAGGTCAAAAGATAAGGGCTAGTTTATGGCTAGCCGTCGTAGGAGTGCCGGGGCGGGGGAGGGGGGACGACGTTTCCCCGGTGCCCGTCAGCCTGCAAACTTACTGCTGCAGTCCTCGTCGGCGCATCTTTTTAAGTTGGAGAACCTTTTCTCCAAGGCCGTCGCGGCGACTGCGTTGAATAAAAGAAGTAAAAGTCCCTGTTGGTAAAGGTGTTTTGCTGCCATGCTGGCAGTTCGGTAGCCTGGCTGGACTCCGCCGCTGGAGCATTGAGCACTGACACGTCAGCAGACCAGATCCGGCTGGGCGTCTGCGAGGATCGGTTTTCCCTGGATCTGCTCCCCCTGGATCTGCTTTAGGTTCCAGTGGGAAACGACTCAATTGCACACAGCAATAAAAGGAGGTCATCCAGTAGGTGCAGATTCTTCTAAATGATTTAGATGGGCCCCACTGACTGTGAGCCTCCTTCTCTTTTTTTACTCCAACTCCATCACTGTTTGAGAATTCTCACTAGAAATATCTAAACAACCATCAAACTATTTTCACCAAAATATCTATCAGTATAGCTTTTCCTGTGGGATGGTTATTGTACAAGGATTTGCCAACTTTATATTGGAAGAATATGTTCAAATGTGCCTCGAATATCCCCAAAATTAGGCAATTAACTAATGTTTTGTGGGCCACCACGAAGTCCACTTTTTATAAGGATGTAGCTTTTTCTGTGATTGATACTGAATGAAGTTGGATTCCATCACATTACAGACAACAGTGTGTTAAATTTGTTGTTGTCTCGCCACAATCACCAGGAGCACATCCTTCTTACACCTAAGAGCTCAAAAAGGTGTCAATTTTAACATCGATCCACTTTAAATTTAGATTAAACATCAGAGGGGCGTGGTTTCTAGCGCAGCAGTCAGATCATAGCTCCACCCTTTCCGGCGTTGCGTAGACACGAGCCACCACAGCCAATGATCGTGCAGCTTTCTGCCGGACTGCCGGAGCGTCTCTTGAAGCGTGGTAGTTGCTCGTTTTGCAGTTAACCGGTGTTGCCAACAACTCGTAAACATATGAGTCATCGTGTTACCGTAAATGTATTAATCATTTGTTCACAGATAAAAACAGATGCTCAAAGGCAAACCGACTCCGTGGACAAAGAGGTTATATCAGTGCTGAGAATCGGACGATAGCATCGGCACGTTGGTTGACTATTTTCATAAACATCTGAGTAAACTTTATTGTCTGGAGGTAAGTACACGAGGTTACTCTGTTTTAAATCAGAATCGGTTATTCTAAATTAAAATAACAATTTTTTTACATATAGAGGTTAAATTTGCAGACGTTATTAGAAGCTATCCTGGGGAAGCTAATTAGCTTTTAAGTTAGCACAATTATTATTTTATTTATCAGTTTTATAGGAGCACAGAAAAAGATAGGCCTTCCCGCATTATTGTATTTATTTTAGTGTAATAGTTTATTCCAACACCTTTGCATTATCTGGACGCACGTTACTGATGAGTCTCATTTCAGTTCAATCGCACTGAAACAATTAATTTAATAAGCTGCTGACCAGCATTTGCCTTTAAAAATGAATTGGCTCTCCTTGGGTGATTTTTAAGTTTTTTTATTTATTTTATTTAGTGTAGATTTTAAGGTACTTGGAAGGTAAAGTAAGTTGTTTTGTAAAAACTTGGGGAACTTGTCATGTTTCTGTGCATCAAAGCTCGCACCTAAAATGCTCTTTTTTTATTTTTTAAATTTCATTTCACACTGAAATGAAACAGTAGTAGACTGTATATCTGTCTACAAGTGACAATTTATATATATATATAATGTGTGTGTGTATATATATGTATGTATGTATGTATATATATGTATGTATATATATATATATATATATATATATATATATATATATATATATATATATATATATATATATATATATATATGTGTATGTATATGTATGTGTGTATATGTGTATGTATATGTGTATGTATATGTATGTATATATATGTATGTATATGTATATGTGTATATATGTATATGTGTATATGTATATGTATATGTGTATATATATGTATATGTGTATATATATATGTATATGTGTATATATGTATATGTGTATATATGTATATGTGTATATATATGTATATGTGTATATATGTATGTATATGTGTATATGTATATGTATATGTGTATATGTGTATATATATATATGTATATGTATATGTGTATATGTATATGTATATGTGTATATGTATATGTATATGTGTATATATATATGTATATGTATATGTGTATATATATATATATATATATATAATGTATATGTATATAATGTATATGTTGTTGTTGTCCGAATGTCTCAAATCAGTTAAGTCCTGCAAGTTTATGAAGTGAACTTGTCAGGGCCTTGAATTTATCCCAGTTGACTCAGCCTCAACAGGTCATAAACAATTTTTTTTTTCCATACACTGTGCATGTTAATGTGACCTCTATATCTACTAAATAATGTTCAAATACTTGACCATCCATATGATATGATATGAAACAAATCATGATTCACTTGTCCTGGACATCTTTTTTATTTCCCTTTGCTCCACAGTACTGCATTTAATGCTTTTGTGCCCAATGAAGATAGTTTTGTAGTGGGTCGTGGTCAGGGGAGCGCATGGGCAAGCTGAGCACTCACAAAGCTCCTGTATATTCTTTTATATTTCTATAGGTTTTAAGCTTCTGTGTTGAATTGGACCACACTGACCATCTGCATCAGTTTCTTGTTCTTGTCAAAGTCACTCATATTATTGCCTTTTGTGGTCAGCACAGATTTACTAGCTGGCTTATGTCTTCTACAATTTAACATGATTCAGTGGTTTTATTTTGAGGCTGATTGGTTGTTTTTACTTGTGTTGCCTCAGAAATGATCCGGTCTAGGTTGTCACAGGGGCAGCGTGTGCAATTTAAGAATGTCAAGTTAGCAGATTTCAATGTCACAGAAACACCAAGTTTTTTTTCTTTCTTTTTGTGGTGTGAGTAACCTTTTATCACATGTTCACAAATGTAGTGGCCACTTGAGTAACAATCACATGGGTCATTCTGACCCTTCAGTAATGATTGAAGTGATCATTATCATCCAAAAGTAGCCTTCTGAAGATACTTTCTTTCCTGCAGGTTGCAGCTGAGGTGCTGATTATGGAGGACTTGTTTGGAGACCAGGGGCCTCGTAGTGACTTGGAGGATGACATTTTATGCTCAGATGAGGATTCTACAAAGAGAGGGAAAAGATTAAAGCTCCCTCTGGTCGAACCTTTGTGTACAAGTAAGATGCACAGCATGTGCTGTATCCACATTTATCTGTCATACAACAAAAGAACCACTAAATGGTTTGGGTTTGACATGAACTAATTTCCGATCGGTTTATGTGTCCTCCTGAGACCTGCGGACATATGTCTCGATTGATTGCTGAGGATATTGGTGCGTTATAAACTGCCTCCAGAGATGAGCAAAGCCCTCCGGTTTGTGCTGGATGTGTATTCGGGGCTTTAAGTATTAAGAGGGCCTCTGATATGCCCACTGTTTATGTTTGTAGTCAGAAAAACCTCACGTTAAGAAGCAAATGATAGTCAAAAAATGTATACATCTGTAACATACTGATCATTTTCTTTACTGGTGTCGGACTCCGGTCCTCAAGGGCCGCTGTCCTGCATGTTATAGATGTCTCCCTGCTTCAGCACACCCCCTGATTTACTTCTATTGTTGCCTATTAGTGTATTTTCTGTCTGTTTTTTCCAGGTGCTCTGTTAGCTCCACCCCCTGTCCAAATGTCCTCTTTAGTTTACAGAAGGATTAAAAAAAGATTGTCTAAACTTTCCCTAACTGAGAGGTCTTCAACTCTGGTCCCCCCCAACAGGCCTAACATGAATGTCCAGGTCTCAGGAGGGTATATGACTGTTTTCATGTGCAGTAGTGCTGCTAATGACACAAAGATTTTTGCAGCATCCCGGTTGTGTGGTGCACACATGAACATAATGGGACTTGAAGTCCATCCATAGGTGGAATCCTATCCTGTTTTTAAGTTACCTGGAGGATTACAATAGCAGCTAATGATGCTGTGTCATGCAAACGCCTCATCCAAATTTCTAAGTAATTTCAGAACCTCTGAAATTGTTTATAATCATAAACCTGGATGCATAATTGACCATGTCTACATAAACACATAAATAAGCAGGTTCTGTAGAAACCACATATGATGAAAAGCTGTGCAGATGTTTTTGTCACGATGCATAAAAAAAAAAACAAAATGCGGCATGCATTTGAAATGTGGAATTATTTTTTTCACATTCTTAAATATTATTATCAAACTGTAAAACCTGCATTTTTACTGTCACCAAGAAATGCGCGTGTTAATTCTGTAATAATTGTAGAGATGAAAAACGAAGACGGCTTTCACCAGAGTTGCAGAATGTGTCTGGAGAAGATCCGAGAAGCCATGCTGCATCACAGGTGGCAGGAGGCAGCGGAGTATATGGCGTGTTGCTCTCAAATATTAGAGAGCAAAACTAAATACAGAGCACCAGTCTATAAACTGGTAAGGTTGTTGTGCTTTTTTATTTTCTGTGTGTGTTTTGTGTAACCAGTGCTGAGCCTTGAACAGAAAATCTAAATAATTACAGACATCATGAACGATGAGATCCACAGTCTGTTAATTAGAGATTGGATGTATTTAAGTACAGCTGTATTATTAACTGTGCTTCTGTTTTATGGTAGTACCTAATGGAAGTTTGACTTTCCAGCTGTGATATTAACCATCTTCCGCCCCCCCAGCTTATTTGGAGAATCGGCACTGAGATTCTTCACCATCATCCCAACACAACGATGGAAGACTACAACGTCATCTATGAACGCATGAAGCATTCAGGATTTAAACATTACCTGATGGTAGGTGAACACGCTGACCTGACTGTAGTGCACATATTTTATTTATCTACTTTTTAAACGAAGCCTGTCTTTTTTTTTTTTTTTTTTTTTTTTTTTTTTTTTTTTTCCTAGATTTCTCTGGAACACGCGTTCCACCTGATGCTCCACGGTAAGATTAATGATGCAAAGCAGAAGCTTTCTGAGGCTGAAGGCTGGAGGTACGGGAAGGAGTCAGCCGCTCAGATACAGAACACTAAACTGATCCAGGCCTACAGGAGCTTGCTGGATTACATCATCTGGTACGACACAAAGAGTAGTGTCTCTAACGAGGGTAAGGCGATGCGCAACTTCCCAGAGTGAAGCCAAGTTTGCAAGCTTTTACATGATGTTGTGATGCCACCTACTGGGCATGTAGAGTCACTGCATGTGCATTTACCAAAAAACCCGAGTTGCTAAACATGTAAAATGAGCTGATGTGCAATTACATTGTTGGTGCTGAATCAGATGTAAACTGCTCACTGTTATGGGATGTTTGCCTGTCTTTTTTCAGAGTATTTTGACTCTGACATGCAAAACGTGCATAATTCCTTCAGAAAAGCCTCTGTCAATCTTAAGGAGATTTTGAAACATCCAGGTGTTTGGGATCCCTTCATCCTGAGTTATGTTGAAGTAAGCACTCCTTCCTTACTGAAATCAATATATTTTTGAAAGGCAAAATACTGCAGACTTTTGACATCACCATAGATCAAAATAACACAGCATTTTTATGCAATGATGCAACTATATTATTAAAGGTTTGGTGCCTGGGAGCTTCTCTCTAATCATGTTTAACGCATACCAAAAAAACCAACACATTTTTTGTATTTTTCAAACATTCCTGATCTTCCAGGTCAGCTCTTAATGTGAAATGAAACAACCCTGAATCTTGAGTTAATGTACGGTTCTCTTGGCAGATGCTGGAGTTCTATGAGGATCACGAGGAGGCTCTGAAAGTCCTGACTGATTATGCATTTGACAGCAATTTCCCCCCTAATCCAAATGCACAAGTCTACCTGTACCAGTACTTGAAGCGGCACAATGCTCCTCAGAAGAAGCTGATAAAAGTGTTGAAGGTATTCCTTCTATTATTCAAGTCTTCCCAAACCACAGTTTCCTCAAAACCATCTAGTGATAGAACAAGGGTTGACTTAACTTTGAAATATTCATTTAATTGTCATTTTGCTGTAAACGCATTTTCTGTTCTCACTCAAAACTGCTTAAGTTGTCGTTGTTTTAGTTCCTAACATAATCTAGCTTATTTCATGTTTTGATTTATTTTTCTGTGTCATATTAACATTGTGAAGGAGAGCTTGTGCCTACATCTCACTGTATTTGTAATTTTTGTGCACATAAACGGTTTATGTTGTGTGTATATATATTCTTAAAAGTTGACTTCCTTTTTTAATGTCACAGAACCTCCATTCATTGGTCCCCAGTCACAAGTTGATGCTGGAGTACGTTTCATACCTGCTTCAGTCAGGTAAAAGCAGATTGAATTTTTATTTAAAAAAAATGTTACGGTCATGTCACACAATTGCCCATATGATTAACCTGACTTTCTTTAGTGCCATATGTTTACCAGTAAAAATGTGATCTTTGTTTTCCATTTCATTTGATGTTCCTTTTGAAGAGAAAAAAGCCAGCACCCAGAAAGCTTTAGCAGTCCTTTTGGAAATGCTCGACTTCGCCTGCTGGAGGAGCAACCTGGACTTGTGGAGGCGTTTGCGGGGCGTGATTCAGAAACTGCAGAAAGAGTACGTGTAAAATAGTTATAGAGTTTTTGAAATTACATAGTTATTAAACTCAGTAAAATGCCACTGGTTTTCCAGATGTTAAGCTTGCCTTTCTCAGTGTGCGCGCGCATGTGCATGCGTGTGTATTTAATTATTTTTCTTTCTTTAAAACAGAGATGACTTTGAGAGCATTGTTTGTGAGACAATGGCTTCAAGAAAAGACTGGTGGCCTGCGCTGCACTTCACAAGCTTTCACGCCAGAAAAGACTCCAAGGAGAATCCTGAGCTTTTGGGAGTAAAGGCATCGCTGGCAGAAATCCTCTGTCCAGGTAAAACGTTTGCATTTATAAAGAGTGAGTGGTTGTGGCAGCTGACAAATGTGTGAAGTGTATAGCTCTTTTGTTTTTTTGTTTGTCAATAAAACTACCAGCATCCAGGGAATAAGTCGAGACTCTTAGTTTTTCCCTCTCAAAGCCAAACCAAAAGTGTGTGTGTGTGTGTGTGTGTGTGTGTATTTACATATCGATACATAGATTCATGCTAGTGTTAACGTTGAATGAATCAATAAAAATGAAAAGTAAAGGGCAAGCAATGGGAAAATATCTGCTTAATCCAGATGAGTTACAGGCTTTTTGCTGGTCTGAAGGTGTAACTAACCACCGTAATCTCTGACATGGTTGTCAAACTCCTCCCTCTGGTGGGAGTTCTGCGTTTTAAGGACCTCGGAGAGAACGCGTATGCTGCCGGCCAGTGCCGGCTGCCACAACGCAGATTTCTTGTAGGCTTTTTTTTTTTTTAAGAATTTCTTTCGGTAGAAACCGTATCTGCTACAAGTGTAAAAAACCTTTTTCTTTTTCACAGATCGAGAGCTCAAGTACACTGCTGAATAAGGGAGAGTGGCCTTCAACGAGGAACTCTAAATTGACATCGGAGCAGGTGTCCCACGTTACTCACGAAGCTCCTCTTTTACACATTTATTTCAGTAAAACTCGATCTACCATTGAAATATTTGTAATTTGAGGGTCACAGACACACTGTGTTCCTGAACTCCTCAACAGTGGCGCTTCACGCTGGGAAGACGGGGCCTTGAATTTGTAACAGCCGTCTTGCTGCAAGCTGGAATATCCACTAAGTGGAGATCTCTCTCTTTATTTCTATACGAAGGCTTCGACCACCTCGTTTCAAAAGAGAAGGAGTAACTCTTAAAGTCGGCGTTCACACTGACGTGAAGGTTTCTGTAAATATTTTTTTTTACGAGAGCTGAATCTCCTCCTGATCTCTGACTGTAACCAGAGGTGTTTCCACATCTGCAGTGAGTCAGCACGGCACAAAGCCCGGGGGGATTTTCTCGCCGTCATGTAAGGAGATTCATCCCAGATTTGGGGCAGCGCGTTGTGCAGACATGCGCGACAGACACTTGGCAGCTGGCTGCTGCAGCTGAAAGTCCCAGTGTTGGTCTGTTTTCTGTTTAAAAGTGTCTTCAGTCAATTTGGCAAATTCACTGGATTCAGCTCCAAACTTCATGACGCTCCGAAGGCTCAGGCGTATTGACTTTATTTAGTTATTTATTTATTGTCTGTAAAAAGAATTAAATAATTTAATAAGGTTTGTATTCCCATGAGTGTTTTTACGCTGAACCATGAAACAAGGTCTTAAGTGGAAGTGTTGGTAATGATTCTGTTTCATCTCGCCACATTGTTGGCCGTGCAGCATTTCAGTCAGTCACACTGCGTGTGCTGCTCTGCAGTCGTTACATAAACCAAAGCCCAGAGCTCTTTCCCGACAACAGAAGCAGCTGGTGAAGGGATCTGGGAATACACGGCACATGTTTGAAAATTCAAAACTGGAGGAGCGGCGAGGGTTATCAAGTCAGGAGCTGGCCACGCTTTTAAATGTGCCCTGCATGGCCTGCCTTTTTGTATCTTTTTTAGAGTGTTTTTTCCTCCTGAGGCTTTTGAATTTGCTTTAAATCATCTGCGCAGATGTTCACAGTTGAGGCGGTCATTGCGCTCCGTTGGGAGTCCGGTTGACAGCTTCCCTCCTGTACCCTGAGCCGCTCAAAGCTCAAACCATTAAAGAGCCTTGTTCAAACTTATCAAATTCTTTTCACATTTTTTTTTTCATTAAATTCTAATTACAAAAAAAAGGTCTCTATTGTGTTTCAGTTTCTCCCAAACCTTCGCAGTGTAACAAAGTGTCTGGCTTTAGACGTTGCTGTAATTGCCTATTTGAGTCGTAAACAATAGAAAGTGCCCCCCAACGCCCCTTTGTTGCTTCCTGAAGCAGCTGCTGGAGTCTGGGGAAGGTTGTGCTGTATCCTAAGAATATCGTTAATAAAAAGCTCTTTTTTTTTTTTTTTTTTTTTTTAAATTGCTCCCAGCAGGGAGCTACTAAGACATTTAAGCAGTCTTAGGATAGGGCAGCACACTTTTAACCATCCATTTATTTACAATTAAGAGTATGCATGTTTGTGTTCTTGTACTTACTTAAAATTAAGATAAATACAACCTCAGGTGAACAATAACAGAGGGCCTGTTGAAATAATGTCTAATCTAAAATATTAAAGCATTGTTGGGATGTTTCTACTTGCACAAACTTTTATCAGGTAATTGGCGTTCAGGTGCTGCTCAGGCGTCTGTTCATTTCAAATGGCTTGTGCAGGGCAGGCGTGCATGAAACTTATAGGGTAGAAGAATAAAATAAATGTCCTTTTATTAACCACAAAGGTGTTGCCACAACGGGATAGTCAATAGTTAAATGCAAAAACAAAACGGCAGCTGAGAGGTACACAATTGGAAAGTGTGCAGCAACCGAGCTGGAAGGATACGGAGGAAAGCCGACGACGTGTACTCGCTGGGGTTGATGAGATGGAGCTGTGAACACGGGGAGGGTGAGGTAGACCAAGCACTAGAGAGGCAAAAAAACAACAAACAGAGACTTCTAAGAAAAAAAAAACACAAGAAAACTAAGACCAGTTAAAACTGTCACATTATCAGCAAGTGTGACTGGAACGGGCGTAAACATTCTTCTTTTTTCCAACCTCGCAGTGGAGCCTCAACGCCTCATCAAGCATGTTACTGAAGGGGAGGGTGGTTTTCACTTATTTTGCATCCTTATGAGTCGACCACGAACTCCTCTCTGCATAAATATTCAAGGGTCAAATGCATTTGGGTCATTCAAGGTGGAATCGAGGTGTTGCAATAATCCGATCAAAATTCAGTTTTTATACCACTTAAAATGTAGTGATGGCACCTTAGAGAGTAACTACATGGACAGATCCCTACAAACCTCAATTAATGGACACATCGTAAAGAAAGGTGGATAAAATTCTTCCACACCAGCATGAGATACTGATGGGGTAGAGAAAATGAGTATTTTCAATATTTAATGGGGAGAGAAGCAAAAAAGTATGTTTCATAGGAAGTCCTCGGCTGTGTTTGACGTTCATTGAGTTTCCCTCCTTTACTCTGCTCTCCGCACACAGACTCTCTGCAGCTACTGCGTCGGGGTCTCGCTCGGCTGCTTTGCAGGGCTCTTAGGATTTTCCAACTTCAAATCCAGACTTTCCACTGAGATGTTGTGTAATATTTCAGCGAGGCATTTCAAGTTGTGTGGTGGAGGGGTGTGTGAGAGAGAGAGGGAAAGCGTGATAATTCAGCCATGCAATTTGGACTTAACATACTGATGTGTTCTCCAGTGGCGCATGTCACAAGCAGACAGGAGATAAAACGGGAAAACACGGAACTGCCGGCTCAAAAAAAAATGCAACTGGAGATCAAAGTAAGAAATGAAAGGAATTTGTAAGGAAAAACAAACAAAAAAAAAAGAGGAAAAATCGGCTTTAGGTCTTATCATAATTGAACGGTTTTGTTGCAGAATGGCCCGCGTGTGATGGGCGTGTTCCCAACCAATGATGGTGCGTTTGAACAGCAAGACGACAAAAGACTTTTTGATACAGTCGCAGCACTGACAGCTGTTGAGACAAAAACTGCTTTTCTGGGAGTCAATTCTCGTGGAACTTCAGCGAGACGAAAGGAGAAGAATCCCAAAATATCCTCTGGGCGCTGCCTGTGAAGCTGAAAGTGACATCTGCAGTACCTTTGTTCTCAGAGTGGAGCTGCAAAAATAGCTTTCAATAATGTATTAGGGGAATAAACTTTTTTTTTTCTTGATCAGCTGTGAATGTGGCCCCAGATAAGCAAAATAGGAGTGAATCAACGTTGACATATGCCTGACATTTAAGTTATACAAAAAGTGGTCGGTGACTTACACGTTGAATCAACCAATAATCAATGTTGATCCATCGTGGATTCAACCATCATCTAAATTTGGATCTACATACACATTTTACTTTATTGTATATTGAATCAGTGTTATGGATCAATACTGATTCAACCGCCATCTAAATGGAAATCTACATGTACATTTGGGTTGATTTTGAATTGAATCAAAGTTAAGGAATCAATATTGATACTTGTATATTTGACATTAAAATATTCAATATTTAAGCTTTTTACTGTGGGAAGCCCATTAGAAAAGTTTAGTTTTTCACCAATGAGTTTCTGCTCTGTCTACATATGTTATTTGTGTTTGTTATGTCTACATTATAACCTACCATTACAAGTTTCTTCATTTATTACTGCTGGTAAACACGATATTGTTGGCAGACGATGGCTATAAGGTCGTTCAAAATGATCTTACGTTTACATAGATAAAAAAATGAGTGAACACAAACTCAAAAATGACAACATGGCATTTATATTACATTTTATTTAGGAATCCAGTCACAGGTCAAGACAGCCAGTAACTTGTCCCTGCGCAACAAGTGCGGGTGACAAATATCTTTTGTAATAACAGGTCGACGCCACATGCCCTTATCGGAGATTAAAATAACCAGATAAGGCGACTGATGGCACACGGTTCAATGTCGGAGGTCTGAAAGTGTCACCGTGGCTTTGAGAGAGCTCTACAATCTTTACATTTGTTTGTTACCTTGCGCTTACTGCACATTATGCACAAACTGTACGAGATAATATTTACAGACGAGAAATATACGTTGATTCAACATTGATTAGACGTTGGCATTTCAATCATTAAAATTTAACTACAAAACTACATTGATTCAAAACTTCTTTTCATTATTTGGCGAATTGGTTAGAATTAGATGATTGTTTGATGGTTGATCCACCATCAGTCGTCCCCCTTAACCAAAAATCAACCTTTTTGGCCATAATTTATCATTGAATTAACATCTTTTGCTATTTTGGGCAGAGCTTCCTCTTCTATGCATCGTCTGTATGGAAATATGAGGCTGGTGAACACAAACTGATCCTCCTGACCTTTTAATCTTGCTCTACTTATGCAGTCTGGAATAAAACCCCAGCCATGGAGGAGAAAGCTTACTCCTCTACATACATAAACACATAATCTCAACTCCTCCCCTGGTGATTACTTCAGCAGGATGAATCGTCAGGATTTATTCCTGGCTTTTTCCCGCATGCAAGCAAATAAATGAACCGTTTTCGGAATGCGATGTTTCTGAGATACAAAGCGGCTTGACCAGCAGAGCGTTCACCTGAGGCGATGCAGGTTTAATTTCATGAGTGGCCCAGCCTGATAAGTGGCAGCACACGTGTTGTAATTTTCTTTCTAGCTCTGCAGAGGCAAACCAACTAGAGCAAAAGCGGAAAATACAGTCCTAATTGATCAGAAATGTAAAAACAAAAATAAATAAATATATATATATATATATGCACATAAAACAATAAAAAACAGAGAAGTTGAATTTCATGCAGCCGCTGGTTTTTGTAAGACATGAATGACATCCTTGATGGTGCATCTGTCTGTTAATATTGCATCTTGGGAGGAGGGAATATTTTGATGAACGCAATCAGGGTACCTGTTATGGATCTGAACAAGAGCATTTGCTGTCCTGACCCCTCACTGGCTCAGGATTGTAATCAAACTCTTTTGTCTTAGGGAATAACTTCTAGTTTAGTGTGTCAAACAGCTGTAGTCCCTTGTCTCCCCTTTCTTTCTCCAGTCCATCTGTTAGGATGCTCTTCAGTACTTCTGCTTGCAGCAGTTCTGTGTTCTTCCAAGTTTGGACCCGTTTGAGGTTTTTTGTTTTTCTTATGATTATCGTTCAGGTCGTCTTTATTTGAGCCCTTCACCTCCATCATGCTGTTGACACGATGAACACAGTTTTAGCCAACGGGATTGATATTTAGCCCAAAAAAAAAAAAAGTCTAGACAATTCTCAGTTGTTGTCAAAGGTTATTTTGATGACAATTCCCGGCTGTCTAGATTTACGTTTTTTCAATTTTTGCTCATGTCTACTAAAAGCTTCTCTGACAAAGTTGTTTTACATAGTCTCTTTGCTACCTAATGAGTTATATCTCTGCAAAAGGTTTTCCTTTCTTTTTTTTATTTAATTGGAGTTATATTACACTGTAATGTTGAGAATCTTCATTTTGTCTCACTGTGGGAAGTTTTCTTTCTTTCTAATAGGTGTCATTTAATTGCATAAAGATAAATTGATGCACTTTATTCCCCAAGAACCTTTACTGCTCTGGCTTAATCTGTTAATAGAAAATTATCTATGAAAAACTGATGGATCTATTACACTTTACAGTAATCTTAGGTTTGTGTGGGTATTTTCTGCCAACCCAGACTGTTCCAGGTCAACCTGTTTTGCAGTCTGCAACGACCTTTACAGACCTCTGTGATTAGGTTTTTATGTAGCACCATGATCTGAAAGTGTTTCAACCGTTTAATGATGATTGAAGTCCCACATAATGTTAGAAATAATGAAATGGGAATGTCAACATCTTGTGACTTTTGGAATTATTCAATTATTTAATAAAAACACATCTGGTAATCTTTTTCCTTCACCATTTCTGAATATTTTATAAACAACTAGTTTCTTTTATGTCCACTGAAGCCATGATTTGCTAGTTAATTAAGGAAAAAAAAAAAGTCAGGTATTCAAAGCTGCCAGTTATTCCCACCAGACTATAATTCCTGTTTCTGGTTTGCCTGGAGATTTTAAATCAGAAACACAATCTAAATATTTATTTTTATATATATGTCCAAGAATATTAACTCTTTTCTTTTCTTTTTTTTTACTGTCTATTAAATTACAACCACAAAACATTTACCAATCCTTTTTGTAAAGTCATTATGGCCCGTTCCTGCAGGGGGCGCTCCAACCACCTGTAACACACTGCACGTGTTTAAAGTAAGACATCTGAAAAGCCCCTTTCTTACTATTGTTTCAACTCGCTAGACTTTTTAAAATATTTTCCTTAAAAATGGCATTCAAAATTACCATGATGTATGATGAATTTAGCTTCCACAACGTTTCTGCCCACCTTTTGTGTGCTTTCACACGATGTGACCTTTATCTGTGCCTTTTCTGCCCTGTTGATGGAGGTTACTACTATTTAAAAGGAAAACGAGGGCTTTTTTTTCCCTATTTGTATTTAAACAAGCACATTTG
The DNA here is from genome assembly GCA_014839995.1 of Xenentodon cancila. NCBI lineage: Eukaryota > Metazoa > Chordata > Actinopteri > Beloniformes > Belonidae > Xenentodon > Xenentodon cancila. The sequence continues at coordinate 15,071,200 of CM026209.1, read as the reverse complement.
GATTTATACTTTCAATTTGGTTCACAATTTTCTTCAGTTATGAGAAAACAAGATGACTGTATTAGTTAAGAGGTGATATGATCAAGATGATAACATCAACCCAAGCGCCCACGCACTCCTGTCTGTTTCACACTTGCCGTCGTCTTCTGCAGCTCTACAGGTGTGATGGCGAGTAGAGTGAACGCTTTGGACGGATTCTTCAGAAACCCGCAGGTTCGTTGCAGAGAGCAGACTGACTCATGCAAGCGTGTTCTGTTTGTGCTGACTGACTCATGTCGTTCCCACTCGTCTCCAGTTCTCTGTAAGGCACAAACGAACACACGATAAGTTCACCCTGACCGCAAGAAGGCTGGCTTGTCTGCGTATTTGCTTTGCATACAGGGGTAGTGCGTTGGAAGATACAGCCAAGCACGGTTCATTTTGAATGAACGTGGGGGCTGACCTCTGTCTTGTCTGTCTGTCTGTCTCTCAATGAGCACTTCCTCTCACCCTTTTGGCTGTCAATGGATATAATGTTTGAGTTTATCTGTATCACACAACTATGACATTAATTACAATTTGTCATATAGATATTTAATACGTAAACACTGACAGCCTGTTTAATGTATCGGTGAGAAAGCTTTTAACCCTGTGTGAAAATCCTGAGGAACATCTGAGCTTGAAGTTGGTCAGCTCTTTAAATGTCTCTGTACACGGATAAATGATGCATCACCACTTCCTATTTCTGCAGAAAGCTGAGCTAAAATATAGGAGATACGGGAAGTTCCGTGTGATCTTAATGATGTCATTTCAAACCAGTCTGCGCAAGGTAAAGAAGTGAGATTGGCGTTCCTTTTCTGGACCTTGAACTTCAACTGAACCAGCCATGAAATCAAATGTTCTTAATGTCCATCTTGTATATTTCTTTTCCCCAGGTAACAAGTGCTGAGCAACCATGGGTTGCAAAACTATTTGGTTGCACGTTAATCACATGTCGCCCATCGACTGCTTTCAGCTTGGTTTTCCAGATCAAGGAACGAAAGAAGATCTTTTTCCTTCCTTGCACATCCATGATGCAAATCTCCCGATCCACCTCATCTCAAAGATGGTCTACTGGATTGAGATCTGGTGACTGTGGAGGCCACTGGAGTACAGTGAACTCATTGTCATGTTCAAGGAACCAGTTCGAGGTAACCTGAGCTTTGTGGCATGGTACATTATCCTGTAGAAGATTGTAATGCCGGGGTCATAAAGGTACTGACATGGTCAGAATCAATACTCCAGTAAGTTGTGGCGTTCAAATAACTTAGAATTTCCAATCTTCTCTTGTCCAATGTTGGTGAGCCTGCTCTTAGCCGACAGCAGTGATATCTGCTGTGGTCTTCTGCTGCTGCAGCCCATCTGCCTCAGGGTGGTGTGCTGGTTGAAACAAGAGCTTATTTGAGTTTCTGTTGCTTTTCTACCATGTCGGACCAGTCACCCTCCTCTGAACACTGAGATCGACGAGACATTTTCATCCAGACAACTGCCGCTCTGACCAGTCTCTGTAAACCCGAGAAATGGTTGTGCGTGGAAATCCCGTAATCATGACTTTTTTGTTGGGAATATGTATTTTCCTTTGAAATGAACCAGTTTATTCGCTTGATGTCTTGATAGAGTACATGTGTATATCTAAAAAAAAAAAAGAAGTCGTTTCTGTATTGTTTCTTCCTGTCAGCCAATTCCATGGGAATGGCGAAGGAAAATAAATGGATTAGTCTGTGTAGAAGAGCTCCCCGACTGTAGCCCATTTGCGCTCTCTGAATATCACCTAAGAGAGTTGTTTAAGAGATGCAGCTCAGCTGGGAGTAAATACTGCATTTTCTTGTTAAATATACATTTGAATCACTCTTGGTTTGACTCGCACCAACCCACAGCACCCATGTCAGTGACAAATAAACAAACGTGTAACCCACTGCAACAGTGAGGCTGATTTATATATTTTTAATTGCTTTGGGATGATTGTGGCACACAAATAACAGCCACTTCACTGAGTTTTATTGCAAAAGAAAAAGTACCAAAATATATTCGCAGCAGCCTTTGGTGAATATAATGGAGACGCAGTCAGTTTAAGCTTTTGTAAACTCAACTTTGTCTGCGAACTTTCATCCTCTGACCTCACATAAAACTGCATGCGTTTTCTTTTGTATTCAAAAAAAGCTGTGATGGTCTATTACAGGCTGACATTTCACCGCTGGCTGTTCTCTATGCTGGCCTTTTAATTTGCTGTTTGCGTGTCTTTGTGCTGTGTTTAACTGTGTGTTAGGTCAGATTAACAAATAGTAAGGCCGGTGGCAGGCTGAATAACAGCATTAACCGGGGGACAATGAGAGCGTGGGTCTAAGCCCTTTCGCAACCTGTCTGACAGCTTGTAGCGTTGATGTCATCCTCTGACTCAGGCCGTTACTACTGCCGCTGTCACCCAGGAGGTTTGGATGTATGACATCACCAAATGACACATATCACTCTCCACTACTGCCTCTCTTCTTTCAGGCTTTTGTCTCTTCATCTCCATTCATATGCATGCTCATCAGCTTTCCTCCATCGTGGGCTTCCACTGAAGGAGTGAGATGAAGTAAACAAATAAAGCTAAACCATGTCCTGCTTACATTAGTGACTATTTTAACTTTAAATAAAAAGCGATTTGGCTTTAGAGATGGTCAGTCATGATTGTGGCTCAGAGTTTAAAGCATTAAGTCATCTATGCTGCTGTTGTTACTATCCTCTATCTACAGTAAAAAAAACTGTAAAATACAATACAGAAAGCATTGTCTTTAACCTTAAACACTGCAAATTTAAGACACCCAAATCCATTTTAACTTAAGGTCAAGTAAGCAGCAGTATCTATACTTTTCAACTGCTGCTTTATCAGTGCATGGATTTTGCTCAGAGGTCATCACATGATCTGAGGGTGATACTTTGGTCATGGGCTGGTTGTCAGCTGCTCATTTATGGGGGGGGTGGGAGTTTAAACATACGTTTTAAAGGGGATGGTCCCACTGATAACCAAACTCCATCCAATCCACAAATAACATGTAGCAAAGAGCTCCAGGAAAGAAAAAAAGTCAATAAGAAGACCGCGTCTATGATCTGTACCCTATCATTTCTATCCCACGCAAGATGGAGGGGGTGGGGAAGCACACTCTGGGAAAGAGGGTGCTCTGCACTTCTGACAAATCGAGATAAACGAGCCAAACAACCATCCACTCTCTCCTACAGTCAACTGAAGAAAACCCATCAACCTAACATTTATGAAAGGAAGCTGATGACGACCCACGCGCACAGGGAGAAGATGCTCATTCCTCTCAGAAAGGCCCCAGCTGAGACCTGAACGGTGAAGTGAGGGCGTTAACCTCCACAAGCATCGTGCTTCCCCGATTATTGCTCCAATTTCTTTAATCAAAATATACCCATTAATTGTCAAAGATGGTTTAACAGCTGTCCGGGTTGGTAGAATGCCAACTGCCTGGAGGAGGAGAAGAGGAAGCGCGATAGAGTTTTAATGAAACTCAAACTACTAGACCAGAATTTGACTAGGTAGCCGCTTCTTTATAACAAAACTATTTTCAACCCGCTCCCTCCCCTCTGTGGCGCAGACAAACCCTCTCACGTCATTCCTGTCCTTTGTCTTCTCTTTTTATGAAAGCGGTCCGAAGAAACCATAACACAAACACCTTGCGTCACAGTTTCTTCCCTCAGTATTCAAAGAATATTCAAATAACTTGCACTTTGCAGGTGGTTGCAGAAAAGAAATAAAAAAGAAAACGTGGGTCAAAATAGATATTGCTACAGGCAATGTTTCTTCTAGATTGGTAAGAATTCTAAGTTATTGTTGCTTACATTAAGTTATACATTTGAGTTATTGCACAATAGAGCCACTGTGGTGTATTTCAATACTAGGTGCTGTGAGTACAATGTCTAGACTAGTGGAGTGGGTGGGGTTAGGGTGTAGGGGGTGGGGTGTAGGGAGTGGGAGGTGGTTACTGAGCGATTCATTCTGATTCATGCTAGGGACTCACACATGATCTTCCTCATGATACGCTGCCCCCGTTTGGTCTTGAGTTACTTAATGTGTCTTTAAAATTCACAGTTAGAGTACCCACGGCACAGAAATGAGTTCATGTTCTCACAGTTTTAAAGAAATTGATCCAATTTTTAACTCTCGTAAACTCATAAAAATTGCAGAACCACCTCCAGTGATCTTTTACTCTGTTTGACAGTTTTAGTTTCTTATTATCGTAGTAGAAGAATTTTGACCCAATCATTTGTTTTTTTGGGTTTTTTTTTTTACAGCGGTGGTTCAGTGACTGAGGTTTGCCCATATTCACACACAGTTTCCTGGCTATCCCTTCACTCGATTTAAGTCAGAACTTTGAGCCATTTCATTGCTTTTTTCCTCCAGCCATTCTGTTGTGGATATTGGTTGTGTGCTTTGGAACTTTGCTGCGTTGCATGATTCAGTTTCCTCCTTTCATGGCACGTCACTGCACAGTTGAATCTTAGGGTGAACTTGCTGGGATGTCCATTTCTTCAGAAAATTGGCGGATATTTTTTTTTAATGTTTCCACTTGTGAATAGTGTTTTTCTGTAGAATGACTGACACTAAATTATTTGGAAATGCACTTTTAACTCTTCCCAGATTGATGAGCAGCAGCAATTGCTTCTTGAAGATCATTATTGATGTCTTTCCTTGTTGGCATTGTGTTAACTCACACCTGAATGCACCAGATCCGCAACCTGCCAAAAACCTCTGTTGTTTTAGAGGTACTCACACCTGTTCATGAACAGATAATCAATTACATTTGATTAGCACCACCTGGCTGCTATTTACACTTACAAAAACAGTAAGGTGAGTTTTGGTTTTCCCAAAGGGCCTTTGCATTTTGGTGTAGTGTTTGGCAAATAATGACATGCTGGAATATGTATTTTTGTCATCTGAGGTTATACTTACCTCAATTGAAAACACAGTGAAGACCAGATGAGGTTTAATTATGCTCTAATTAGGCCAAAAAAGAAACCTCAGTGTAGTGTCATTTGTTTGAAGTCTTGTGTTCTTCTAATGTCTGTAACTACCAGTGCATATAAGCAGATAAAGTGAACCAGCACCATGGTGTTGCTGCTGTGTAGACTGATACAAGTTTATTTTTAGACAATCTTTACTAGTGGAATAATTCGTTACACTGGTGAAGCGTATGCAAAGAAGCTCTGATGATATCAGTTTGGTGTACCATGAGCTATTTTACACGTTGATGATAAAGCAGGAAATTTCAGAGCATGCAAATTAATTTCCATAGATAGGAGAACATCGTGTATCATCATTCTTATTCCCTACAACAGAGGTTTGGGACACAGTCAAGACTTTTTATGTATTTAGCTTTTATTAGTAAACATTCATGCATTGCTTCATAGCAATGTTATTACCAAAATTATGAGTTTTAATATGTTTATATCCATGTTTAAGGTCTCAGTGAGTATCGTGCTTTTGTTGCTTATAATTAAAAGTCATCTTAAAAAATGAACTCAATGCAAATGCGAACAATGGCAGTGATGCTTGCACATATAGAAAAATACTCTGAATAATAGTTTGTGTTTGGAATATTCTGGCTTATCTGCATCACAGTCCGAACTAGCTGTTGGGGAGCTTTTAGGAACATTCCTCAGTCTGATGCCACACTCCGAGCACGCTGTATTGTTCAGAGTTGAGTCTTGGGCACTTTTTATCTATCATGCAGTACCATCAGGGAGACATATAATTGGTCTCAAATGCATTCTGCTGCACAAAGACAACCAAAAACACCCAGCCAGGGTCATTAAAAACTGTCTGTCGACGCAAGTGGAACAGGAGTCTTGCAACAGACGTCGCGGCCCTCACGGAGCCCAGCAACCAGATTCACCAACAACTAGTAATCAGACCCCAGCTAGATGCTCAAAGGGATCTGTCGCACAAAGTTGTTTTGGCCTTGACTCTCGTCATAGCAGTTTGATGAATATTGTGAGACTAAAAAAAACAAAAGAAAAGACTAAAGAAAACAACAACACTGATTTGTATAAGATAAAATAAAAAGAAATAAAAGTTTACTGTGGTATCTCATTTACTTGCAGTATTATTTTCTAATTGCAAATTGAAGGCCATGTCTTCCCACTTTTCACTTTTCACCCTACAAATTATATGCTTTCAATCTGTGTGTTGGAGAGGATCAATTCAAACCCTAAAATAATCCAACTTACATACTTTTTAAACTAATCAGCTTCTGAACAGACTTTCTGAAGTAAGACTTTTTAAAGATATAAAATATACCTGCAAGCCAAGGTGCCTTATATGTCTGTTCTGTTTATCCATCCATCATTCATTAACAGGCACAAATCCAGATACAGGTTCAGGTAATGTCCTTAAACCTTTTCATCTTCTCCAGCTCTTTTAGAGAAAATCGAGTTGTTCTCAAGTTAGCTGAGAAATATAATCTCTCTATAATGTCATGGGTCTGCCCCAGGACCTCTTTCCAGTTGGGGGCATCCTAACCACATGCCCAAACTACCTCAGAGGGCTTGATGTGGAGGAACAGCAGCTCTGCTCAGGGCCTTTCCCCTGGATGTCGAAGTTAAGGGATGATCCAGCCCAATGTGAGGAAACACATTTCATCTGCTTGAATCTGCGATCTCATTCTACACTATACTATATTTGCAACCATTGGTGGTGTAAGGATCGTAGAGTAACTGGTAAACAGAGAGCCGCAGCGATCCACCGGTCAGTCTCCCGCCCCCCCCCCCCCCCGTTTGTGAACAAGAACCCAGGATACTTGAAGCAGTAGAACCACATCATTTGCATACAGAGATGTAATCGTGAGGCCACTAAACCAGAGCCTCTGGCCCTTGGCTGCACCTGCAAATTCGGTCCATACAAGTTATGAACAGAATTATGACAAAGGGTAGCCATGCATTTCTGTTTAATACATTTTATTTTAAGTCAAGTAATTTGACAAGAAAAGAAAAAAAAAATCCTACATGGCTCTATTTTTGAAAACGTCTTCACTTTTCTTTTTGCACATTATTCACCATGTTTTAAGGTAAATAACAATGACTGAACATATTTCCAAGTTGAGGAGAAAATTCAAAGTTGGACATTTGTTTACATCTTGATAGAAAACATCTGTTATTCAAAGGTCTGCTCCAGTAAGGCTTCGCAATTGCTATTCTATACATACACCTGGTGTCTGGCAGGTTTTTCCTTGCAAAAATCATCCTTGTCACACAGGAAGCGAAGCGTTTTACATTTTTGACAGCTGCAGCAGCTTGTGTAGAATAAAAGGGGGGAAATGCGAAGTTAGAGTGAGTAATGTTAACAACCTGGGCCTCCTAGATGACAGAAATGAATGCCGTGAAGCAGTGATAAGCTTAAGGAAAGACACAGCAGACATAGATCCAAGTGAAGATGGGTGAACTAGTGTTCTCTAGTCATTGTAGGATAGAGTTTATCGATTTATGGTGTTATTAGTTTTACTTTTTGTCCATTTCCAACGCAGGAAGACAGCTGCAAACAGAGGATAAAGAGAAGCCATTTGAGAGCTGAAATGTCCTGGCCCCTTCACGGCCACGCAGCAGGTGACTGCCCCCCCTCAACACCGCCAACCCCTCCGTCCTAGAAACCGTTGCTATTTAGACATGATTAGAGGGTCATTGTTATTTATATTTTGCTATGCTTCTGTTTGGTTTCAAATGTTAAGGCCAGTGAGTACATCTGACAACTCAACCCACGTGGTGGTTGGGACTGAAAGCTTGGTTTATAACCACGGAACAGAGTCAGTCATTTAATAAACAGAAACTCACTGAGGGTGATGGATATAAATATCAGGGGTCGTCATCCAAAAACCCCCAGTTGTCTAAACCAGCCGTGTGTGATATGCTTCCACTCTCGGCTAAGGTCAGGCTTAAATTGGGATCCCACTGCAGGCAGAGTGACAATATCTTGCTATTCGTGAGATCATTATCTCATATTTCATCACACCATGAGGTAAACCCAAAACGAGCTATCTAGGACGACACTAACAGTAACGCTTCCTCGCTCGCTTTGTGCGATACAAGTGCGAGGAAGCTGAGAGCGAATGTTTAAATTTTTTGATTGTTAACTGAAAAATATTTGGTTGTTGCTAAGTGACCGCGAGGATGAGTCACCGCTCCTCAGGCGAGGGGACATGCCAACGTGAATGGAGAACACTGAGCAGACGGGTCGACTCAGAGAAAATAGGTTTGTTATAAGTTCGGTGATGGAGCTGTTATTGTTACATGTAAACTGTATCTCTCCCAGTAATGTGTCACAGCGGCTGATCTCCTCACAGAAGCAGCACTTAGAGGAGAAGTTTGTCTGTTAAACAGATGATATCTTTTGACTTTCACTGCCCACAACCATCAGCTAATTTCAGTAGTCCTCAGCTTACAGTGGAACTCCCCTACAGGCAAGGAGACAGTTTCAGAGGAGGTGGATATCACAAGATGACTTGATATGGGTCGTACATGCAGCTATTCTTCCTAACCCACTGATACACTGATCTCAGTTACTCTTGACGTTTTGTTTTTTAACCCCTTTCTGCCCAAATATATTTACAATTATACACAAAAATAAATTATTTGTATTTTTGCTGTCAGTGATGCAGGGTATATGTTATATAATACCTACACTCATTTGAAGAAGAAATTTAAAAATCAAAATTCAATTTCAATCCCAATTATCAATTAAGATTGATTTATAAATACACAATAAAACTCATCTGGTCCTTACCAGGTCGTGGCATTAAGTATATACAACTTCTGATGAACTATAAATGACATATTACACCGTACAAATATTAAAACTGTGCAAAAATATAGAAGCGGTGTTAGGAAAAGCTCATTTAACCCTTGCTGCTTCCATTAGGAAAAAAGAGCATGTCACGACTGGCGGATGTAGGACCCAGATGCAGAAGACGGAGGTGGCAGGAGTTCCAAAAAAAACATTATTTATTTAACAAAAGACGCTGCAAAGCAGGAAGCAAAACAAGCCAAAAACCCCAAAAAGCAGTTCAGTGAAAAACAGCTTGAATAAAACAGTACAGACCAGCAGGGAGCGAGGGAAAGACAAGACAAGATATACACACAGGGCCTGACAAGACACAGGTGCAAACAATCAGGGCAGACGGGAACAAGTGAAGTCAAGACAGAACTTAAACACAAGGACACAAGCTTTCAAAATAAAACTGGATCATAAAGCCAAAAACAGTGACAGAATAAACCCAAAAACCATGACAGAGCAGAAGAAGCAGCCAGATTCTTTTAACCACTCCTCTGAAAAAGTAGAGGTTCAGGCACTTTGCTGATCTTGAGCCTGTTAACACAATACCAAGGAGGCAAAACATCAGCAACGGCTTTAAACAAGTAACAGTTGCCAAACATTTTGGAAGGATTAGACGACCATTCTTGAACAATTTGCAAAGTACCACTCTACAATTAAAATCACAATTGGAGAACACAGAGGACGATGGGTGATGGGTGCTAGTGATGGGTTGAGGCCGAATTTTGATGTGTATCGTGAGATATATACTGACAAGAATAATGAAAGCTTGAAAAGCTTGGAGGAAAAAAAAAAAAAAAAGACGACCGCAGCAATGTTCACAAAGCAGCCAAACAGCATATAAGCACAAACATGCCATTCCAACTGTAAAGCACAGCAGTGGAGAGGTGGTGGTTTGGGTTTGTTTTGCCATCAGAGTTGTTCGGTCAACCATGAGCTCCTCTGTGTGACAGTATATTTGAGAATATGTGGCCAAAATTGGATGTGGAACAGGACTACAACAGAATGGGTGGAAAAAAACAAACAAAAAATCCCAAAAACGCATTCATGTTGAAATGGCAAAGTCCAGAGGTCAAATTGATGGAATAGCTGTGAAGAAGGCTCTGCATAAATGTATATCTGCAAATGTCAATTACTGAACTTACACTGTAAGGGAGAGTCGGCCATAAATTCCTCCATAATGCTGCCAGACACTGATAAATATAGAAAATTACTACTTCAAGTCTTACAAGTGAAAGAAGGTCTATTTTATTTTCATATAAATGCACAAGACACTTGAACATATATATATATATATATATATATATATATATATATATATATATATATATATATATATATATATATATATATATATATATATATAAATAAAAAAAAAAATCATCAGCAGAAGAGAAAGAAATGCATCAGAATGTACGATTTACTCAAAATATTAGTCCAGCTTCTTTTCTTTTTTGGGGGATAAATTATGATCGAATAGATTGATTTTATTAAAAAATGCAGTTGAAAAATTAGAAAGTCAAAGTCTAAACTGTAAGCAGATGAAGAGAGTTGTTATTTTTATTTAATTTTTAAAATTTTACGATTTTGTCTGTAATTTGTCTGTTCCTCAAAAACGGATGCCAGAACACTCTTGGAAAAGAAACGTCCTCTCTCAATGTGCCTTTTTTTTTTTTTTTTTTGGCAATTAAGCTGAAAACTTATTAAGAGTTCCAGATTTGGGTTAAAAATTAAAAAAAAAAATTAAATTAATTAATTAATTAATTTTCTGCCAGCCAAGCAACACGTCTAAATTTATGCACAAATGCAATAACTACTGGAACTGGGTCGGGTCACTGATTTTTATCAAACTTTCAGGTATTACGTGAGTAATTTAATGTTTTCTCGGTACATAAGACAGCGGTGAAACTAATGTTTGTCACATGCTGATAAAGATTTTGACAGGAAATTAAATTTCCATTCAGTAAATCAAAAAAAACAAAAACATAGTTGCAGTCCTGGTGTCGCTACACTTCAGAAAGAGGGGCCATGAGGCATCTACGGACTTTTTCCCGTTTTTTCTTGGACTCACAAAGCTCAGACGGTGACATGACTTTCATGAGAAACAGAATGTTATTTTGGAGACCCGTGTCGCTGCTCGGTTTGAAAGCGTGCTAGTTTTTTTAAACTGTCCAGTGACGTGCTCAAAACGGTGTATTGTTTTTATCTTGCAGACAAACTGAGTGGAAGCTGATAAAAATGCAAAAAGTGAAGAAACATAGGTCGACAGGCTGTTGAATCTTTGGCAGTGTCCCTCCTTGCCATCACTGGACATGTTGCTTTTCAAGCTGTTGAGTCTGCAGTAAGCCCATCTGTGCCATTCCCTCTTAGAAACCATCATCAGCATCATTCTTCCATTTATTAAATCCTAAGCTCCAAAAGAGAAATGGAGTTAATAGCCAGATGGGACAAAATACTGGAGGAAAGGGCAGTCCTTGGGTTATTACAGACTGAAAACAGCAATTATTAAATAGGCTTATTTGTAATTCAAGCAGTCTCCTTGGCCTTGCTAAATGAATTTATGCATAATGAGTCGTTTCCAAGGTTACCTAAGGTTGACATCTTCCTGCGCTGCTGTAAATATGAAACTGCATTTGCGCCTTGCTGAAGACAGGAAGTGGTTACGGTCTTTCATCTGGGCCTGCAAATGCTGCAGCTCAATCAGTCACATTTTCCATACAGAGCAACAAGAAGAAAAAAAAAAGAGAGAAAAAGTTAACCGCTTGACAGTGTCTTACATCAAGGTTTGACATTATCTTACAGCAGATACAAAAAGCCACAGTTTGTCATGTTTTCCATGGCCTGACATTTGTAGAAAGAACACCTAAAGATCTCGCAAAAGGGAGAAAAAGGAGATTTCTCATGATTGCGCATGTGAAAGTGGCTAAAGTGACTTGGTTGTCCTATTGTAAAGACTTTGAGTCGATAGATTCTCCTAAATGTACAATCTTTAAGCATAAGGAAGTGTTTTCTTTGTTGTCTTGCAATTGCAGTCAAAGTATGATCTGAGTTGCAGAGGTTGTTTAGCTGCTTCAATGTCTAAGTTTAGGTTAGAGGAAGATTAAAGTAAATCACCATCTACTCATAACTTTAACCAAAGTTTTTTTATGGTGTAAACATGGGTATGAACTTCAGGGTCCTGTTCTCTGTAGTTTTAACTAAACCTAGTTCCTACACAAAAAGATTCCACTTTCTACATTAAAGATTTGAATATTTCACTGACTTTAATCATAAGAATCATTTTCTCGTTGAACAAATACAACGCTCTCAATATAAAATATTGTCAAACCTGTGTCAGGGTGTACCGCATCTACATTACATTTTCTAAGCTTAAAAATGTTAAGTAATCAACTTAATCCTGATTTTTTGAGTATAACAGCAGTGGGCCTGCCGTCCATCAGGTAAGCTTCCTTTTGTGCACGTCATATATATATGAAATAATTAAAGAACTGAAGGATCATGTCAATATTATAATTATTATTATTTTTCTTCTGACTCGCCAAGCAGTTAAGTATTTGTTTGCATCATGCACGAGTTGGAGTGTTGTTTTGCATGAACGTAGTCGTCCTGCAGACTTCTACCTCTGCTACAGATTGAAGAAAGCTGAACCTTGCAGTAGCTCTGGGGAATTATTTTTCCGTCTGTTATTTCTAAAGGTAACTGGAGTCAAGCCTAAACGATCCAACTAGTTCATTTTTAAGTAAAGCAGCCCACACCAGTACCCCTTCCTCCACCCTGCTGGAGCCTGAATGGAAAACGATGGCACATGCATCCATGTGCTCTGCCAGAAACTTCATCAGTTCATTAAAAAAAAAGAAGCTTTTTTTGGGTATATTTCATGTCCCGATCGTGATGCTTCAGCTTGTGCATCTTATGAGTGTGGTTTTAATTAACGCCGTCCAGTAATTATGCTTCCCGTTAAATCCATTAATTACAGATTTATATTTCTTTAAACTGAAAGAATAGCAAAATAATGCTTTAACATTACAAAGTCCAATTACAAAGTCAGGACCTGTTAACCTCTGAAAGCTGTGACTTAGTCATATTTCAGTTTTGATGGTATTTGTATGCTCGGTTGTTGGTCATTTATTGGCGCCATACAGGCTGAACTGGCTGAATTTACACATATGCCCTGGTCACACTGCTCAAATGGAGCTCCTGTTTCTTTTTTAACTTCTCAGGTTTCAGACTATGAACATATCTGATCTTTGCTTGGGTTTCCCCAGCGTTTTCATCATAAATGCAGTATTCAGCACGAGTTTGTCATGACTGGTGGCACTGTACGTCTGGGGTTGCAGAATGAAGTTGAGATTGTTCAGAAGCCTCGCTGATGTTACAGTGTGACAAAATAATATGACTCTAGATTTTTTTTTAACGATTTAGCTTAATGTAGAGGGATAATTAACCTGACCCAGTACGGAGCATGCGGTGGTCCTCAGTATGCCAAGGCCGTTTTTAAAACTACATCTATGAACAGCTGTACAATCTGCAGTATGCAGGAGTTATCTGGGTGGTCTGTTACCTTATTCATAAGAAATGCTTCAAAAAGCTTTCCTTATGTTTTTCAAAGAAACAGGGTTACTTTGTGAAGTTTACCTGTCATTTTATTTTAAATACATGTGTGCTTATGTACGGTTTTACCAGCATCCATAAGGAGCATTACCAAAAATGAGCATCCATCTTCATCTAATATAAATAAAAATGGGATAAAACGGCACCCACTTTATAAATCCGTGTTCAACGTTCACCAAATGTGTGAGATTTAAGTGTAGTGTGCAGTGTAGTTGTGGGCATGTTTATTGACATTTATCTGCAACAGCGTTTTACTTTATTGCTTATTTTTAGTGGATCTCTGTTTCTGTGTGCTCGCTACTGGAATCCCAGTTGTTTAAGAACAGATGAATTAATATAAAAATACTGAATATCTGCTTGCAGTGAGCACGTGGTTCAAACCAGTTAATCACTTACTGTTTATGAAAGAAAGAAAGAAAACAACGTGTAAGTCTTTTCCGATGGCATTAGGGGAGATTGTTCTCTGAAACTTAACAGGAGAAACAGGAGTTACTGGAAATCCGTGGCGATCAGCTGTGTCCATTTAATAATAACCGAATAGAGATCTAATAATAGAAGCAATATTACATGCCGTGCATTGTTTCAGATTGCCAGCGAGGATAAATAGAGTGCTTGGATTATATTTGGGGACTGCAGCCAGCGAGAACCTTTCACCCCAACATGGATCCTGTTGTATGGGGCTCTGCAGTCAGCCAACTTGGCACTTGCTTAACAGGCCACCTGCCAAACACACCGACTTATAACCACAAATATTTCCTCCCTGTCCCGCAAACAGGTCATTTGAGTTCTTATAAACAAGGGTGACACTCTGTTTTGCTTCTTCCTGCTTAGAATCCCAGTAGTGCTTACAGCAAGTGGAAATTGTACTTTTCACAAAGGTGAGTTATTTTCACAAAAATAGGCCACTTGTTATTTTTAAAAACTTTTTAGGATGAGTAATTGAGGAAGGGATAAAATACACTTCAGTCAGACAAGAGTGACTCAGACCAAAACATATATGATACCATGAGAACATTCACCAATGATTAAATGAATGACACAATCAGCTGAACCGTCTCAGCACTTTTCTGTAATTCCACACAGCAGGACGGATGGGCTGGTGTGTTTTTTTCAAGAGAAGAAAGATGTTGAAAGATCCTGAAAAGTTTTTTTTTTTTTTTTTAAAAAGGCGATAAATGGACAAAGGATATTTCAACACCCATTGCAGGTAAACTAGAGCTTTCATCAGGTCAATTTTGGTCTTAAATGCTCTTAATGAAATGCTTGAAGGATGCTTTTGCCAATGTACTAAAGAGATAAAGTTTAAAAGCTATCTTATCATCTGGGTCTTTACAGATTTTTTTCTAGCAGCTGGTTTTTAAAGGGTGGAGTCAGACATTCAACTCCACCCCGCCCTCTACTTCTGTGGGCGTGTCTTTTTAAAAATCAATGTTAAAGCATTGCACTACCTACTTCTAAGGCACAGTTAATACTGCATGCTGAAATGTAAGGTGCAGTTAAAGATGAGGAAGGTGGGTGATTCTGCTCCTGATCTGGGTCTGTGATGTCACAATTCCCCTTTAATCTAAATGGCTCACCCCTGGGCCGCCCTAAGTAAAGTGACAAGGTTGTGTTATGTGGGAGGTTTTATAAGTAGCAGTAGCAGTAGCTTCAGAGATAAAATAAATACCCTCAAACACAAAAAACCTTTTAGATTAAACTATAAACTACCCTATTTTAGCAAACACCAAGGTCATGAGGTCATTATAATCCCATTCAAATGCACACATCAGTGATGTGTGGCCAGAATCTTTAAAAAAAAAAAAAATCCTCATCCTTTTTTCTGTCTCTTTCCTGGTGTAAATTTGGCATATGCAGTACATATGATGTGTGATATTATATTATAACTTCTGCCTATATCCAGCCCATATAGTGTATTGATCTGATACTTTTAAATAAAAATCATACAGAGCTTAATCAGCATTCAACCTCACACAGCAGAACAACAACAACGCGATAAAGGCTGTGTCACGCAATAAGAAACTTTTTATCTTTCATCAAGCTCAAAATTTCTCTGAGGTCACAAAACCTTCAGGGCTTCAACGAAAACACCAGCTACATTTATCGTTAAGTTCACTGTTACCATAGCAACTTAAACATAGGCCAATACACCATTTTCCGATTTTGGCACTTGTCAAAATGTGACACGCAGTCACTGAAATCTAACTGTTGAGTGTCTGATCAGATGCTTTTACATATTGTTCAAATTTAATGTTGAATAAATGGTAATTGCTAAATAAAATGTGAAGCCTTGATGTCACTTCCAGGATTAATGTCTTAAAATTACGGTAAAACACAGACTTATCCAGCATGAATGCACGAAACTAAATACAAAACTACACGTGTGTAATTTTAATATTAATGCAGGTCCAGGGATAACTTCGGTTCAGCGAGAACAGTACATAAGTTCAAAAACTTAATTTAAGGTACAAATACAAACTGGAGAATCACCAAAAATGAAACTCCTTCTTGCTTTGACGCAACTCGATGTCTTCTTCAAATTTCATGATATTCAGCAAAGTGGTTTTTCTGGGATTTTGCTGACAAACAAACAAACAATGATTACATACTTCAGGCTCTGACTGGCTTTGTATATATACAAACCATACAGTTTAACTTATTATATACATATCAGTGTATTGTTATTGATCATATTGAATATACTTTAGGTCACTCAGCTCTAGACTGTAAATATCATCAAAAGCTAACTTAAGTAACTAAATCTGGAGGTCAATTGAACAAGTGTCATTTGAAGCTTGAATTAGACTAACGCTAAAAAATTTAAATAGCCAAAGAGGTCAAAGATAACGTGTACCGAAGAGTATCAAGGCTATTGAAGAAAAAAAAGCAATTCTGAGAAAAAAAAGTCAGAATTCTGACTTTTTTCTCAGAATTTTGAGATTAATGTCAGAATTCTAGTTTTTTTTTCTTCAGTGGCCCTAAAATGCTTCCTTAGACTTGTGATCAAGACCTGCAGATTTAAATAAAAATGGAAACTGTTACGCAGTAATCTAAAAGCTTTTCCAAATGGATGACTTACATAAACTGTTTATCCGAAGATGTTTTTACCACAGTGGCCACTCACCCTGGGAAATAGATGCCTCATTAATATAACTCGCAATGATCAGCGAGGTAAAAGAAAAAAGAAAAAAGCCCACAGCAACGACCATCGGATCACTGAAGCGGGTTAATATCTGTGTTCATGAGTCAACCAAATGCAAATGAGTGAACAGACAATGTCCTCAGCAAGACATAATAAAGGACGTTTTCTTCTCTTTGCCATGAAACTCCGCAGTACTAGTGGGAAAAACATGAAACAAAGGTTGACTGGCTTTAGCTGTGTCTGGACACTTTTCCTGGACAGATTAAGGAGAGAATGAAACCTAGAGATGACCAGGATGATGTCATGATGACAGCTAGGTGAAGTTCTGTTAATACAGGAGGATTATGACTAAACTAAGAAAAGAATAAAACTAACATTCAGGTCTCAAGCAGTTCTGTGAGCAAAGTAGATTTTCCTGAAGGTCATGGTCTTGAACCTAATCACATAAAAAGTGTCATAAAGATGACTCGTTTAAAATATGTCAGCTTAAGAAAATTATGACACATTCCTTCCAAACCACTACTAGGAAAGTGTTAGGGGAGGATATTTCTGACGTTTTGAAGAAGTATGGGCCATCATGTGCTCCATAAATAAATATTAAAAAAAAATATATGTAAAGTAAGCAAGGAAAAATACGTTTTTGATGATGGAAGCTTTTTACAGTTATGGTGTTTGCTGACCCAGTTGTATTGACCAGTGTCACGAGTCAGCTGTGGTTGCATTTTCCTAAATACAGTCTTGTAGTAATTTGCTCATTTCTGAACTTTATCAAACACTTTGTTATGTATTACAAAATTCCCCCACAATCCAACAAAACCAGTCCACCAAACAAGGAGTACTGGTGTGGATATCAGTTACCTGGATAACATCTGGCTGTTGGAAGCCTGGAAACATAGCACAATCCTCCCAATGGTTTTGGGGACAAAAACATTTTAACTATAATTTTTCTCTGTAAGGGGATATTATATTATAATGGAATATTTGTCCATTATGGTTTGCACATTGTGTTTTTGACTTTTCTGAAAATCTCAGCCAAAACTAAATATATCGAAGACACAAAGTTTAGTCATTAGCCATGACCAAAACGTACATTTTTAATAATGAACTGCAAATGAACCGTCATAGCCTCGAATCCTACAAACTGCAAAATGTAGAAAAGCTATACAATCTGGAAAAAGTGCTTCCTTAATAAAAAGCGCTGGAAATGCACATGGTTCTCCACCAAAGTCTTTTGTCTCCAGTCCAAAATTAAACGTTTTTGTCGCTGTGTTTTGATATCAAAAAGGTCAGTTCTCTGGGGAAATAGAGAATCTAGGTATTAAAAATGTGATTGCTTTAAAAAAAATATGTATACGCATAATATAGAATATATATAGAATCTATTTTACACTGCGTGAATAGTTTATGAGCAGAACTTGAAGGCACCATTTCTTCTTCCGCGACTCTCCTGGAGGGACTTCTGATTGGTTGCCAGTGACATCATCCCTCCTCAAACGCGGGACTGGAGGCCGTTCAAGCGACAACGACCCCGCCCCCTTGAAGCCACAGTGCCGCGTCAGGCTCCTCCCCCAATTGGGCCGGACCTCACTGTACGCGGAGGAGCGCATTTAATATTAATGGTTTCGCGCATTGGCTCGTAGTCGCGTCAATCCCGCTGCGAGACTTCTGTAGGCTGGCAGGCTTCCTTCAATTTTATTTCTGGGGAGCAGGGTAAAAGTACTAAAAAAAAATGTTGCCGATACACAACACAGAGACGGACTGAATGGAGGCAGTGCTGTCAGCGAGGGGAGATAATAAATCCGTCTGCGTTCAACTGTGACACTGACCGGTAAGCACGAATGCGAGGCAAGTTTGGGAATTAGTGGCACAAGTTGTTGTTGAAATGCACAGTCATAGAGATTGTACGCGACTCTATAAATAATGAAGACGAATATCAAAACGCTGCAACCATTTTGAGTGTTTTATTTCCATGTTAACATCATTGTGTTTTGCAGTTTCTTTTATGTGTATTTGGCTTTATCCTCTCATTGCGACAAAGTTACAATACCCGCCTTTATCATCAACCACCGCAAATGTGGTTGTTTTAAATGATCTTTCTCTAAGACATGCTGGTGTGTAATTAGATTTCCTCCAGTCTGCACCTCATCAGAGCAGTTGGTCTCCCCCTGAAAGCCATATCACATTCTCGGCACGTTCTCATGCCGGTTTCTTCAATGAATTTGGCCACGAAAGATCTCTGGCTTTTTTCCTCCCCTCCTTTTTTTTTTTTTTTTTAATTTTATTTTGCTGAACACGCACCGCGCTTAAAGGACGGCAATGTCCGGGACAGCCAGAGTCCTGCTGGTGTCTTTATTACATAAGATGAAATGCTTTTAAAATCTATCGGATCAAAGCAAATTGCCACCCTTATTATTATTATTTTGATACCTCGACTTTCCGTTTGGATGAGAGACAAAAACTGCAGCGTGGCGTTGATGCAGTATTTGATCTCTGTCTTTTCTCCCCTCTCTCTTGTTGTAAAAGCTTTGGATCAGATAGAGCAGAACAGAGTTGGAAAGAAGGAATTCAGCATCACACATGTACAGTATCTGGGGGATGATTCATGTTAATTACTCTCACTGTGATTGGGATACAAGACACACACACACACACACGCACACGCACACACGCACACATACACACAGACAGACAGATGATTTCACTGTTTATTATTAGTGTCCAGTCTGTCACTCCTAAATTTTCCCACCAACTTGGGTGTAGCCCTGCAGGTGTTGACAGTACTAATGTTTGGCTTCCAGCAGCCGTTTTCCACTTGGCATGTTGATCCATTAAGGAAGAGGTCGGCCTGCGTGTGCTCCCTGCCTGATCGCTCAGGGCCGCTGGATGCAGAGTTCGTTTAAAAGCATTTCAACTATTCTCATGTTTTTCCTTCTCCGTGTCCTCACAGAGCGGCTTGTCGAGTTCTCCGTAAGCGTCCAGCCCTCGGCCTCCCCATGCCTCCATCTCCCCTTGACGACAGAATTGTGGTGGCGCTGCCAAGGCCGATCCGACCTCAGGAACTCCAACTGCGCCTAGACACCAGCTACCTGGACTCCATTACCACCACCAGCAGCAGCGACACAGTCATCAGCACCACCGTGGTGAAGATCCGGGCGACGGCCAATCTTGTAACGTATATGCCCTCATCCAAGGGCTCCACGCGCTCGTTGTCGTGTGGATGCAGCAGTGCCAGCTGCTGCTCTGTGACTACCTATGAGAAGGACAGCCAGAGCCTCAGCCACAGCCAGGTGAGCGCCAGCAGCCCCAACCTCAGCTATGCTGGCCCCCCAACTCCTATGGTCAGCAACCATGAAACGTTAAGCGCCCCCAGTCTAACGCCAGGCACACCAAAGGCCCTGTCCATCGTGAGGGTCATCCACCCCAATGAGCTTGCCAAGCGGATGACCTACTGTCCCATGGGTCACCCTGTGGGGCCTGTGCCAGTCATTATTGACTGCCGGCCCTTCATGGAGTACAACAAGAGCCACATCCGCGGGGCTGTGCACATCAACTGCTCCGACAAGATTAGCCGGCGGCGGCTGCAGCAGGGCAAGATCACTGTGCTGGACCTCATCTCCTGCCGCGAGGGCAAGGATTCCTTTAAGGGCATCTTCTCCAAAGAGATTGTGGTTTACGATGAGAACACCACAGACCCCAACCGGCTGACGCCCTCCCAGCCGCTGCATGTGGTCCTGGAATCACTGAGGAGGGAGGGCAAGCACCCCATCATCCTCAAAGGTAACACTGAACAGGCATATTAAAGTTAGGAGGCACAAAGACTGGGATCGCTTCTTTATGAAAAGGGATAAAAAAAAACAACACAATTTCACTGGCTTGAGTTTGACTCCAGAGGGACTAAGTTGCTTTAGAGATCTAACAAAACAGTGTCTGGTTCAAGCTCGGTGGAAATATAAACGGATATGAAACTGGTGTGGTAGGACAGAAACGCGCAGTTTGTGCGAAGAGCGTTAAACTTTGACCTTTACTGCTGTGGTCAGCTGATACTTGCCTGTCAACACAGGGGAGGCAGTTTTATCAGTTGTAGCAGCGGTTATAACGGCTCACACAGAAGCTTCTGCAGCAATAAACAAGCCTGTACACGCTCTGTTTGCATCACCTGCAAACATAAACGCATAGTCTTGAACCACTCTCCATATGACACATTTAGCGTTTTGAAGGGAGTGAAAAGCAGCTGATAGTAAACAAGACAGCCTGTTGGGGTGTCAGTCTTTGGGTCTCAGCCATCTTTTCTGTATTGGATTTGCATGTTTGAAACTAGAACAGTGTGCCGTGTTGTTGTGGGGGTGGGGAGGGGGCGGGCTGTGACTGTTTTCCTTAATGCCTGCCAGTCACCATGTAACCGTGAGATCCCAGCCCGTTGATCCCTTTTCTGCCTGCTTGTTCTCCTCCCTTCTTCTCGCCTGTCCCTCCCATGTGCTTTGATGGACGAGGCAGCTCTCTGGTCTCTCATCCCGCACCGGCGCTCGGCTGAAGCTCGCCTCAGTGGGAGGATCAGGCCGGCTCTTTCTTCAGCTGCTTTATTATTTCCAAAATGAATGCCCTCACCTGCTTCTGCAGAGGGGATCAAATTCCTCAGATTCATTACATCTGGGTTTTTTTTTTACATTTAGATTTTTGATCACAGCCTTGAACTGAAACTTGACCGTTTTAGCACTGGAAGGACCTTGATTTCGCTCTGATCAATGCTTCTAAAACTGCTTCTTACTTCTTTATTACCGCTTACTGAATGTAGGGGCTGAATATTCTTCCTTAAAATATTTCAGCACTTTCAAACAAGATAAACCAAGTAGAAATGTGTCATTGTGACCTATAGTTGTAGTAGTGACATATCAGGAGCGTGCATGCACGAGTGCTGCGGAATAACTTCGTCATACACCGTCATTTGCTCAGTTATGTCTTAGTGATGATTTACTGTAAATATGCTTGTGGTGGAATACTCTACTCCACCGGAAACACCAAAGCTTCCATCACTGCGCTGCTGCGACCCAAAGCAGTAATAGATTACCTTTAATCCATTCGAATTACCATAAACAACACAGCGGCGTGGAGGCTTGCAGCGAGCGCTGGAAACGGTAGGGATTGCGTTTGGGATACTGTGAGACAAAAAGGCTCGATCCTAAACAGGACCTGAGCCGATGGCTCATGCAAGTGACAGAGACGCTTCTCACGTCTCGTTTCGAGTCTGGTCAGAGATAATGACAGCTGGTATCGCTCAACAGATTTCATCACACGGCAATCTGCTGCTCCTGAAGAGTCTGTTCTCATTTTACAAAGAAAAGTCCTATTAATCTGGGCACTTTGCCCAAACTGAGAAGATTCGCCCAAATTTGGGGCCAAGGCAGGTTCTCAAAGCTCACCGTCGAACTAGCTTCGTCCTAATCAAATCCTGTTAGTGTTCAAATAGCTGATGATAACTACGTTCAAATATCTGGGTGACGCCACATGGGAGACACAGTAACAAGACAATGAAACAGAGTTGTGGGGATATGGATTTAACATCGCCCTACAACAAGAAGCAGAGTTTATTCCCAGCTTTCTACTCTACAAACAGCCATCATATCAACATGATAAACCCAGCAGGCAGAGTAAACTGTTTTGACTTAGTGGCCATCTAATGAAAGTAATAAGCTTTCCTTCGGACCCGACTGACTCCTAACGGATATATTGTTCTCCTTTGCTGCTGAAATCCCCTTTATGTTGGGATGCTGATCATTAACTGTGTCATAAGGTCATGTAATGTAGATCTGCACTGATCTGGGCTGTCGGTGTAGTGAAACATTTATCAGAGAGCAGCTTAAAAAGGACCAAAATGTAAAACAATAAGCTAAAAGTCACAGTGATTGTAGATAGAAGGCTTTAAATTACACCAACAGTCTGAATGAGTTCAAGCTTAATTCAGTCATCCCAATACTCGTATTGGCCTAAAACACGGAATAGTTCATATACTGTTAAACAGCCTGCAGACAAATGTGGTATCTAATTGGAGCATTAAACGTCTTAAGAGACTGACATGTCCCTCAAGAGCTGGTGAAAAGAGACTTAAATCATAACTAAAAACAGCACGACTTTTGTGTGAAACAAACTGCTTTTTATTCAGAAAGCGATAATTACATTAGATTGGGTTAATAGGTTAATAGGTTTAGGGTAATGTGTCACTGATGCTTGTTACGGCTGCCTTTAGGTGGTGAAGGGATTCATTTTTAAACGAAGACCAATTCTCACGCAGACATTTTCATTAGCCGTCACTCACGATTTCTTAAATATGTGCAGGTCTGTTTAAAATATATAAACATGTCAGTTTGTCTTTAAGTACGGAGGTCTTTAAAATCTATCATGAACTGGACTAAAATTCACAGCTTTGTGCTAACTCACGTCGGAAATCAAAGAGAAAACTATTCCAGTGGAAAATCCCCCTTTTCTTTCCCAAACATGTGCTTGACTTTGCCATTTCTCGTAAGCACTTCCCTTTCTTTTTATTTATTTAGAGCGTAATTATAACCTTAATATCCCACCGCAGGGAGCGACCGCCCCCATTTTATACCACGTGTTTAAGTTGACGTTAATACTTAAATCTCGCTGTTTCATGGTGAAAACAACGTATGATGGTTAACCGGAGATTCCCTCTCGCTTTCCATCACGGAGAAGTTGTGAGGCCGAACTTAGACCTCACATGACATGATGTCAGCTGCGCTGTGAACAATACATGGACTGATAGTTTGACCCCTCCCCACCGCCGCGCGAGTGCTGAAGGGACTCTTTGGCCAACGGCATCTCCCTCACAAACAGGTGCAAACCAGTTATTTGGAGAAGTGCAGATTTCCTGTGAGAAGCGTGTTTAACGTTCAGCATGTCTGTTTACAGGCAGATTAACGGGTGAGGAGCTGTACCTGTGTGGGCGTGTGCACGCGCTCTGCCTCAGAGAGCACTTTTCTCTGGTTCTTCACCTTGATTACGTGTGATTCATTATCCAAATCTGAATGAAATGTGTCAGTACAGTCAGCTGATTGGAGGTTTCTCTAATGTTAAAGGCTTCAGAGCTCGTTACAGCCAGCTGCCGCTGCTTTTACGAGATGTGTATGCAAAGCTGAGTTGTAAAATCTCCTATGTGGTGGTCAGAGGCGTGAGTTGGAATTAAACCGTTAACTCCTGCACAAAGTGTAGCTTAGCTCACTGGTTTGTTGGGTTTTCACTTTGTGTTCATAGGAGGCCTTAGCTACTTCAGGCAGAACCACGGAAACCTGTGCGAGCACTCACTGCATGTTCACGAGGGCTTGGACACAGGTGCAGCCGCCGGCCTGACGGGGTCGCTACCTCACGCCCTGCCCTCCACGCCGGACATCGAGAATGCAGAGCTGACACCGATCCTGCCCTTCCTCTATTTGGGGAATGAGCGCGACGCTCAGGACATCAACCTGCTGCAGCGCCTGAACATCGGCTACATCCTAAACGTGACCACCCACCTGCCGCTCTACCACTACGACACGGGTCTCTTCATCTACAAGAGGCTGCCCGCCACCGACAGCAACAAGCAGAACCTGCGCCAGTACTTTGAGGAGGCGTTCGAATTCATCGGTATGAGAAACCTTCACGTGCTTTTGCATTGAAGTTTTGAGCTGCAAATGTGTAAGACAAGGCAACTGAAACACGTGAGCTAAGACATTTAGTTTGGTTAACAAGCGGAAAGTCCAGGTTCATTCGGTCAAACGAGTGAAAAACAGTTTGTTTTTCCGAAGCCTGCTAATTGTCCGCGATGCGCTTGTTGGAATCGACTCGCTCTGAAAAAAACGGTAACATTTTGTCACTCTTTGCTTCAAATAATGTGTTAAAAAGTTGTCTGATACTTTTTAAAAATCCCTTTTTAGCACATTTACGATCATATTTGTTAATTTGGAAATATCTTAAATATTTGACTCTAAACATTAAATGTTACACCTAAATGATAAATCTAAAGCTAAATATAACATTTGAATATAAATGTTAACTATAAAACTAAATATGAATATTCAATCAAAATGGTAAATCTAAATGTTTCGGGGGAAACTAAATATTTAGCTAATGTACAAATTCACAATGCTGGTAACAGGAAGTACCAAAATAAAAGCTAGATGTGGTCAGACTGAAACTAAAACGAATTTACTGGGAGAAATTAACACATAGACATACATATCAAGACAGTAGTTGTCTAAAATATCAAAAAAACACATTTCGGAGTAATTTTATTTGATGTGTACTTAGTGTTTTCGGTGTGTACGTCTGGTAATTTGTCTGGCAGTACAGACAAGTGACCAGACGTACTGCTGGTAGTACTGGTTCCGGGCTGGGAATTCACGTTCATGTTTGTTAACAGTACCAATTAAATATAGTTTTAACTTTTATTTGGACTTGGCTTTAATTTGTTAAATCATCAAGCCACGTCAGTGTGGTAGCCGGAGATGCATTTTAGTACCATGTTCTTTCATGATAAGTTTTTAGATCCTTTAAAGTGCAAAAACACTCCATTATCAATAGAAGTGCCTCATTAATGATCCAACTGAATAAACGTATGCAAATACTGGCATCAAATTTAGTGTGCATATTAAAGTAAAGGTACTATTTTTTATTTGTGGACTTTTTGGAGTCATCAGACCATTTACAAAAGTACTGTAATTAAACTTTATATTAGTGATCTATTTAGAGGAATAGATCACTATTTGGTGGTTTAACTGACAGCAACTCACAGATATCTTTTAATGAGCTAATGAGAAGTGTGTGAAATCTTCATGTAACAGCTAAAGTTACGTATAAAGTACCAAATGTCCTCCTTTTAAATGAACTGGGGTGGAAATATGAAATGATATAACACAGAAATACTTAGGTAAAGTAACTTAAAAACTGTACTTAAGTGCAATGCGTGATTTAATATTTCTGTCAGTTTCCACCAGACCAACAACCATCCATTCCTCTCACAGATGTGTTTTTTTTCTTCCAAAGACCGATAAATGTGTTTACAGCAGATCTATAAACGTGTGGGTACAGAGACACATATTGATCTGTGACATAATCACTTTATAAAGACTGTTTATCAGCAATACAGAAGCATCAGTCACTTTAAAAAGCAAAAGGACTCTTAAAATACAAAAAAAAAAGTATTATTTCATTTCAGTTAGGGCCATACATTTATATGTATATTTATATATAAAGTCCACGCGCATTTGTTGTTGCTGCTGGGGTTTTTTTTGCGTTTTTTCCAAAATGCACATCTTTGCACAGTATCTTGGGAGGTTTTGGGACGCTTGGGCCGTTTTTTTTTAATAAAAATTTCTTTTTTTTTATGTCTGTTAAAACCTGTCAAAAAATTGACAATAAAGATGACTTTGACTTTTTGACTTTGACTAATAAGCGCGACCCGAAGCAGAGAAGGTCCTGAGTCCAGCTCTTGTTCCTAGTTCATCGTTTGTTCAGGTGGAGCAGTTTAATAGTCGGAGGATTAGATTCGTGTGTTTCAGTCTGCCGTAAAAGTGGATATAACAAACATATTCACGACGTGGATAGTTTACGTATGGATCAGCGATTTTTCAACTTGGCTGACTTTTATGTCCCTTTATGTTACTTTATGTCGGCTTTTTGTCTGTGACTTCCTGAATTGTTAATAATGAATTAAAGAAGCTGCAATGGTCAACTTCAAACAAAAGAAAAAACCCAAAGTGCACCAGAAAGGAAGTTGTAATATATTATCATATGTGATCATTCATCTTCCTCATGGGGAACAAAGCATCTGTTATGCCGCGCTCTTACTGTTTCCATGTTTCTCTGCAGAGGAAGCACACCAAGCAGGTATGGGCCTTCTGATCCACTGCCAGGCAGGCGTGTCTCGGTCGGCCACCATCGTGATTGCCTACCTGATGAAGCACACCTGGATGACCATGACGGACGCCTACAAGTTTGTCAAAACCAGGAGGCCCATCATCTCCCCAAACCTCAACTTCATGGGCCAGCTGCTGGAGTTTGAGGAGGACCTCAACAATGGAATAACGCCACGAATCCTCACGCCAAAGCTGATTGGTGTAGAAACGGTAGTTTAAACAAACCCCTCAACCCAACGCTCCTGCTTAGACTCTGTGTTTCTGTTTTTGAACACGCTGGCTGCACTATGAGCCTGTTTGATGGTAAAAGGTCGAGAAATACGCTGATTTGTTTTTCCTTTTTCTTTTTGATCTTCTGGTCCTCATCTTGGACTCTCTTGAGTGCCAAAGTTCTGGGTCACAGTGGTGGAGAGAAATGCCAAAAATCCCTAATGCCTGGACCTGGCTGAAGTCCCGGAGTAGATGAAGAGTCAGATGGAGAGGTTATCTGTTTGTGCACGCAGAGCAGCGAACTGGAGGGAGGAGAAAAATCGATTTGGAAATGACAGTTTCTGTGGTTGGGGGCAGTTACTGACAAGAAGGACAAAGCTCACACAGCGGCACAGCGCTTGTAGACTCAGGCAGGGTTGGCCACGGCAGTGCCTGTCTAAATTAAAAAAAAAAAAAAAGAAAGAAAAATAATAAAAACAAAAAGATGAAGACTTGTTTTGTGTGTTTAATGTTATTGTTCTATTTTTATACAGGGGTTTAAGCGGATGACCATGACAAGCCCGCAGCGGCTTACTGTGCAATAATTTCAGAGTGGAGTGCAATTGAGACATTGATCTTATATGTGTATATATCGGTAATAATTACAAAACATTTCCAGCTCCTTGCTGAAGAACCATTTTGATGTTAGTGTAATTACTGTTGTTCAGCTCAGTATGTTTATGATGCATATGGTCATGCTGTGATATTTGGCGCTGATTTGTGTGAGAATCTAAAAAACAAACAAAAAAAAAAAATTGGGATTTCACTCTGAGTGCAGCTTAAGGGGTTTTGTCTGTTGTGCATTCGCTTCAGTATTTCAGTTCTGCCATTCCTGTATCCACGTATATTTTTAGCAATACACATATTGCCAGACAGCCATAAGAGCTCTTTTATGCATGGCTGCAAGCGGAAGAAAGATCACTTTGAAATATTCGGTGAATATTGTAAAACAGGGCTACTGGTGATGTTTAATGTAACACAACAGAGGACTTTCACTGCCTGCTTCCGTCTCCTTGGTTTGTTTTTGCTCCACTTCATCCATTAGCCGGCTCTGTTGTACTGTACTTTACTATGTTACCGTCTCTATCCACATACGTCCCATCTTCTTACCGACGCCCCACATTCTGGGCTATGTTTTAATGTTCAAACGTAGCAGAGTTGTAACTTAAACATACACTCCCTCTTATAGGTCAGTTTAGTGTGTTCTGGTGGTGGTACAGTGGAGCAGCATGACCCTCCTCCTCCTCCTTTCCTCACAACTCCAGCTCGCTGACACCGAGATACAGTTAAGGGGACTCTTCTGCCTTGCTATAGTAGGCAAGCGCTGCTGTCACATGCTGCTCCAGTGCCTCTATCAATGCCTTAATTCATGCATCCATGTTGGGCCTGTGCATGGCCATCACGTGCAGACAAATATAAATCACATGCAGGATTGCATTTTAACTCTCCGACAAAATCTACCTTCTTTATCCCATAAATTTAGTTTATAGATTATATCTACCTTCCCCAATCAAAAGGCACAATCTAGAAAAAAGGGAATTTGAAACATGTTTAAGAGGCTGCTGGTAAAATAAACCCCAAAAATGGTTTGCAATTTTTATCTAGTAGTGAAGGAGAAGCTGAGCATCACTGTAAAAGTCTTTGAATCAAGTTGGCACTAAATGGTGCTAAATGTTCTTTATTTAGTGTGTGTCAGTACCCTCACCTCTGATCCACGTTTTTATCGAACACACACAGACAAGTATGAAAGGAAAGGTTGAAGAGGTGTCTTTTCTTCTATTCAAGGATCCAACTGATGCAGATTTGATGCGGAGTGAGTGAAAATCTAGAATAAACTGGCTGAAATGATGTATGTGTACATAGAAAAATCCCGTCTGCAAGCGGGTAATGTTGGCTAACCAAATAGGCCGTGCTGTTTTTTTTACGTTTTAAAGGTGTAGAGTTTGCATTATCGGTGTGCGGATTCTGCATCATGCATGTTAACTTTTACACATTTGATTGCCACATCCCAGTTTCAATGATACAAGGGGACACTTAACTCTGTGTTTTTAGGGTTTTCATGGAGGTGTAAACAACTGAACACACTCTCTAAAGACTGTTATGAAGACTGTATGGACGCAGAAAAAAAAAAGAAGCTGCAAGTGAACTTTGTCAAATAAGTAAAAATATCCTTGTTTAAGCCTGAAAACCATATGGTCTTGATCTGTGTAGTTTTAATGTAATATTCCCAAGGGCTGTTGAAGTTTTCTCAACACATAAAAGAGTGTGTAGTCTTTAAACTGAACTCAAGAAACAAGGTTCAGACCAAAAATAATCAAGTAGTTAAAGGCTCTCCCCGAGCAGATTTCTTCACAAATGATTCTGTTTACGTTCGTGATGTTCCTCTCATTTCTGTTCAGCGCTCCTGTAAGGCATAAAATGAAGCACAGGGCTAACAGCACTCTGACTGGAAACCATAATGTCTTTAAAACGAATCCCAAAAGTGTAAAAATGATCATCTGTTTCTGTCAGTAGGAGAATGCAAGTTTTCATGGCATAGTGAGTACATGCACAATGTGCTTTACATTACACACATTTTCAACAATAAGCTTGAAAAAAAAAAAAATCCCTTGTGAAAATTCATGCTATGCAAAATGAAATTGTAACAAACCTGTTTCCAGAAATCATGAAACTTGTCTGAGGTCTTTGCGAACATTTCAAACTCAAATAACAAGTTTGCAAACCTCGAATGGTGTTGTGGTTTAAGACACAGGTTAAAATTGTTTTTCTTTTTTTTTTCGTTGATGTTTTCATTGGTGTCTTCTTCATGATATATTGCAGTATGATTTAAAAAAAAAAAAAAAAAGGAAAGCTATATACTAATAAGCATTCACCACACAGTTGCTGCTTGTGCATTTTTATTCAGATTATCATTTGAAAAAGAAAAACAACAAATAAGGTTATAATCTGAGCCAATGTTAGATAAGAAAAATGTACCTTTTCATCCAACCTGCTGGTTTCTGCAATCACAGTGGCACATAGCTTCTTTTTTAAAAATTATCTGTTAGACTGAATAATGTAAAATTACTCTCTGGTTAGAGACGAGGCATGCTGTGTGCTCCTGCTCTGTGAGGGACACTGGCAGTCATTGTGGTGCTGTCTGTCTGTCTGTGTGTCTTTCTTATACTGTTCTCTGTGTAGAGGTCATATCCTGACTGACAGCTCCAAAAGGCATTTGTTACTTTCATTTGGAAACGGACTTTTGAATTAGACCGTTCAAGCTGTCATGTTTGCCGTGTATTCTTTACGAATAAGAGTTCTTCAAGTCTCTGCTTTGGGCTCAGAGACTCTGGTGGAAACGGGCTTCGCACTACAAGTTTCTGTATATTTCTTTGTGTCAGTAGTCAACAGTCAAGTATTTACAGTATATAAATATATATCTATTTTCTTTGTATGCATATATTCATTACTATTTTTGCACTGATCTATGGACAGATGGATTTATTTTTTGTTTTCCACAAAGGGTGCTACTATATTGGAGGCCTTTTCCCACACCTTTTTGCATGACTTGCTCAAAATTCCTAAACTGGTGCATCATCTCTCCTTATCTCCTCTTACTACTTCTTCAACTGTTGAAAATTAAGCACTGTAATTTTGTAATCCCTACTTGTAAGCTTTGAAATAAACGGGGAGGGCTCAAGTTTGGTTTGGCATCTTGAGTGTTTATTTTCTTGTTTGTTTGTATGATTTTTCTCCTCCTGCTTAAATACTGAAATACCTAGAAAAGCTGAAAGTACTTTTTGCCAGGTTCAAATATCAGTTTCCAAGGCATTTCTGATTACTTGATTACTTTTAGGAGGTGTTATTGTTTATATTGCTGTGACCCAAGCAAACAAATTTTAGTAAGGGACTTCCTGTGCAGGAAAATGAAAAATGTTCTTTTGTACTGCTTGAAGCAAAAGTGATTGTTTCAGAAGTCTTTGATTTTTAAGTTGGTACAACTGCTGTAAAATGTACATTTCAAAACCCTTCCTGACCGTCAACTCCATGATATGAATTAGCATCCTTAGATCATTGTTTGGGTTTCATGTCCCACAATTTGTTCTATTTCAGTTCATGTTCTTCCTTCACTGCACCATTTATAGCCTCCAGAGGCAGATGTTTTTGGCAAAAAAAAAGAAAAATCAGTTTACAACCTGCCAGACAATGCTAGCAACCAGCTTAGCAAACAACAAGCTAAAGGGGTAGATGCTTCTGTCAGTAACTGAATACATTAATGAGATTTAATTATTTGTTTTAGAAGTGGGCTTGTGTAAAGAACTTATCCGTAGTGTCTTACCAACAGAAAACAGTCATAAAAACAAAACAAAAAACAAAAACTGAGACTCAGGGATAAATTCTGATGGAAAGGGAAGCTAACAGCAATTCAGAATGAGACCTTTAGAAAAATAATTTTGAACTATTTACCTATTTAAAAAATTCAAATCTCAGAAATTTCAAAGTGGTTTGAGTGAATTTGCAATGTTTTACTTTTTCATGGGGGTTTTCTTTACCATCTATGAAGCAACATGTTAACATGGACCAACAAGGGCCATGTTGGTGCCCCTGGGGTGAATTAGTAATGTAGTGTACAAATCCACTTCAGTAGTATTTGAGTGAACACTATATTGTGGATTTTTAGACCTTCAATGAGGCGCTAAGCATCAGACTGACAGTTTCCATCTAAATTTTAAATAAGTTTTGTTTTCTAACATTTTTCCATCGCACCAAAGTTATGTTTATTAAGGGATTCAACTCGATAGGATGCAGGTGGTGCTTATATTCTTCCAAAAAACCAGAAGAAGAAGGCATAGCAAAATAGGGGCTCACATCAGCTGCTTGAAGGTTTTTGTTATTACATGAACAACTAATCAAATTTTATTCCGATTGCTAAGGAAGCATTAGCCGTGTGCTTTGAAAAAGTCCAGCCCCCGTGTCTGATTTTACTGGCTAACACAAGCCGCGAGCCGCTATTAGACAAAAAAAAAGACAAAAAAGTGTGAAATTTAGAAAATTCCACAACGTTTGGCAGAAAGTTACACTGCTTAATGTGACGCACAGAAACCACAATTCAGACAGGCAACGGTTGACTTCACTCCATTAAATGTGACACGCGATGCCGAGGATGCGTCCAAGTCCGGCATTAAAATAGGGGCTACACAGCTAGTGCTAGTCATTCATAGTGCCGCGGTCGTTTCAAAGCCTCCAGGTTACTCGCTTTGTGAACAGGAATACAATTGATTGGTTAAGTGATTAATAAATTGATTTTCTAATGTCACAGTTGTTTTGTTAGCCTTATTCCACAGCACACCATTGCATTTACTATTTATTGCTAGAGTAAGTTTTCACTTTTGTTTTTTTTTCAGTATTTTTGTGTTAATTTACTTTTTCCATGTCTCCGTCCAGCTGCACATTTTCAGTTTGTACATAAAGTGTAACTGGAAGCTGATGTTAACACTGTTGGCCAGATACATAAATTATTTTTTACTAAGAGTTCTTACATGTCAATTTCAAGAG
This sequence comes from Xenentodon cancila, assembly GCA_014839995.1. Lineage (NCBI taxonomy): Eukaryota > Metazoa > Chordata > Actinopteri > Beloniformes > Belonidae > Xenentodon > Xenentodon cancila. The sequence goes on along the minus strand of CM026209.1, from coordinate 15,038,922 downwards.
TTAATCCTGTGTTAAATTCTCCTTATGTTTAACAATATTAGTGCAGTGATTTCACAAATCAAAAAAGCTAAATGTATACATTTACAATTGTGAAACTGCACTTACCGTTTCGGTTTGAAAACTAAAAAAAAGAAACTAAAAAAGAAAAACTAAAAAACTAAACTAAAAGAAAATTAAAATACTTTATTAGTATACCTGTTAATTCAATAGATCTTTTAGAGATAAAAAAAACAATATCAAACTGAGGGATAAAGAATGAAAGGAAAAATGGACATATATCAAAGTGCAATCATAATCACAACAAAGTTGACCAACTGCAAGACCAAGAACGTACAGAAGCTTCAGCGGCCCCTAATCATTGGATTTCATGTCAACAAAAAAGACCTTTCGTGTATATTTTAAGAGACAGCCTCTGTCAGTCTCTTGACATTTGAGTATTGAACGTACGCGGTTAAACTTGTTAATTATCTGCCTCAAATCAACCATGTGTCACGTAGCTGCAGGAGTTATGAGCCTATATTTACTTCACCTTTGCAGGCGTTTGCTGCCTCATGGCTGGCGAGTGTAGCCTCAGGGTCAAGATCTCTCCATAGGAACAGGCACAAAAATAGTTTTTAGCATTGCTTCTAATTACGAGTGATGAGTACCCCGCCTCATTAATCCTTTCCTATCAGCACTGGGCAGGCTGGCGACACCAGAATAGCACATACACGCTGCTCTCCAGCGAGCCCTGCATGGACGTATTAGGCAAACAGGGCCAGAGAGGAGGACCTACCTTTTCTACACACCCTCAAACACATGCAGGCGTGCGCCCGCACACGCACACACAGTCAAGTTTGTGCACGTTTCCCAGTTAGAGGAGATGATGAAGTAAAGCAGAGAATGACTGCTGCACTGGTTACTGTCAACTCCGGTCCCTTTGTCACTGGAAGATGAAAAGTGTCTCACTGAGGGTTCATTAAATGTCAAAACAGATGCACCATGTGCTTTATTCATGAAGCAAAGCTTCTCATGCTAAGCAGACTTAACAACTAACTCGACTGAATTTACATTGTGGATCCAGGCAACTGAGAAAAGAAATGATAAAGAATGAAAAACGTAGGTATACTGGATCAAAATGATGTCGATGATGTTCCACCTGTATGTTCTGTGTAATGTTTTTAATACGTCTGTGACTGGATTTCCTTTGCATACGCCAAACACTTTATTATGATTTAAAATGTTTCCTTCAGTGTTGTGGGACTTCAAAGCTTGTGTTCAGACCACTAGAAGATTAGAGAAAAAGCATTTTAATGGGATAAAACGGACCAATTCTTTGCTCTAAAGTTTGTGAAGATGTCAAACTGTTTTCATGACCAAAAAGGAGAAAGACAATAAAACAATCATCGTCACTGTGAAAAGTGCCTGATCCATGATGAAGTGTAGGATCCTTGTGGATTAACAGGTAATTTGAAGGTGAAATTAGAGCCTGGTGTTTTCTGTCCGTGGGGTGAGCAGGCGTGAGTTGGAACTCGTTTGAAGAAAAGTATGTTGTCTTTGGTGCTCATGATGCTTTAAAAGTTAACTAAACCATCTTTTATCTACAGTCAGAGTGTATGCAGAGCTACATTTGAAAACAACAAAATACATAATGTTTAGATTGAGAGCAATAATCTAATTATTAATCTCATTCCAAATGAAACAATATCTATTTACATAAGTTGCATCTAGAACAGACATTTCGTTTTCAGCTTGTACATCTTAAAAAAAAGCATAATTTATTTAATTACAAGTTTATACCACCCTTAGATTCTTATATTTTACATTTTATGTCTCCTAGATTTAATGCAGCAACACCAAACACAACTTTGTAGGTGTAGTACTTATTTTTAGTGTTATATGGGCAAATAGACACTTGTCATTCTCAAAATTTTGGTGTCCCATAACACCCCAAAAACTCCAACAGGACCTTATTCTGTATTAAGATGCTTACATGTCTAGACTTTACTTTAATAATTTGACTGTAATTGGAATACTTTACCCATGAGCCCTCAGCCTGTTGGTGATTGGCGTTAGCAATGTGTGACACGGGGCAACGTTTACTTGTAGTTTGTGGAGCTACGGCTGTGAATCAAGACTTTTATTTTTTTCTTACTGTGTTCTCAAGAAATGGCCTGGCCATTCATTCAAATTCTTTGATACAAAGAATGAATCTGGTTCCTGTGGATTCATTTTAATTTCCGGCAGGAATAGGATAGGCAAACGATGCATCTTGGTTGTTTTGATTAGTGGCTCTTGGATGCTCCCGTATGAGTCCGCCCATACCCTGTTCTGATTGGTTCAGTACATTCTGCACTGGTGTAAATTATTGTGATTGGGTCATGATATAAGACTAATTTCACCAGAGTGAATGGCTGATGATGCTAATGATGGCCAGCTATCAGATGATAAGGAGATACTTCCTAAATATAACAAAATGTATTCTGGGTTAGAAAGCGCATAGAATCACCTACCCTACCTTTAATGTGAATATTCTTTTACCTGTAATATAACTGTATTCAGATTAAGGCTGCTGTTTACAAGGTCATTTCTTATTCAGAGTATTGTCTTATTGCCTTTTTTGGAGGGCATGATTGTGACCTGACAATGAAGAGAAAAAGGGGGATGACACGTAGAAAAAAGTCGAAGGCTGGGATTCAGACCTGGGCTGGCTGGGGGAACCTCCAGGTCCAATCAAGCTACCATGCACCCACACTTTTTAATGTTTAAAAGAACAAAGCCTCAAGTAATGCATCGTCCTCTGTGATACCCACACAACAGCAGTAACAGCAACAGCATAGTTCCTCGCTTGGTTTGTCGTCCACACAGCTCCATCCTTATTCAATATATTGACATAAAAATGCCTCACAATGACTTTTGCCCTGCAGACTGGGATCTGACTGCCATGGGAGATGACTGTTTAATCTAGTTTTGATTAGTGCTTTGGTAAAAGTTTAGATGACAATTTAACCTTCTAAAGTTAAGAAAAGATAGTGGGGCAACTAGAAAGTAACAACGTGACATCCCATCTGGATCAATACGACTTCTCTCCTCCTCATGAGTCCGAGGGATGTTTACAGTTTTTGAGGAACAAAAGTGCAATTCAGTGATGTATACACACTCCACTGTGAATTGTGTAACTCTTTTAGGAGCTGATACCCACACATCTTCTAATCATTTGGGTAAATCTAACTGTTAATCCATTTTCTATACCTGCTTTACTTTGTTCAGCGGCACAGGATTCTACCCTAGTTAGAAACCGGATGCAACCTAACCAGCTCAGTGGTCCATCATTACAGCCATACACGTTGTAAAGCAACTTTGCACATCCACTTACACCTTCAGTCAACTTAGATTTAGCCATTGGCGAGGAAGCAGGAATTCCCAGATAAAACCTTCAAGCTGGAGGAAATGCCCGAGCCAGGATCTGAACCAGGAACATATTTTACTAGAGCCATGCTGCCCTTTCCTACGACTATGTGCCTTTGTTTGAATTTAGTGTGATGAAGAAGGTTTTTTTTTTTGTACATGTACATTCACATTTGGGTCTCATGTTTGGGTAAATTGACACCTCTGACCACACAGTGTGTGAACCTTTGATGCACATTACACCAGAGGAGTTATCCTAGTCACTGTGATATACTTGTGTTGTACGTAAATGTGTTCTGGCCTGTGACTCTGAAGTCGGCTTTTAGCTGATGAGCATGAATCTTGCATCACAAATGGGGAAGACAGCCTAAAGCGTAAGACAGGGAAGCGGTGTGGGATGGAGTGATGCGTACAGAAGGACGAGAAGGTTCTTGCCTCATTTAAGACAGCGCGTTAAGTGGGTCTCCTGGCCTCATGATCGTAGAGGACAGTGGCTCTGCAAATAAGATGCACACGGGATGAAGGAACCCTGAGTGTCCACGAAGAAAAGTGTTATGCTGAAATACAAAAATAATATATAAAAAAAAAAAGAGTCTGCGCAGATAAGAGATGAAAATTGTGTCATCTCTAGCTGCTGAGTTCGCAGGAATGAAAAAAGAGCAGAGGGGCAATCTGTTATGGCTTGTGGCACATGCAGGACTCCTCCACATGCGTGCCATGTGCTGTTACGTATTACCCACACACTGACCGCGGCAAAAGAAACAGGCCAGCGCTCAGTGTGGCGACACAAAGCCAAATGTCATCCTGCCTCTGCCCGGAGCTGCTGTGGTCACGGAGTTTATGAGATGGCTTTTGGTTGAGCTCCTCCTCCAGTGCTTAATCAGAAAATGACACACATTCGCTCACAGTGCTGCGTTTGCTTTAATTCACCTCATGATTCATATGGAGGAGTGCTATTGTGTATTCCTGTGACAGCTGATCATAAACTGAAATACACGGTATGGCTAAAAGTATTCGCTAACCTGCCTTCAACTTAAGTGACATCCCATTCCTGATCCATAAGGTTCAATAATGTTGGTCCACCCTTTGCAGCGGTAACAGCTTCAAGTCTTCTGGGAAAGCTGTCCACAAGGTTTAGGAGTGTGGTTATGGGAATTTTTGACCATTCTTCCAGGATCCCCTTTGTGAGGTCACACTGATGTTGGACGAGAAGGTACGGCTCTCAGGAGATGCGCTATTTGTCACTCCAGAGAATGCGTCTCCACTGCTCTAGAGTCCAGTGGCGGCCTACTTTACACCACTGCATCCAGCGCTTTGCATTGCACTTGGTGATGTATGGCTTGGATGCAGCTGCTCGGCCACGGAAACCCATTCATGAAGCTCTCTGACTACTGTTCTTGAGCTAATCTGAAGGCCACATGAAGTTTGGAGGTCTGTAGCGATCGACTCTGCAGAAAGTTGGTGACCTCTTCACACTATGCACCTCAGCATCCACTGACCCCGCTCCGTCAGTTTACGTGGCCTAACCACTTCGTGGCTGAGTTGCTGTCGTTCCCAAACACTTCCATGTTCTTATAATACAGCTGACAGTTGACTGTGGAATATTTAGGAGTCAGGAAATTTCACGACTGGATTTGTTGCACAGGTGGCATCCTATCACAGTTCCACGCTGGAATTCACTGAGCTCCTGAGAGCGACTCATTCTTTCAAAAACAGTCTGGATGCCGAGGTGCTTGATTTTATACACCTGTGGCCATGGAAGTGACTGGAACACCTGATTCTAATTATTTGGATGGGTGAGCGAATACTTTTGGCAACATAGTGTACATGCAACTTGGAAAAAAAAAGACCCCACCTTCACTAAGTTGCATTAGTTTCATAACGTCAGCATCACAAAAATATAATGGCACCACAAATTTATTTAGATATGACTAATATGACTCTGACATGACTAATCGAGAGGAAATATTATTTAGTGATACATGACTCAAGTGACTTTTAGCCCATGATATGACCTTTATATGCAGTATGACATCCTCGTTACTTATAATGCTTCTGTCACCTCCTTCTTTCATCTTACACATTATGATTTTAGCTGATTTGAGAAAATGAATCAAACTTAGTTTTTTAATAGGTCAGCTGTGACGATGAAGACTTAAAATGCTTGTTTATTAATGGTAAAACAATTGAATAGTTGCATGTAGGCTCTAAATGTATCATGTATTACTTATTAGGAATCCTAACAGTTCTGCAAGGAAAACTGTGAGCTCACATTTCATAATTTAAAAATTTGTAATTTGTAATAGTTTCACACCACATGTCATGAACAAAGTAAAAAGGGGTGTAAAGAGGACATTATTATTTTGTAGTAGAAGTATATTTCTAATGTATCTTTATATTTGGGTATATGAAATGAAACAACAAAAGACTAGGAGAACACAACTGTCACTTTGTTTGAAGCTAGTTGAGATGGTAACTCCACCTCCTTAAGCGTGCTGCTGTGAACAGAGCTGAAAATACATGGTTGGAAAGAATGATTTTGTACTTTAGTATTTTGATGAAAATGTGTCACACACATTTCAGTAATGGCTTGGGAAAGTAAGTAAGTTAACTTTTGAAAACAGGGCCTAATATGTCTCCTTTAATATATATTTAATTTTCTTATATAGCTATTTCTTTATAATGTTTTCACTCAATGATGTTTTCACTCAATGATGTTTTCTTTTATATTGTTATTCCTTTAATGCTTGGCATATGAAATAATGCACAGAAAGTTTTATTTCTTTTTATTTGAAGTATTTATTACATATAAAGAAAAAAAAATCTCAAATCTTTTCTTTACCAGCTTTCTAATTAATATATTTTTCCAAGAAAACATTGAGCAATATCATTAATTTCAAGTCCCCAGGTCCTTTAAGTGTCCCAGTAAGTAATGACAAAGAGACAGATAGCAAAGAAAAAAGAAAGTAGGGCCTAACTTTTGTAGAAAACCAGGTGCTTTCACTTTTGTGACATATGAAAACGCTGTGAAAAAGATCCATTGAGATTCAACTAAAAGTGGAGAATGAGGGTTGAGCAACAAATACTATGTGAGATACTGTCTCAGAAATCCACTTACGAGCCCATGCCATCTTTGAACCATGAAACAAACTGGGAAAATAAATAAATAAAGTTAACTGTAACTAATTCATTACGCAGGATAAAGTGCCACAACACCCTTGGAGACCCCATCATCACGTTCCTACTCGGTGCAGCTGAAATGAACCATTAACGACACCAAAGTAACTGCTTCAACTCACTTTATCAAGTTCCTTAATGGTCTTGAAGCATATTCTTTGTTGGGGAAAAAAAATAAATAAAAAATTTTGTTGAATCCTTGTTGAGCAAATGCTCATTTCAACTACATGTCCTTCTTCCAGTTAATCACCTCAAGTGAAAGTTGACTTCCCAAAGCTGTATGGAGGTTTTTACAGACTCAGTATGGTTGCTTGGTGGTTCAGGAGTCTGACAAAAAAGTGTTTGGCACAAAAAGGCAGGATTGGGCCACCTTTTCTGGGCCGGGGGATAAAATGATAAAATGAGAGCAGTTGCTGTGCAAATCTGAGCCGATCATCAAATGACTTATTTTCAGACCGTTTTGTGCACCACACAAAGTGACGTGCATGTAATATGTGGAATCTTTTCATTTGATACACAAAGATATGCTTCAAGTGCAGAAAAGAGGATTTTTATTTTAGTTCCCCTAAAAAAACACCCCACCCCCCAAAAAAAAAAAAAAAAAAAAATAAAAGATGACTTAATTCAATACTGTTTTGCTACAGATCTGAACACCTGTGACCTGGTTTTACCTTTTTTTTTTGTGTGTTTTAACAGCACAACCTCAAATAGACATCCGCTGGTTTTTGAAAATCTCTTTATATTCACGATTACTGCAGCGTAAAGCAGAACATGCTCCAAAATCTAAAAGCCACAGTAAATACATGTGATTTATGTAGTTGATGTGGTACCCCCTCTTTTTTTTTCCCTAAGCACTTTTTTTCTTTTGCTTCATGCAAATATGTCTGTAGTTTTACATTGCTTTTTGAATTGTGTCCACTCAAAAGCTCATGAACTGGGCACGAACCCTATGTGTCAGACACAGAAAGGGAACAAATAAAACAAATGTCTGTAATGTAGGTAGAATGAAAGTCTTCCTCCTTATCTTTCCATCTGCTTTTTACCCTGGGAAACCCCCTCCCACACATCATGACGCACTCAATCTACCTATTATGTAGCTTTTTTTGGGGGGGAGGGGGAGCCAAACAAGCCAAAACAGTAATTTAGATCCTATTTTAGAAGAGCAGTTATCCACCGAGGGCTCACCCAAGTAGGCAAAACCACACATTGCTGTAGCGTTGACTCTGGCCAATTTTATTCGGTGATCAAGTCTCATATTTAGGTTTAAATACTGAGGATGGCTTCTTACGCCGCAAAAACTCATTTCTAAAGTTTCTAAGTAAAAAAAAACAAACATGAGGAAGCAAATTGTTCACATAGAAACATTAAACGCCACCAAGTTACATAGGCCGATCCTGAGGAATTTGACATTTCAACAGGCATGTGTACAGTCATGTGCAAAAGATATAACCCCCTCAGTTAATCCTGTTCTTTTGTGTAAAAACATAATAAAAGTAAACATCTAATTGTAATGGTTCTTTGTATTAGGAAAATCCTACCTCAGAAAAACAGTTTTTTTTTTTTTTAGAATGCCATTGTTTTCTCAAAAAATTATTAGACAAAAAGAAAATATAAGATCCTGAGGGCTGTACTAGGTATCTTCACGATTTAGCAACTGGTAGATCTACCTTTAGTAACAAATACTTGAAAAGGTTGTTTCCCGTCTGACTTTCAGTGTTTCACATCATCGTGAAGTACTTCTGCATTGCAAAGGTACAGTGAGGTTTTTGGATATTCGCTCATGAAGAAGTTTGAGGTCATATCACAGTATTTCAATTGGGTCAAGGTCTGGACTTTGACTTTTTTCTTTTTTCTTTTTCAGCTATTCTGAAATTTTCTGCTGTGCTTTCAGATCATTGTCTTGTTACGTAGCTCAGTTTCTAACAAGCCTTAGCCTCAAATATTGCCTCACATTTGCCTCCAGAATTCGTTCATGGTTGGCTTAGTCACTACCCGATACCCTGGTCCTGTGGCAACAAAACACTCACTACCCCTCCACCGCAGTGCTTAATAGTGGGCATGAGTAATTTCTGCTGAAATGATTTGTCTGGCAACACTCATAAAGGCACCGCACCTTTTAGTTTACTTCTAACTGTGCTGAACTCATGAACTTTAATATTCAACATCCTCATTGCTGAAGCCTGTAAGGTCTTAGATGTGTTTATTTTTTATATTTATCTGGGCATTGCATGGCATGACCTTACAGTAAATTTGTCCGAGTATACACTCCTGGAAAGATTGGCAACTCCTTTTCATCTTTTACTGTATGTTAAACTCCAAACTTGTTTGTGAATGATTTTAAAACTCTTTCCAGATTGATGTGCAGCAGCAATTGCTTCTCTAAGACCATTGCTTATGTTGTTCCCTTTTAGCAATGTCTTAACATGCTTGAATGCTTCAGAAAACTCCCAAAAAGTTTGCTTTTCTACATATGTTGCTGAACAATTCAACAATACCTGCCTGCAACTAAATCCTCTTAAATCCATTGGAACTAATAAAGTGGTACTTAGTATATATATATATATATATATATATATATATATATATATATATATATATATATATATATATATATATTTTTTTTTTTTTTAATATCACTTTTGTTAAATAACTTATGTTGTGGTGTAAAAAGCTACATTTTGTTCATTGCTTGACGTTGTATTTGCTTACTACAAAGACCCACTAAGATTTTGGTATTAACTTGTGCACATGACTGTATATACTTAACTAAAACCAATCTGTGGTTACTTGACTCAATCTGTTTGTAGACGGTGAGCAGACGTGAAGAGTTGAGCTTGAATTAGTATCCTTGACTTTCTCACCCATGGAGGTTTCATATGCAGCGGGTGTAACTCTATAGCTCCATCAATTACCTCTGTTTCCTAGGTGCCTTCAAAAACAACAGCTGCAGAGTTTAATAAACTTGCCATGCAATTCAGTCACAAGGGCTAAAATATCACAAAGCCTGAAAACCATCAGCAAGATGAAAGTAGGTTCCCCTAGTAGTAGTCGCTCCTCTCCGCCTGTCTATAACACCAACTCCAGTCATTATGAAACGCATACTTGCAAACGTTCATCATTCATTTGCTGTTTTGACAGAAAGTACTTCAGTTTTGGAAATGACACGCTGATATGTTTGTCTGCAACTGAGGCGTGCTCTTCCTGTATTCATTTGCTGCAGGCTTCATTTTTGGTTGTGGGACAGAGGTACATTTTTTCCACGGTGACTGGAGACTCATTTAAACCTCTGTCCTTGAATGGATATGAGAGCTACTCTTCTTATAGCCTGAATTTGAGTCACCGGTTTACACACGCGCGCAAGCTCAGTTATTTATTTTAGTATTCTGAATACATATAAAAGGAACTATGAATAAACACTAGAGTAAAAGGGGGACAAAACTCAGGAGGGGTTACCATCGTCCTCCATAAAGAGTTCCACAGGAAGAAACAAAAAAGCAAAAAAAGAAGAAACAAAATGCTATATTAAAAATAAAAAAAAGGTTTAAAATTTAAAAGTATAACTGTGGGCTATATGACTTACTATGCATCTGAACGGTAACAACAATGCAGCACATTAAATATATCAACATTTTCAACCAAAAGAGGCCAGAAGGTTACAAAAGGACTTGTTGTGTGCTCACACATAGAGCATTGTCGTCCCTTCACTTTAAACTGGGTGAAGTCAAGTGCTGCCCACCTGAGCTGTGCATTGCTGCAGGGGCGTTGCATCTGTCAAAAGTCGGGGAATTTCCAACTTTTGATGTTTTTCAGGCAAGCATCAGCCAATGAAGTTGCGGATAAACAGCCAATGAAGCCGTGCATGGGAGCGGGACAGTTGTTAAGTTCAAGGCTTATGTCTGGAGTGAAAATTCCTTTTTTTTTTTTTTTGTTTGCATATATATCAATGGTTAGTTTCTTAACTGGCAAAAAAAATCTTTGTGCCAATATGCAGCAGCAGATGTGAGAAAACGAAGAAATTTAATTGGTTGTTTGTGTTATGATGAGGGTACATCCGAGGCACCACCTACTGAGCATAAACGGGACCCTGCTGTGTGAGTGTGCTGCTCCTGTCATAACAAAATTTGAAACAAAACATCAACAAAACATGCAAAACTAACTTCTTCCTCCCCCTCTTCCCAGGACTCCACGAGAAAACATGCTCCATCATGAAAAATAAATTATTAGGGTTAGACATAGCAGAGAACTGCTCTATGTCCTGACACATAATGACAAAAAAGGTAAAAAAAAAAAAAAAGAAACTCTAATCCTGTTCAGGCCACACACCTATCACTGTTCAAAAACGAAACGAAACGGGAGTTGAACTCTGACTGGGAAATGTAATGGTGAGATTTATCTTTGTCTGAAAGAACTTAGAAAATAAAAACACTAAGAATACAAAACTAATTTAATATTAAGAAATACATGTACATTAGATGAAAGAAAGGCCAAAGTGATAACATTTCAGTCGCTGATGAGTTCAAATCAGGCGAGATGTTAGAACAAGTAAAATAAAATAGATCAAGAAAGCTTTTAAAACCAAATTGTTGAATGATTTGATGGCAAAGCATCATATGAAACAAACAGCACCAGATAATCGGCATTATTGCCGTCATTAGCATGGAGAAGAGCAGATGTTAATGCCATGAGAAAGCCATCTGTGAGGGGTCTGCATTAACTGCATGAACAGTTTTCACCCCGAACACATCATGGCATCAAGCTCTTCAGTTCCCTTGATCCGTGTCAACTCAGAAACAACTGAATTTGTGTGTGGCACAGATGAATTTTATAAAAAAATGATTAGCTCTGTCTGCCTCAACGCAGCGGGGTTATTCTGAGTGCTGGCGTTGTGCTGATATGGAACAAGGTACTTCACCATGATCCAGCGCTCAAATGGGACTTCTAGCTCTTCTAGCTCTAGTACTTCCTAAAGACGACGTTTCTGTTTCTGTTATTAGGTACACATTTTATACCGAAAAAAGTGGCCAATGAATGAATGTCATTTTACAGAATTTGTTGGTTAAAATGGTCCAAACAGACTCAGATCAGCATCTGCTTCCCTGGATCGTTTGATTTCGTGAAACTGGCTGTTCCTTAAAGTATTTGTCTTTGACGTAAAATCTCTTTAAACTTAGTGCCATTAATACTGACGAAGTAAATAGTTTTTGCCATTTAGTCCCATTCACTGATTGATCTCTGTTGCTGTGTTCTTTAAAAAAAAAATCACAATAAACAAGAGTTGACTGCTTCGACGAAATGAGACATGAATTTCACAAAATTCTGTTCATGTTCACCCTCATTTAGGCCCGATAATCAGATAATCTGTGGAATGAGCGTAAGGCAGTTTTACAATGTTTCTGAAGAAAAACACACCTCTCAGGAGTTGTATGAACATTATAGATTGGTTGCTGTCTCTAAAAGACCATCACACACACACACACACACACACACACACACACACACACACACACACACACACACACACACACACACACGCACGCACACACACACACACACACACACACATCACATCACATTTAAAGTGAAGATTTTTTTTTCATCAGGATCATTACACGGTGCAGAAACACTCGCAAACACACACAATGCAGGCTACAGATGATTGGCAATGATGGCTTAGTGGAATACACTGCCAGGCCTGTTTGCATCATCAGTTTCAGCAAGTGTTAAAGTTTTCAACATTACCTCTTGGCTGAGGGAAACAGTGCTTATAGATAGATGCCTTTTCAATTATTGTAAATCTGTGTTACTTAAAAAGGCCTCAAAGTGTCAACGCATGTCAATAATTCTGATTTTAACACAAGACTAGGACCTTGATTAGGGCACGAGATCAGCATTTTATGAAACTAAAATCATCTTCAGCCTATAAGCTACAACCTAAAACTGGAGTCTATCAGTTTAAGTGGTTATGGTGTTAAAGGCAGCTGCATTAGTCGCGTGCAAACCAACAGAACAATTAACCTATAATTTTTAACAATATCACTGGAAGCAGCCTCACATCTCCTCTTTGTATGGACTCTGCATGAGGAGTGTAGGTATTCAACATTCCTGAGTAGTTAGGTGTAATTGGCAGGAAATCATAAGTGATTAGGATATAATTAGGGTCAGGGGGAAGGTTAGTGATTACAACCAACCACATCTAACACTTAAGAACGCCCCTGAGGAACACCCGCATTTGTAACAGGAGCTGTTCAAAGACAGAACTTTAATGCACAAGAGGCTTATGGACAGGAAGTCAAAGTATGGGGTTTTACCACTGAAAAAGGTTGGTTCACAAAGGATCAGTTAAATGAAAGGGCAAAGTAGAAACTACGTAACAGGCAAACCAAAATACGGGAGATTTAACTGCTGAATCGGTAACATGGGAAATCCAATCATGCACTGGGAGATGGGAGAGCGCAGTTTATATACAGAGCAGGCGTAATCAATCACAGATGTGGTTAATCAGTGCACGTGAAGAAGAAAAGCAATCAGAAAACAGAGCAGCAGGAGGTAGATGAGGTGGAAGAGGAGAGCGGGAACAAGAAAATAAGGAAGGATGGGATTAGTGCATTAAAAAACCAGAGCTCAGTCGCCCGGGATGTCACAATGTGCCATCGCATCCACCTATTTTAACACCTGCGTGGAGTTTTACGACATAACCGCTTGAATTTGATCGTGTTTAACACTTGTGTTGGAATTTTCTAGTTCCTAATCAGAAGTTTCGGCTGGAACGACTCTAGAGGTCAGAACTGAACCCAGAAAGTTGATAAAAAGCTGCTGCCAAGAATTCATAACCCGACATGGGGGCTGCTGGCTGCATCAGCAAAGCAAACACAGCAAATTTTACTGTGTATAAATAAAATAAGGTACTGTTTGTACCTTATTTAATTCACAATCAGTTTTGTTTATGAGCTAAGCAATGTTGTTACAACTGCTCGCAGTAGATGTCAGGAAAGGTTCACCATGGACATGTTTTAAAGAGCAGCGTGTGACTTTCCCGCAAGTGCACGGTTTCCCAAGATTTCAAAAAACTTGAAGGGCATCATCTTGTGTGTCACTTAATATTTGACTTAACTGAAAGTTAGATGGTGTTAATACTGCCATCCAACAGCCTCCCTCTGGTTAGGCCGGGCATTAAAAGTGCATGGTTAAGGCTTAAGAAAACATCATAGTTGAGCTAAAAATACACCATCCTGTTCCACAAGCCCACAGCTGCATTCAGGAACGGCTTTGCTTGACCGTGGCTCACTTTTTTGATAAATAGAAGCTACTTTTATCATCGCAAGTATGTATAATGCGCATAAAAAGTATGTCCCAGACGGTCCTACACAGCAGCCCATATCAAGCGACTTTCCTCCATCTCCGCTGTTTGTTTGTGCAGCTACTTATTAAAACCCAGTGCAGACAGAGACCTGTTTCACCTCAATGTGACTGATCCACACTGCTCTGAGAGAAATAAGCAGCATATAAAAACCCCAAACACACATGAGGGATATGACCTTTACTGCTGCACAGTGCAGGAATTCACCACGATCGTCCAACTAGTCCGGGAGACAATCTTTAGGCAGCACCTAATCAAAGAGTGACTTGGCCTTTGTTCCTTTAAGTCCTCTTTTGTTCAGAAACATCAGCGTTGCTGACTCAGGGGTTTTATAAATAGCAGTTACTGATAGTGTAGCAAAGCCTCTCAGGCTGCTCAGGCTGCTTGCAGCGACACTCGTCCTATACAAACAAGGAGGAGAAGGCTGCTGCACTCTGGTGGACAGAACTGATTTCCCCTGAAGGGGGACGGTAACATGCCGACCGCTCTCAGCTTCCCAGTTTCATCAGTGCATGGACACACCTACAGGGGCTGCGATGACGGATCCCTCTACAAATGTAATGTTGATTTAACGTTACGGTGTGACATCTGTAGTTTTTATCATCTGAACGTTGAGCTGATTTGGTCACAGCTGGTGTGTGTGTGTGACTTATAATCACACAACTCCATTTCTTGTCATCTGTGGTTGATTATTGTGTTCACCAAAACCTTTTAATGGGCTATCATTAAAAAAAAGGTCATTATGCACATTATTTTTTAACTACTTTTAACTGAAGCAAGGATACATGCAACGTGTTCACCTTTAGGATTTATATATTTATTTTTTTGTTGGAATTTGAGTTCATGTTTCTTTTTAAACAACTGACTTTATTTGTTTAGCACCAGTTCACTACTAAAGTTATCCAAGGCACTTTATATAAATTCTTCAAATCTCAGGCTTATTTTTTAAATTGTTGAACTATTTCCCAGCAGTCTTCCACGGAGTGGGAAAACCCACAGGATCACATGTCTGTGAGAGGATTGCTTTATACTCAATGACATTACTGATCGCTTGGCAATTAGCTGTTAATTAATGGAAATAATAATCCATCCATCCATCCATCCATCCATCCATCCATCCATCCATCCATCCATCCATCCATCCATCCATCCATCCATCCATCCATCCATCCATCCATCCATCCATCCATCCATCCATCCATCCATCCATCAGGAGATAAAGTTCAGCTTCGAAACGCCAACAGTCCATCACACTGAACGTAAGACTAGATTAAGTTTTATGGTTTTAAAGTTAAAGTTCTGTCATGATATTTTGCGCGTATGGTCTTCCTGGATGTCAAACCACACTGTCTGACTCTGGGAAAAACGCAACTTGACCTGAGCACAGACTATGGACCTCCTGAGCACCGGTGCCTGCCTCTCTCCGTCTTGATCTGTATGCAGCAGCAGGTCTAACAGCCGGCCTGCTCTGATTAATGAATGTTTATGAGACACCACATTAAAGCTGTCATTGTCCAGATCCTCCCTCCTCTCTGTTATGTGTGTATGGACGCACCCCTCTCGCCTCTCTGTCTGATTTTTTATCCCAGAAGTGCTGCACTGATATGACAGGACGAGTTAGAGCAGGCGGGGAGCGCAGCAGGACAGAGGGATGCTGCGTCAGGCAATAAAAGTGTCATTTTTTTCCTGGTTTATAAACAGGTCGTAATGTTGAGATGAGCCATTGCTTATTATGGGATCTGCCCAGCCCGTGACATCAGTAAACACTCGAAAAGTTATCTGCAAGTGCCTGCTCTGAGCCAGCCAGGAGTGTGTTTTAACAAGCCGATGAGGGCTGTTGGGAGTCTGGACTAGCTCGGCCCAAAGTAACCCAGGTAGACAATGTCCTTGTTATGTTTGAGCTTGGGAACACACTTAGGTCTAAAACTTATCACGCTGTCTCGCAAGCCACAAACTTTGGATCATGAATATTACAGAGGTTATGGGGGTTATGGGACAGCTTTATTACTCTGACAAACACCATTTCTCAGGGGGGCTGATCTGGAAGGACAAGACTTCCATATGCCTGCATCTTTGGCTTTACAAAACAGACTGCTGAACTTTTTAACTCTGGTGCGTGACTTCTGATTCACCTTCTGCTTGCACCGCTTGACCCACGCTGCTGCTGCGAATGAGCATCTATCTTTAGATGCAGTGATTCAGCATTCGGTGTCACATCTCAGCGGGATCGGGGCTAAAAGGCTGCAGGAATCTGGGAGGAATGTGCTTAAATGTGACTGTGGAGCTGGCTTTGTGAAATACAGTAGGTCTCCCATGCTCCTTAGGACAAAGCAGTCTGTTTTTTTTTTTAATGCATTTTACGACGCCTGTAAGAGCACAAATCCATCACCTTGATGCTGCGATGGTTCATGTGGTTGGACAGGCAGATTTTTGTCATAATGCAGGTATCAGACTTCAAGAAGCAGAAACAGTTCAGGAGAGTGAAATGAGTGAAATGAGTGAAGGAGGAATAGACACTTGCCTCTTTTATACACATGCAACTCGCGTCAACTTTTCTTCTTTCAGATTGACAGCAGGAAAGCCTGTATGTTTATACACCACCGTGAATTTCAGATACAACAGGCCAATTTAGTTTGGACCAGTGCATTACGCCCTCTTGTGTTCAAAGCATGTACTGCACACACGTCAGCACACTCAAATCGTTGCTTTTGCTCAACTTAAAGATGATTTGAATTTGAATAAACTGATAAATCATAAAAGCAAACACTTGAAACGTTATTATAGCGCATTATAATTATCTTATAGTATTTTTGAAATTGCACAAACCATTTATTAAAACTATATAGCAGCTGATTTTTGACAGATTTTTCTGATGATCATGAAAGTATTCATGCTACCAATTAGCTGCTGTGTTGTTTGATTTTTGATTTTGATATTAGAAAATAAAATGATCACTTATATAAATTTGCATTTATCTTAATAGTTTGTGGAAATGTCTGGCATTAACTGCAATTCATATAGAAACAAACACTTGTTTAGCTGGACTGCCAAAGCACTTAACTGTGTGTAGGTAGTTTGTGAGACAAAGATGCCCAATTGTACAATTATATTTATTCATGTGATCCATGTGCAACACTTATATATGAAGGTTATATATATGCTATCATGATAAAAGGGCCATACATTTTGGTGGCATTATCTCAACCTTTGTAAAGGAGATAATGCCACTAAGCAATTACTTGCATTCTATTTTTCAGATGTGAAAGTTTGAAACAATCGCTCAAGAATCAATATTTTTATCTGGATTTGCAGAGCCGTCATGTGGAAAATGTGTACCTTAGTGAACGCGTCTGTGATAAGCATTTTCAAGAGAAAACAATAATTCACAACTTATAATTCTTGACCACTGTAGACAACAGACACAAACAAATGCAAAAGTAATTATTTGTTTTATACTTTTACCTGGCAAAACTAAATACTTTCAATACTGAAATGACAAAGTTGCAAAGATGAAAAGAAAAAGGGAGAAAAAAAGGAAATACTGTGTAATACTATAAACAAAAAAATGCCTGAAACAACACAATCCCTCTAAAATAATAAACAGCAAAAAAAAAATTATATATATATATATATATATATATATATATATATATATATATATATATATATATATATATATATATATATATATATATATATATATATATATATATATATATATATATATATATATATATATATAGCATGGAGTTTGGTATAAATGATGAGCACATTTTCTTCTTTTTATATTAATGACAGGATGTTCTTATATATGTTTGTACACATAGACACACACCAACCAATATATGAAAAATGCAGTTATAATTGAGAAAACACACCCAAAACATTCATCCCATGTCACAGGTCTTCACGTATTACGAAGAGTCAATTAGGAGTGAAACATTAGACGTAGGGCTTTTTGGCTCTGTTGTGGGAGGAAGCAGCTTTTCTCCTCGGCGCTCTGCAGTGACAGAGATGTATATCACCACTGAGAAAGGACTGGTCGGGATGGAAGGCTGGACTGTGAAAGCTCCTAGGGCGATTTTATGAGGACGTGGATACCTCTGGGTTTTTTTTCTAGCACAAAGGGCATCATAAATTAACCTTCATTTCTGCATCACAGCCATAACATTCAGCAATCCAGACAATTTAACTCTCAGAAAGTGACTTAAGGGGTTAAAAGGCTGAGACTTCTCATTGTATACATGTTTTGACCGTCTATATGTGCTATCAGCAGTATAAATTACATTTTCTATCTCCACAGAGCCATGAAATCGGCATGTCATCAGGATCACTGGATTGTAGAAAACATGTAAAACAAGAAGGAAGTGACAAATAATACAGCCGCTCACAAAAAAATAAATGGATTTCTTCAAATTTTTTTAATGTGCAACATTTCTCCTTTCCCTAGGCTAATATGGGTTTTGTGGCTTTACAGCTGTCTTTTTTTTTTTTTTTTTTTTTTTTTTTTTTTTTAAGTATTGACTGTTTATAAATATTTAAACATCTTTTTTGCATTACAGGATTCTCTCTCAGCCAGGAACAGTCACTATTCATGGGTTCAGTTGACAGTTTGTTTGTCTGGTTTGGTGCTAAAACCGTGGTGACAGTCAGACAACTTTTACAATCTTCCTAAACCACATGCTGGAGTGTTTTTCCATCACGGGCGCAGCAGAGTAAATTCGGAGGGACTCATTTTGAAGTTTAAGTGATTTAGTGCCACAGTAATTGGGATTTTTTTTTTTTTTTTTTATCCAACTCTCACAGTCATTAAGATATTTGTTCCTCGTGTCTCACTGCTTTCATTCTTTCATTTCATGACTCCGTGTTTCCCGCTCTCTCTGCCTCTCTACATCTCTGGGATTCTTGGTGGGCTTGTAAAGGAGCTTTAATAGAGAGGAATATAAATCTGCAAGTGACAAACCCCAGTCTCGGCAGAGTGTGGGCTGGTGTGTATACTGTGAACTGCTGCACTGTAAAACCAGGACCTCCAAGGCTTCTGTGCCCTCCTGTGATTCCCACTGGAACCTGCTCAAGACCCCCACGACCACGCAGCCCGATGCACCACAGACGAGGCGGGACACTCCAGGCTTCTTTGGAAGTCTAGAGTGAAGGTGAGCTGCAGACCTTTTTTGCTTTTACTGCAGCTTATTAAAAAAATTTAATTTGAATCTTTCCGTTTTCCTGCTCTTAATATGATATATACGAGAAAGAGTTAAAGGCAATGAAACAAAAGTGAGCTACATTTGTTTGATTTGGACTTTTTAATTAAAAACTATCACCAAAAAAAGAGATAAAAAAACAAGGTTTCAAGTATGAGGGAAAAGAAAAATATCAACAAAGAAAATAGAGATGCAGCATTTAATGTTTTCTCCTGATTGATAAAGGATTGTGCAGTAACTGCCACAACATCACTGGTGAAATAAATTGGATCTGGATTCAGATCTGGATCCTCTATTCATCCTTTTGGAAGCTTTAATCTTGACAATGGAAAAAAGGAAACACACTGGTGACCTGGTCCCCTCATTTCATAGAAGTAATGTTATGAAGGAAGATGAAATCACATTTGGTGATCTCACCCGACAGTGAAGTATCTTCGCCAAGTGTCAACAGGAGCGGTTTGGCCGGTCGTCCATGAGGTGGCACTGCAAACACTCCCAGGTCTTCCCGTGGAAGCCGGACTTTTACAGTTCAAACGACAGATAAGGCTCACTGACTCAAATGTCCCTCAGATTCCTGTTAGAATAATGCAGTGATAGATTTAACAGACCCAGTTCCCAAATTAATAACACCGCTCTCCACACTGCCGAGCGTATCAAATCTGTCGGATAGTTTGAACAGCTTTTCGACTCCACCTTTCTTTCCATTTTTCCTGAGTTGAGTTTGGCTCGAGGTTTTCCATTCCCCAGCAGCTGTGTTTCGAGTCATTTACAGCTCAGCTGACATTGCTCTGCTAAGTTATGGATTAGATGACAATGAAATCATTTTTTGAGACACGTCTGTGGGGTATTGATGGATTCAGTGTATGCAACAGCTGATAAAAAAAAAAATGCCTCTTTGACTCCACGTTGTTCAGGAGACTTAGTGGAATATGTATTCACTTTTTTATTTATCAATCTGAGGTGATCAGATGGTGAAATTCCGCGCAATGTCAGCACTTAGATCATTAATAATTTCAGGTGTGAAGTGAGATAAAAAAAAAAAAAGATTCGCAAATGAAATGTTTTGACAAGCAACTGAATTACACCGTCTATAAACTCACCTAAACACGGTCGTTTTCATTAATGTTGTCAGCAGCTTCAGTGTAAAACGTCCAGGAAACATTCACCAACTGTGAAATCACTGAGTCTCCCTGCTTGATCGCACTGGGTGGCAGAGCTGGCACCGCGCTGGAAAGCATTACCTCTGCACAGTGTTAATGGACTTACTTAACTCTTGGATCATGACTTGTGTTTTCCAATGAATTAAAGTGTCAGGAGCCACAAATCAGCGTCTGGGATAGGTCATGTGGGCTCGCTGGGCTCCGCGCTCCTTCTTAATGGTTTGTTCCCTGGACGCACGAAACCGGAGCCTTAAACCTGAACTGTTGTTGTTACCCAGGCCCCGTTTACGCTCCTGTCTACCACTGCACATCGCATGCCATCACATGAGTAAACGCATCTCTTAGTGAAAACTGCTACCACACACAAACACACACATATAAAACAATTCCTCATCCCCTGTTCACTTTGGCAGTCTCGTAAAATGTACTCATCTAAATGAATTAAGTAATCGCACAATCCCGCAGCCTCTGCATTACACAGGAATTTCCATATTACAGCATCTGATACTCCCTGTTCACAGCTCTGCTACACCACTAATACAAGACCCTGGCCAGGAAGGCCGTAACCGGATAGCCAGCGGATCCTGCTGCAGCAGATGCTCTGAAGCACAGTGTGTGTGTACAGAGGTAGTGGAAGTGGTGTTAGTAAAGCTGGCTATGAGGGTCCTATTAAAAAAAAAAAAAAGTTTCTTTTTATTAGCGCTCATTAGGACAGCAAATAAATCACAACTCCGTTTTCATTTGAGCAACAACTCTTTCCAGGCTTTCTGTGATTTAGAATAGCTGTGAGGGGCTCATTGGCTCAAAGCTGCGGAGAAACACAGGGCTGAAATTACAGTGGCTTTTGCTTTTTAACAGCATCATTTAAAGTCGTAATCCTTAGAGGAGCACTCCATCAATCTAGCGTGACTCAGGATGGACACAAGTTTCAGAATCTGAGCAGCACGACCAGCCAATAGCGCCTCTTTTACTCCAGATATTCTTCATCCTTGTCAAAACACGGTGCCTGCAGTGTCCACAGCGCAATCAGATACTTAACTGTTTGCTTAGAGAGTTTGAAGGGTTATGCCACCTTCAAACAGACGTGGAAATTTCAAATGTAACAAAATCTTCATCTCGATGTTGACTCAGACTATTGTGGTCTTTATATGAAACTGTGCAGCTCTGTTTTGTATTTTTGTTTATTCTTTTCTAAAAATGTGCATTGAGTTGGTCTTAATGTTGATAGACAGTATCGGTCCAGAATGTGTACTTACTTTTAGCTAATGCAAGAACATTTTTCATTACGATAAAAGTGACAGAATGCCTCTCTTTTCTTCTGTCACCAGCATTTATATCCTCGTGAGCTGCTTCTTGTTCATCTCGCCACTTAGTTACTATATTGTCGCTGGGCAGCCAGCTGCCAAACAGAGTCAGCGTAGCAATATACAAGTATGTGCTTTCAAGTAACACAAGGGTTTGATGTCACCCTTGGACACCTTTCCACTTTGGAGACTTGCAAAGAGGATGGTGAGATGCATTAAATCTGCACCAGTCCTGCTTGAAAGGGCATTCTGAAAAAGGTCAGTCTAGATATGGACTACTCTCAATTACAGCTCAGAGCACTGATGTATTCTCTACTTTTGAGGATCTGTTGAAGCCTCATCTCTTTAGTGAACATGCTGTACCTACAACAGACTAAAGCCATTCATAGACTGCCTTTTTTCTTTCTTTTTTTTTTTACATTACTTTTTTTTAAATTACAGTTTGGGTCAGCTTAAGCTTTCTATGCTCAGGATTTTAATCCACAGAGTGTATAAGAAGAACTGAACAACTCACCTGTGACATCACACATAGCTTTTCTGAATAGTGCTTTTGAAACCTCTTTTTTTCATACTGTGTGCTGCCACGCTGCAAATGGGCAGAACGAGCAGGCATGGAGGCCGGCTGGAACACGCCCACGTTACTTTCAGCAACCTCGTGTAGGTCGTGCTAAACTATAATGCTAGCTAATGTAACTTTACATTCATTCCGATGAAAAATATCAAACTGTTCTCATTTCTGATGTCAGCACTGAGACAATGTGATGGGTGGAAGTCCGACTGAGAAGGATCCTCGATGAGCAGATGACAAATGACAGCAGCCTGCAGTTCCCTTGGGCGTCGTCACAGCGGGCTCCTTTAGTTGAGCATCCACAGCAGGACCTACCATATCAAATATTGTTTTGATGGGTACATAAGAAATAACATAGCCTTGCAGTCTCTCTGGCTATATATGTATATATATATATATATATATATATATATATATATATATATAATATATATATATATATATATATATATATATATATATATATATATATATATATATATATATATATATATATAAATATATATATATATATATAAATATATAATCATGTTCTGGGTCTCTGGAAAGCGCCTACAGACAACTTGTGTTTGTAATAGACGCTATATAAATAAAATTGAATTGAATTGAATATATATATATATATATATATATATATATATATGTGTGTGTGTGTGTGTGTGTGTGTGTGTGTATATATATATATATATATATATATATATATATATATATATATATGTATATATATATGTATGTATATATATATATATATATATATATATATATATATATATATATATATATATATATATATATATATATATATATATATATATATATATATATATATATGTGCTCTATTAGGTCTTTGTTCACAGTTCAGAAGTCAAGACAGCGCAAAGCACTAAGTAAATAAAGTGATGACAGCTTGCCATTGGCTGTGCTGGCTGCCAATCAAATGACTATGCTAATTATGCATAAATTCGTGGCTTTATATAATTTTACTTAATGTGGTGCAAAAAAAAAAAAAAAAGAAAAAAAGTCACCCCCCTAGTCCTAGATGTGAAATCTAGATATGGGGACCATAACCATTTTGTGAACCAGGCTGTAAATATGTTTATTTCTGCTGCAAATCTGAATTTCCACCATGTGGGTCAGTGACTTGTTTTTGGAACTGACCCCCCAGTGGTCACTTGAAGAATTGCAGTGAAACACATTTCCTGGTTTGCATCAGATTAGCAAGGTGGATGTCGGAGATCGATCCTCGCATATGCGGCGTTGATGTGTACAGCTCGCATGGTTACAAATGTTTGGGTGGCGCAGGATCGGCTACAGAACGGACCCGTGGAAATGTATCAAGCACAGGCCTCACAAATGAAATCAGTAATCATAAACTCTGCTCAACTGACCCACTCAAACTCATTTCTTCTTATTTGTGTTTAATGGTTGTGGCAGATTTCTTTTTTTTTTTTTGTTAACTGTAAACAGTTTTGTTAACTGAAGCTTGAATATCTCACTTGTACTTTGCAACACATGACAGCTAAAAGTCACTAGTATAAATGTGAACGGACTCTCGGAAACTACATTTTTAACTGTCCAGGTCCAATATTTCACCCAGATTCTTCTACTTGATATCACCAGTTATACAGATACACCAACCGCGATGTCATTTGCTCACATATGTAGGTTTGTCTTTTATCACACGTTGGCTGTGAACCTGACTTAACCAATCAGGTTTCAGGATTGTTCTGCAGGTCTCCTGATTTACAGCCATTAGTTACATTTCCAGCGCTCTTCCCTCGTGTACGTCTGCCTGACCACGTGGCAGGCTGAGTAGCTGGTTGGTAGAACCGGCAAGGACAAAGGGCCACACACGCACGCACACACACACACACACAGCTGCCCAGACTCCCTACCGGGGACGGGCAATTTGGCTGAGCCACCTGAAAACGTTTGGACGCGTTCGCTGAGAAAAAGAAAGTGGAATTGTTGAACCGGAGCCGAATCTGGCTGCAGTTAAAATTTCAAAATTATGCTGCTGGCAAACAAAAGCACTTGCGTTTGCAGAAAGTATACTTTTTCCTGTTCAGAAATGCAGATAAAAACCCAATTCTTGAATTTCTAAATGCCTTCTCTTGTATTTCTGGCATTCTTAAGGCACACAGGAGACATTAATTTCACCCAACACCTGGACTGCAAGATACTTTTTTTTTTTTCCCCTTTGCTCCAGAAAAGTTTAAAAGGCATCAGCAAGCACAGCAGTCAGGTGTCCTGAGGTGCACAGCGTCAGCACACTCTTTCAGTCACCCTTTAAATCTCCCCCAATTCCTCTTTGCTGCTCCGGGAGTCATGTTTCAGGGGTTTTCTGCGATAGTAATCAAATGGGCTTATAGATCTCTGGCTTTTTCCTTCAAATTAGATATATACATTGTCAATTACAGAGTCAAGTACTGAATTTATCTCAACTAAACTTCGGTATGCAGAATAGGCCCTTTCACATCTATTAAATCACCACCCGTATTTTATAGTTGGATTATCATCAGCCTTATTTTATGTTTCATCAGCATTTGGATGCTGTATCAGGAGGGATGCTGTAAACATAACATGATATAAGCGAGGACAAAGCATTTTATTTTTAAATAATCACTTGCTCATCCACTGCTGGTTGAAATGTGCAGTAAAGTGAAGAATTTCAGGTCACCTTTTATTATACAGTGTAAAAGAAGTATAATTTTGTCCTCCATACCAATGAAGTACCACAGTGCCATATATGCAGTGGCTTTTTATATCCACTAGGAGTCAGATTTTCTAATCAAAACTATTTTATAACTCCTCAAAGGGGGGGGATTAGAAACAGTTATGTTACTGATGTACTGGTGTTTTTTTTCTCCACATTTTGGCTTGTTTACGGTAATGATAATGGAAGTGATTGCAATATAAAGTATAAACTGTACATATAAAGTTGCACTTTAATCCCATCATATTTAACGCTGTCAAACCTCAGTGTTTTGGACTTTACAGTTAACAAAATGAGTCACTCTGGTTTTAGTCCATTAACCACTGCTGGTGATTCCAAAGTAAATTATTTTCACTCGCAGTAATCTTCACATCAGCGCTTGTAGCTGGAAGCCGGACAAACAAGGTAATAATCAAGAGCTGGGAACAACAGGCAGTTTTCCCGCTGGAAAACAATAACAGTCATCAGACACCGTGTGACTGATTAATTATGATAAATGCAGGAAATGATGATTGCTGGAAAGAAACCAAACATTTTTAACTGTCTGAATTCTTCTTCGAATTTACTCCTTTAGTTTATTCTGTGTGAAAACTTGAAACTATCCAGAGGATATCGGATATATCTACGCCCGAGTGATTTAAAGTTCGATAGCAAATCTTACAATAGACCTTTACGTTTAAACACTTTAAAATCCGTAAACGAAATCAGCTCTTTTCATTTAATTTTTAGTTTAGTGACTGCGCCAGTTCCAACCACTACTGAGAGGAAAAACATAAAAAAAAAAAGCATAAAAACATCATCTACATATAACAACAAACAAAGAGCGTAAAAAGTCACGTCACATCGTTCTAATTTAACCGCTAATGTACTGTGATAATAAAAACAAGCTATTTTAATCCACTGAAGTGAGAGGAAGCAAATAACAGTACATTATCTTGAGCCACATGCACACAAAGGTGTTTTCTCACACACACACACACACACACACACACACACACACACACACACACACACACACACACACACACACACACACAAAGGTACACGGATTGTTTTGGCAAGCGACCGGTTTATTATTTTGTTTTATGGGCCTGGCGGGCGGGGGGGAGCTTGTTTTTGCGGTGCTGCCTGTGATATGGCGGCTCTGTTTGTGAGCTTGTGAGAAAGGAAGCACCAGTAAGATCAATACATCCTCTACGCAGATTTCCAGCAGAGAGTGACGTGCGTGCGGGGAAATGAGCTCGGCCGAGGATACTTTGCTTGTTATGGATTTGACATGAACTTGGCCCCCGGCCTCTCAGAATGTGATGAATGTATTATTTTATCTTCCTGTCTTTGTTAACCTTCTTGCGGCCGATGGCACGGGGATTCTGTCTCTGCGAGTGGACGAACCAGCATCTCCAGTTTGACCTTTGGAGTTTTAATGAAGTATAATAATGGTTGTAGTATTAGTACCTCTTAACGGCGACCTTTCCCACTGCAAATACACCGCTGGGAGCGGGGCTGTGCTTTTAACACATGTGAGTCAACTGCACAAGGTATCACGGAGGACGTGACTTCAGCTGTGGTAGACCGCTCAAACCTGTTAGATTCTTTATCTGCTCCTTTGTGAGCTTCTTTATCAGACTTGGATGGATTTGTGAGCAACAGAAGAAGTGATGTTTTAAACTGTTGTTGTTTATACTATTTGCAAATGTAACGCTGGACAGTTGGAGGTCCAAAACAATCGATTTTATTTTATTGCTTTTAACAAGATGACACAATTTTTTTCTGTCGTTGCACAGCTTTGCTTTATCCACTTCCAAAGTACAGTAGGGTCAAACTGAATCACAACAAATCAGAAGATCTCTTAAGACACCAAACGTTTAAAACTTTCCACCTTTCATCCTTAAGAAAGAGCCAACAAATAGAAGAGGAGCTCTGAACCCAAGTTCTGAGTGTGATAAGTTAGAAAATGTGAGATTGCCACTAGATTATGGCTCAGGAAGATTCCCGGGGCTTTTCTGTGGTGATGGGAACCTGATCTGCTGTCTTTAGCTGGATGGGACGTGTACGGACACGTGAAATCACACTGTTCACGCTGCGGACCGGCAGAGCGAAGAGCAGCCTCAGAGTTCTTTCTTTTTCTATTTTTACAATTTTTTTCTTCACATAAAAATGGAACACCAAGTTTCATGGAAAATGTCTCAAAATAAACCAGAATGTCCCGCGAGTTAAAACGTTTTGCGTATGGCCTGAGTGCAGCAAATCCAGCATGATGTGAAGTTGTGTGGAAGACGACACGATGGCTCACTACCTCGGACATCTGAGCGGGT
The DNA here is from genome assembly GCA_014839995.1 of Xenentodon cancila. Classification (NCBI taxonomy): domain Eukaryota; kingdom Metazoa; phylum Chordata; class Actinopteri; order Beloniformes; family Belonidae; genus Xenentodon; species Xenentodon cancila. The sequence goes on along the minus strand of CM026209.1, from coordinate 15,011,737 downwards.
CTGTGAACGGTTTGTTTTCAGATCCATGAATCCTCAAATAAAGCGGCAACCTTGTTTTGTGTCTATTAACTCAGCCACAATGTTGATCCAAAAACATCAAAAAGTCTTAACCGACAGGGGGAAAAAAAAACAAACCCATGCTTGGCTACGGATGCTGGGTGACTGATCATGAACAGAGGACCTAATAATTAACAATGAGAACAAAGGCGTACGTGCATGTGCGTGCATGTGTGTGTTTACTGACCCAGTAATGTAATGAGAAATGTAACGAGAAGCAGAGAACAGGTGCTTACATGATAATCCGGAGACAAGACTGGGGGAACAGTCAAGTGACTTTTCTCAGTTTGTGCAGTATTTTCCCAACTTAAAAGGGATGAAGTCACTATTTGAAGATACAGACTGGATTCCACTCACCATTCGCCTCTATTCCATCCTCGTATTGTGAAAATCCATATTTCATTGACTGATTGAATCGTTAAGTCAAGCAAAGAAAATTCTTTCATTCATTAAAAAACACCCATCTCATTCGACTCATATTCAAATATTTGAATAAATACTTGACTTGCAAATAACTATTGACTATGAATTCTTAACTACTAAGATTATAAATACCAACTACAACATTATTCAAACACCAAGTACACTAAGCAAAATAAGTAACATGAGAAAACATCATGAGGATATTTAGATAAGATAGATTAAGATAAAAAGAAGGCAACGAGAGAGAGAACTTGAAATCCAACAAACCAAGCCACAAGACAAAAACTAAAAAAGACCAAGAAAATGACATTTATTCTGTATACTTGCTGTGTGTTGGAGGAGGGTGGGGTTCCCTGATTTTTTGTTGCCCCCTCAAACAGTTTCTCTCAGTACATCATGTTTTATATATTCATTAAATTAGCATAAAGAAGACACAGAACAGCACAATCTTCACACCTTAAAAACACGGTGACATACTTATCATCAAACTTAAAACTTTTGCTACTCAGCGTAAAAATCAGACGTAATGAGGAAATTATAGTCAAGAAGCTTTACTCTTGAGGTCAGTGGATACTTAGAGGACTCTTAGACAGATACTTGGATGCATTTGTACAGTGTGTGTGTGTGTGTGTGTGCGTGTGTGTGTGTGTGTGTGTGTGTGTGTGTGTGTGTGTGTGTTTGTTTGAAACTTTGAGTCTCAGCTAAAAATAAAAATCTTGCCAGTAGGCTCAGACAATGACAGGGCAATATTCTTTAGAGGTTGCAGACGTCAGAAACTTTGAACAGGATTCAGACACAAAGAGACATTTTTAGACCTCTGGTTAGTTGTTTGAGCGGGAAACATATTCATCACCTTTAGGTCACAGAGGTATTTCAGTAAACCCAGAAAGACACTAAGAAAGTGAAACAAATGTCTGGGAAAAGAACAGATTCGGAAAACAATGGGTTTGTCAGCTCCATGAGAAGAGATAAAATCAACACGTTATCAGGACTTGCGGGTTCACAAGAAACTAGACTTTACATTTACATTTTATGATCGTTGCTGCGTTTCCTGGATGAAGTTTGTTTAGAAGTCCAAACTAAACTTTATCCAGTTAGGTAACAGCTATCCCCAAATAAGAACATGGTTTATTACAGTTTTCTTTTCAGATGAAAGACTGTTAGGGCCACTGAAAAAAGAGAAAAAAGTCATAATTATGACTTTTTTCTCAGAATAGTTTTTTTGTTTTGTTTTTATTCACTAGCCCTAATACTCTTCCGTATTTCCAAGATCTAAACAAGATATTTTTTTTTCTTGAAATGTAATATGATGATGGTTAGGAAGCTTAACCAAAGCAAAAGTGTGTGTGTGATTTTACAGGATATCTCTCCCTTTTTTTCTCCTCACACAAACAACGCCAATAAATTCACCACTCACATATATATATATATATATATATATATATATATATATATATATATATATATATATATATATATATATATATATATATATATATATATATATATATATATATATATATATATAATATCATCTGTCTGGCTGTTTCTTATTTATTCCATGTTTCTTTTTTTTTTTCATTGTTGAATTTAATTCCTTGTTATTGATGTCAAGTAACCACAATGTGCCTTTAAATTGCTCCCTGGAGACAAATACATTTTTTGAATTGAATTGAATCGTCTCTCTTGAACAAATGTGACCATAAACTGCAAGTGCGTGAACATTTTTTTTGTTTTTTAATTTTGTCTGAATATATCTCACAACAGTGTTCGCATATTAACACAATTTTCATGTAAGGAGCTCAGAGCACATACCACTTTGATACCAAATAGGTTATATCTCACTGCAACCACATCTCACAAGTGGTACAATACTGAAGTCGGTCCACGACACCAAAAAAATACAATTACAGTTAAAAAAAAAGTGCACTCCCTAGGGTCCCGAATTGCCCACCTTTAGATCATATTATAACTACATTTTACATTACAGTATGTGAAGCTGTTGTTCTGAATGAACAGAGACTTTGTCTAAGAGCCTTATACAAACCAACCAGCTTTTTGCCTCATTGCATCTCACATGTAAAACCTTTTACATGATTTCTGACTTAGGTTCAACGCTGTATACTTCAAATGTTAACTGGTAATGTACGGAGCAGTAGAGCTTAATGGCGTCACCGCAGTCACCGGAATCCGGTGAACCAGCCATTGACAAAATAATCCGAAATCGTCTCGGAGATGAAAGAAAAAAAAACAAAAACTTCAGCGAGAAGCAACGAGGTGAAAACATATTCTGTAACTGTTTACAGTATGGCACTAAAAATACTGAACAGACTTGAGGGCTATTAATGACGCCATCGGTCACGGCTCTTGTCGTCTCAAAGGAGGCAGATGACCTTCTGTCAGCTGTGGTGTGCAATCAAACAAATATAGAGTGTTAGTTTATGAATCCATGAGTGTTGCCAATAGCAGATGATGCCTCCATCAGTGGGCAGCCTGTTGTATGCAGCCATGGCCTCAATCTATCCGGGGTAGTATTTCCTCAGGGTCCATCACCATATTATTTAATTTGAACATGATATACAGTAATTCTGAAAAAGAAATACCAAATAGCACCAAGAGTTGGAGTGACTCAGAGGTCTGCGCATGTCACCATCCAGTGAAAACCCTACTCCCCTACAAAACACATCCGTTTTCATTTGTCAACCCACAAAGAGGAATTTAAAACAAAACAAAACACATCTTTTATAATTTGCAATACTGAAATGTGTTTTTTCAGTTCTATTTAGAGCTCGGGTTAGGCTTCAAGCCTCTGATGAGAGTAAGATTAGGGTTAAGGTTCGGGTAAACTTTAAAAACAACTTGCTAGGTGAAAATTATACGTAAAGTCCAGGGCTACAGCCGTGACCAGAAAGGACCAGGCTCCCAAATGTGGAGCCTCTCCTACACATTCAGCTGGACAAAACTTACCGCAGCCCAGGGCACAGGGAGCCATGCAGACGTCTTGCTGAAAGCTCTCCGCGGTCACAAGACAGACCATGAACAAATCATTAGAGAAAACTAGATCGTCACATATTTTTGCTCAGCAGGCTGCAGGAATTATAAAGGCATTGGTTGGAGAAAATGAGCGTTGTCCACTGGCCCAGATCTGTTCCGCACAATTCTGGGAAGGCAGTAAATTTCAAAACATGCAACATTTTTCTCTAGTCCTTTTTGCCCCAAATGATCCATTATATGACAGTGAATTAGGAGCCTGGAGTTGAGTGGTCTCCAAAGCCTCTTCACATGCATACCTCAACTGCCGCCAATCCCCCCAACAGGATACAGGAGATTTGGATGCGCAGAACTATCCTCAGCCCCTGATGTCAGAGATGACTCAATCCAGAGGCTTGTAACACCAAAAAACATCTTGGACATGCTGAATAGGGGCCATATAGGCAAAAAGAAGTAGAAGGAATGAATTTCGTGACTCAAAGGACATGTTTCCTTCATGAGATTAGAACTTGTCATTAAGACTAAAGAAGACAAAATCCCACTGTTCTACAGACTAAGCAAGTGAGAAAATATGTAAACATTTTTATCAACCCTCTGTCTCTATTTAAGAGGACGGACAACTTTCCTCTCTATCAGACTTTAAAACCTACTTGAGTTAAACACGTTGATGTTATTTGTGTTACGCTCTGTGAGGCCGACCCTCACTCAGAGGTTCCCAAGGGAGGTTGAGATTAGCTAGAATGTGATGAGATGGTGACAAATATCCAACACTCACCCGTATCAACAATCTCAGATGCAACCACAATGGAGGAGAGTTCAGCTCCGATTGGGCTGGAAAACAAAACAAAACAAAAAAGGAGACGTGGCCAGGAAGCGAGGTATCCATTTCATGCCCCTGTCTGTTTGCCTGCCACCTGTTAGACATGATCATTACCACGAAGCAAGGGTGTAGGGGGCTAAGCCGGCCACATTTATATCAACAAGCTGGGATAAAACTGTCTAATTATCCCCCACGGCCCCTGGCCTGGCCCCCTGACTCTCTTCGCAGAGCTGATCCCATTTGCCAGCCTGGCTTGCATCCAAACTCCACAGACTGGTATGTGAAAGCACATCCAAATGACAGCTCTCTTTCAATCATGGGTCTTTGTAATTGCCCCGTGTAGCTTATACGCATTATGCAGCACTGGTCCAACTCAACAGTTAGAAGGTCAGGCGGAGGTTTAACAGAACAATTCTGCAAATTTAACGCAATACCTGGTCTAAATATATTATCATTTGAAAGCATTGACGTTCATGATGACAACTGACCTCCATTTTAAAAGAAAATATGGGTTTGCTGCTTGACAACTGCATTGGAGGAAGATTGGTGGTCTTGACCGCGGCAGGAGCAAACGCCTCTAAGCACTCTGAAGCATCTAATGCATCGAAACAACTGTACTTTTTTTTCTTTCTTTTTTTAAATAAAAATCTCAAGCAAGTATATTTTTTAAATAACACCCAAGCAAATCTGTCACATGTGACCAAATGCTTAAGTGAGGCTGACTTCAGCTTTGATCAGTCCCAACTGAGGGCAAATGTAGACTAAATGTAAGCAATTTGCACCTGTGCAAAGCTGACTATTACCATAACAGTTTTGGTGGCTACACAGGGAATGTGGTGGGTGGGAGCGGGACATCCAGCTCCCCGTGGGAGGTAGCATTAACGTCTTAATTAGGACGCGGGGGGGAGATTCAAAGTACTCCAAGATTACAAGGGATACAGCAATGGGAAACCAGAGATGATCATCTTTCGTAGTTCAAGGCTAATTGCTGAAAGAGATCTGACATGGATGTGCAGGGAAACATGAACGGTATGTAATAAGATGACGTGAGGTCATTTCTAAAAGCTGTTGGACTAATGCTCTATGGTGACTGTCTTAATGAGACATCGCTTACAAGAAAAGGCCAGACGTTCCCGTAAAATCCCAATCTATCCATATATAGTTCATTATGTATCTGAATTAAGAACCGGGATTAATGACACATACTACTGATGTTTCTTTTTTTCAACCTGCATAAAGATGAATGTTTCATGTGATTTGTTATAAGTAGGTTTTCTTTTAAATCATAGCTGTTTACTCCTGATTTTGTCCTTAAGATGTCTGATTAAGTGGCAGCTGTAGCAGATATAATTACTACAACTGCACAGAAACGGAAAACCTAAAGTCTTGGACTGGGTTGTATCACTGCATTTGGAATCTGAGTCAGATAAAGTCCAATGCATAGAAATAAAAAAAACGAAGAAATGTCTTGCACCTCATTTCCGCTTGCCCATGGAACATGCCTCCGGCGTTTAACGTAAGAAAATTCAGCTCTTTACGAAGCTCGACGCTACTGCTGACAATGCTGGCGTCGTAACTCTGGGCGAGAAACTTTAATTCTCTAGTTTCTATGAACTTTATTCTCTAATTCCAACCAGCCCACGTGTGCAGGCCTACCCGTGGCACATCCTCAGTACCTGAAAACAATTAGTCAAAAACTGCATTATAATATATTATTATAATCTAAATGTTAACACGAATATTGACTAATGATGGCTCTACAATACCGATCACTCTACCTGGATGCAATTCTGTCTAATCACAACACACACAGATATTATTCTAATTGCAGTTTAGCTTTAATATCAGAGGAAAATTGTATTATTCACACTGGGACATAGCTGTGCAAAACCTTTTCAAATCTGCAGCTGTTCGCTGCTGGAGAAGTGGTGGCATTTGTTACATTTCACTTACTTCAAAGTAAGCCAAGTTGTTCTTTCAATAAAAGGCCATTGCAGGGATTTTTTTTTATATGAAACCAAAGTCCTCATCTATAACTGCCCCATCAAATGAATTCTTTAATTCTTTTAAATTACATCATTTTCTAACATTTCTTCTGGGCACAAGTCCTTTGGGGGCAAATCTGAGAGAAGTATGGCGCACTGCTGTTCAAAAGATCATCAGAAATGATCCCCCTGGTGGTATCCAAATTTTATAGAGTAGTATAAGGCAAGCTTTCGCTAATAAAAGTACAGGTGCTTTTCCTGCTCCTTCAAAGACTTTTGCAGAACTCTTAAACCTAAACAGTGGTATATCATTTATTTATTCTTTGACTGATCTGAAGTCACTGCTTAAAGGACCCATTAAGACATTCATGGTGTTTGTGACTCTATTCCAGACATTTAAATGCTTGCATGCACAGAAATCTCAGCTCTGAAGCAGCTGAAAGTGCAGTGGGATAAAAACTCCAAACAATTTCCACATGAAATAGGAAGACAGGAGTCCACTGGGAGACACTAAATTGAAACTAAGGCTGTGCCTGATAGATCACAGGATATGCCTGCAAAATGTAGCCGTATCAAAATGGCAAAAAAGTCTGTTAGTGCCCATTCATATAAACTGAATGGCTTGTTATGTTCTCAAACCCTCGGAGGATACTTGCAAGCTTGAGCGAAGACTACAGGAAGAGCAGAATGGTTTTGACATAACTTTATTTTAGTGCGCTACAGGTTCTCTCTCCTCCCTGTGGTTTAATGTTGTATTCCACTGGGTCCCGGAAGGAAGCAGCCCTGTAAATCCCCACTGCTGGACTTGAAAAGGAAATGGTATCTGAAGACAGGTGAAGAACTGAAAGATAAATACATCCAGACCTCTTGCCTTTAGTTTTAATGTTTCTCTCCTAAGGGTTATCTCCCAGCGACACAATATAATGGCACAGGCGTTTGGTTTGAATTCAGCCCAGGAGGAGGCTGTAGTGATGAAATAAATAGTGTTTGCTTACTTTTAAAAAACATAATACAGGTTCATTAAAAAAAAAGACTGCAATATATACAGAACAATGACCAACCCTGAGCAAGTATTTGGGTTTTCAGACCGGATTCCGATTGGTAGGGAAAAAAGTAATTGGAAAAATTGAAACCACACAGGAGTTACTTTGGGGAGTTGTGGGATGGTATGTGAAATAGGAAGTCTTCACTTAGGTAGGTATAATGAACTGAGCCGATGTGCACTCTTGTTAGGTTTAACCGTCTTATTTGGAAAAGGTTTTTTTTTTTTTTTTCATTGGGGTGGGGTGGGGTGGGGGGGTAAACAATGAGAAATTCTGCTCCACCTCAGCTCCTGCCAGTAGGCTTCAAAGGAGTTCCCATATGTTTTCAAAATTTAAACCAACACTGGTATTTCCATTTAAAGACAATTAAGGGACTATATTTTTCTTTTTTTTTCCCCTTTCTGTTTATCAACTGCCTTGGTTTAACGTATTGCTTATAATGCACCAGAAACGCAATAACATAATTGAAAAAAGAAAATAAATACTAAAAAACAAAGTTCCCACCAAAAACCATGTGTTTAAAAATTACAAATCCCTTAACAGGTTATTTTTCATAAATGTGTTTCTTAAAGAAAGTACTGCAGGTTTTTATGACACAATCAGGACCTCGGTTAAAGGAAACATCCACAGTTAAAACATCCCTATATCTATTACCAAGTGGTAAGGAGCGTAATCCTTGGTTAGGGGACTAAAAGAACACAAACTGAAGCAGCTTTGAGTTAAAAGGTGGACTTGAGTCAGCATGTGTGTTTGCAGCAAAAGTGCAATTAATGTTAGCACAGGGGGCAAGGCCCTACATCAAAATAAACAGCTAATTTAAGGCTCTGACAAGACTCAAAAACATAATTTCACTTATGAGACAGTATAGAAACAGTCCATACAAACCAAAAGGTCACTTTGACTTTGTACTTGTAGAGTAAGTGTGTGAAAAAGGCAGTTTGTACAGCTATCCGGGCATTGTCATCTTGGCATAAGTCCTTGGTTTAATTTAGGGATCCTATCCAGCCTATCACTTTAGTGACTTGACATTTTTGAGTATTGTCACAGGCTGAAATTGGTTATTTATCTCTGCATAGCTCCATTTGCCCCAGTGCTAATACTAATTGCCATTTTCCTGCAAATGCATATATCAATTCCAAAACTGCTTTGATTCAAGTTGTTTTAATCCTTCACCAAAATGTAAATCTCTTACCATCTAATAAAAGACCTAGTGTTGTTTTAACTCTGGAATCTTCCTCCAAGGCTATAAAGCATCCCGGATCTAAGATGAATACAATCATAACAGTTAGTAGACTGTATCCACAACATTACTGAGTGGTTTGTGTAGTCGTCTACTTAGAATCAAGCTGACAGTGCAATTCTCGGATGAGCTCCATTTACAGATAATGTCCATCTATTTGCCTCCACTTGCAAAACTTCCTTAAATGTTCCCATAAAAGACAATTAGACGCATAGTGAATCTTGTGTCACCAAAGTTGTATGCAAGCCCATATAAATAAAAGCTCGGTGTAGTCGGTTAAACCTGTGTAGAGATACAGTGAGTTAAGGTAATTATTCTTTACTTAAAGGTAATCAGTGGGGCTCCCTGCTCCGCGAATTCCACAACACAATATTTACATATCTACTTTAATCATTGCGGTTCCCATTAACATAAACATGCTGGAGTATTACCAGCTGGCCAAAAGAATGGGGATTTAAAAAAAAAAACAAAAGAAAGAAAAGACTGTAGTAAAGTGAATTGCTTTGGTATGAGGAATTTCTACCCGAGTGCACTTGACACCAAGCAGCTCCAGAACATGGAGGGGCAAAGCAAGTAAAAAGATGTTCTGTGTCATCGAATTTGCAGGGTTGACAGGTCGTACAAAACATTACAATTATATTTACATCTATAAAGACTAAAATAGGTCTACCAAGATCTTTGAACAAGATTTAAACAAATGTGCAGAAAAGCATAAAAAATACCATGAAACCTAAGTGTTTCAATATCCAATCATGCCACGACCGTGGACCATCTGTTTTTCCCCTGTTACATTTGGAAGCCAGGGAAGAGGTCCACAGTGATGCGTAACCTCAATAAATATTGTGTTTCCTCAGGGACATCCCCCAATTTGTCCACTGGTGATTCATCTGGGAACTAATAGTGGAAGACAATAAGCAGCAAGAGGGAGCATGTGAAAGACATCAGTAAACATGTCCGTAAATCACAGTGACCCAAAGCGCTGGTAGGAAAAGTCTCTTTCCACAAAATCATCCGGTGGTTGGACGAGTACAGGGCTGGTGGCAGGATGATGTTAAGGCTATTCCCAGATTCTCAGTGTCTTGGCCTGTGTGATTGATGAGTGCTTCTCCTTTCAGTGACCTTGGAAGTTATTTTCCTTTTGCAACTGGATTACAGTGCTTTCAGTTGATGGCGATCGGAGGGGAAGCAACTGGATGTATTCATCTCAGTCCCACTGCTACACACCTGGATAGAGGAGGGTGACTCATTTGTTATTGTGGCCCATAGGCTTGTTCACGCCACAACATTGATGATGCGTTTCATTTTCCCTTCACAAATTTTTCAGCTTAAATCATTTGTAATGGGCATCCATGGAAATTTATACATTTTCAAATAATATCTGAATTTAAATGAGGTATAATAATAGGTCCCACTGTGAGCTAAAGTATCCCCCATTTGAAATCACTTACTACAACTGTCATAACTTTTCCACCCACAGCAGCTTGGCCTGCCAAACATTAGGAGAGAAGAGAAGCAGGAGCATGACACAAAGCCAGCTTTGGGAAAAGTGGCAAATGAAATTGATTTGACAAGAAAAAAAGTAATGAAAATATACAAATGCATATATGATCTGTTAATGTGTGTGAGAGAGGTCTGGATGAAGTGTTTCCCAGTGTCTTTTCTCTTTTTGGGCAAGAAAAAAAAAAAGCTGAGCAGACATATGATACTTCCACATAGAATTTACTTTTATGACCCTTAAACTTGAGTCCCACAGGGCGCAGAACTGCCGCGGTCTGGTTTTGCAGCGGTTTTGCCGTGCTTTTGCTCGATCCTTACGTCTCACCGGGTGCGTTTTGAAGTTGCAGAGCTTGCAAGCGCTGCCTCCTCTGCTGGCTATGTGAGATTACAAATTCACCCGCAGGCTTCGAGATCTAGTAAAACAATCATGCAGTGGTCTGCCGGTTCAAAGACATAGATTTTATGTCTACTTTTTTCTAAAATTCAATATAAAAAAGGAGGTAGTGTCATATAAAAGAGCTTTTTTGTACTCACAGGTTAATATAATGTAATGTATGAGTCTGATAACATTTTGGTGTTTCATCCATCCATTTTCTATACCTGCTTAATCCAATACTGGGTCACTGGGGGTTTGCTGGAGCCTATCTCAGCTCATTACAGGAAACAGGCAGAGGTGCACCATGGACAGGTCGCCAGTCCATCGCAGGGCCACATATGTAGACAAACAATCATACATGACAAAACCCACGCAAGCAGAAGGAGAACATGAAAACGCCACCTTCTCGGTGTGAGGCAACAGTGCTTAACCACTACCACCATTTGTGGTGTTTTATTTTGAAAATTCACTAACTTCTCTAAAGAAGTTGGCGCCCAGCGCCAAAGTAGACTTGACATGTGTCTTTAGCAAAGATAACGGTCGATTCTACACGTTTCCGTGGTGCCTTATGTGTGACTACATGCAATAATACAAATAAAAAATAGGAAGGCTGTTAAATAAAAGAACATTGTGCATGGTTAAAATCCTAGGATGTGTACTTTTATCACGGATGCATCCAGCAGAGACTTCTGTAAACTTGAGATGGTATTGTAGTAAGTATTTCACACGTGTGAACATTTCTAACAACTCTCTGATTATGTTGGTTGTACGTGTCTGCCACCTTCATAGGGAAGAGAAACCTCGTCTGCACCACGCATCATTATTCTTATTCACTTGCTCTAATTAAACAATGCTGAATTTGGGAAATACAAGAAAACGTATCAGTTTTCAAAAAGATGATTAAATCGGGAATTACATTATGGTCCAGTTGAAGAATCAGTTGAATGAATGTAAATATATATATATATATATATATATATAAAACCTATGATTACCACCAATGAGGGTTAATTTTGAGCTATTTCCCCCACAGTTACTCCGTCAGCGGCAGACATATTAACACTCTGCCATAAACACCCATGCGCATGAAAAACGTCATACTCGTATATCAACATCCATCTAATCCATATGCAGTGACAATTTTATTGTGCTCATAAAATGCTCACAACTGCCCTTAGGCACAGTGTATTTTCAGAAGGCATTTTGAAAAGGCTTAAATTACACTCAAACTGCATCAAGACAAATGGATTGGCAACACCAATATGAGAGCACTTTTTTCTTTGCAAGACAGGGAATTTTTCTCCGCTCAGTCGTGCCAAGAGCAGGAGGGGAAAATCAACTCCATTCAACTATTTGTCAACTCCCTTAAGAAACATTTAATAGTAATAAAATTTATAGCTCTAGTTTCCAAAGGATACTGCCAGTGAAGTTCATCTCTTCGAAAGTGGTTGTAAATGCTACCATTGTTTCACATTGTGATTTATGACCCAACCTTTCACTGAGGTTTCTCAATATAAATATGTCTGCTTGTACGTAGGGTATGAGAATAATAAATGCATGCATGTACAGTATGTATCCTTCCATCTCTTCACCAGTCTGCTGGTCAGCGTGTGTATTCTGTCCAATCTGTTTGTAAGGACGATACACTCCCCCGTCTGGAGAAACAACAATGACACTGCCAGACAATTTTCAAGAATCTGCTGGAGCAGCGTTTAAATCGCATTTCCATATGGCACCGATTCTTTAAAGTTGACTCAAGACAGGTTACAGCACGAGCTCATATGTCATGTCTATCAGCTACATTGTATTGCTTTTACATTATCGATGAATATTTCCTTACACTTGGTGATTTTAAGAAGGTGAACAGGACAACTGAGAAAAACAGTCATCAATTGGGGATTTTAGGTGGAGGGGATTCATTTCATCACTCTGACTGTGTGTGATTTCCTCATTCTCCCGGTTACAAAAAAAACCAACTTCTATTCAGATATTCCATTACTGTATAATTCGGGAGATATCATAAAAATATGTTAGTCATACCATGGATCACAGTTTAAAGTGTAAACCTTTTATTGTCCAATGTAGAATTGACTATAATAAGGTCATTAAAGCATGGCGTACTGGAGGTGGGTATGAAAGGGAAAAATGAATCGTGGTCAGAGTGACTTATGGACCATCCAGGAGCCGTTAAAGCCAATGATGAATAAGTGTTTTATTTTTTTCCCTTTCCCTCTTTCATCCTGACACAAGGAAGGAAATGCTCTTTGTTTTCTTAAGGATGTGCAATTTTCCTCTTTTCATCCTGATCAAATCCTCCTGACGAATCCTCAAGCCATCAAACTGAGGATTTAAAGGCCTTTGGCGGTAGTTACGACTCCCTACAAAACCTCCCTCATGGTGCCGAGTGGCAGCTCTGGGGAGCCAGAGAGAGGAAAACCAATTTGTGGTTAAAAAAAAAAAAAAAAAAAGAGGAAGAAGGGCTACTCCAAAAAAACAGATCCAAAATGGAGTATCTTGTTCTCTTTGCTTGGAAATATTACATATTTCAGCATTTTCTGAAATGACAGCTTAAAACTTTCAGAAGTAAACATAGTTTGTCTTTACAGGAGAAAGTGAGTCATCCAGTAAGGTGTACTATCCACATGAAGTTGCTGGAAGGCATTCACTTTTCTGTGGGATGTTACACTTAATCCAGGCTTTGCTTGATCACATTCCCCCAACACATCAATCTTTTTCAAACTGAATAGATCTGAAAAAGGTGTGCATGTGTGTATTTTTATTGTCATGAAATATAAACAAGGAAAACATAAAAACAAACCAAAAATTCTTCAGCTTAAAGAGAGTCAAAAGAAATTCTCCCGTACTGCCCGCATCATGCACATGTGCAGATTACATTATGCTCTGAGTCCTACCACAGAAAACATGTGCAATTTATAGGGAAATAAATCGTTCCCCTTCCTGACAATTAAACCTCGACTCTAAAGGGTGGCACAAAAAAAAAAAAAAATCAAAAAGGAACAGACGCGAAATGAGGCTCAGCTTTGTCTTAAATCACTCACCACTGCAAACTCCGACTTGTCCCCAGAGCCTTTCCTGTTATTACAGAACATTAAGAAATAAATGGGTACTAGTTTGCATGGGACAAATATGTATTAGGATCAGCATTAAAACATGCAACTGCCATATCCCCAGTGAATGAAAGAGTTATTTGTGAGCCAAGTTGAGATGCTGATGGTGCTCAGCTGACAGGTGGCTGAGGTGATGATAGAAACATGGAAGCCACATGCAAAACTGAACACGGACTTTCCAGCCAACTTCTTTATTATTGGCCTAGGTTTAGGTTTAAAAATATGAAACAATGTTTGTAATGGATGATGGTGGGAGGGTTTTCACATGCACACTCGTTGCACAAATTTAAATACATTAAAATTCAGAAAAAAATAACTTTCCCTAGTGATATTGTGTCACGGTTTTTCTTCCACAAAACTGTGTATTCTGACTTCCCAACAGCATTGTGTAGCTCATAACATTGAGTGTGTAGAGCTGAAAAACGAATTTACTTTGACTGGGGAAAACGTAAGTGGACTAACTGGGCTCGTTTCTGACCGCCGACACAATAGAACCGTTTTCTGTTCTGTTTGAATGACAAAACACGATGTAGACAGTTTTAAGCTCTTCCAGTGCTTAATAGATTCCTCGACCCATTGCTTGCTCTCTCAGTGCTCAAGTAAATATCTGTTGTCTGTCACCGATTGCTTGGCTAAGATCTTTCACGAGTCTTTCAGTTGTTCACACATAATGACCGAGTGCCAATGGGCTGTCACTGAGCACTCAAAAAATTCACCCCAATCAAGTTGAGGGAACTCTTTTGAATTCACGTTCTAACCTTTTTATGATAAACAAACCAACACATTAAAAACAGAATTGTTTTTTCATATACCTTAGTAATGAAAGGATGAATATACACTGTTCCAACCATTATTCTCCAGCTAACAAGTTGCCACATGAAGAAATAGAGGCGTAATCAAGGTCCTACCATGATATGTTGTATTTCTCCTTTTTTTTTAACCTGGTATTTTCCTTCATATTATGATTCATGAGCAGCAGGATGTGTATTCGCTCATTTCTGTTGGGAGCGAGGGCAGGTTTTCCTCTACTGAATAAACCACCTTCTTTAGTTGAAAACACACGAACACAGGGATAAGATTAGACTCCAACACTGGCCAGTTTAATCCAAGACTGAAGGATTTATAAGCTGTTCGGAAGGCAGCACCTTCGTTTTTGGCTGTGTTTGTTTTGGTCTGAGCTGCTGCTGCTCAAGTGTCATACACAGTAGTTTCCTCGGGTGGTATGTTACTCCTTTAAGTAAACATTTAACTGCAACTTTTAGAAAATGTTAAACTCTTTCAGGGAGTGTGGTCATAAGTTCAATTTCAACATTTGAACTCTAAGAACTACACTGATCTCCCTCAAAAATACAACAAATAAACATGTTTATTTATATTGATTAAAGTAGGTCAGTTAATGCTGACAATACCTCAGAAACACCACTTTGGAGAAATATAGTTTATAGTACTTTTACTGTGCTACTATTACAGTATTTCAGAAAAATAGTTCCTCATTAACTGCCAGCATTAATATATGTTGAGCAGATAAGAAGCTAAACAAAGACAGCATTTACGAGGTGCCCTCTCGACATGGGCGCAGGATTCAGCGGAGAAGTTGTAGCAGAAGATTTGAAAGAGCAGCAGCCGCGATGTGAGAACCCCAACACGCTGCTGTACTTTTATCACTCAGTGAGCAGCACGCGCCTTCGCAGGACTGGCCGCACTGTGGCATTCCTGTCATAAAACGCGCATATTTTATGTGGAAGTTAATATGCTCAACACCAATCTACAGGATAAACCAAAACTTAATGTGACCATAACTTCTGCTGATTTCTTAGAAATCTCCACAGGGCAGTTTTAAAGGGTCGATGTTTTTTGAAAGTATGAGTGTCTCTATAAAAGCAGAGGTTTTGGAAGTTTGTTCAACTGCAGCATTCGGGTCTTTGTTTACCAAAAACAATTGAGGAGAAAGGACAGCGACCATGTCAGATGAGCAGCTGCCGCTGCCCATCAACTATTGACACACTATACGACTACTTGGAGTCCATCAAAGTATAAAAGGAACCTTCTCAAGCGAATCTGCCCAACAGTGGACGTCCCAGTGCGTTCAACAGACCATCCAATGCTCAGAGAAATTTCTAAAAACCCAAGAGCTACAGTATATCTCAGACCCCTTTGGCCTCAGTAAGCATAAGAAATGTTAAAGCTCACGTTAGTACATTTTGAAGAAGACTCAACAAGTATTGGTTGTTCAGAAGGCTTACCAGGAGAAACACGTATGAGTAGCGTGATAACGTGACTTAGGTTTTCAGCGCTGTATCTGAACAAACCTCAAGACCAAATAGAGTTTATCAGCACAAACAACCCATATCAACTGTCAGCCACGGTGGTGGTGTGGTGATGACTGGGGCTTATTTTGCAGCCACAGGAACTGGGCGCATGAAATCATTGAATCAACCACCAACTCCTCAGTACCCAAAGTTTTTTAGTCTAATAAGTGTTAAAAGACTGAATCTTGTACTTAGTTTTCACATGTTCTTCTGCATTTTGACTTTGACGTGTTTCTTAAATAACCGCGCAGCGTAAGAAGTTACGTGTTGTTGTTTATCTGATGTCGGATTCACCAAAGTACAACCGTAGCATTGAAACGGGATGTACTTTTTCACGTGATTGCGGTATTTGATAAATACGTTTGCATCTTCACATGCTTGTGTTGTTGTGGTCATCTAACATCCAGCTGTAAGTAAATGACAACGTTAGGTTTTAGTCTTCCCTCTGTGAGCCAACAGGCCTGTTGAAGGTGTAAGTGACTCAAAACCAAAGGGGCATGCCAGCCGAGCAGCATTCAACATTATACATTATGGATAGACATGCTATTCCCACACTTCAGACTGTGTGAAGAGGCAAGGCTCAGCAATTAGGACTTTAGGGTTCTTAAGTGACTACATTTCCTGAGATTAAGTCATTACATCCAGTAGAGTTGATGAGGCCACACCTGACAGGAAAGCCTGAGGCCACTGACTCTGCAGTAAAACAAAAGACATGTGGCTCTGCTCCTTTTGCACAATTGAAAGTGACATTGCAATGCATTGCGTCATGAACTAAAAATATTACCTTTGGTATATATATGTTCATCAACATGCTCAAACTTCCTCAGACTCAATTGTAAGGGACGATCAGTGTTTTCTCAGATGTGCTTTGAAATGCGTAGTGTGTCTGCGCATCTGAAAAACACATCGTCTTCCATTGTTTTCCGAAGCAGGCAATTCCTTAAATGTGAAGGAAACATATCCCATTGACAAGTTGTCACTTTAAACAGACGGTCAGTGGAAAAAGTGATTTTCTCAGGCTCACATAATTCGGACTATGGCAAAACAGCTGATTTATGGACTAAACAAATCCCTTTGTGACTTATGCGCCACAGAATCCAAACAGCCAGAGAAATGTTGCTCCTGGCCAGCAGAGGGTCATTTACTTAACAGTGAATTAATCTCTAATCCTGTGTAAATGTCAGGTCCTTGCAGACAGTCTTGCTGCCTGAACTTTCAGCCAGAGAAGCAGAGCTGTTCCTCAAGCTGGAGACAAGGTCAAGGAAATAATGTTTGATCTGTTATGGCACTCTCATAATTATTTGGACCCTGGAGGAGGACCTTTTCTTTGGCTCGGCTACCGTCATCTAATATTTCACTTGAAAGCTTTGAAAGCCATATCAGTACTTGTGGTCAAAGTACTTAGCTGGAAATTTCCAAATCTTGTTGAAAATATTACCCAGTTTCTGTAATTTTACTTATTACCATCATTAGGTTATTTATCTGATTTATTTAAATATTTAATTAACATTTAAATTACAGTTTTGCATTACCTGACTCTTTTGTCATGTTGGATTCTTCTTCTTTTTTTTTCTTTTTACCTTGATTTGATTTGAGTACAATTATTGGTTCTGAAATGCAAAAGCACTAGTTTGATCTGTCTCTTTATTTTCAAAGGAAAAGAAAAGATATAGAAATGCAATCCCATAAAGTCCTCAGTATTTCTCTTTTTTACATTTTAACATAAAATAAAGGCGTACATGGAGGACAAGTATGACAGTGAATTGAACTCTTAAGTCCGAGCCATGACCGTGACAAGGGTGTAGCAGGAATTTAAAAGCACTGTTAAAACAATATATACATTCATAAAAGCAGGGGTAAAAGTGAAGCCTGTGTTATTTCATTCAATAAATCTTCCACAATGGGAGGGACTGCAGAAAAAAAAAAAAACTGTGGCCGGGTTATGATGCAGTGAACTTGAATATTTCTTTACAAGTGATGACTTATACAAGAGTCCAGCTGCTCTATAAGATGTCCCATTTGGCAAGAAGAGCGAACGCACGTGTCCGTTTGAACGAGAGGAAATGGAGGAGACCGGGGAGTCATCGGTGGGTATTGAACTCTGAGGTGGGCGACTTCTCTTCACCGTGATCACTGAGGTTTAATTGTTCCGAGTGCAGCTGGTGAGTTACTGCGCCGTGCACGCAGCAGAATGACAGCATGGCAGCTTTACTGGGAGGAAGAAGATGGTAAAAAAGAAGTCCTGTCCGAAAAGAGTCATTTGCAATTTGAGACCCACCCTTCTCCCTTTTTCAGACAGATGACATCCTTAAAATTGACAGTCACATATCCTTATAAAAGTCTTAGTCTTCACATAAAAGATTTGCAAAGGGAATCTGCACCATCGGGTGACTGTTAAATCGTTTTACGTCAAAACTTATGTCAAAGCCAGACACAGAAAATGCTCTGACAGGTATTGGATTAAGTATTTACTTTTAAATGTTAATGTGCCTGCTCTGACCATCCCTACCATCACGCTGCCTCAAAATGTTGACTCTCCATGTGTTATAGCATTTATAGTAAAAGGATTTAAGTGGGGCAGAGGGATAGTGAACTGTATTTGTGATTGAAAGTCAGAATTTCTGAATTCCTTGTTGAACGTTTCAGCTGGAGCCCCGCTGAAGCTGGAGTTCCAACTCGGAAAGTCGGAGAAATCTTATCCCTTTGAGTTCAGAATCAAACCTGGCTGCTACTTGCATTAGTAAAGTAAACACTTGGCCAATTTAACTTTTTATGAAAGATATGTCACATTAAGTCAGACTTACACTTGGTACTGTCACTTTTAATCAGCGGATCTGTTGCGTTGATGTTTGTATGTCCTAAACACCATATACATAGTTGTGGTGTAGGGGCATTGTTGCCAATGGATAACAGCCTGACATTTAGAAAAACTTGGCATACGCGTTTTTTTGAACGTTTGTATTGTTCCTGCGAGTGCTCATGACTTTTGCAACTGGAACTTCCATTCTGGACTTCTGGACATTCTTGTTAAGTATGTTCAAGCATGTCTGTTACTTGCTATCATGTTTGAAATAAAGACTTTTTGAAATCAATTGAATTGAATTGAATTGAATTGAATTGAATTGAATTGAATTGAATTGAATTGAATTGAATTGAATTGAACTGAATTGAATTGAATTGAATTGAATTGAATTGAATTGAAGACGGTCAAAGCGGGTAACAATCACGCACATGCCAGCTTCATTGTTATTTTTTCCCCACTTTAGAATGACAAGTATTGTTGTATTGAAGAATTTCATATTCCCAGAAAAGGTTGATTGATTGTACACAACTTCAATGAACCTGAGAAAAGGTGATGTTGTATATTTTACTGTTTTAAGTGCATGAAAATGGCATTAATGAGATCTTTAACCTACTTTATTTTAAGTGAACACCCAGGTATCTGTTGTCTTCCATCACTTCCACCTCTTTTCCCAGGATTAATTAAAAGAATAGTTTTGGTTAAAATTAAATGAACTTTTGAGAGATATGATGATAAATGCACTTGAGAATTTATAGCATGATTGTTACTGCGCTACCTGCTTCATCCAGATGAGAGTGCACTCGCTGATACAGATGAAGCTGATGAAGGAAAATTAATATATATATATATATATTACTTTTTTTTTTTTTGTGGGTTTCTGTCAGCAGGGGTCTCGGGTAACACCTTGGTTTGTGAAACTGTATCAGAGCTAACCTTCTCCTTGGTCCTTTAGGTTTTGTGTCTCTATTACAGTGTTGGGCCTGGTAGGATCCACTGATTGAACACATTACTACTCCATACCACTCCATCCATGACATTGTGCCATTTTTGCTGTTTGCCATTTATCAGACATCAGAGAAATTGTTCCTCCCAATGAGCTTGACCCCCCCCCACCCTTTACAAAAACAAACAAACAAAAAAAAATGCTGTTTCAATGTCTCAAAAATCTAGATGTACTCAAAGGGTTAAATCACCATCTCTTCTTGACTCCTCAACCCCCCAACCACATATGGCCAATGTGATTGGCTGTGCCTTTTTTTGCTTGTACGGGAGAGGCGGTAGGTCTGTTGTAAGCAGTGCCAAAACAACATGAAGGATAGAGTTTTTTCTAACTACTATATTATTACAGGAACTGTTTAAGACTCTGGTGTTAAAAGATAGTGAGGATGACAGCAAAAAAAAAAAAAAACAAAAAACAGAAGGTGGACATAAGGAGCTACTTTTCAAAGAAAAGTGTAAGTAACACTGCAAGTTAAGTTTACTGACGAATGAGTCTATAATGCCAGTTTTTACGTTGCTTAGGTGCAGGTTAAAATAGATTGTTTCTATGAAGGCCACTGTTTTTAAACTCACTGTGGAAAAACAGCCTACTGTAAAAATGTAAATATGATCCCTGTCAGTGCCTCAGAGAGTAACTTCAGTTAAAACTGTCACAAAAACTGCAGTCTTGTGCAAGAAACGGATCAGCCTGCAGAAGTTGTTATATTGACAGTAAAGAATTCTGGTGACATACAGGAACTTTTCATTCTGATGCCACTGACATGTTACCATCTTACCAATTTGTCAATCATAATTTTTTTTTAACATTACATAATTCATTGTAACTTTGATATGTTTATATTGGAATAAAAACCCTCGAAGGAGCATGCAACTAATGTAAACTAATTTTATGTTAATCCCTTATGACATAAAGGACATCTCTTTATCATGATATAGTGGGCAGGGGTGTCCAAAGTCAGTCCTCGAGGGCCGATGTCCTGCTGGTTTTAGACGTTCCCCTCCTTCAACACTCCCTGATACAAATATCTGGGCCATTACAGACTTGTGCAGACTTTGCTGACAAGTGATGATGATCCATTAATTAGAAACAGGTGTTATAGGGGCTTCATGCACGTCCCCACCAGTGACAAAAGCAAATGTGCACCCTTGGTCGAGACCCTGCAACGTTACTTTAGAGCCCCTTCTCTTTTTGGTTAAGCATTGTTTTTAAACGTTATCATATTTTTACAAGAAACTGCAGCTTTTTGATAGTAGAATACGATATAAAATACCATAATTTCAAAGGTTTGCCCAAATAAACAACAAGCTAAACACATTTTCCCAAATCAACTACAACTGCAATAATTAAGCTGCTTGATTTTGTTTAGAATAACAACTAATAAGTATTTGAATGTTAATAATCTGTCTGTACATGTACAGAAACAGTCTCAAATGAACAAGTGGACATCATAACTGTGCAACATGCTATCACTCAGCACAAATGGCTCACTGTTTCCCTTCTTTCTTTTTGTTCTGCTAATTTACTCTTACCCTTCCAGCTCCTCGAATGCCGTGCATTCCTCTTTGTTTGCTCATGCCGAGGCCTCCCTGTGGATCCTGGGCCCGACTTTCCCAAAGCTGATATTAATATCACAGGCCATTGTAATGGAGTTATTTTCATGGAAGCCCCGGAGGAAGTCACGTGGCCGTGATTAGTCCCCTGAGGATTCAGAGTCTCCATTAAGCTCGTTGTTTTAACTCACATAACCATCAATGACGTGGAAATGCTAAGGAAGTGGCTATCAGTCAGGGCTGGCTGGAGTGTTTTCTGAGCACCTATTTTGTAAATGGGGCCAGAATATTTTCTTACTTTCTTTTTTTTTTTTTTTTTGGTGGGCAAATTATTCTTAAACTGTGGTTGCAGAAAGAGCCTACACATGTGTGCGTTTACACTGACCCACCACCATTAAGATTGATAGCAATGGGATCTGGTGGTTAACACGCTGTTTAAACCTGGAGGAAAAAAAGGGGGAAAAAACAACATAAGGAAAAGCACAAGGACTCACACACACTCAGCAACTACACGCAAGGGTGAGCTCCAATGCATCTGCCATAAGGAAGACAACTTGACTTAAGATGGAAAAAAAGAAGCCCCCTGGAATACATTTACTCTGTCAGGTTACTACTTAAACACACATGACTGAGAAAAGCAGATACTGCCACATGCATGCTTCCTCTCATAATTCTGCTCACCTCTACTCTTGACCCGAAAGCCACCGGGCCACTTTACCACTGGGCCACTTCCAAGGAAACAGGAAGAAACCGGGCAAGCAAAGCAACTGACAGATTTCAGATGGCGTATTAGTGATATGGAGCATGTTCAGAGGCTTACTGCGAGGAAGTGAGTCCTGTTCCCACTCTGCACATGTAATTATCCAGACATGAGTCTCATAATTGTCAAACCAAATTTTCTTGCTGTCAGGTAATAACCATGGTGAAGAAAAATAAGAGGGCTAGACCAAATTAAAGTTGACCTTTAACAATAAAAAGAGCATTTGCCCGACTATGAGTTTGGATTTTCTGGTCATTTACTGAATTATTGCTCAGTCTTTTCTAAAATGGAAAACATACATCAGCGATTTTCTTCAATGGAAATATCAGACTGTGAAAAAAGTGGATCACATTTTGAGGCTTGGGAATTTCTGCCTGGCTTTTCATTTAACAAAATTCATCTGAGGAATGAAACCTTTACTGTGTTAGATGTTAGATCACATTTTTACGTTTGACTGCTGACAGTAATGATCCACCTTTTTGAATGAACCGTACTCTAATTTATTCATTTGGTGGGGGACTGATATAGTTTGTAAAGCCTGACTTACATGCAGTATTAATAAAATTTGGACACACCTGCAAAAGCAAAACAAATGCATGAATTCTTCCTTCATTTATTAATTAAAACGCAGTAGATTCATAATTAACTTTATTGGCCAGGCTCTTTGAGCAAAGAATAATGATAATTGATTTTTGCTTTGGCGATTAATAAAGTCATTTTGAATTGAATTTGATACACCAAGGCTAAGTGACAAAATAAACTTCCAAAAATGGTATTATTTACATTTTGTGACGTGTACATGCAAAAACCTTATGAACAGATCCATATAAGGAACTTTATTTTGGTAGTGCGCCACTTCCTGGGGGCAGATTGCATTGCAGCAGCAGTGTTGCCAGGTAACGTGTGAGTTTATTTTATAATCAGGAAGAAACTGAATGTCTTTGCTTCAGTGAATGGGACCAGGCTCTGTCATCGATGGCACAGCTCAGCATATCTGGAATACATATCAGAATACATAATAGAGTGTAGCAGACTCTGTGAATCATGTATTAGGATGACAGCTGTAATCATTTACCCAACGGCCAACTGGCCATGAGGTCCAGTTGGCCTGGGCCGTTTCTTCCAGTTTATTTTAACACACCGGGATGTGGGACAGATTATCGCTGGAAATGAATCCATGGTTGTGACAAAAGGTTTATGCCATCTTCTTCTCCAGAGGTGGAGCTTTGAACCTGGTCCCATTTGCGGAGCACATCATTCGGCGACGTCTTTGGCCCACAAGAAAAGTGTTCTCATTTCCGGTTTATTATTTGATTGTGCAAAAGACACAAATATACAAATGGCAAGATAATTCCTGGAGTTTCCTTACGGTTTAAAAAAAACAACAGATAAACTAATATATCAAAAATAAGTTCACGCTTTTTTTAAACTGCTAAAGTCAAGTTGTCATATTAAACATAATTATGCCTGTAACAGTGATAAAATGTGTCTTAGAATCGATGTTATTTGTCAGAGTCGGTGTGCATGCAAGCGAGTCTTTAGTTGGACGCGCTCACAAAAATGAACACTTTCGTTTTAATGCACCATAACGTAATATCAAAGTGATTGCAGCATTCAACCACAGAGATTTGTTCCTGCAAAAAAGTATTTCAGCCAAAGTGTCTCAACAGAAAAGATTTCAAGGTTGCTCACCTGTAGCAAAGCCCTGCAACAACAGAGCCCCAAAGAGCCAGTCGTCCGGGGGTTGCCAACAGCAACCTGATCACTCACGGAGCCCGTGACTCCTGAAACTTGAGACCCACGGCTGCAGACGCTGATCTATAGTTAAAATGAGCAATGAAATGGTCTTCAGCATCTATTAACATTTGAGGAAATATGCATGGTTGGAAAATAAAAAGAGAAGCGAGTGAAGAAATGGACCTCGACTTTAAAATGAACACAGTCCCCCCAAATTGTGAACATTACCCAGCAGGACTTGAGCTTCATAGCTGCTCACCCTGCAGCGTGGCGGGTGAATCCCACTGCGCCTGCCGCTCCAAAACACATTTCTGCGTTGCCTGTCGCATTAAGTTGGATCTCAAGGTGGGGGTTTGTATTATAAAACTCAGCCGGCCAACAAATAAACCTGGTTATTTTATTGTTATTCTTTTCTGTTTGGGAAAATGTAAATACCAAGCCGGCCACATCACCGTTAATGCAACATTGCTCAGACCCTCCATTCAGTCACATCTGCATGTCGTCCAAAATGATGTAAGCAAGTTCCCATCACTTTCCCTTATTAATGTCAGCTCCACGTTGGGCGCTGGGCTACATAAACACCCACACACATGTTAATAATGCACACACAGCAAGAGTCTATGTGGGCCCCAATTGACCTGTGTGTGTTAAACTGACACACATGCAATACAGCATCCATCCCCCTGTTCCTCCCGCTGGCTGGTCCCGATTGGGCTGCTTGGGGGAAATGGAAGATCCACATGGAGCTTGTGACACCGCAGCCCTTTTCCCCAGTCGTCAAGACCAGAGGAGGCTGACAGGCCCACTACACATTAACTGGAACAGGTGCAGTGAGTGGGGGCTTGTTTTTTCTTCAACTGCTCCTCAGGAAATCATAAAGCAAATATATTGCTGGAGGACGGTTTTCGGGGTGCCCTGTGAGCAAACTGAGAGGGGAAATGGATCAACGAGCGGCCACCGGGGACAGTAAATCAACAAGCTAAAAAGAGAGCTGAATGTACTGTGGAGGCCCCCGGGGCCCAGCCCAAGGCCAGGGCCTCTGTCAGTCAGTCTGGTGTTAATGTCAAAGCCAGCTGGACTTGGCAGCACATGCCTATAAGGAAATGATTGAGCTGTCTGTGTCAATCGCCAGTGTACCACTAGAGGCCATCATGTCACAGGCCAGCCTTTTGGGGAAGTCAAACATTTTGCCCCCCCCCCCTCACTTCTTTTTGTGGCTTTGACATCAGGAAGAAGATCACATTTTCTAATCCACTTGAAGGCGTAGCAGAATCTGGTTATGTTTATATGGCATCGGTATGAAATCAACTCCTTCCCTGGAACAGCACCAAGCGCGGTGAGACTTAAAGACTTAAAAAAGCACTCAAAAGAACTGAGAACGGTGCAGCAGTGAAATGGCACACACACATTGCTGCTAATGGGTCATCACGAATCGATTTGTCCAGCCTGTTTGAGGTCCAGTGAGACGTTCACGTCCCTCTGTCAAATGTGCGCACACATTTCTCACTGTGCTGAAAAGACTTTCCGTCTGCTACTGCTCTTAATTCAACCGTCGTCAATCAGGAGCATATGGTGTTCCTTGCCCACTGTCCACTGCCTTCACCGCCGCCTCGGCCGCCCTGTCCAGTGCCACACACGCACTCTTCTTTTCTCTCGGTTAGTTTACAAATTACAGCAGCTGAGGTTCACTGCTACTTCATTCAGGCCACACTGCCACAGAAGTGCTCGGGCTAAGGCTGGTTACTTGTGAATGGGCCTTTATTATGAGCTGGAGACACAAGCTGGTCGAGTCCAGTTTTTCTGATTGAGTGTTTCAACACATCGTATAGGGAAACAGCTGTACTACAAATTAGTGTATTTTCTGTGACATTGATGAATGTGCTTCTTGGAATATGTAGAAGCCTAATAGTTTCCTAAGCAATCTATTCTTGCCTGCCTTCCTTGGACACCTTAACCACGCACACAGACACGCGCGCGCACACGCAGAGTGCTCAAACATCCACGTATCAGAACAGGCTCAGCATTAATGGTTCTGTGTGTGATCCCTCTGCTTAGTCATCTATCTGTCATGCCCCAAACTGTTGCCAAAGTACAAACGCAGGGCGTTGTGCAACTCTATATCTATTGTTGAGAGACAGCTGACAAGCGACCGAGCATGACTTAAACAAATTTTATACGCTGATTGATTTAAAAGCACGTTGAAAACTAAACTTAATAGTGTTTGCGAGAGCATAAAAGCAATATTTAGTTACCTTCAACTAAACGGGCACCATTTGTTATCATGTTTAAGGTTTTGATTTGCACCAAACTGTTCAGATGAACTAATGTAAGGGGATTTACTATATATTGTAGTTGATTTTTCATGGCATAGTAACTGGATTTCTGACTTAAAACACCTGAACAGGTTGTGATTATGTCATTTGTCATACATGAAAAGTACAATACAGGAAACACGGTTTGAGTAATAGCACCGTTTGAATGGCTGCGAAAATGCTGCCCAACTGTTTAAAGGAGTATGAAGAAAAAAAAAAAGGTTTTTACATCTCTGGAAAGTAATTAAGGCAGATATATATTCTGTTACAGAGGCTGTTTCAATCTGTGGCTGCAACAGCTAAACTGTTTGCAGCTGCTCTGAAAGGCCACTTTTTTTTTTTTCAGTGAAACTCAAAAGGTTTGTTGAAACGCCACAACCATAGAGCGGCGCAAGATGCTGTACTCAATAAGTAGTATCCACTAATGGACAATGGTGAAACCGTGAAAGACGTTAAATTGTTCCAGATTGATAATAATGTTTTATAATTCAGTCCAATCATAATAAAGTGTAGGTAGAACACTTAAAAAATCCAACAAGCACTTTGTTTAAAGTAGAAGAGATCCCTGAGGGGAGAATAATTACTGGAAAATCCAGAATCAATCTGAGTAGTTAGTTTGAATGGCAAAAATCCATCAGGAATGAGAAGAAAGGCGTTGTCTTCAAGAGCAGAATATCTCAGGATGCACAACAGTATAATTGTTCACGCTGGTAAATGGAAACAAGTACTGGCGAAACAGAGTTCCCCCTTTATGCATTCCAGGGACAGTCGCTGTAATTGAGGATTTCCACTTAAGGTTTTACAGGTAATTGTACTGGGAAGTTGAAAACAGTTTACTGCAGTCGCGCTGCAGTTCCATGTAAGTAGGTAAGTCAGAGCCCTGTTGTCAGTGATTTTGAACTCCAGATAGAATAACATGCGGTTTGGGAGAAAGTGATTGAACCAACGAGCTTACTAGGTATTTTGCAACCCAAACGAGAAACTTCAGCCATAGAGAAGTGAAACTACTTTTGGGGTTGTGCTGCTGGAGCAGCTGGAAGGCAACATGTTCCAAGGTTCATGTAACAGGAAAATAAAAATGGCACTTCCCCATTTTTACACTATATGTAATTTCATACTGAATTTTTTAAAAAAAAAAGGAAAAATGATAAAAGTCTGCTGCAAGAGTGGTCGATGGAGGCGTACTTTGTAGCGTGTTGAGTAGTTAAGCAGTGAAGGGTCTCAAAGTTTAAAGGTTTGTTTTAATACCGGCCGTCTTCCTCCGAGAGTTTTAAAGCAGGATCACTTATAAGGTCATTTGTGACTTTTAACGTCTAATTTCTCCAGAAATCTATATAGATACCACAGCATGTGTAGTTCCTCATTCTGATAATGACACATTGTGACTATTTCCTGTTTTATAATCACCAGCGTCACAGACTGTTGAGGACGGGCAAAGAAAGATCATCAGAAGTTATTTAGGTAATTATGAAAATGTTATATTGTTTCCACAGACATACGTGGAATCAGCTCTGACTGTTTTTGGTTAGAAAGATAGACAGCACGGTGCTGTCATGGCAACCAGGTTGGAAACTGCAGACCTATGGCCGAAATGATGATACAGCCCACATGACTTTAAAGAGAATAGTGACGTGGTGTTTGTAACATGCAGCCCAGTTGTGTGCGGTTGTTTTTTTTTTTTTTTTTTAGAGCTGAAGCGCTACAGACAAATAGCCCTGATGTTTTTCTTTCTGGCCTACAGAGTGGCAGAGACGAGCTAAACATTTCCCCATAAATTTGACGTGGTGGGCCTCTGCTGCTGCCGGCTGAGCGGCCGCGGGCTGCGCCCAGTGTGTGCCAAGGAAACGAGCCCCTGTTACCACAGAACTGCTCATATATCTCGCTCCTCACATCAATCTGACTGGTTGTCCACATGCCAGGCACCTGAAATCGACATTATGACGGGTATTTTAAGATGGAATGCTGAAACCACGTAACTCAGGGTTTAAACGGGTTATTATCAAATTCATTTGGATATATTGTTAGGGTTGAATGAATCAAGTAAAGCATTGTTGCTCAATCCTTTTAGACTCAAAGTTCATTTGATGAAATCAAACAGAATGGATGAACAAAAATGGTCATTCTGACATATTGTTGTGTAGAGTGGCTTCACAGCAACTTAAGACACACACACACACACACACACACACACACACACACACACACACACACACACACACACACACAGACGCACACACACAGGACAGCCACAATGATATACAATACCTATAAAAAGTATTCGCCTCCCCTAGCTGTTTCAACCTTTTATTGCCTTTATAAATGAAATCATGGTCACTATAGTTCGGCTTTGACGACAAGAATTTGCAACAAAAGCTTCTTTCATGTCAAAGTGAAAACAGATCTTTTAAAAAACTACCGTTAGTTAATTAAAGATATATAATGTCAAATAAGTGTTTGCATAAATATTCACCCCCTCCCCCTGTAAAGTGACTGACCTAATTTAACAGAGGTTCAGCGAGTTGATGCCAGCAGTGTCACAGTTAGTGAAATGGAGACCACCTGAGTGCAGCTGTTGTTTGTCACGCGACTGTAGTGTTAAAACACCTGGATCTGGGAAGTTCAGTTTCTGGTTCATCGGTATTCCTGCTACGATTCCAGCATGAAGACAAAAAAAACACTCCAGGCAACTCGAAGAAGATAATTGAAAAGTATAAATCAGGAG
This sequence comes from Xenentodon cancila, assembly GCA_014839995.1. NCBI lineage: Eukaryota > Metazoa > Chordata > Actinopteri > Beloniformes > Belonidae > Xenentodon > Xenentodon cancila. Next base: position 14,982,984 of record CM026209.1, on the reverse strand, counting down.
ATGGCTACAAGAAGATTTCCAAAGTCCCGGGGATCCCGCTGAGGTATTTCTGAGGTATTTCACAATTAAAATAAAACTTTATTGAAATGACATCACGAAAAACCTAAGCTGGGCACTGAACATGTACAAAAGACACTGTTGCCCATAGGGTTGGAATAAAACATGGTTTAACATCTCCTCATGAAAGAATTGTAAAAAAAAAAAAAAAAGAGGTATTAAAAAAGAAGACTTCTCCTTGAGTTGCCACCTTATTGGGATGGAGGTGTCTGTGTGTGTAAATGATCCCAGGAGCTGTGTTGCTGGGGGCAGTTGTTCTCCCTCACGTGAACCCACCACTTGCCGTAGGGCCTGTGCGGTTAGGATGCATTGTGTTTTGGGCACAAGCCGAAGGCACAAGCCGAAGGCACAAGCCGAAGGCACAAGCCGAAGGCATAAGCCTCCGCTTCCAAACAAGATTGACAGGCAGTCACGAGCTGTGGGTAGGGACTGAAAGACTAAGATCGAGGATACACACAACTGAAATCAGTTTCCTTCAGTAGGGTGGCTGGAAGTTCAGTCATCCGGAGGGACTCAGAATGGAGTAGTTGCTCCTCCACATCAACGGGAGCCAGTTGAGGTGCTACAGGCATCTGATGAGGATGCCCCCTGGACACCTCCCTTGGAAGTTGGTTTGGGCATGTCCAACCAGGAGAAGGCTCCGGGGCATTCCCAGGACACACTGGAGAGATTACGCCTCTCGGTTGACTTGGGAACAACTAAATATTCCCTTGGAGGAGTTGAAGGAAGCGACTGGCGAGAGGTCTGGGAGTCTCTGCTTAGGCCGCTGCCCATACCGCCCAATTTTGGATAAGCAGAAGTAAATGGCAGAATAGCGGAATGAAATAGAGGAATTTCTCTGAAACAAAATCATTCCATCTTTGTGGGCAACAGTGTATATGGCTCTATTATCTCAATACGCCTATTCCACACTTTACAATGGACTGGTACTGATTTGCGCATGAAAGGAAGCCGTGCACAAAGCCTGTGAAACCTTTCCTCTGAAAGCGGCTGTGAGAACTAGAAAATCCATCTTTTCTTTTGTTTTTGTTGTTTTTTTTTTCAAGCCCGTTAAGTGCAGTACTTCATCTGGATGACTGTACTTTGCTTATTTTCAAATGTGCTTTATAAATAAATTTGATCTAGACCGTGAAACCTCCAAATACAAAAAGAAGAAAAAACAAACAACAAAAATAAAACCTTTCAGCTGTTTGACAAGTTCTGTATAGGTTTAAGACATTTTACACTCGATGTTTTGGGGTAGAATTTAGTAATTCACTCATCCCAGAACAAAAGTGTCATCCTGATACTTGACTTTTTTTTACCATCCTGCAAACGTAGTTTTAATTTGTGAACTTCTGTCTTATGATCACGATTAAAAATGTGTAATGCCTTTAAGGGGACAGTACAAAAGTTAAAAGTTTCAATCCAAAACCTTAGTTTTTTTTTAAAAACTCTGGTTCTAAGCCAGATGAATTTCTATTTTTTAAAAGATTCCCATAACACAATAGTGGTGAATACTGGGCATAAACAGAGAAGGTGCGTAATTCACCCCTCTCCAACAGATCTTTTTCTTTGTTGTAGTTTGGTTTTAGGATTTATTAAATGTGCTGGACTAATGACATTTTCCTGGGAGGACACCGACCTTCAGATTTGCAGGGTTTCCATGTCGACATGGCCCTCATCATGACAAGGTGCGTAGTGACCGGCGGGAGTCCAGTTCCTTCACAGCGAGTTGACAAACACTTACAGTAGATTACACACTTTTTCACAGGAAGGGAAGGTCGGAAAATGTTTTAGCCTGCGCCAAACCACATATTTCATGCACATTTGTACCAAGAGGGGAACACAATCTCACATCCCACTGGCAAAATTAATGTTTATAAGGATTTTTAATGGGCTACCTCAGACCCAGGTTTTTTAAAATGAAGCCAGCGCTACCAGAGCCTGTGAAATGATTCAGAACTATAAAATAAGCCTTACGTTCTACCACTTTTAAGTAATTGTGAGCAGCACCTTCAATAAGTTATTTGAATAAGGGACAGGACTCAGTATTGAGCTTTAAGCAAAATAAGACTTCAGTTTTTGCAGTAATGTCATTTCAAAATGTATAAAGTGTTCATTAGGTTGATGAACCATCATTGTATCATAAAGATGGTTGAAGCAGCATAAAGTGTTTTTAACTTATTAGTATGAATTTCATTTGAAAAACTATTTGATTACCTTCAGGAAGTTTAGTAATGTTGTAGCCTGCAACATTTGCTTTATGGCAGCATTTCTCACATCAGCAACGATGCAGATCGCTCACGCAGCCTGTCAGAGGTGGATTACGGACGCAAGAAAGTAATGACGGATGAGAAAACATGAAAATAACCGATCAAGAGACAGAAAAACGATGAATCTTGAGGAGTGTTGCAAAAGTGAGTAAACCCCCAGGCCTATTTGAGGACCCTCTGAGGTTAAAAGTTGCAAAAGTTCCTTTGTGCCGCAGACAGTTGAGTAGAAACGTTTCGGTGCTGGCTGTGTTTTTTCTGCTGTACACCTCGAGCCAGATGAAAGGATATGTTTCTCTTTATTTATTAAACTGAGGCTGTATGAAGTACGTCTGCCTACCTGCAGAGCAGAGCAGCTACTGCACGTGAAATAACAGCGCTCTAATTTGACAGAAATTCGATTTGAAGCTAAGTTCACAGTGACTCATGAGAAGCATAGAGGAGTAAATTTTCATCACCTGAGATCAATCAAACCTCATTGATTTTCATAGCACTTAGAGTCAATGCTGTGTTTTCTTTCTGACAAACTTTTTGAAGCTTCTCGATGGAAAAATGAAATACGGGCCAACGTGATCCTAATTTAAGCAACTTAACTGAGACAGCATAAACCCCAAAATAATAAAAATAAAGGTAAGCGTAGGCACTGTAAATCTCTATTCATCCAACACTGATTGGGACTGTGTCTGCGTCTAACTACGAAAGTATTCGCTCTCGTTGGTGGATGAAGTGGAAGTGAAATGAGTCAAACAGTCGTAACAGGAATCTTTCATTTTAATCACCAAGCATGGGAGACAATAGTTTGTCTTTTTGTCAGCAGCGCATGATCATGTCCTTTTGTTTTTTTAAGTTCAGACTTTCACAGCCCACACTGATTAATTGAGAATGACACACAGCTCTTGATCTTACAAGCCACAGTCGGTTTAATAATCTCCTACAAAAAGCATCTATCCAGAAGGTTGTTTTTTTTCACAACTCTAAATAATTACCCACTTTAAGTGTATTAATAACATGATAGAAATCACTCCAACGCCCTCGAATTCATCCACAGCAGCAGCCTATAAAACGCTCCCGACACCCCAACTGTTAACCTGCTACACTGTGACTCTAAGGTCTGAGGTCAAACAACTGCAGCACTGTAAATTTACTACAATTTTGCATGTCAAAAATAAATTGCTTACAAAAAAAAATAAAATAAAAGCTCAAGATCTACATTATTCAGGACAGAAATTCAATGTGTCAAATGTAACTATTTATCGGACAGCATTTTTTTCATATTATGTTTTACAATTTTTCTGCTCAAACATGCATCAAAATTTAGGATAAAAGCCCCGAACAATTTAACCGAGACTTTTAAAGAAGCAATGAGGGTTAGTTTGTGACATATTTTTCTTCATCCATCTTCGTTGTTTCATGTCGCAGCATGAGCTACACTATTCGACTTTGACTCCGGTTCTGCCAGTTTTTTCCAGATGACATAATGAATACATTTTTATAAGTATAATTCATCATTATAATGTCCTTATAAGTATAATTGTATGTGTATTGACAGGTATGCATTTGGAAATATTTTCCTCCTACACTTCAGTTACTTTGGCCACGGCCCCGCTTGAGGACTTCAAGCTGGAGAACCCCCTTGTAGTTGGAGGGATGAAATGTTGCATCAGCGTAAATGGATGAGTGTGTTTGGCTGCACCCCTGTGGGAGAATCTGGGAGCTCTTTATCACCTTCCCGAGCTGTTGAGCAAAAATAATGCCCCTTCTGTTATCCTCATCACCGGCGTGCACTGAGCACGTCTGAAGGGATATCCTGTTGGCGAAGTAAAAGCATTCATCCTTCTTGCGGTGGTTTTAGTGACACAAGATTTACAAAATGTTCCATGCTCTTCCACTCACCTTTTAAAAATATTCTGTATATAGAGTAATGGACCTTAGATCCTCTGTTATTTCAGAAAACAGGGGATTATAAGAGGAAAGAAAGACAAAAAAAAAACAATGCCAACTTGAGCAGGATTATCAAAAAGCCTAACATCAGCACTAACTTTGCACTTGTAACCGAACCTAGTTGAGCTTGCTTTTAACATAATTTTACGTTGAACAACTTCTTTTACCTCCGTACATATGAAGCAGTTTGTATTTTTTATTAATTTTTTTTTATCAAAGTAAAGAAAAAAACACGGCTTTCAGTTCCGTTTCTTATTTTAGACACAAGCTTTTCCTGAATGACTGCATAATAGTTTTTGCCTCTAAAGATGTATCACATTAACGATCAAAAACTACATACAACCTAGAACAACAAAAACAACCTACATACTTCAACGACAGAAAGGTTTAGAGAGATTATTGCTCAACATCCAACTCAATGATTTAAGTGAAGTTTTAAAACCACTTTGAAACAATTCTGTGGGTTAGGTAAGGAGGAACCATTAAGCAGCTGAAGTAATTCAAAACATCCACTAACCATAATACATCATGTGGTTTCTGATTTCTGGAAAAGTGAAGTACTTAAAAACAATTGAATGTGAAAAATTTCATCCTCCTCGTCACTGCTTCCCTCTTTGTAGCAACAGAATCCACCATGGGAGAGAAAATACCTAGATAAATGTCGAGTGAATTATTTTCTTAGAAAAGAGGAAAAAAATAGAGCTGTATCCTGCTATCACAGCTTGGTCTTTTTGTCTGACCCAAACCACACTTGTGGTGAAGCTCCTGTCATAGCAGCTACAGCAATGACATTAACATCAAAAACCAGAGGAAGCCCGGTTGCAGGCCACCCAAGTTTTCCAGGGGTCTGAAGAGCCAGGGAAAGTATATCTTGGATCAGATGCGGACCTACCCTCGCATTTCCTATTATTAATTTTACGCAGGCAGCCGGCCTCTGCTCTGTAACTCATACCTGTGGTTTTGGGAAGACTAATGCGACCCTCGTCTTTCAGACTCATGATGAGCTCTGCTCACTGTCTTTCTCTGCTTATCTTATTATTATCATTATTGCAGGAGATCGTGCGTGTCATGTGCAGTACATAGAATTAAGTCCTTAACCCTTCAGTGCCTGACATGTGAAATAATAGTCAGAAAATACAAACTTTTTTATTTGTTTTAAGTGTTTATATTATATATTGAAATCAATTACATTTTGTAAATACACATTTTTGTATAAATTTTAATACATTGGGTGATCTTTTATTTATTTATTGTATAATTGTTTTTATGTTTTCGGGTGAAGGGTTATAGGACGGATCGTCACTTTTGGAGCCAGCAGCTACTGGTCAGTCAAAGTACGGAAATTGTCTTCATTTCTGGGTTCACCTTAGACCGTGAAGCCAGATAACGCCCCCACCAACTTCAGAAGAGGCATGCTTCACAAAGGGGAGGCAAGAGAGGGATTAGGAGAGTGATTAACTCCACACCCTAAATCTTGCTGCTATGAACGGAGGTGTAAAACCATGGTTGTAGAGGAAACTACTGTAACTACTGTAACTACTGTATTCCTGCTTTGTTTAGACCGAAGCACATCACAGACAATTTATTGCTTTAGTACTTCAGGAAATTCTGTCAACTTTGGAAAAAGTGACGTAATATGTCTTCTTTAAAAGCTTCCTGGCAAAAAAAAAATCTTTTTTTTAACGTTTAGCTTAATTTGCTTTGTAGTTCAGACTTGGCATCAGTGCAGCGGATGAGTTCCTTTGTGCAGGAAGTGACAGACAAAGACAGCGAAGAAACATTTCAATGACTTTCATTGCTTTTAGTTCATTGTGATTCATGACATTTGGAAGAATTTCAAGGTTTTGAGTGATATTTTTACTCTTTTCCTTTTTTAGGATGGAAGCCATGCAAACAATCTGTGAGCCTGTCCGTGTAAGAATAAATGCGATTGAGGCAGATATTTGATGCGCACATTAAAGCCAAGAGGATGACTGTGGATTTATGCACAAAGCTGTGTGTTGAATGCCAATGAAAACTGTATTCCCTCAAAATATTTTAGCCACTGTGGGCACTTGTGTCTCAAAATAGAGACTTTTATTCTGACAGTTTCAATCTGTACTGTATCCCACAATTGATTAATTCTCCTTCAGAGTTAAAAAGATCTGCATTTAAGCTGTCTCCATGCTGTCCAACATTTATAAAAATATGCAGAGCAGAAACCACACGCAGCCCATTAGGTACATCTTTTGTTCGACACACTAGGCCCATTCATTCCCATTTTTGTTAATGTAGATGCTTTAATCCCATTTGCAAAATTTCAATTTTTATCCCTCTGTTGTTAAACCAAGCGGCACGAGAGGAGGGGGGAGCGGCCTGCGATGGCTCAAGTTAATGCTGGAGTTATTCATTTTGTCTGGCACACTCACTGTGAGGATGTGGCAGCTCCCACTGACACATTTACTTAACTGGAGTCCATTGCAACTCAACTGTAGGGTATAGTAAAGTTTAAAGCTGTAATACATCACAGGGCAGGTGATGACTTGTCCAGTAAAATTAAATATAAAAAAAGACAGAAGGTGAAGACATGTTTATGAAAATATTGATTCTTCTTCTGTTATTGGCTTTTCCCATCAGGGGTCAACACGGCAGGTCACCTGTTTCTGCATCACCCCGTCTTCTTCATCTTCCTCTGCCACACCAACCAACTACTTAATCTCTTTCACCACGTTAAGAAATCTCCTCTTTGGTTCTCCTGCCTGGCAGCTCCATCTCCTGCATCCTTCTACCAATCTATTCACTGTTCTCTCTCTTTAGATGTCCCAGCCATCTAGACCTCCAACACAAACTATTCCTCTAAAGTTTTTATCGTTAATCCTATCCATCCTCATCACTCCCAAATAAAATCTTAACCTTTTCAGCTCTGTGACTTCCAGCTCTGCTTCCTGTCTCTTACCAGAGTAAAAGGAACAGCAAAATGCTTTACATCAGCTACAGATCCAGAGTCCTGCCAGGAGCAATGAACCTTTTATCATTTTTGCAATGGGGACACAATTTTTTTTTTTAATAATGAAGATATTTCAATAAATTAAGATTCAAAACTCCCCGTGACCCGGAAACGGATAAAGCGGGTATAGATAATGGATGGATGGAAGATTCAAAACTTTACTGAGGCCTAGTATATGTAACATAGAAAGTATTTCTGCTGCCTAAACCTAACCAAGCACTGACAGAAAATTAGTAGGGATTAAAAAAAAAAGCCCACATGAATGCATGACCATGGCCTTCTCTTTTAAGAGGTTGCCACAGTGGTTAACCGTGTCTCACGTGTCAGGTTGGCTTAAGTTTTTTGCCAGATGCCCTTTCTGACACAACCTTCTCCATTTATCTGAGCCTGGGACCAGCGCTATGACGACACTGGCCTGTGATTCTTTGGTGGCTGGGGCGATGGGGGCAATGTGGGGTTCACTGTACTGCAAAGAGACACTTTGGCAAAAGTCAGAGTTGGAGATCAATCCAGCCGAGGGCCAGCTCCGACCACTCGCTCCAAACACAGAAAAACAAGAAAAAAAGAAAGAATTGTCATGAGACAGAAACCTCAGTCTTCTTTCGCAAAAAGATCTTCATCATAAAAATCATATATTTTCACAAGTTTTTCAAAATATCACTAACAGCCTTAATCTTGTTCCATTTACCTTTACTTCACATTAATGCACTTATATAACTAGTCTGATAACTTTGCATTTCAATGCAAATATTCCAGAAGTGTATTTTTCTGGTTTACTTTAAGCAAAACAAAAAGAAAAAAAAAAGGATTTGTTTTAATTTAATAAAAGTTGTTTTAATTATGCAAGGAGGTGTGAATCCTAATATTTCCACCTGCACTGTTAAATATTTAAACAATAAAAATTCCTTCCTTCAAAACTCAACATAATTCATATCTTTGTTGACTTATAGAGCAACCGCTGCGTTTAAATGCTAACCAGAGAGAAACTTTATCTTAAAGGCAGCTGGGCTCATAAAGACGGACCTATTTGGGATGTGCCAGTGAAGCTGAGCGGCGGAGACTCTGAGTGTGAATATGTTTAGGTTTGATGTCATCCGAGTGCATTAGGCAGAATGTAAACACATAGCAGACCTTTACTGAAACCAGCCTGCATTCTTACCCTGGAAGCAAATGGCTGCAGTTACGGCCGCCTGAGCACACGTGAACCTTGAATATCCTGATTTAAAAACTATAATGCTTCGTCTGTATAGGAGTGGGGTGAGGTAGGACTCCAGCAGAAAAGACATTATCCCCCCAAGACTACAGACAGACAGCTCGAAGAGTTCTTAAACAAAGCTGGAGGAATCCATCATATCAAAACCGTTTTCCGTTTTATTTGGCCCTCTGGTGTCTTTCATCTCTTTCGGGACATGACAGTAATTACAGCCATCAAGGTGCTTGTCTTCAACCATCAGCCAAGAGTGGAGAGACTGCTTCTCCTCAGCTGGTCCAAGTCGGGACTCCTGACATCACTGCTCCGTTTGTTTTAACAGACCCCAAAGTAAGTAATGGCGATAATCACAGACAGGCCAGATTTATTCTTGAGTTGTTACCCTGCTCTAATTCATACTTTAAGTTAACAGTTACTGGGAGGATAATCCTATAAACAGGGTAAAGTAATAGCCAGAGGAAAGAATGTGTGGATGAACTTGGGTTGTGAAATGGTCAAGAAGGGAGTTGTCCTGTTCTGTCTGGAACCCTATCAGTGATACATGTAATAACATTAAAGGACCTCTGAATTTACAAGTGAATTTCAGTGTAGTCGACATGAGGAGGACTACTTTGCTTGTGAAAATAGTCATATAACATCGTAGTTGACTTTGTGGGGGTTAGGTGTGCTCTTTAAATTTTGAAAGAACAATCCTGGTGATGTCATGACGGGTCATCGCAGTTTGAGCTAGGGAATTTCTGATGCTCGGTTCACGAGGCATGGGCACCTGGGAGGCAGGAGATGTCTGATGAAAGCCAAAGTTGTGCTTTAATGTGGTAATGGCCTTGAATTTACAGAATTTACAGCATGTTTTAAAACCTCAACCAGGTTCTAAACAGTGATTTACATTAAACCAATCACACTAACGCACTCACACTATTACATCCATGACATAGTCACTTTATACATATGCATTGTTTTCGGTCATACACCAGTGAGCATATTGGAGTATGACAGTCGGAGGGTTCGAGACGGTTTGACATGCGACAGGGCTGGGGATGATGTCACCAACCCTCTGGTTTAGAGCACACTTGACTTAAGCCACTGATCCACAGCTCTCGCCCAGTACAACCACATGATTTTGCCAAAATGTAGTACACAGCATGTAAGCAATTGCACATTCTGCAGTATCCAAAAAATGCCCAGTATGCAACTGACATGTCTACCTTGTATACTGCATGCAATACACCACTAAACAACAATGCAAAATGCCAGACAACAACACAGCAAATTATTGTTTCCTTCCACTTTCCCAAACCAGATGGTGGCCTTGAATGTTGTTGCCTCCAGTGAACTGCATCACATTTACAGCGGCATTGCCTCATATTTATGAATGATGCAGCGGGCAGTACACACTATACTGCCGTGTAGTATCCATAGTAGGCAGTATGTGGCTTTGAGGATGGCCTCTGTTGACCAACTTTGTCCTTCTAACATGCTGCTGAATCCTCTCAGACCAAATAAAAAAGCACATTAGGAGCATTATTTGTTTTCAGAAGACAGACTTCAACTCTAATGAAAAAACAAACAAACTGATATCTGGGAGACTGGGATTTTTGTGGAAAGACTTGTGGAAAAACTTGGGCACGTTCCTCACGTTGTACTCTTGGACACTGAGCTCTGCTGTGTTGGAAGTTAAACACCTTGCTCAAGGGCACTCTTGACAGGACAAAGAATTACTCAACCGCCTTTCCTGCCAGCCCCCCCAGACTGAGCTCTGAACTGAGCTCTGAACTGGAAACCATCCAGTTCCATATATGCTGATATACTGAGGACAATTTTTATGATTATTTTGCTTTACGGTTGGGATCAGATTACATGGATAAGCAGCTCTGACTGACTGACTGACTGACTGACTGACTGACTGACTGACTGACTGACTGACTGACTGACTGACTGACTGACTGACTGACTGACTGACTGAACCACAAGAAGCTGCGCATATGTTCTTACAGATGTAGAAGCAGAAAAGCAGGCATCTTGTCAAGTTTGCATTTAGATCAGCACATCAGCAAACGCCCGTTGTAATCTTACACACATGATAAAATACAATAATGGTCGAGAAAAAAAAAAGCAATTTTTTTTTTTCAAAGACAGGGGAATTAATTAGGTGATAAATGCAGCCTGTTGGTAGCAGCAGGACAGAAAACACCGCTGAGCTTGGCAGTCTCTCCGGTAAAATGTTCCACAAGTGGTGAAGTGTGCTCCAGTTTCATGCTTGTTTGACAATGTTGTCACCCTTTTTCCTCTTAAATATGAAACACTAAACACGTGCGTAAAAATTATGGCAAGTTAACAGCCATTAAATGAAAAGACAAATTATTTTTCTGCATAAAACGGGTTGAGTGATTTGCAGAGCTCGTTACTTAGGTGTTAGTCTATTAGGTTTCTCAGTATTATGTCTAATGATGTCAACTTTTCCCCGATGTTAATGCGCTCCATATTCGTTCAAAGAGAAGTGGAACAGCTATATCAAGTATAAACTTTTATAGCGCTTTAACACAGCACAAGTCCAGATAGAAAAAGAAAGTCACCTCTGGAGAGAGAAATGTGCATAACATCAACAATCTGCCATGAAATGTGAAATGAAGAAAGTGACCTCTAGTCCCGCTGCTCCTGCCCCTCTCCCATCCATCAGCTTCCAGTCTCCACTAAAAGCAGGCTTTACAGCCGGTTGGCGCTTGCACTCTAAAATATGTTCGTCTAGATGGACACAAGTGTCGATGAGGTGGTATTTCTCAGGCCCCTTGTCTTTCCGTTATCGCAGGATGTGGAGCTGGGAAGAGTGAAGGAGCAGAGTGGGGAGGACTGGAGCCCTAAAGCATGATTTACTTGACCTTGCAGCGCTGGAACTCACAGCCAGAGCCTCATTAATTCCCAGGGTCATTCTGTTCGGACATAAATTGGTTAAAAATCGCAAACCATGGATGACTTACAGACATGCACCAAGAATTATGAAATCTCTGGCCTTACCCCAACCTCCCTGACTCTGTTCATATCCTCTCCAAAACCAAAGCATTTTCAAATCGCAGGGTCTAAATCACGCAGGTCTGCTTGGAGGAGTCACTTAATCCTGATCGAAGGGAGGAGGCCGATGGAACGTTTTCTGCTTATTAGGCAGCAAATATGGCGTTTATTTTATGCGATTATCAGCTGTGAATGATTTTTCTTTCCCATCTATTTTGGAGCCTTGGTCTGTCTTTTGTTTGGAAAAAAAAAAAGGAGCTGGAGCAAGAGCAGGGCTAAGAGGGGAAGCACAATAAATTACACTAATGCACACATTTAAAGAGTCTCATATTCCCGCTGGCCTGTTATCACGACTACTCGAGTGAGAATGTAAACTACCTGTTTCTCTATCCCTCCCTAGGCCTAATATTTAACATAATCATCCTTTAAAACAACTCAACTGTTTATGTTATCACAAATAAAGGGCAGAGTATTTCAACGTTTTCTCACTATTTCATAAAGGCCTCAGATTAGTCAGGCAAATAGTTGTTTAATGGTAGTGCTGGGCTCATTTATCCAAGAAGATAGACCCAGAATTGTAAACACAGTGAAGTCAGGGCCGGTGAATCACACCTTCAGTTTATGGAGGCCGACAGAGGGGGAGGATGCTCTGTAGGAGCCCACACAAGGAAAGTTGTGGAAAGGAAAACAAGCGTAATCCTGCTGATAAAAGCAGGATTGTTTCAGCGTTTATTTGGACATGCAGTGTCTGGCTGGTTAGACCCTAATGAGACAGCAGCCTGTCCAGAGTGGATTCATCACCGCTGGATCGGGGTTATCACCCTCAGCTGTGCCCCGCCACTTTTAATCAGGCTCCTCTGTGGTCACTCCCTATCAGCAACAGTCCATCTCTGGAGCCGTCAGCATCCATCAGGGGCTGCAGACGTGGCTTAGGTGCATTAGTGAGATATTGCTTTTGTGGTCTTGCTTTATTGTCAGAGCATGTGCAAAGCAAACCAACACAAGTACATGCACAAACATATGTGTGCACTTGCATGCTTGAGCCATTTGTGTGGAAGAAATGAAAGCAGCAGTGTGAACACCTGCAGAAATTCTGAGAAAAAGCCCTGCAATGAAAGCAAACTTTGAGAAGTCACCAACATGCATGTTGCTCTCAGGAATACATCTGTCCACTCAAACACGTATCTTATGTACATGAGTGTGTGTGTTTGTGCACTCGGTGATTAGTTTAACTTATAAAGTGATTTAGTGCTGTTAGTGTTTCTCACTACCATGACATGACCCACTCCCACCTCATCAACGCGCCCCCGCAACCCCAAACAAGCACATTAAAGTCACAACAGCTTTTTGTCTTGTGTCGTTGAGATGTAATGACATGACCGCGCGGCCCGCAGCCTGCATCCTTGTCTGAAAAGATAAATAAAGATTTTTTTTTTTTCTTTTTCTCCTCTACCTCCTGTCAAGTAAAATACACAAATATAAGCATCTGAGAGGTGGTCTTAAATCACTCATTTTTGATGTTTAGACCAGTTAAGTCAATAATCTCCATCTTGCCTCAGTGATAAGTGATATAGCAGGGAGAGTCTTGACCATCACTCCTCTTTGGGAGTTTGCGTATAGCAAAAACATCAGTCGGAACATGAGTTCTGAGTAACTGGTCCTGAGTGGAAATACTTTTACTTACTAAATACTAAGTAAAGGAATAAGGCAGTTGATGGTCACGGAAGACAATTTCAGTGTTTGTGAGGTATTGACAGCAGGGAACTGGTTCAAGAGAGGGGACTTTTGACAGCTCAGTAAAGTACATGACAGTGGTCAGATGAGCGGGAAGATGGATCAAGTTTCAATTACTCAACAAATAAATTCATCCATCCATACCAGTGGGTTTAAAGTTTAAGAAACGGTTACTTGAAATCGCCTACAAGGAATCTAACAGTGTATTTTTCCACTCTTTCATTTGCCTGCATGTCCACTGAATCTGTGGACATGACTTTTGAAACAAGCTGTTTAAGATGATAAATAAGCAATAGCCTATTCAACAAAAGCATCGACGCAGTCGTAGCCCGGGCCGCTTTCTTGTATCAACACGGATAATTCCTGTCATACTGGAGTGCCAATGCTGGAAAGTCATGTGACCCCCTTTTGTGACAAAACTTACAATGACGTAGTTAGTCAAACTGTTATATATTTAAAGGGAAAGCAAAAATGAAAAGGGTCTCATAACTGATAGACATTTTCAAATGTGACTGGGGTCTGTTTTTATTTATTTTATTTCAGTGTGTGTTGAATGTAGTGACATCTAGTGACAAAGTTGCATACTGTAACCAAAAAAGTACCCCAGTGTAACCCTGTCTTTCCAAAAACAGCTGTGGCAAAAGAAAGAAAAAATGGTTTCAGGGAAAAAAAGAAAGAAATAATAGCAGTATATCTTTACAATAAACATGAGGCTTATTCAAAGTCATCATTTTCATGGTCTTTTAGATGCTTAATGCTTAATGTCTTTATAATTTTCCCCCCGCCAAGCTTAAATGGGCATTAGTTTACACTGCTGCTGGAAAGAAATTAATAATCTTTCACCATTTTCTGATATCTTACCTCCCAAATGATTAATCAAGTGAGAATACGTGATAACAAAAGTAAGTTTACTACTGAAAGTCCGAAGCCATGCTTCATAGAGATTAAATTAAGTCATTCATCAGATGGACAGGTGAAAAAAAAATGATTTGAGCTCTTTTTTAATAGTGGAAAATCTACAATAAACCTGTTGCGGCTGCAGATGACATAATGTCACTCAGGTCCTCCAGACCATCCCGTAGGCAGTAATTACAGGCTCTGTAGCATGTGTCTGTACGTCGTGTGGCCTCTGCTGCCGGCTGCCGAGGAGCCCTGCATCCCATCACGGGGCTGTAATGGGAGCCAGATGTCCCCCTGTCTTTTTAAGGCTCATAACCAATAGCTTCACTCAGAGCAGCCCCGACTTTCTCTGCCTTTGTCAGCTCTGACAGCTTGTTATGAGAGGAAATACATACAAAGGAATGGCGTGTCTTTGCTACAAACAAGTAGAAGCGTGTGTAAGAGTGAGATTAACTAATTGGATTCCTGACATGAGTTTTTCTCTGGAAGAGGAGGACGGTGATGTGGGGGTTCAAAGGAAGGGAAGTTATCCCTCCCCGTGGCTTTAACAAGTCACATGACACTGCAGACCTGTGGCTCTGAATCCCAGAAATGGATTTGGGGAATCCAGGATGGATAAAAGGAAGAAAAAGTCAAATCTGTCCAAATAAATAACATATAGTGGCACCGGAGGAGACGCAGTGCATCTCCATTTCCTGTGACTGTTTCCTGCCGTCACGTACGATTGCTCTAGATCTCTATCCACGAGCTCGTGCCAGGGGAAACATTACAAAGCTGATGAGTTTTTGTTTCGCCGTGAGGGGAAGTGCAGGGTCTGTATGCAGCACCGGGTTACTGCAGGAAGACACGGAGGTGTGGTGATTGGAGTGTGGAGGTCGTGACTTCCAACTTGTAATGATCACCTGATGGATGTTGCGAGCCTGAGGTCAACCGTGTGTCAGTGGAGGGCCGGGGAAGAGCAGAGGCACCTAAAGTTTCAAGCATTCATGCACGGTCCGGTAGACGCTGCAAAAACATTTAACAGAGCTTCATATCGTGACACGTGAGACAGAAATCAGACTACATCTACAAGCTTCTTCAGCTGTTTCTTTAAATACAACCGCACGTTTTGATCCAAACATGGTTTATACAACATAAGAATTGATGGATATTCATTCATAGCTAAAAAACACCAAAATAGGAAAATAGCGTTTACAAAGTGACATTAGGACATCTTGAAATGAAGCCGTGATAGAACCTCAAGTGATTAATGTGAGTCCAACCTGCTGTCCCGGGAAAATCCAATTAAAACAACTGCTGACAGCTGGAAGGTGAACAGAATCAAGATGAACTGAACCACGATGGACAATATTCCCTCACTAGTTGGTAGTTACTGTTTGAAAAAGAAGCATCCGGCCTACTCTCTTTTTTTGTTTTTGTGTAACAAGCTGCAGTTCTTTTCTTTTGTTAAGTTTCTTGCTCTGTCACTCTGTTGTTTCTGTATTCCATCATTACGCTCTGGAGTCGCAGAGTCAACTCTAGCAGGATGTCTGCTGCAGCTCTGGGAGCTGGTTTCACCGCTGCTGATGTGCAACGTTGTGCTGTAAAGGGATACACACTTGCAGGAGGGAGCTTTAGCTGATCAGAGCAAGGAGACATCTTAAAAGTAATCAGAAACTCCTCAAAAGGACAACAAAAAAATCTCCTTTGCGTCGCTTTAACGTAACATCCTTTTGTCAAGAATGTCATGAAGCTGTTCAAGATGAGAAGTTTTCACGTAATCGAAACCACAGAATTAAAAATGTCACAAAGGCATTCAGAGCTGAAGCAAAAAAATATACTTTGAAAAGTGGTGTCAGAAAAAAATGATAAGAGAAAGTGAACAGAAAACGCTGCAGGTGAAGGACAAAACAAAAACCACGGTAAAGATCTAACTTTTGGGGGCCTGAGCTAGTTGAAAAAGCACTGAGTCAAAGAGAAAAACTGTCACAGAGCTATGTTAAAATCTTTGTGGAGCTCCTGCTTCCTCTACTAAAAGAAGGTAAACCCAACTACACACAACTACTACACACACTCTTTTTCTGTACTTGCGCATAAGGAGTGTGTATGGTTATGGTTGTGTGTGTACATGTATGTAGACTTTACTGTAAGTGGCCAGCGGCTCCATTAAACTCTCGTGAAAACTGACAATACTTTTTGTTGTTTCACACTGAAAGCAGGGGATTCCTAATATACTTTTCAAGCACATTTATCACAGACATTTCTTTGGTTTGACCGAGCACATTTCAACTGAAGTAACTCCACATCTGCACACATATTAGGACAGGCTGCTATCTAAATATACGGCAGAGTGAGCCGAGCAGTTCCTGATGAGGGCCGCTGGGAGAGAAGCAGCAGATCTGGCGCTGAGGCCTCCATCCGTCCGGATTGGGAACAACTCCATCTCTCGCTGATAAAGGCAGCTGGCTCTGTGGACGCTCAGTAAATTTTTATAGCCAGATATGCACAGATGATTAGGCCAGCTGTGCAGTGTCATATATTCCTAAACAAACCCTGCAGGAGCTGAACTCTCACCCCTTGCACATATGGGTTACAGGGCTCGCACTCACACTCTTGTTCATGCACTTAAATATGTGCAAACATTACGCACACAGACACACTTACACATAGCAGAACAAGAAAGTCACAGTGTGCTGACTGGCTCACACGAACGCTTTGACTATGTGACCCCTGTTAAACCGGTATAAATCATATTTATGTTTGCCGTGTTAAGGTTACAGTACCAGAAAAGGCTTTTGTCTAACCACACAGATTTAAATAAGGTCAGTAATTATGATCTCTCACCCGCATCTGAATCTGTCTGCTAAATCTATTAAAAGGAAGTGGGACTAAAGGATGTGAAACTGAGCAGCGATTTCTATAAATCACCTGTTCGCTTTCACTTGTGTGTCCTCTCTCTGTTCGCTGGGGTGATGAGTGTGCGGCTCTCTTTCTCGATCCAAATAGTTTTGATTCAAGCCACTGTATAATACCGAGCAGCCCTGAAAGCCCCGGCAGTTCTCTCTGCCACAGCTATGTTTATTTTGGAACAAGAACAAGACAAAACCAAGTGACATTTTATTTATTTTCCTGCTCTTGCCCTCTCCTCCCCTTAACAAGGGCCGTGAGGAAGAATACTTGATAATCCATCAGTATCAGCACAAAGTGTGTGTTCTCCGGAGTGCTGACACAAAACACACTCTCGCAGGACGACATAATGGAGTGTGACCAGGTCTAGTGCTGCAACGCATTCAGATAATAAGGGGCATTATCAGATAAAATGGGTTACGAGAAAAGGGGGAAGTGACGTGCTTGACTGTGATTGGTGGTTGGTCCCTGGGGTGGTCAAAATACTGAAAATGCTGCTGGCGTCAAGATTGCTCTTCATAATTATTTTAATTTCAAGTTCTATACTCACTTTTTTGGAAAAGTTGCACTTTAAAAAAGGAAACGCCCAGTGCTGCCTGATCCTTGTTTGTGTGTTTGACTTTCAGTGATATTGAGAGAAAACACGTCTCTGTTAAATAAAAAGGAGCTCAGGCCTTGTTAATTATTTGACATCAGGATTTGCGGACATGCAGTTTATCTTGTTATTCACTGACAGGTGTTTCATTTTCGCTCTTCTCTATAACACTGCATCTGTGAGCCTCGATAAGCACCAAAAAGGGGAAATGAGGAAACCTCAGACTATACTCAGCAGACGCAACATTTATCTTCAGAGAGGCCATGCAGGTACTTCAGTTGCATCATGTGTCAGGTTCTGCCTGATTGCAACACGGTTCATCTGCGCTGTACAGCGTAAAACATCACAGAGGAATAACCAAGAGTTTTCGACAAAAACATTTCTGTTGACACAAACCTAACCGTAAAGGGAGCCTAAATGCAGATCCTGAGTTCTGCATGTCAAAGTCACATTTACCATCCGCCCCAGCCATCTTCCCGCAACTGGACGGATGTTGTACTTAATTCACTCAAAAAGTGAAAAAGAAAAGGCTTATCTAGATGGGAATTTAGATGACTCAATCCATCACCAGGTTTAATGCCCTATCTTGCACGTTTAAGGGAATAGATGTAGCTCTGCAACAAAACTTAATATGTTTCTGTTCGCGCTTCACCACTCCCCCTCAGCTGCTTTTGCACATCACAACACACCCTTTTGGACCATATTTTAGAATGAAAGCAGCACAAAGGAATTTTTTCATGTTAAAACATCAGTTTCGATTTAAATATAAGGAACATCTGAACACTCTTATGAAACATCATCCCTACTCCCAGCAAAAACTGTGGTATCGCCTTACGGGGCGATGCCACGCAAAAACATCAATGAAACTGGCTTGCAGAGCTACAGTGTCCATAATGGCAGAAGTGACTTGAAGACTCATGAAAATAGTGCAAAATAGTGAATTTCATCTTCTAAGTCTTTTTTTTTAAATTCTCACCCACTTTGTTGAAGTTTGGACCCCTAAACAGCTTCGTAGATGGAGCCAGTGTTTGCAGGACTTTCTCCTGCAGGTCTCCAGATCATGGTCTCTAAAGTTTCACTCACTTCACCTCACTACTACTTGGTTAAAGCTAGGAAACACAGTTTCACATTCACAGATTCCAAACTCTAGCCAAGATTAGGGTTAAAACACTGTTACGTTCCTGCGTGCTATTTTGTTTCATTGCCTAGGAGACGCACAACTACCTGAAGTTACTATATGAACCAGCAGCTATCTTCTGGCCTTTATAAATGGCAAGATGATGTGCTAATGACACATTATTTCTTTACTTTTATATGTGGATGGTTCACGTATAACATAGAAGACATCCCAGATGGTTTGTTCTCGCAAGCCAAGTGAAGAAAAGGCTGATTGTTTGGCCTAAACTCCAGCCCTTCAAAACACTGGAGGGACCTGACAAAGTGTGATTATGAGATAAGAAGGGAGCAACACAAGCTGTCCTGGCTGAAACACATTCATCTTAAACATAAACCGAGAAACACTGAAATCCCTGGTTTTTGGAGATGTCATATTACTGCATTAAATACTTTTGTTGGGGAGTAAGTTGACTAAACGGTCATGGAAAGTGAAGCAGAGAAAACAGTGGAGTGACCTGGGACTCGTAATGGAGATGATTTCAAAGAAAGAAAAAAAAAAAAAAAAAGATCAAGCACCAGCCAGTTCCAGCCTTGAAGACGTAAAACAAAAAGGACCATTTACGCATTTAGTTTAGCTTAAAAATCTTAAATTTAGTGCCCCCTTCAAAAATCACATCTAAATCATTCAATCTAATCTATTTATGTCACGATGTCCCCATCAGCAAGCAAATAACTTCACACTGCTGAAAACCAACACTGAGGTCGGACATGCGAGCAACTCTCTCATTTGCACACGTTTCTGTCTGATGTTTGGACCTAGCGTATCGTTAGTTTGAAAGCCGCAGGCAGTTCACCCCAATTTCTGGGAGCGGAGGGAAAATTTGCTGCTGATGACAGGTCATGTGAAATGAAAGTGCTTTTTTACATCCTCCCTTTTGTGTTTGTATCTCAGCAGGCAGCCAGAGCTCAGGCGTAATCCCCCTCCCAGTGTGTACATCACTCAGTGAGTTCGGCCTCAATGGAAACGGGCAGGCAGTCGGACCGCTGCCATTTCACAGCCTTAATTAATACCAAACCTCTGCACCCTTTGCAAATTACAGCGTATACCACACGGGGTTGGCTCGAGACGACAGTCTGCAGTCTGCAATAAAACGGTTCCTACACGGCCACATTAAAAACAAGGCGGTAGGTCAGAGGACTGTAAGCCTACAACTGATTACTGCTGGCCATCAGCTCAGGGGCTGTAGACACTGTATTATTTGAGAGTGGTGGTGAAAGACGCTTCAGAAGTGCTGTCCAGGTGGCGGAGGACTCTCTGAGGGATTCTCCGCCGGGAGAGCCATCCAAGGACAAGGAGAAGACTTTAGTGGAGGCTGGGGAGGATGGGGTGGGGGGTGGGGGGCTCCTGTTCAGGCCAAGGGGGGATGAACAGGCCACCCTACAGTGCCCCGCTGGCTGTGGTCTGCAGCCACTGCACCGTAGGTAACTCTGGAGCCAAGGTGGAGTGAGAAAGGAAGGGAGGAAACTCAGAGAGAAACCATGAAAAATGTGGAGCATGAAAATGTCTCCCTTGGTTTATGGCAGCGCTGCCTGGCTTCCAAGAGAAACACATCTTTAAATTTAACTTGAGATGTCTTTTTTCTTCTTCTGCTTCCACTCCCAACTGTTGGCAAGGGCCTGGTTTTGGAAGAAAAGCCAAGATGCTTGGAAACTGCGACCATGTTAAAAAAGCACTCAATAATGTGGCTTTTTGGAAATGTGGCGACAGCTCCTGTTTGAGGGCTCAGTTTTCAGCGCGGGCGAACATGTTTGGTACGTTTGCAGCTGCAGGAAAAAAAAACAAAAAAACAAAAAAAAAAAAAAAACCTTCAGCACCAAGTATTCAGAAAAAACATGCGATTTACACACTAAGACGATAACCGCTAAGGTTTAAAAGGAAGCATAAGCAGGGGAATGTTTAACACGCTTTTCAATATTGTGCATGTTGTTCTGATTTCAGTTTGACATGCAATACTTAAGACGTAAACGCCGTCTTGGCTCTCATTGCACCACTGATGTGCATTTGAGTATTTCTCCAAGCCAGTTTCAAACACACTCTCTTCTTTGGAGAAATGCCTCAACTGTGTTTACAATAATAAGCTATAAATAAAAGGCTTGATACTCCGTAATTCCAGTGAATTGGATTCAAATGTCGGGGGTGGCTGGAAACACGTTGGCCCCGTATCAAATTAGAGCTTCGTAGAGTGTAATAATATTTTGCTAGTCTCAGGAGGAAGTCGTCTCTCATGCTGATGTTTTAGAGCTCACTTAGGAGAGGAGCCCAAAGCCGATATCATAAATCAGTGTTTGATGGAACAAACATACCTCTGAAATAAAAAAAAAAAAAAAAAAAAACCCCAGAGCATCCAAATGTATTTGTTCCTGTTAAAAAATAACTGAATAGAAATGCTGCACTAATGCTCCACTTTTCTTTTTTTTCTTTTCCTTTGGGGGTGGAGTATTTGGCTGCTGATGCAGTGAAAGCCTTAAAGTATTCATTTCTCTCTAAAAGATTAACAGTATATATGTATATAGAAGACAGGAATGTAAACTAAGAATACAATCCAAATTATTTCCATTGTTGTCTCGGGCTATTTCATAGATAATAACAAATGAATAAATCACACTGACTATGTATTTGTGAATTAAAAAATGTGACGAACGATTGTCACACAAAATAAGTATCATGCTGCCAACAAAATGTTTTTTAAAAAAAAAGGACATTTGGCTACAATATCACACATGATAAAAAAGTAATTATTTATTATCTGCTTTTATTATGTGGACTTACTTTGACTCATTTTTTGAGAAAGTAACTGCATTTATTTTGTTTAGATGTATTTAATTTTATTTAATTTAAGTTGGTTCAGAAGCCATTTATAAGTAAGAATGTGATTTTATCAGCAGGTGACTGGAAAGATGATTTAGGCGAGGATGGAAGCTGAAGCTGGACATCCTTGATCTCCAGTTCCTGAGATGGTCCTACATCGATAACTGACGTTCGTCAATGTCTGACATGAGCACGAAAGTCGGAGCTCAGTTTGAGGAGCCTTTTTCAAGCACCTACATTAAAGAGCTACGGTCAAACATGCCAGTTAAAGTCTACAGTGAGAAAACGTGAGTGCCCTCTGGGATGGACCATACCGCAGTGGAAACGGACAACTCAGCGGTCAGGAATATCACTATTTCAGGTCTTTTTTGATAGAAACGGGTGCCGTGAGCTCCAGACCAAACACGGTTATCACTGCCTTTGGCAAATGTCATTTACTCTTCTGGGACAACAGCATTAATATTGTAAGGTTTTGTGAGACGTCAGAATGGGACAAAACTAACTACGGCCTGACTCCGCTGCTCTGTAACCGCAATACCAGAATGACTTCAAAGTGTCTTTGCAGCATGCACCACGTTACATAGATGCTGTTGCAACAAGACGTTTTACGATAAGAAAAAAGGTTATGACAAAGGAAACAGTCATCTGATGCAAAAGTGATGTGGTCTAAATGGTTGAGCTGATATGGAAGCTACAAGGTTTTGAGTTGTTTTGGATGGTAAATGTTTGTGTTATTGGACAAACGCAGCGTCTCTGCGGGTGTGAGAGAGTGATGGAGGTGCAGGACTCAGCAAAGAACGCTTGATTACGTCATAGCAGCAATGATAACATCGAAAAACAAATTCTCTCCTTTTATGGCGCGCTGTTATAATTTCATTAGAAAAAGTATTCGAATCTCTTTGCAGTTAAGAAAGCAGAATGTTCATTATTAATCCCACGCTATTATTTGTTGGTTGTAACTTGTGGAATTAAAATTCAAACCCAACTTTATTTTTTTCTTTTGTTGCACCTCAGGAGTCTTTCTGTGTTGAACATTATCACGCAAGGATATCAAAAACAATGTGAAGCCAAATGTGCAGGTTTTTGCCTCAAACGTCAGTGAAATTTTTGTTGAAGTTCTGAGTACTTCTCTTTCCGGTGTACGAAAACAAATCTTTGAATGTAATCTTGAGGTGTTCCTATCTTCCTAATCCTCCTCCTCTTCATCGTGACATTCAAAGACATTATCAGAGTTATCTCCTAAATGGGGAAGAAGCAGAGACACCTAAACCTTCATCTCATTTGGTCACCTGCAGTTTCATCACCTGCTGTTTCTCAATAATTTATTGAGTTACGCTGCATTTTTCTTCTTTTTTTTTCCTTCTCCTTCAGAGGGCCTGTAACTAATACAAGGCCTCCTCTGACATTAGCACAATTTCCATCGGTTCATCAAACAGCCTCACAGATAATACGTCAAAGCACTTGAGACAATGCGGCTTTTAGTCGCTTTAATCCCTCAACTGCCTAAGAATTTGAACCCCCCTCCTCTGGTCTCAGACAGTGTGTTTAAGGTAGTTACTTTTTCAAAGTGTTAAATATTGGTGCAGCCTACAAGGCCAGCTTGTTTTATGGATTGCCCTGTCCCGGGATGCCAAGAGGCGCTCATGGAACAGCTTTTAATGGAGACAGAAAAGGCTGACATGAACTTCACCCAGATGGATTTTCTCCTATCCTGCTCATAAAAGGTCTCAGACTGGTTCACAAATCAAGACCTTTCAGTATCATGTCAAGACTTTGGATAACAATCCAATCACTTGTTATTCTACAATTGCAAATACTAATGTAATTTATGGCTTTTCAGTCATATTTCAAGCCTCAGCGTACCCAGACATTTAATACACAAGCATTTAACTGTTAATATCAGCTTGATAGAGTGCAGGGCTTTTACTGCCTTCCATGGAAACTGACGATTACAACTCTGACAGCTTCTCATCCAGCGTAAATTAGGAGAGTGGACCAAGACAAGTGCCATCTACTGCTTAACTGTCACGAGTTATTTTACGACAAGCTGCGCTGGAGTTTTGGGGTGAAATATCTGTGGTGTGGAAAAAAAAAAAAAAAGAAGGCGGCAGGTATACGGTGCTGTGGAGCTACGGGGAGGGGGGAGGCCAAAGTGAAATTCAAGATGCTAAGCTCAAACGGAATAACTGCAGCTCTCCCGGGGTCAGTCCTCTTTCCGGAGGAGAGGAAAGTAGACCCCATAGTAGATATAGAGTTTGAGGTGGTCTGGGTTTTTGGGTCATTCACTATGATGATGATGCTAACATGACAACAGACATAAATATCGTGCAATCTAACAGACAAGAGGTTTATTTCACATTATCGTATAAGTTTATATCAGCTTTTCCAAGAGGCATTTTCATTTATGATACTTTATTACTGCACTATATTTGAAAACAAGATAGAAATCTTAGCTGAAGTTAAAGTACTGCACTCAAAATCCTAAATAAATCAGCATTTTGATACTTTTAAACTACCGTGTTGATGATCTTGTATTAATAACCGGAATATGTAGAGTCATTAATTACAAAAGCTCTCACGTGAGTGTAAAGCTGAATATTTCACCCTTTTTAGAAAATAATAGAAGGCGGCAACTCAAGTGAGAATATTTTTCTGAAAACGTATTTATTATTTGATTGACACATAGAGGTCACTGAGGTCATGTTCTCAAAAAAGTCAGCTTTGGGTGTGAGTTACATTTTTTGATTTGATTTCTGTTTATAAATGCTTTTCAGTCAATATTTAAAAAAAAAAACAAAACAGAACTGGACAGCACTTGGATGTTTGTGTCAGGAAATACATCTTAGAGAAACCAGCATATATATCTGATGAATTGAACCAAAAAAAAAGGCCATTGACCCATCCATCCTCCATTCCTATTCAGGGTCACAGGGGTGCGCTGGAGCCTATCCAGGCTCTCTTTGGATGAAAGGCAACAACAAAACAAACTTAAAACTCAAATTGATGAGCATAAAGAAGCTGGTTATGTTATCCAGGCTTACAGTATTTTTAAAATCCTCCAAAAGTCCCCTCTAAGAGGGCCAGAGTACTTTCAAATTCCCATTTTTCCTAAATAAGTGAGATTCTCATTTTTTCTGGACTATTTTTACATTTGTGCATCACTCCTGCTCTCCCACTTTGTCAAATAGCACAACAGTTATTTAATTTACATAAACCAGGCTGCAGGCTTGTTTACCCATAAAACTTCTTCAGGCTTCGTTTTCCATCAACAAACCTCTTAATGGCCAAGGCATGTTGTCACAGATATATACAATAATTATTTTGAATATTTTCTGCCAGACACTGGAGCTCGGAAATATATTTATACTCACACGAATAAACAAGAGCAGGAGTCAACCTGTCATCTTTACACAATCCTTCTGCTTGCACTGGGCTGCAGCGGAGAGCCCTCTTCAGAAGGGAATTATTTTGTCTTTGTCTTTTTTGATAGATAATTCATTCCTTTTTGCACCGGGATGAGGCATCATGACTCTCACAGCTATGATGAGCGCACATAGAAGTGAGACAACGGAAATAAAATAGTTCTGAAGTGTTACTCAAGATTTATTTGCGACTTATAAAACATAATCCCTCCCACAGTTACATTTAATCATTTAGGTGACATGGGGGAAAAGGGTGCAAGTGCGTCATAAGTGGCATTAGGCGTCCTTAAAGCAGTTTAATTGCGTTGCGCATGCGCGCGTCACGCTGATTCTGTTTGTGAGCAGTCACTACTAATCATCATGACGCAGTAGATTGAGAAACTGGATTTCAACAGTGTCCCGGTGTGTTACTGCATGCTGGAAATGATTTTTTTTCTTGTATCCCGTGACATAAAAATGCTGACTAGATGTGGAGTGTTAAATCAGGGAAAGTGGGACATAATCTGCATAAAATATCTTCGTCCGGGTCGCGGCCGCTTTATGGAGGCGGAAAATATAAACAGAAAAAGTAGCTTTTGTGAGGAAAAACGGGAGTTGAAACCCTGCAGAGCAGAAATCTTTGGTAAAGAGAGGTCTGCAGGTTTTTCTATTTATTTTGTTTTATTAAACGTGAATTATTTTTTTTAACTGCACGGAATTTTTCAACTATTATTATTTAGTATTGTTTTTATTTGATTTGACTTTTGTTTCCAAGAAACAGACTCTTTTATTGGGCTAAAATTTTAACTGCATGCCTCTTCCCATTTAAATTACTGTTTTTGTTTGAATTTTCTCCAATAAAAATGCAAATAGAATAAAATATAATGCGCAGCATTTATAGTCGATTTACAAAGAAACCTGCCAGAAACTCCCAACCCTTTTAGCTTATAATATTAATAATAATAATAACATGCAATTTCCAAAGTAAGAACATTTTATTTACAATATTTTCAGTGCAAATAATTATAAACAATAGCACAACTAGCCTACATCAAAAGTCATAACCACATCAAATAGGTACATGAACACTGCCACGATGCTCTGAGATTTCATTTACGCCAAAACGAGTGGTTCATAACCTAAAAATAAAATTCACAACCAATTATTAGGCTGTTTCCTTGTGATGAGGAAAACACCATCAGCCCTCTGAAGCTCTTGAGAGGAGAACGACTGTGAAGAAACACTGGAGGAAACCGGGAGTCAGTCGTTTCAGTTTCTCCTTTGGTTTTATTATTATAGCCTTGTAAGACCACAGCTAGAAATAAAGAAGGTAAAATGTAATGAAATTCACACCGTATTTTGACTATGCTCCTTGTGTCTGCCTGGGCTGAAATAATGTGGAAAACTGAACAAATAAACCGTCTCTTTGCTCCTCCTGGTCTCAGGGGTTAAACTGACCTGGTTTCCTTGCAGTTACTTTTCCACGTGTCTGACATTGTCCGTCTTCTTCGAGGGGTATTGAAAGATAAACCGGCTCTTCTCGCAGTTCATGTCTTCATATGAGCACCTGCGAGGCCGCAGAGTCTGTGACCGCGAGCGCGGCGTCTACGCTGCCGCCCTGCGCGCTCCCGCTCGTTATCACGCTGGTTTTATTGTGCTCGGAAATGTCCAAAAGTCCGTCTGCGTTTTCCTCCTCGGGCTCGTCGGATTCGCACTCGCTCCTGCCGTCGCTCTCGCACTCGGACTCCGTGGGCTCTTTGGGATCCCTGCTGCCCGGCTCGGAGAGACTCTTGTCCGGCTTCTCGTCCTTCTCCTTGTCCTTTTGAGCCTGGGCCTCTTTAGAGTGTCTCCACTTCATGCGTCTGTTTTGGAACCACACTTTCACCTGAAAACACACGTCAAAAACCACTTTACTTCAATTTTTCACCAATTCAATGTTTTTTTTTTATTTATTTATGTATTTTATAGTAAGTACTATATTTAGGGACAATATAAGTACTGCATGAAATGTATTTATTAGACCTAAATTATTTTGTTAAAATTTATGTTATGAGTTGTTATTTTTCATATTTTCTTTTTCTTTAAAAATGAAAAACAGCTTGCCTCTGGCCTCAGGAATATTTCATTTAACCAGATGAGACTCACTTCTGTGTTGCTTTTTCAACAGAAACCTATCCACAACCACAACATCCCGCTTGCAAAATGCTTCAGGAAAAAAAATAAAAGTGTATAAAACAGCTATATATGAGAATGTGAGACAACCAAAAATATGATTAGGAAAAAAAAAAAAAAAGAAAGAAAAATAAGACGATGCTCTCATCAAGATGCAGCTTGAAAATCTGGGCCATTCTGGGGTTATTTGATGAAATGTAAACAAAAACAAGCATGAAGTGTTACACAAGACATGCTGGGATTTGGGGAGAATCTCAGCCAATAAGTGATGACTGCAGTCAGGCCTGACCGCAGTCTGGAGGCCTTTTGTTCATCATGTAATTTAAGCGAGTGACTTTAATCTATACAGTCATAAGACAAAGAAATGCACACAGAGCAGGGGGGAAAAAAATCTATTGTTGTTTAATTCATCAAATTAATCTTCACTTTCCATTTTATATCCTTATAATTATGATCAAAGCCGGCGATCAGCCTACACTCGCCAACCAAAAAGAAACACATGGTTGGTGATCTCTAATGCATTTCTTTAGACAACAGCGTGAAAATGGCAGCATTAAAAAGCTGAGACACTGTTTAAATTATAACAACATCTGCTTGTAGGACCGTCCCATGAGAAACCTTCAACAAATTGCAAAAAAGATATAAAAGAAGAAATCTGAAACGTTTTTCTCTATTGGCCAGGCAACGTAGTGTTGTTGAGACAATGCAGAACCTCAGAATTTAAAAAATCCTGGCCAAGGCCTTGTGGTCACACAGTTTAATTCCTTATTTTTAACTTTTGCCAGGGCAACAACAGCTTTTCTTGGGTCTATATTATTATAAAAAGAAAACAAACAAATATACGACAGTTCAGTAAATAAGATACTTAATCCCACGAGCACCACTGAATACTCCACATAGAATCACATGAAAACTATTCACCTACATGGAGAGAAAATGAGTGCTTATGAGCTATAAAAAGAGCAGCAAAACTAAACTAGGACGATCATTTTACCAGCAGACTTGCATACCTATGTAACAAAAAAAAAAAAAAGAAATGCATCATTTATATCTTTAACACCTTTGCTGCACGCGTTTTGTGTCCAACAGGATTTTCTTAAGTCCCCCTCACCGTCTCTTACCTGAGCGTCTGTGAGGCCCAGCATGGCAGCCAGCTGTTTTCTGTCTGGCTTGGTGACATACTTCTGTATTTCAAATCTCTTCTCGAGTCCTTTCCTTTGCAGGTTCGAAAACACGGCCCTCGACCATGACCTTTTCCTTTTGTACGTCTGAGGCATTGTGTCTTTCGTGAGGACAGCATATGGACCTAAAGAGACACAAGGAGGACACAAGGTTGAAGCCAAAAGAAAGAGAGCTCTTTCTCCCGCACTCGAAAACAGATGAGACAGGGCCTTCTCCCATGTCTGCTACACTCCTACAGGTGATGTCTACCTGGGAAGGTGTCCTGAAACTGATGCTGGCCTGAGTGTCTGCTGCTGCTGTTGCCTAGTGAACTCATCATGGAGGATGCGTCGCCCATCCCGGGGTCTATGGAGGAGAAGTACTGGCTGGCCGGAGGCTGAACGGGGACGTGGATGCCTGACTGACGGTTCGCACTAACGATGGACGTGAGATCTGTTACAGAGCGAGAGATTGGCTGCAGTCAGCAGGGTTATCGCAGAGATACAGAAGCAAAAGGGGGCAAAGATGGGAGACTGTTTTAAATTTGGAGCCTGTGGTTTCCTTTGCATGCACTTCTGTACAGACTCCCAGCTGTTTGGAGCTAATCCTGACCTCTGACCTCTTGTTTGGGGGCAAGAGAGGAGAGGATTTCCCCACAGGGCTCCTTATTATGAGGCTATTTGCGCTCTAACTACTCTGTGGACAGGCCTGCCAGTGTTGTAAATGGGAGCAAGTATACTGGCTGCACACGTTAAAGGTTATTGCTTCTACTTTTAAACTCGGTTTTCTTTTAACATGTGAGATAATAAAAATATTTTAGTGCGCAAAACAAATCTGCTATAACATGAAACTTTTGTGCAAACGCTCAAAAGCAATAATGCCTCTTCACTTACCTCTTAGCGAGGACTTTTCCTTGCATTTTGGATCAAAGTCTGTGGATAATATCCGATCAATTCCGAATTTAAGGTCTTTGCTCGAGGGTGGCGGAGCTTGTTGGGAGCTGAAAGCGGTTCTGGAGACTGAGGTCACTTGTAGTCCGTGTCTGTGGTACGGAGAGGCCGGACTCACTCTGGCACCGAACACGGATGCGTCTGGCGCGACAGGAGAGGGGCGCAGCGGAGAGCCGCCGGAGTGCGCCTGCTGAGCCCGGTGGTGGTGGTGATGGTGCCCCATGTGCACCATGAGCGCGGATGATCCCGGGATGTTTTCCGAATCCCCAGCCTGCAAAATGTCCGCGATGCAATACGAGGGTTTCTTCATTGTATCCACGGCGAAGCCCCCGGCGCAGTACGCGGACCACAGGCTAAAATTTGACGCGTAAAACGGGTTGAGCCCGGCCGTATACATCCTCTGACGCCTAGTACGCTTTTACCAGAAGAAGAAACAAGAAGGACAGGCATGTGAAAATAAAAACAAAACACGGGTAGCGTTTTTCGGAGGACTGATGCCCGTCCTCTTTGTGTAAACGCCAAAATCGCTCTCCTAACTCTGAAACTCTAACCCAGCAGCTCCGCTCCGAAGTTCCTCCGTTGACACTGATTGGTTGCTTTCTGGACCAATGGCAGACTGGAGTTTGCTGACATCACGCCCCCGCAAACGAGAAAGCTGTGTAACATAGTCTCTCTTCCAAACACGCATGACCAGAGACGCTCCGAAGCAATTTTGACCCAGAGATGATGGATTGATCACTGGAAGAGAACCCCCTCATCCAAATCACGCACTTAAGGACTCGTTTTACAGGAAGGCTCGTCTCGATATTTCTTTTTGCAAATTGACAGGGATGAAAAGAAAATCACAGTGGAGCCAGTTTTAGAAAGTAAAGTACTTAGAAGGAAACGGGAGTAGGCAATGCATATAGATAAACTGCAACGACTTATAAGCCCCGGCCCAGGAGAGTCTATATTAGCTCTATCTCATCCTGTTTTTGATGTGCTGAGATTCGTGTTAAATGAGCGGATACGCCTGCTAGATTTGCCCCCAAAATAGAAGCTGTTATAGTATTTTAGGATACAGCAGAAATCCTTATTTCTTCCGGAGCAGAAGGAGGAGGAGGGGGGGGACTTTATAATGACTGTTAGAACTTCCCTTGTTCAATATTTGTGCAACTTTATCTCAACCTGCAAGTTGCACGGTGACGCAAATCCGTCCCCATGCTCATAATAAACAAAGGAAATCTATTCCCCTCCTAAGCGAAAACACAATTAACTTCAGAGGCGATACCTCATCCGCATGGCTCCTCCAGATTCACACCGCTGGGTCCTGGCCAATAAGATTTTTCATTCGGGGGAGTTTGGATAGATCTGTTATGACCTAAATATCTCTTTTGCGCAGATTTCTCAGACCCTAAAGATGTTTTAACTACTCCCAATAATGACTGCAGGTTCGCGTGGCCTGCTTAACAGTCAATTCAAATGAACTCTCTCCAGCTTTCTCTTCTGTGCTGCTGCCGTGCCTGCTTGGCTCTCCTCCTCCTCCTTCCTCAGACCCCGATCGCATGTTTCTCCTGCATGTGTGGAAAACAATAGCTTCTGAAGACCCGCATTCATCTGGTCGTGGCTCAGGCGGGCGGAAGCGCCGATGACCCTGACTGCCTGCTATCATGGTGTTTTCGAGTGACACTTTTCCGGGTTAAAATTAGAAATGACATTTAACGTTTGCCCTCCGTCGCGCAGTCAAAACAATCCAGGGAAGAGGATGTGGCGGTGCGCAGCGCGCCTCCAGTTATTTCAGGTGCTGATGAGCTTTTCAGTGGGAAGCATTTGAGAAAGCAGCCGTGGGTGTTTGTGTGTGTGTGTGTGTGTGTGTGTGTGTGTGTTTGTGTGTGTGTGTGTGTGTGTGTGTGTGTGTGTGTGTGTGTGTGTGTGTGTGTGTGTGTGTGTGTGTGTGTGTGTGTATGGACTCATGCACAAATCTGCGGCTTTGGAAGTGTAACTGTTGGCGGGGGTTACTTTGGATCAGCCAGCATGATTAGAGGTTGTGGAAATGTTGTTTTAACGAATGCATGCCACGCAACACATGGTGCGCACCGTGCACAACAATCCCGCTCTAGTTTATCGACTGGTTGCACTGAGCATTCAATCTGGCCTTACATCATTAAAGTCACTTTAAAGACGCTCTGAAAAATAAGTAATATTCTAAAAGATGACACATTTGATCCATAAATCTCACCATAAACGCTGAAGCCTGTCTACTGCATGCCATCATTCGCCTTCATGTCCCTTTTCCAAGCCTGACCTCCGCGGAGTTGTGAGGGATGGCGGGATGGAGTTACTGCCAGTGCCAAGCAGCTCCTGTCTCTGGTCAAACGACGGTATCACTTGACGCTGTCTTGATTCACAGTTCGTTTTATTTGTCTTTACATACTGCGTTAGACCGATGATCTCCGGGCAGTTCCTGCGTCACACACTTCTGCATACGCTTATTTTTGTTTTAATCTAGTGGGCTGCAGCCTTCTTTAACATTTGCAAGCACCCTAAATTAATAATAAATACTTAGAGAAGTGACATTAAAGAAAGAAGTGGTATCTATAAATCAATTATAGCTCAGTTTTGTGACTTTTTGGACCAAAACATACCTCTAAATCCTAAATTAGGCACAAGGACGTGAATGTTTTCTATGTCCCCTCAACACAAAAAATGAAAAAAATTAAAGATTTATTTATGTATTTATTGGCTTATTAACTCCTCAAAACCGCACAATCCAGGCCAAGCCTACGTCCCAATCTTTCACTATGTTTTAGAGAGCTGGTAAAGGCCATAAATAACTGATGGATCGATAGATTGATGAATGGATGGTTGAATGCGAACAACCTGTGGTAAAGCGACATCAATAACAGATTACAAATTAAGAACATTTAACTAAAAGCCACGTCAATAAACACTGGGCATGCTGGAAAACTAAACCCAACCAACTCCTTACTATTCATTCATTTGCTGACGCATATTAATTACAGCAATAAATCTACTTTCACTCTCTGCGGACACCGCTGATTCTCCAGCACAAACGGATAAATGGCACGAGTGTTTGCAAAAGCTTTTGCCTTATGCTTAATTTTGCAAGTTTGACTCCTCTACGTCTGATGTGCAAGACCTTACTCTACAGTTAAATCTTATCTTGCATAGGTTTAGTGTACTTTTAACACGTATGATGTTCAGCGTTAAAGTCCTTTAACTTGTAAACACGAGGACATGATTGAAGAAAGAGAAATTAACGTGACAGTAATTTTTTTTTCTCCCACGGGTAACAAACGGCTCCGTACAGATTAAAATAGCAACAAACGCATATAATGATGTAAAAGCATCTTAAACATGGGGTTTTGCCTAATTGATTGAGCAGCTCTTCTTTAAAGACACTCTGCAGGGAATCAGACTAAACAAACACCATGGAAACAGCGTTGAAGCAGCCAAATGCTCGCCGCGGATGGAAACAGAGCCGTAACGGAGCACTGCGGACTACCTGAAGTTTGAAACATCTATTGTTGTCGGCCTGATTGCTCGCTGTGTGTTTTTCAGGAAGTCCCGTCAAGCGGAGGGAGGAAAAAAAACACACACACAAAAAAAAAAAAAACTTGAATGAGCAGCGCGGTCTGCTCAGCTCTGCAGGATCACACGCTGCTGGCCAGATTGAAATGATTTCCATTATTACACATTGCATTATTACACCGAAAATGACTGCTCCCATCTCTCAGGACCCTCCGGCTCAGGCCAGGATTACTATTTCTGGCAATGTTTGCCTCAGGAAGGAACTTTCGCAGATTTAATGGGACCTTGGCCATTGTGCGCAGCCTTCTGTATGGCACACTGCCATCGTTTCCACAGAGAAAGAGAGGGGAGAAAAGAGGAGAGGGATATGTCTAAAGTTAATTCAAAACAAGACTGTCCCGTTTATGTGACCCTGAGCACATGCAGTATTTCAGAAAATGAACTCTCTCAGAGGGTGAGATGAGCATGAAGTGTTCCTTAATTTGCATGCAGGATGTTGAATGTCAGCGTCTGATAGTAAATGTCTGCTTCTGTTATCTGTTTAGGTTTTTATTTCTTTGTATGAAGGGCAGTTTCCTCTTAGAAGTAACATTTAAATCAAGACCTCAAGTGAAAAATTGAACACGTTTTCTTTTTATTTTAGTTCACTAAATTTAGCAGTAAGCTTAAGGTCATTATGCAGCAAATACTTATCACCAACATTATAATGCATACATTGTTTTTTTTTTTTCTTGCACGAGTCCATTAGTTTGATTTACGTTTGTTATCTTCATGCACATTCACTGAAATATCAGTTCATTGAATTGTTTAGAGCGCATTTCCCATGTTAAAGACGTGTAATCCGCGGGTATAGAGGTGATTAGTGGGCCGGAATTATTCCCACAGATATCATGTAAAGCATTAATGCACACGAAGGCCTGCAGTGTACAAGCAGCTCCCCCCAGCGAATAAAAACTCCCGTCGATCCAGCTCTGTCCTTCAAATGTAGATTTGTTTTGAGCAGAGCTGTAATCGATTCATGCTGAAGAGCACGAGGCTGGGATTTCTCCCTTTCCTTCTTTCTTTGCCTTCACATCATTGTACAGACGGTGTCTTTTTTCCTCTTGCAGGTTTGAAAAAAGAAACGGAAAAGAATACAGTTGCTATATTTAAATGACTATATATTTCAATTTTTTTTCCATCAGCTCTTTGACTGTTATCATTCTGACTTTTCAGAAGAAAAATGTGCACATTTTAGGTAGGTTTTTATACATTTAAACACAAGTTTAAGTTACTTTGTAGATTTAGATTAATGGAATTTAGAAAAAAAAACCATCTGATTATTAACAGTCAAACTGATTAAATTGATGCAGCAGTCATCCTGCTGACATCTGCAAATTGGTTAGACTTAAACAATTTTATTAATTATTTGCTTTTTTAACATTTAATCAAATACAAATGTATTTGTCTAAAACTGGAGTCTCAAAACTAATCAAACAACGTTTTAAACCCCACATTTTATAACCACAGCTGACTTGTTTGACTTGAAATTGTATAATTTTAGGAAAGTTGAACTTCTAATTGCCTCCGTTATTGTATTGAACCACTCTGTGCTTGTTTAACCCTGCTTCAATCCCACACAAGATCGGAACTGGTCTTCAGCTCCTCTTCATAAAGTCCACCGCAGCACGGTAGACCTTCTTGAATTTAAAATCACGATCATATGAGAGACTGACTCTCATTACAGTCACCAGCAGGACGTGGCTTTAGCAGACTAATCCCGCATCCGGAGGCTGTTTTAATGAACTCTTCTAAATATGATGGTGACTCGGAGCCTTTGAGCAAACGTCTTGTGTTTACAGCAGATTAAAGGCGCCTCGTGTGTGCAGCTTCGACCCTCTGCAGCTCCACAGTATAAATGTCCTCGCGGTTAAATCACACGTCACTGTAAAGCTGCTGTCAGAGAATACCAGAGGAGACTGATGGAAACACAAAGAGGTCACAATAACAAACCATTAAGCACTCTGCAGGCCAGGCCAGAGGACGAGAGGCGCAAACACCACCGAGGAAAGTCAGCAAAACGTCACGGCCTCTCAGTTAGTCTTTGTGTGAAATATTTGTTTTTAATTTCTCTTCTAATTCCACTTACTTGCGGACTATTTCTTTCTGTCTTTTTTTTAGGTTTTGATTTACTTGTTTAATTCACGGGTGAAGAAAATTGCATTAATGAAAACCCCACTATTATTTATACATTCATTTAAAACCTTCATCTTCAACCTTCCTCATGAAAGACTAATTACTCTTACCACCAATTGTCTGTTTCAATTCGCAAATGTGAACGGATCTCATCCAGCTGCTGCTGCAGATGTGAAAGACCGGCTGGCAGGTTGCTTTATGTTCATGCAGACGTGCAGAGCAACTTCAAATCTCCCCTAAATCTCAAACTCTAGCGGATGCGATTTAAAACAGCTGTGTAAATACAATAAAAATAAAATGGAGCGAAATAAAATAAAATAAAATGACAATAGACTCAAGAAGCCGAGTATGGCGGCGGAGGTTTGATCATCTTTTTGTGCGTGTATCATACGTATAATAGGATTTTAGGTATTGAAACTACTATAAAGGTTTTAAAATATACAAAAAAGATGGAACAAAAATAGCCTGTCTATTTCTGGGGAGAAAATACAGAGATCGCACCACATGACAAATGGCAGAGACCCCTTCTTATTTTTTTAATCTAGTTTAGTTTTCTGTGGGCGGCTGTTTGCGCACACTCATAAGAATTACGGCAGATAGTTAAAAAAGAAGGTCTTACTCATTGCTCATTTAAAGAAAAATACATCTCTACTGTTCCAGGAAATTCCTAGTTTCATATTAGATGTTAGTTCAAGGTAAAATATATTTTATTACCTACGTGTATCTGCACTCTGGACATTATAATTGCATGTGTTATTATTTTTACAATCTTATTAAGGTGGCAAACATTTACCAAAGCCAGCTGCGGCGAGAGACAGAGCTGGGTTTAAAGTTTGTTTTTTTTGTAAAATGCTGCCATCTAGCGGTCAGATACTGAGATACACTCGGCACTAGTCTGTGATGGGATCTACCACGACATTAGGCTGCAGACTGATCAAACGATTAAACACTTTTAACCCAAAGTTCAGCTGAGAAAACCTGCTTTGGTTTGGAGTCTCCAAACTCCCCAGTTACCAATCTGATGGGACCTGCCAGCATCTGCGGGTAACTATCCCCATCCACACAGACCCCAGCCCTAAACCTCAAGAGGCCAGAGGACCTGTTTCTACCCTGGTCGGAGCTCTTTTGGGAGCACGAGGAGGACCTGCTCGATTTGAAGCAGGAGGTCATAATGTTATGGCTGATGGGTGTGTTGGAGTTACTCATGTTAAGGTCCATGAATCAGTGTGACTCAGTTCAGTCTTGTTTTGTTTATACAAGAAATCAGATGGTGATTTTGTTTTATCGGACGTTTCAATAAATCTCATGTGAAGTATAACTAACACACAATCTGCCCCACATAGCAGCAGATCCGAACAAGAACACTGTCCAAACATTTATGAACACCAGCGAGGATAAGTCTATTTTATGTTTACTTACTCAAGTTTTGTGCACGTTCGCCTTTGTAGAAGGTTTTCATCCTTCATTTTACAAACTGTTGAATATAGTGGTTTGGTAACAAAGGCTTTCAAATATACTGAATGTTTCAGAATAACAATCCAACTTCTGTCACTTCCACTTAGTTGTGACATTTCCCATTTTCATAAAAGCTCCTCCGTTAGCATTTGTTTTCCTGGAAACTTGAAGCAGAACAATGAGTTTATGTTTATTTGCTCCAACAAATCTCAGACGAGTCTATCGCAGCCGTCTGCGAGTGACATCATTTGTTCTGCAGAGGAGACACAAGTCTCCTTTCAGGAGTTAAAATTAGGCAACAATCAACGTTATTTGCTTAAACCTAAACGGTGAATTGGAAAATTGTTGCAGAGTCAGCTAAATTGATTATATATCAGAACTTCTTGTGCCTTTTGATGTCACAGAATGAAAAAAAAAACAAAACACGATATTTGGTTCCTAGTTTTCATTTTCTCCCTCAGAACAGCTTTAGTTCTTGGCGGTTTGGATCCATCAGCGTGTATTAAAAACTCTTTGACATTCTGCATCAGGTTACCATGACTACAACACGTCACCTGCTGCCATTTCTCACCAACCCCTGCCCATTTCTGATTGAGCCCCCTGCAGGAGGTGCCCTACTGGACTCGGATCCGTTGCGGTGGCTGTGGAGGTGGTGGAACCAGGCTGAGAAGACTTCTGATGGGAGGATGGTATCGAGTTGAAGCAGCTGTTGCAGATAAACTAATGCACATGCACTGCTGCTGTATCTCTGTCTCACCAGTTTAACAGAGAAACCTCTATCTTCATGCGCTTAAGACAAATCCATCAAATCCACGTGTGTGTGGTCAGTTATCACTTGCGAAGCTCCTCGCGGTCGCACATACAGGCCTCTGGAGACCCCCGGTTTTAACCTTCAACCTCCATTAAAGCCTGAAAGGCTCTTTTTGGGGGGCTGCAACAACGGCCGCTGGTTGGACCTTTGCTCTGACGCCAGGAGGTTTTCTTTAGCGTTCTACGCAACTATGAAGTTTGGAAACAATTTTTTCTAACTATTTTCATTAATATAGTCAATCGTCTCAAATGTCCAATCAACGGCAGTTAACTCACAGTGACAGAGAAAATGAAAACAGTGGATCTTTGCAGGCGAGTGGGAAGAAAACTTGACAACTTTCTGTGTTTATTGCATTTCATTCTATAAAATTTACTGGTTTTCTATACATGCTTGAATAAAACTGAATCCCGTTTCAATGACTGTTCCCTTTTTCCTTCACACCTGAAATGTTTGAACGGGATATCAGACAACAGATGCAGATCCCTTCTTGTTGAGCTCTGTCCTCCTCTGACATGACTCTGTCCTCAGTGTCCGAACGAGCGGTGACATCGTGGTGATGTCACCAGGCAGTGAAGCAAGAGAAAACACTTTGGCACGAGCATCAAAACTGCACAAAGAGCAACGCATTAAAAATGAAACCCATTCAGATCACAAGACAATTATAAAAAGGACACATATATTCAAATGAATGTCAGTGGCGATGCTACGACCCATCCACACTGAGGTTGAGGGTAGTTTTCATGCATTTGTGCCGTACTGAATGAGCACTTAAAAAAAAGTTTTTTCGTTAAAGGTACGTCAGTGTCCGAAGCGAATGTTGATACTAAATGAAAAAAAATCTTGCTTAAATTAAAATAAATCCTTAAAAAAACAGTATTTGATATACGGGCTAAATGTGCCTGCCCTCGTTTGTTTGTTTGTAATAACTTTTGGGATATAAATGAACTCTCTGACTCTTTTTCTGTTGGATATGAAGATTGTGAACTTGTTTCCAGAACCAGCAGGTCTATTCAACGACGCACGAAGATCTGAAACTGCGGGAAACTGCTCGACAACGAGATCTGCCCCCCCCAGTTTGTCATCGCCGTACTCTGGTCTTTTTTTTTTTTTTTTGACCAAACGTTTGTGACAGCTTTTATTCTGAAAGTATTTCAAAGTACTAACATAAGTTGTTTTACTCTAATCTAGACAACAAACGGTGGTTGTCTGTGTTTCCTCTGGGTCCTAAAGTCATGTGAATTTTAGTAAAACTAGACTACTGATGTATGAAGAAAACTTGAAATGCCAAATTAAAGTTGTTCTTTTACAAACTGTGACAATAAATCCCACAATATAATTCAAAGTAAGCATATTTTATGGACAACGGTTGGGATTATTTCTGGAACATGTGACTACTCAACAATTCAGAAGTGCTCAGCTTGCAAACCTCATTCAAAAAGTAGCTTGTACTCTAAAAAGTACTCCAGTACTTCCCGACAAGAGCCATACTTGGGGATAAAACATCTCGTTTAGTCCCTGCAATGAAAGTGCTGGGAGTCAGGAACGGCTCCTCAAAAAGCGCCTGGTTGCTGATGGCGTTCCCGTGATCAAAACGTAGTTTATGTCCTGTTAATTAAAAACAAGACATCGATTCTACTGTCTACAGCTCCATATTACGTGGACATGTGAGTGTGGTGTAAGTAGCCTCATTCAGCTGTGCAAAAAACAGACAATTATTTCCAAAAATAATAAACTAATTAAAAAAAACCTAACTAATTAAAAATGAAAACAACATGCTTTGACACATCAGCATGTGAGGTCCTTTAAAACCAGAGGATCACGAAAGCTGCAGCGTTCGTGCAGTGTCTGACGCCGCCTGCAGTCCGACGGAGTTTATGTGTCATCGGCGGCCTGCACCCTCCCCTCATTCAGCAGTCTCTCTCGCTCCCCTGCGCTGCCTTCCTCGTCTGCGTTTACCATTCCAGCGCAGCATGGTATCCTGGCCAACAGGGGGCGATGCAGTCCGTTGTAGAGCCCGGTGCCCAGCAGCAGGATCAAGAAGCCCAGAATCTGCAGGCCGTGAAAGGCCTCCCAACCCAACGCCAGGCTCACCACCCAAATGACCAGCGTTCGCAGGCTGTCCAGCACCATGCGGGTGGTGGCGCTGATCTCCTTCGTGACGCTGATGCCGGCGAAGTTGAAGAAGGCGATGCTCACCGTGTTGCCCAGGAGAGCCAGCAAGATGAGAGGCTTGTGTCCGATCTGACAGAAGGCATCCAAAGCATCCTCCAGGACCTCCCGGGGGTTGCCGCTGAAGTTGCCAACATGGATGAAGTACATTGGGATGAGCAGCAGTGACAGGACAACGAAACCAAAGAACCCTGGAAACGGAAAGCAGAACGTCCGTGCGTCAGAAAGGGAGCGATGGGGAGTTTTCAGCTTTTGATGCCTAATCGCCAGCACAAACGTGACAAACACTCTTTCGTGCTGTTTGAAATTCAGCTGCAAAGCACATTAATAACAAAAAAAACAACAAACGAACAAAGAGTGGAAATGCATTGTTGGAGTTATGAGTCAAGGAACAAGGATCAAACCAGCAAGTGCTTCATAAGCCTCGCCCGAACACCATGTGGGGACGGATGGGTGGTCCAGATGTCACACGCCGAAGCCACAGGGAGGGGGTCTTAATATTCACAACAACCTCTTCTGCTTTATAACTTATCTGGTGGATCAAATATGCTTTCATTTGCAAATGAATAAGACCTATCATGTTGGTAAACAGTTAAAACAGCAGCCGTGTGATAACCTTGTCCCTGTCACTCGTCTGCTTCTTACTGAGATAACATTAAAGCAGCACTAATTGATTTTCTTTGGCTACTTGGAGCAAACAAGCTCATTTATTATCACTTGATAAAGTTGGAAACTGCTGGCAAACAGCTGCTTGTTTACACATCCAGCGGTTACAGAGCAGCATAGTCATGCATTTGCAGCCTGATAAGTGCGACCTTTCACTTTCTTTAAGTTCTGTCTTTAGTCTCCACCAGGTTCTGGCGGAAATATCCAATTCGCTGGCAGCTAAATGTCCCACTGCTTTCGTTTCCTTCTCGATAACTGCATTCATGTGCGTCGGGGGGGCCTGAGCCGGTTGGGCTCATGAGACCCTGCTGCATGCAAAAAAAAATCAAAAAACGAAAGCGAGCCAACAACAATACGAATGCAGTGTTACTCTTAATTATGTAACTATTGTACAAGCGTAACCTAACACATTGCACATACTAACCTGGAATACACTGTTATGAAAAGGACATAAAAGAAATATGGTACCTCGTCAATATTTTGCATTTCTGATTCTGAGCCTGAACTTCTGTGTGCAGTTTGAATGTTCTTCCCTCATCTGTTTCCATCTGCCATGTAAGAACGGTCAGGTGGCTGCGGATTGAAGGTCGGGTGGGAGACGTTGGAAGAAAAACCAGTGAAGCCACTGCAGTGTAAAGACACTCTGGAGATCCCCTCTTCATCCAGCCTTTGTTCTCCATCCTACGAAGCCGCAATATTCCCTCTCTGGGGCTTTTACAAAACATTACGGCGTTCCACGCTCTGGAGATCCCTTTCCTCTACGCTGCAGTCCACATAAGTAACAAGTCCCGTACGTCTCTGGTCGTTGACTACTTTATTCAGCTGGTGTGAAATAAAACATTATGCTAAATAAATACCAGTCTGATGAGAGGGTGCAGCTGCTGCACAATGAGATTATCAACTACAAAAAGCTACATAAATACGGATTATATAA
This sequence comes from Xenentodon cancila, assembly GCA_014839995.1. Taxonomy (NCBI): domain Eukaryota; kingdom Metazoa; phylum Chordata; class Actinopteri; order Beloniformes; family Belonidae; genus Xenentodon; species Xenentodon cancila. The sequence continues at coordinate 14,942,007 of CM026209.1, read as the reverse complement.
ATAAGAATAATACATAGTTGTAATTATGTATTGGCTTCCTCAAGAGTGACTCTGTTGGAAAATAATGATGAGACAGTTTGTTGGCCGTGGACCTTTGTCTTCCTCATTGACTTCTCTTAACATTGATAATTCAGGACTTTAGCTCCATTTGGTTGCTTTTGCGAGTTCATTTTTGTTTGTTTGTTTGTTTTGTTGTGTCTTTAGGGGGCTGCAGACTCATCCTTGAGTTTGTCAGGACGCTGCATGTGTGGGTGCAGAGGAAAAGCTGCGTACCTTCAGTTCCGACAGCCCGAAGAGGATGGACGTCGTGCTTGTACACAAACTTTTCCTCCAGCACCATCTGCACTGAGACAATGATCTGAGCCATGATGATCAGAAGATCGCCTGCAGGGCAGAAAATACGCTTTACTTGACGGATAATGTAACGCCTTCAGATTTAGGGAGAGAGCCAACATGCAAAAATGTTTGATACTCCTATAGAAAATACAGATCGTCTTACCAGTGATGATGTCAGTGAGTTTGTGCGTATCGTCTTTGTGCCCGCTGACAATGTCGGCGAGTCCCACTATCACCAGGCCCAGGATGGTGATGAAGATGCCGAGCCACTGACTGGGCGCCAGGCGACGCCCCAGAAACGCCACGGACAGCAGCCCGGTGAAGATAATGACAGCCCCACGAAGCATCTGGAAGCTTGAGGCGCTGGTCATGTTGAGCGCTGGGAGGCGAAAGGACGGTTGTCACATGACAGATTTGCAGTGTACAAGTAAAGACTTGCCTTACAGATCCACTACCATTTCCTCAATAATCCAGTTCCCAAACAGACAAACAAACAAACGGCGACAGCGTTGTGTTCACTTACCAACATACATGATGGATGTGGCCATCATATCGCACATGGCAGGAGGGAAGAAGAGGAGAGGGTTGAAGCTCTGGCCAGGGTTCATCTTTGGCTCTGGGGCACGTCTGTCGTGGCAGAGCAAGATGTAGAAGACTGCAAGGCAGCTGAACTCGCCCAGAAACATCCCCACGGCCTGAACAGGAACCGTAACAGAGACGCGAATGAACAGACAGACACACTGTAATACGCTAAGAACAAGGACAAAGATAAGAACAAGGATCCCTGTTGGCCCTTGCCTAGACGGGGGTCACCATCAGGGCAAGGAAATGTTCAATCATAAGGATGTCCATATGTGCACTTGGCTCCAGGGCACCCCAAGTCGCAGATGATCGACTTTGTAGTTGCATCATCGGACTTGCAGCCATATGTCTTGGACGCTTGGGTGAAGAGAGGAGCGGAGCTGTCAACCGATCGCCACCTGGTGGCGAGGTGGCTCCAGTGGCAGGGGAGGATGCCAGTCAGACCAGTGTGCTGCTGACCTCGACTAGGGATGTTGTGAATCGGTGGAGGGAATACTTTGAGGACCTACCAACACCTTCCTATGAGGAAGCAAAACCTTTGAAGTTGGAGGTGGGCTCTCCTATCTCTGGCGCAGAGGTCACCGAGGTTAAGAAGCTCCTGGATGGCAAGGCACCAGGGGTGGATGAGATCTCCCCTAAGTCCATTAAGGCTCTGGATGTTGTGGGGGCTTGTCTAGGTTGACACGCCTGTGCAGCATCGTGTGGACGTTGGGGACAGTGCCTCTGGATTGGCAGACTGGGGTGGTGGTCCCCCTCTTTAACAAGAGGCAGAAGGGTGTGCTCCAACTACAAGGGAATCACATTCCAGAGGTGTCAGAGTTTGGTCCGTATGGTCAGCGGTAAGTCGGACTCGTTTCCCTGTGGGGGTTGGACTCCACGAAGGCTGCCCTCTGTCACCGATTTTGTTCGTTGCTTTCATGAACCAAAATTCTAGCACAGGCGAGGGGTGTAGGGGGTCCGGTTTGGTGGCCTAAGGATTGGGTTTCTTCTCTTTGCAAATGACATGGTTCTGTTGGCTTCATCAGGCCGAGACCTTCAACTCTTGCTTGAGCGGTTCGCAGCAGAATGTAAAGCTGGGATGAGAATCAGCATCTCTAAATCCGAGACCATGGTCCTCAGTCGGAAAAGGGTTGAGTGCCCTCTCCGGGACGGGAATCAGATACTGCCCCAAGTGGAGGAGTTCAAGTATCTTGGGTCTTGTTCAGGAGTGAGGGAAGAATGGAGCGGGAGATCAATAGGCAGAGAGTCTGCATCACTGCGGACTCTGCAACGATCTGTCGTGGTGAAGAAGGAGCTGAGCAGAGATGCGAGGCTCTCTTTACCAGTTGGTCTACATTTCTACCTTAACCTAAGGTCACGAGCTGTGGGTAGTGACCAAAAGAACAGGGTCGCGGGTAGACGCAGCGGAAATGAGCTTCTTTTGCAGGGTGTCCAGGCTCTCCCTTAAAAATAGGGTGAGGAGCTCAGTCATCCAACAGGGGCTCTGCATCAAGAGGAGCCCGATGAGGTGGATTGGGCAACTGGTGATGATGCCTCCTGGACTCATGTCCCACTAGGAGGTTTTCCCAGGACACGCTGGAGGGACTATGTCTCTCGGTTAGACTGGGAACGTCTTGGGATTCCCCCCGATGAGCTGGACGAAGTGGCCAACGAGAGAGAAGTCTGGACTTCCCTGCTTAGGCTACTGCCCCCGCGACCTGACTTTGGATGAAGCTGAAGATGGATGGATGGATGGGTGGATGGATGGATGGATGGATGGATGGATGGACGGACGGACGGACGGACGGATGGACGGATGGATGGACATCCAGCTTGTACCAATGACTTAATACATTTCAAACACAATGAGACTTTTGCCACTCTTCACGCTTGTTTACATAATTTCCAGCCAGAAAAAAGACCTATTGGTTTAATAAAAGCTTCATGTAATCGGTCAGACCTTGTCCATGGCAATTGTGACACACTTTTTACAAGTCTCTTTGTATCAAAGTAAAGCGACAGTGGCATTTCACTTTTTGTGTGAATATTACTGTACCTGTACAAAAGGATGAGCAAAGGCGTGCTCAGGGTTGTCATGGCAACCCTTTGCTGAGAACATGTCAGCCCATCTGTCAGGGGGGAAAAAAACAACACATTTTAAACAAACAAACAAACTGTACGTCAAATGAAATTGCATATTGGCGATCTTTACTCAGTTTGGCTTAAAAACCTGTAAGAAAAGGAGCAACGTGTATGCAAGTGTGTGTTTATGATTTCTGCCTCCCCCATTAAAGTCCTTTCATTTGTGTCACTGTGCTATCGCATAAAAACAATCTAACAAAGTCAGACTCAGGGACTTGATGATGTTGCATTATCCTTGTAGGGGTTGGATTGTGCTTATGTGTGCATAAAACCTTTATAGGCAGACAGTCAAAAGAAGCATGACTGACATGTGAGGGTCTTAAAGGTTATGACACAACACTTCCCTGAAATATTCCTGAACCCGTTCTTCTGTCTGTGGTCAGCATCATTTTGATTACACAGCTTAACAACGCCCTGTGTTGCATTTAAATAAAACTTGGAAGCTGCATCAAAACTGAATTCCTGCAGGCCGTAAACGATCCCAGCTGCCGGGAGGCAGCACTGCAACCCGGCAGGTATCAGGTGACTGGACTGAAACTTCACCTGTTTGTTGCAGAGTTCCTGTGTGAGCGACATGACACAGCCAGTTTTGTCTGACACATTGGTGCTACACGAACCCCAGCACGCTGCGGAGATGAGTTTTGTTCGGATGACAAAACCCGCAAGAGGAGAAATAGCGTGACTCAGGCAGGAGAAAGCTGACATCACAGATTATTGGAGAAGTTAAAAAAGCTGAGTGCCTTGTTTCGTTTCTAGCTATTGTAGAAGCAGGACAGAATTTTGTTTAAATAATCATAAATGGTCTAAGATAAGTACTGTGTAATAATATCTTGAATATATTTGGCGTTTACACTGCAGGTGAAACAAACAAAAATTAACATTTTAGGCCTATCCAAGGTGATCGTTTCAGTGAGGAATCTTTCTAACATGACCCCAGTTCCCAGTTTTAAGTTTTATCACCGTTTCATATTATATGCTCTCCTCTGTCACACCATAAGCAAACGTAAAGCCTCTTATCTCCCGTTGTTTCAGGTAAATTGACTGCAAGTAAGGAATTGTAAGTTTAACAAGTTCCCTCCTTTCAATTTTGATAAAGCTGATGCTTTTCTGCAGATTAAAGCACATTATGTTACCACAGCAGATAAAAACTCAGGTCTGTGACGTGTGTTTCGTCGTCAAAATTGTTTTTTTTTTTTTATCTTCCAAGTTTTGACTTGTTTTATATCTTCAAGATGCAGAATAGTGATTTTTGTCTTTGCACTTGTCTTTTAAGAGGTGTCGAGGTTCAAAGAGAGTGTGACAGATGAATGATTAACACAGATGAGCACAGTACAAGGAAGAGCAGGAATGATGTTCTTCCCAGGTATTCCCAGGTTTATCCCCATTCATGCAAAACGGTTCATTCACCTATAAAACTACACGCAGAACACGAATTATATCTGACTTTGTGACATTTTCTTGTCCCCGCTGTCCCATCAGAGCAAATGTTTTCAACACAAACTATAAAAAACATAATGACGACACTAAACAGTCATTTTAGAGACATTTCAGTTTAAATGGGCTGTATTGGCACGTGTTTCCTGGTAATAAAGCTGAGTGTCTCCTCCTCACACGCAAATCAGCCTCCAGGAAACGAGGAAGTTATGCCGTTTTATGTCACTTTAACTTTGATAAGTAACTCGATATAATAGTAATAGTTATAATAGTTGTTTTCCGTGTGCTGCATTTCAGCAGCTAACGTTTCCGCCTAGCAGATACTGAAGCCACGACTATCTTACAATATAACTAGTAAGAAACCAACATGTAACAAATACGTAATAAATGTTCATTCGCGTATTGAAAAACTGGGGATTACATTTACAGCTCTTTATTTTCTCGGCACTGTGACTATAACTATGAACACATGACATCGTTGGAAAATATAATTACATTCACTCACTTGGCCGATAACGTGTTTATGGATCCAGTTGTGAGCATAAGTCCCGCAAGGAACAGCTGGTATTTTGTCCAAGCCATGCTGGACGAGTAAAATAAAGCAGGAAAGGACGGGCTGCAAGCTGCGGTTGAATTTGAGGTTCAACCGGGTTGTTTTATTGACTCGCTTTCCGAACAGGTTTCGCCCGTCAACGAACGCCACATGACAACTCACAGTCAGCTGACCGCAGCGTAAAAGAGGGTGCTGCGTTCACGAACCGTCGGAAACGAGGACATAAAAACAATGAATCACAACTAAACGTTGATTTCAGGTCACTAATCTATCTATTTCTGTTGTGTATCTGCTTATCAAAGCTTTTATTGAACAAAAGACCAATCCAGGATTACGTTCATAACTATTTAAATACGTGGAAGACACAACATACAACTGAATGAATTAGCGCCTACACATATATAAGGGATCTCCATCTTTCCTACAAAATAGAAAGACACCATAATTGGATAAAAGGAAATTGTTTTTTTTTTTGTTTGTTTATTGTCACTCTTTGTGTTCTTGTTGTCACTTAAAGGTTCTGACCCAGAAAACCTTTCGTCTTGTCTTCATTAGCCATTTTCCTACACACTACCATGGACAGTTCAAGGCTTAAATACACTAATAGGCTCTGGCCTCAATTAATCTCAGTTCATCCATCCATTATCTGTACCCACTTACCCCCAGTTCTCTTCAGGTAAATGCATGGATACATCAACACTTCCATGATCAAGTTTTTGGAGTGTAGGCAGAATGCTGACATTTGAACCAGGAATGTTCTTGCTGTGAGGCAGCGGTAGAAAACACCAAGGCCCCACACTGCCCATCCTCACCCCAAATGCAAAAAAGCAACTTCTATTCCCTCTTGTAATGTGGTGTGTGTCAATGGCATAGGCTAGTGGCAGCTCATTGGTCAGCATCAGGTTTAAGTACAGGACAGAGTCAGTAGCAGAACTCGAGCGTTCCCATGCTGCTGCCTTATCGTACAGAGCACACACCATGAAATACCTGATTGAGCACTTTATCTAGTTCACATACATGAGCATTAGACTAGTCAGCACTAACTACACCCATCATTAGTGAATAGTGCTGGACGGGTGTAGTGCATGAATGGCAGTGGAGTGAACTCTGAACTTCAGTACATAACAAAACAAAAGCTCTGCCTTGTGGTTTTCTTTGGTACTAACAAACATAAAAACAGAAAACTTTCAGGTAAAATACAAAGAATCCTCACTGTCTGAACTGCCCGGGGGAAACTTTTAGGAATCATAATGTCTACAATGGCAATACGTCTCCTTTAAATTTTAGACTTTTCATTTCATTTTCTATTTTATTTTATTTTATTTTATTTTATTTTATTTTATTTTATTTTATTTTATTTTATTTTATTTTATTTTATTTTATTTTATTATTTTTAATTTAATTTAATTTAATTTAATTTAATTTAATTTAATTTAATTTAATTTAATTTAATTTAATTTAATTTAATTTAATTTAATTTAATTTAATTTAATTTATTTATTTATTTATATTTTTTAATAATTTATATCATATTAGTGAGCAAAAAGAATGACTTTGAGGAGACTTTTTTCCTCTCATTCCAGTAATGTTGCACTCTGGAAATCTAAATAGTGGTCAGTTAATTTATTATGCGGTAAGGACCCTACTGAATCCTGAAAATAACAAAACTAATAATAATTGTATGCAATATTGCACAGTCAGGTCTAAAGTATTCTCTTTAAGTATGTAAATTAGTGGAAAACTGCGACTACTCACACCCAGCAAATCTGCTATGAGATTTATTACAGATGAAATTCATAATCAGATTTTGGTGAATCCAACTCACTTTACTTCAAAGCAACTGCTGCACCCTCTATTTAGCCATACTTTCCCATCAAATGCTTTTTTTTAAATTCAATCATTTGTGTTTTCATAAAAAACAACCTAACGTTTTAAAAAGCAGCAATAAACGATTGACTAAATAACGAGTCCTGGATTATTCTGGACGAACAGCAGGTGGAGTCCGAGAGCAGAGGATCAGCTGAGATCTGAAAGTGGGACCACAGAAAATTCTCCCTTGTGTGTCCTCCCGTTGCTTAAAATTAGAACATGAATTCTAGTTTCCATGATGATGGTGCATCTTATTAGGCCAGTCCGTGGCTTTCTGAAGCATGCGAGGAATAGGTTCACACTGTATAAAAAAAGATTTTGAGTTAAATTAGGGAACTGGGTTACAGATTCATCATACCCAAAGTGTCACATCAGCTGACTGCTGCCAAAACTACTCAAAAAAAAAAGAAAATTCTAATACCAATCATTTTTGTGCTATTGAGCCTGCAACTATTTATAACCAGAGAAAACTAAGATCTCACTCAGAACTGCCTTCTCTGCAGAAATCTTTTCAGCTTTCACTCCACTGGTGTCAGAGGGTGTTAAAAAGGATTTTTGGTGATTTCCCAGACAGCTAATGGGAACAAGGCGTCAGCTGCTCAGCAAGTCTCTGTGAGGTGTCTCGTGTCCCTGATGATGGCAGGCGGCACTAAAACCTGTCCACGCCTTCCATTTAAAAATTTACCTGTCATAACTCTGCCGAAGTGCTATCCTGAAAAAAAAAAGAAAAGAAAGAGGCGTCAATATTACTGAAGGAGGAGAAATTAAATATTGCAGTAGTTTTCATGATTTAAGTCTCATCAAAGATTTATGGTGGAGGTTTATTGCTGTGGGCAGGAAGGGTCTCCTGTAGGGGTTCGTGTTGCAGCGGATTCGAAGAAACCTCTGACTGCAGACCCTGTTGCTGAGTCACTGTGCTGTAAGGAGGATGCTCAGGGTTGTCCACCTCTGTATCCTCCTCTGCACAATCAGCTCCAGAAGCTCCAGAACAGTCCCCAGAACAGAGCCGACCTTCGATGACAGTTTATTCAGTTTATTTATGTCACTGGCTCTGACGCTGTTCCCCCCAACAAGATGACTGCAGATGTGATTGCACTCTCAACAGCAGACTTATAAGATATTCACCTAACCTTCTCTGTCCTTTCTTATAACCAGCATCAGTATCTCCAGTCCAGTCTGCTGTCCAGGTGAAGTCCGATGTATTTGTACTCCTCTGCAACCTCCACTTCTTTTACCATGATGGAAAAACTATTAAAATGAAGATATTGTTCCTGGGAATCACACTACATTGAGAGATCCATAACAGCATAATATATATCTGCTCCAGCTACGGAAACTCAGAAGAACCATCAGGGAAGCTGTCATTTGAAATGGTCAGGGAAAGAGCCTCCAACTTAAAAGGTACCTGGCAGGTGATGGACGGGTGAACAATCTGTTTACTGTCTATCAAGAGTTTGCTTCTATTAATCAGATTAATGGAGCAGCAATCATTTCACCTGTTGGTGAAATGATTGTCTTGCAAAAGCCATTCAGGAGGTTCACATCCACAGGAGCTGCGGTTGCAGCTACTGCCTCTGCAGCTGAAATGTTACTGCATTTGCAACTTTACAGTAACACTCTCATCTGGCCAGAACAACTGCTCGTTTCCTGCAAACAGCTTGCTTGGAGAGCATTGTAATCAAATAACTGTTAGGGAAGTGTAATAAAATCAACAATGTTAAGCCTCCTGGTGGCATTACACCACAAAGTTGAAGGATTCTGAGAGTCATTTGGAGACATCTTTAAGTAAGCATGATTTCTGCGCAAAAATGTGTTAAACTTGTTGAAACGTTGGAAATGTTTCAAATATGCACAAAAGAAGCTGTTATTTTGTTCATTCTTTTCAATATGTTCAATAGAAAACAGGGAAAAACATTTTTTTTTAGTCTTTTCTCATGAACTCCTGTTTAGAAAATGTAAAATGTGAGGAGGGTGTTGTTGTTCGGGCCACTGCTGAAGTCTGTCTGTGTGGACTTTGTGTGTCCTCCTCATACAGCCCCCGCAAACACTGTAATATACATGTTACAGTAGGTCAAACAGTGTACGCGTGCACCGTCATTTGTCCCTTTGTGACTCTGCAACGGTAATGGAGACTTTGCGCCTCGCTTCCCGACCAACAGCAGCTGACCAAGAATACGATGAAGCTGATGTAGACAAAGGATGGATTTATTTAAAAGAAAAAGCAATTGGTAGGCAGGCAAAGAAAGGCAAGTTTGACTTGATAAGGGTATGTAAAATGTGCCTGTTGAAAGAGGGTGTAGATTCTTTTTTGTAAATGGACCAGAAGATGGACAAGAAGACCCGTAATGTCATTGTTTCCACACTTTAGAACAATGAATAATGTCAGGAGTATACAACCTCCTCAAGTGTTCTCTGATTGGTTGAATTTCTGCATGTTTTCAAAGAGGGGGTGGGAATCCTTCATGAACAAACACCTGCTGGTGGTCAGGAGCAGAACGCAGAGCTCCAGACTAAGCTACAATATACAAAACTTTGAGCAATATTTTACACCGTAAGCTATATTTTGTGATACTTGGATACACCATGGTTACTCGGCATGAAGTAGCTGGAAGTGGAAACGACGCTGGGGAGAGGGACATCTGCAACATGCTGCTTATCCTCCTGCCGCTGTGATCTTCCGCCGTGTGAGTGGAAAATAAATGCACAATAGGTGCCAAAATGCATTTCTCTGCACCTAAATGTTGGCCAGATGGGTGAAAACATCATCAGAGCAACGGGAACTGAGAGCTTTGGACTTCCGAGCAAGAACAGAAGTAGTTAACAATTCATCAAATGCATGTACTGTGAGATATTGAAAGACATCTCCAGTGAACCTGTTTCTCTCTAAATGTCTCTTTCAAGAGTTACAACATTTGTGACAGTCATGCAAAAAATGAATACCCAGGAGCATTATCATTTCATGGAAACGGCTGCCTGTCAACAGATTGACAGACAGCCTCCGGTGGTGTGAGGTCGTGGGAAGGGAAAGGTGACGTGGGAGCAGATTATGAGAACCACTGAAATGTCACATGGCTCAGTCAGCTGAGCGAAGCGATGCAGGTCACAGCTCGTTCAAAATGGAAAACTGTACACCTTCTGGTCCAAAGTGAGCTAGATCCACGTTATTTTCATGCAACTGACCAGTGTTGACGGTGTAACTCTGATCAGAACTGATTCTTAGCATTTCACAATAACGATTTGACACAAAATCCTATTTAACAGCTAAACACTTTTGGTTTGTAACTGAAAATCAATAATATTATTATTGGGATTAATGACTCCTAGTCTTTAGTTCATTTTAAACTATTTTAACCATAATTACCGTTGAGAAAAAAATGCATTTGACTTGCATCCACAAACATTAACTTGATATGAATCTGACATTGTTATGTAATCATTAATACAACCCTGAGGCTCTTATGACGACATAACTCCCTAATGCATTTTCTTTCCCACCAAAGGTCACTGGACAGCTGGAGTCATATTGATTAAGACCAGATTAGTTAATTCCTCATTCACATCAGCAGGATAAGTGGTCCTGTAATATCATCCAATAAAATGTATTTATGCGCCTCTTTTTATTGAGCAGTACTTTCAATTTTATACTCCAACACTAAACGTTTTTCAAATGAATTACCTCCTGCAGCTTCTTACTACTAGGAGAGTAAGAACAATAACCAGAAGAAGTCCAACAGAAGTGATACACCACCATGATAAACACAACAGGAGCGGCTTCAAAATGCGTCAGATGACATCAAGACCCGGGTCTTTCAAGAAGGCGGGTCCTGCCGCTCCTGCTGGTCCCAGCGCAGGACATCGTGATGTCCCCCAAAAACTGTCTCACACATACAAATACGCTCCCACGGGTAGAACGTGAACTGGAGAGCACCACGACAAAAGTGTCATTGACATACAGCAAACACGGAGAAGTACACAGTGTGATTGTGCAGCCTGAATCATGAAAAGGTCGTTGTGACACTCGCAGTAAAGGACAGAACTCTTCATCTCTTCTGATGTAGAGGTTGAGTAATTAGCATCATTACGCAGACATGCAGCACATGAGCTCAAATAGACACTCATGTTCGTGGTATGTTACCATAGATGATTTATAAGCCCACAGTTATCTTTTTGAAAGTGCGCGACAGTGGATATTTGTCACTAATTATCTCCGGTGAGTGATGAGAAGTGTTTATTAAGTTTTGGTTGCTCGTTCGACTGTCTAATAAACCATTATGGCTCCAGTTCATCAGACTAGCAGCAATAATTCAGAAAAACTACAGCAGGATTTAAAAAAAAAAAAAAAAAAAGTTTTACCACCTGTTCCAGTTACTAGAAAGTGCTTTACCATCTGTTTCTCATTTACTCATTCACACAAAAACAGACTGATTCTACTGGGCCACAGCCTCATGGTCCAGTGTTTCTCCACATGTGGCTGAATGGACCAAATTCTGAGCGGGAGCTGATCCAAATCCACGTGCTTAACATAAAAAAAACAACAAATAAAACACTTGACTTCTTTCTTCTATCATCCATCCATCCATCATGACAGGATTTAAGCACAAAGCACGTTATTGTATCTAATATTTGAGTATTTAAATATTTTTGGCTGTAATTCTTTGAAACAAGTACACATATATGTTTTTAATAAAATCTTTGTTTCTGTTGTTTTCTTTCTTCTCGTGGCTGGTATCTGTAGGTATCCTAACATGAATGGGACAAAAAGATGTTCAGGATAAGATGGTGCAGCCGTCCTTCAAACGTTCTGGTTGAAATAACGTCTCCCTGTTTCGTCCACATGGTCTCCGTGTATTCATACTGCATGAATATATAAATCCAGAACATTAGGTGCAGCTAAAACAAAGGAAGACGTCCAGACAGAGCTGCTCATTTACATGTCATACTTTCCAAATTTTGACGTTATTGTGTTACTGAAAGGGCAAACGAAGACGGAAGATAAGTTAATCCTGGAGTAAAGATCCAATTAGGATTGCAACTATGCATCAATGCTATTCTTAGAATAACGTACCCTTTTTGATTTAGGAAGTTTTCAAATGTCACTAACTGAGATGTTATTTAGGCTTTTTTTTCCCTCCTTTCTTGCAGCAACACATGAGGTCGGAAGCTCGTGCGCATTTGGTCTCGGCAACATGGATGACGGATTCTCTTCCTGCGAGGGAGAGAATTTGCTCAACTCGTAAATCAGCCTCGGCAGAAACATGGGAGCTTCCTAAATCCAGGACTGGTGGGAACTTTGCTTTGCTGCAGAAACAAGCACAGACAGATAAGAGATGTCTGAATGTTCAGTGTTGAATGTAGTCAAGTATATGCTTAAAAAAAACAAAACAAGAAAAAGCTGCAGGAGGAGCAGCAGTCTCTGCAGCAAGAAAAGAATATGAAGACCCTGCTTGATTGCATCTTTTTTCATCCACGACAACTTCACTTTTGGCGTGGCGAAATATCAATAAAATGCTTTGATATCACAAAGTCTCTGACTCAGACACAGCTGATCTGTGACCCGCTGTCATCCCTGTCCACCCGTCCTCTCTTTAACTACTGGATCAGCAGCACACCAGGACAGTTGTCATGATTATGCATCAGCTGCTGAAGGCTGTCTCTGGTTATGTAATCTCTCTCCAGTGTGGCGCTCCGTTTGTGAGGAGCTGGAACCTGCGTACTCAGGAGTCCCACAGTGACCCGAGAAGCCTTTGAGCAAATGTGGCTTTACATCAAATATTGATCATTTCATCTTTTAAAAAGAAAAAAAAAACAAAAACTTTCATGAACTTTATAAAAATGAGGAAGAAATATAAAGGATTCATGACCATAAAAAAAAAAAAAAGAAGTTCAGTTATCACCTAGAGATTGTTCTTATTATTGCCTTTCTCACATGGTAATGTTAGTTTAAAGACTCTTTTGCATTAATGATGTACGTATATTAAAGATTTTCTAGCAGTTTTTTTCTGTAAAAACTTAATAAATCCTTCACTGTGTGAAAATAAAATCCCGGCCAATATCCCTTCCTATTTTATCTTTATAAAATGTATCTTTTTTTATTCAACAGTCTGACAAAAGGTAACTTTAAAAGGTCAGTTAAGTAAGCAAGATTGGCTGCACTTGTTATCATCTTTAAGATCATCCTTTTTGAGGTCACAAGTTAATTATCTTGCTACCTCGGGATCACAAAGCTTGCTTTGTTGCAATAAGGGGTTGATTTCTGCACTGACGTGACATTGCAGTTATTGCAGCTGAGAAGAAGGATATCATCAGCTTTCAAACATGGCTAATTGTCATCTACAAATCCATAACTGCAGCAAACAAAACACACTTCTTCATTTGTGTTTAGGCAGCACGCGGTAACTTTTGCAGAATGGACCGACCATGCAGTTTCTCTTTTTTTGCGTGTGACCTTAGTATCTATCAATTATAATAATTTTGTTGATGTTTATTTGATCATAGATCATTTAAACAATTTAATTGGACACTGATGGTTCTCGGTATTTATTGTTTAATGCTTCAATTGAATTTTTAGGCTATTTGATTTTTAAGTTTCCACTGACATTACAAGCAGCAGAGATCAGAGTTTTAGTGGCCCCTGAAAACTGCTCGCAGCAGCTACTAAAAACAAAATCCTCGATCCGAATCAGCCCGTAGGAAGGACAATTCCTCTGACGTTAATCAAGATACCTCAGAGACTGTTGCAACAGTTTCTTCTCAGCCTGAAAGAGCAAACATATTGACAGGGAGATTGTTTTTTGTCATCGGCCAAACCAGCACAAATTCTAACTATGAAGTTTGGAGAATTAGCAGCGAAGTATGTCACATGATCTGAACACTAGAGAACAGTTTGGAGATCAGTTTGACATCAATGTGTCTTGACTGGCTGAGTTTACATTACATGATTTTTTTTAAGCCTGATTTGCCAGTTCTCGACTGTTGGGAGGCTAATTGGTGAGCAGTATTTGAGTCATGTTGAACTCTCTTCCCCAAAGCGATTTTCAAATGATCAGCTCCTATGTGCATACAGTTTGGTTGATAATCCTGCAGCGTGTGAACCCTGTCGTGCATCAGTCACATAGTGTGTACACCACTACGAACATCACGACTCCCACCTATAATACAGCGAACTGTGTGGTTTAAACAGAGAAACAATGCACCAACACTGAGTATTGTAGTGGATTTGGGCTCTTTTTGGAGAGAAATTAACCCTTTTAACCCATGAAATTATGAATTATGAGAAATGTGAATTTAGTGACACTGCTGCAGAAATTGGAGTAAAAAGTATAGAAACAACCTTTGACATGATCAGTGGGGAAGAAGCTAAAATTTATCTGAGTTACTAAAAAGTTATTCTGGTCAAATACTGTCCCATAAAGCACTGGCACATTATTGTCTGCATAATTCATGGTTCATTAAAATGAAATGGTCTTGGTACAGAGCTCAGGATTTGTTCAGAAAATGTCTTTATTTTCACGTTTTTACATGAACAGATGACTACTACTTTGTTTGGTGTCACCGGGGCCCCACCAGGAGACGGGCTTGGTGTTGGGGCGAGCGCCTGGTGGCCAGGTCTTTGCCCATGGGACCTGGCTGGGCTCAAACCAAAACAGAGCTGTGGGCATGCTATCCAGTAGGCTCACCACCCTCAGGAAGGGTCATGAGGGGCCAGTGCAATGCAGTCTGGGTGTCAGTCGTGGCAGGGTGCCCTGATGGCCCAATCCCTGGACCAAAACTCTGACAATAGGGACACGGAATGTCACCTCGCTGGGGGAACGGAGCCAGAGCTTGGGCTCTTGAACCCAGCTCCTTGACTCCTGACGCAGTTGACGAGTACCGGGCAGGCCAAGCAAGCGGCAGGTCGGGTGGTCGGGGGTACTCTGCCAACACTGTTCACCGTGCGGGTGCCAGCTGCTGACCTCGACTGGGGACATTGTCGGACAGTGGAAGGAATACTTGGAGGCCTGGGCGTCTGTATTGGAAGCCCCCTGGATGCCTCCTGGACACCTCCCTAGGGACATGATCCAGGCATGTCCCTAAGGAGGAGACCCTGGGGAAGACCCAGGACATGCTGGAGAGACTATGTCTCTTGGCTGGCCTGGGAATGCCTAGGAATCCTCCTGGGAAAGCTGGAGAAAGTGTCAGGAGTGAGGGAGATCGGGGGGTGTCTCTGCTCAGACTGCTGCCCCCGCAACCCAGTCCCGCAATAAGCGGATGAAAATGGATGGATGGATGGATGGATGGATGGATGGATGGATGGATGGATGGATGGATGGATGGATGGATGGATGGATGGAGCAGAAAAATAATTATAGATTGAACATCGTCTATTTCCAAACCAACTTATCTGATCATAAACAAACAGTGTGTACAGATTTCCCAGGCACATCAACTCATATCTGGGCTGATTATCTAACAGCAGATGAGCTTCTCAACGTGGCTGGGGTGTGCAGCAGAAAGAGGGCCTGGCAAATTTTTTCCTGCAGATCTTCTTGGAGGACATCTAATCACAAGTGACACAGGGGCAGCACTGCAAATTTGACGTTAATCCAAGCTGAAGTTGAGAACATTTCTAAGGGTCTCAGCCGTTTTTTTCCAGATAAAAATGCACCATTGAAATTATACCACGGAGGTTGTGTTGAGATACATATTTCAGTCCCTTACATACACTTAAGGCAAGGATGGGAAAAAAGATTGAGCACATGCATCCAAGTACTTAGCTGTGAAATCTCTAGTAGTTTAATGCAGAGCTGAGAGCAGCTTGTTTTTGTGTAGGTTTTTCCTTTCACATATGCTGCTCAGGCTACTACTGAATACCAAAGTTTGTGTATGTCTTAAATTTGAATAGTTTAGTGATGAGATATGGAAACAAAATATATTCATAAAATGCTTTGTATTGTTATTATTTTCAGAGGAGAGTTGAGGCTCCATGTTTGACCTGTGACAGAAATTTTTCTCCAGTCTGATAGAAAAGTAAGTTTTTGAAGTTGTGAACTTGTGACAATGCAGAGAAAAAGATCATCTAAAAATGAAATAAGTCTGGTACTGGATCAACAGTTGGATGTAGCAGTGATTTTTTTTTTTAAACTGATAAAAAAGTAGAAAACCAGTTGTGAATCTGTAATAAACAACACAAAAATGACATAAAACAAAACATGGTTGTTTGATAAAGAACTTACCAGTGAGCCAGACTGATTCTTCATTAATCTTGAGAGATGGCGCTGGGGGACTGGTATTTGTTTGATCCTCTGTGTCGTCTGTATATTCTTCTGGTTGATGCGTTCACTGTGAGATTTTTGATGTTTCACAGCAGTAAATCTCTCTTTTGATCGTCTCTCTGCAGCGCTGCTCTATCGAATCAACGAGGCAAACCGGCTCATTAGTCTCATATTACCTCTGTCTTTGTTGACCTGCTGATGATTCAACTCCACAGACTCACATACGACACTTCTCCACCGCGTTTCCCCCTGTTGAGACGAAGACAACTGCAGCCCGTTTGCAGGAATAGAAACAACGACTTACCTCAACACTGGCTGTATGATGACATTTGTGACATTGCATCTAAAGTTGAAAATGATTATTTATCTATTTGACCGAGCGACTTTATACTTCAGCTACAGGTACGCATGACGCAACCCGCTGATTTATCACATTCTCTGTACCCTTTGCCGTCTCACCACAGCATGCTGCATACCTTAAAGTTAATTTATTGTAGTGTCTCAGAATGAGGGCCATAGGAAAGCAAATTCATCCATCTAAAAAGATTCAAATCTCACAAATTTCATAGCCGTTTAAACAAACGGTGTATATAATATAATTACACCTTGCCACATCACAAAGGGTTTGTCCGGTTCTTCTTATACAGTCTACTTGTTCTACCAGTGCATTTACCATTCCTCCTCTCTATATTCAGAACAATTACAAGATAGCGTCATTACCAAAATGACTACAGCAAACTGATCTTCTAACAACATGTGATTATTACACAAACATGTGCCATCTTTTAAATCTCTGTAGAAGTGGCATCCAACAGTAAGCTCTTCAGCAAGCCTGCTCCTGATGGGCTGATGGACTCTGCAGATCAGCGACGGGAAATCATGATCAGACTGTAAAAAATAGACAATGAATGAAGCATTAAGTCACGTGACTCACTGAGTTCTCAAGACTGGTTTTGAAACCTCTTTTTCTTCATGCTCCGGGCAGCTATGTTGCCTGGGAAGCCGACTGGGTGTCAATCAGTGTCATGGAAAAACACTTAAGCAAGCAAGTATGTTAAACTGGGCAAGCCAGTGTCATGAAGAAGCGATTTATCGAACTGCAGGTGAGCAGAGGAGCGTGTCAGCGTCATGTTTGGCAGTGTCACCTTATTGTCTTTCCTCGGGTGAATTTAGATCCATAATAGGCTTTTTAGCGTGTATTATGTTGGTCAACATGCATTTTACAGTTTGCATTATCTTCATCAACATCAGTGTGCTATAATGAGCCTTGAGAACATTTGATCATTTAAAATACTTTGTTATTATAGCAGTAACCCTATGGTGGTGAAACACTGGAGGTCATACCTAACCCAGCAGTATTCTCATCTCCCTCTCAGTCTGATCGTGCACGCTCTCCCTCTTGTCCCTGATCATTCTCGTCTCTGCTGAGGACATCAACTATAATCAGAGGAACATCACAGCAAGTGCCAACAGCTTGTTTGGCCGCAAAGCTGGGTTCATGTCTGAAGCGACGCAAGCAGAATGATTACAGAGAAGATGGGAAGGTTAGGTTGTTAGGGAGAAGTGGGGAGAGGAAATTTACCAGAGTCAGGGGCAGCGCAGCCGGAGGCCACAGTTATGTAACGCCGCCAATGTCAGAACTTCATATAAGATGAGACTCTGGCCAGAGTCGCTGATGCTGGATGACATTTTTTCTTTTTATCAGTTAAGGTACTCAGATTATAGATGATGTGAAATGGGAATCTGACTGTTGCATCAAACCTGTGTCCCCAGTTGTCTCAGCTGTGAAATGAAACTGAAATTGAGCACAAAGACAAAACTGGGGGTGTTTTTAATTTTAGAATATAATAAATACAAAAAAAAAAAAAAAAATTCTCTTTTGTTTCATTTGTCCGGCATAAAGGATTAAAGAAAAACCACAATTTCCAACAACAAAGGAATAAATAAGTGTGAGGCAACAGTGTCTTCCTTATCATTTCTCTCCAAAGCTCCAGTTTTCCAAGTAGATGTGTTGCGTAATCATATTTTGAGGAAAATTATCAAGAGAATCACTGTCTTCATCAGTATCAATAAGAAGTCTTGAATTCTGTATTTTTCTTCACAACGTCTGTGTGTTTTTGTTATTGTGGTTATGTTTGGGGGTTATGTTTTATAATTTCCTTGGTTTGGCTTAGTTTCTTGATTCTTCTAGTAAATTCTCTGTTTTGTTTCAGTTCCTGCTTCACTTTGAAAGTCCTCTCCCTTACGTGTAATATTGCTTGTTCCTTTCTTGTTTTAGTTTGAAAGTCTGTCTCTTGGTTAAAGTTCTGGTTTGACTTTCCTTGTTCCAAACTCTCCCGACTGCTTACACCTTCAGTCTCTTCAACCGCGGCTTATTCTCTGTCTGGGACTAGTTGAAGTAAAAGCATAAAAAAGTGTGACCACTGACGTGAAAATCATTGCCAGTTTTGCTGTTATAGAACATGCATGTTTGTTTTTTCTCTTTTTGAAGGGTGAAAATACTAAAAGGATCTGAAAAGTTGTTAAATCTGGTAAAATGTCACTTGGTTGTCTACGGAGAAGTGAACTGAGAAGTCTGGCGCTCAAACTGAGACAGTCTTCACTTCCACAATTAAAAACTAAACAAAGTGTTTCTTTCAAAACAGTACATTTTTAAGCAAACACAGCAGTCAAACGCATAGATACCAACTCTTCATCCAATAATAATTTTCTTTAACCAATCTATTTGAAAAATTCAAGGAATTCAGGAAGAGGTGGTGTTTATAGCAACGTTAACACAGTTTTATTACATCCTATCCTGCATTTTGTGTGCTATCGGCATCTGCATTTAATTTACAAAAATTCTTTGTCACAAAATAAGTCTGTGCATTCCCACCTGTACAAAATGCACAAAAATCATTCCAAAGGTGTGGGGGGTGGGGCCAGGCTTTACTTGATGATTCTTCCAATAATTCAAATCAACCAGTGACTGCAAAATTGCTAATAACACCCATTCCTAATCCATAGAGCCAAAGACAACCTTATAGGTAAGTGTCAGAGACCTCTGTTTTATTCGAGCAGCCACTGATAGCCAGTGTAGGTCAGTGAACAGAAACGTGACATGTGCCATCTGGGTTGATTAAGGCCAGACGTGTCACTGCATTCTGGATCTTTTGTAGTGGTTTGATCGCACGAGGTGGTTGAACAGCTAAGAGGGCAGCTAGGAAGTGGGATATAACAATGGCCAGACAGGTGTGTAGGCGATAATTGAGTTCATATTAAGGCTGACCGAGCGAATGGTAGGGATAGCTGGAATGTCACAGACAGGGAAAGTTAAAGGTGCTGTTACTTCGTCCAGCAGACAGGTCAAGGAGGCATCCTAAGATTGTGTAAAGATATTGTGGGGTCATCTGGTGGGATTAACAGGCAGAACTGTGTATTATCTGTATAGCAGTGATATGAGAAGACATGTAAATGAATATTCTGGCCCAGAGAGGTGGTGTGGAAGATGAAGAAATGGGGCCCAAATGAGGAGCCATGGGGCATCCCTGTGGGAGTGTTGGCTTGGGTCAAAATGACCCAGGCCAGAGTGAAGGCCCTCAGCTCCTCAGAGAGCTTGCCTAACCCCTAGCACCTTGCAAGGGTTAAGATGTTTTTCCTTGCCATGACACTCGGGAGGGCACCAGTGTCATAATACATCTGCCCACATCACATGCTTAGTTTCTATTGACTAGTTTCGTCTAGTGGCATCCAGAGGCGGTTTCTTCTACAGCAGTTGGTACTGCCTGGAAATCAAAGTTGAATCCAGAGGAACCAGACTAATTCTTTGAATTGAAGAGGACAAAATAGGATGGCTAATCACTTCTGTCATTTTGCTAAGAACTTTACTCATGAGTAGTTTATTGAATTAAAGTTCAATTACTTTTTTTAAATCTGCATAATTCATGACTGAAACAAGGATGCAGTTTAAGCTTTGAGTCTAGCTGTGACATTTTAACGCAACACGCTCCACAGATGTTGATTGCTTTTACTTTGTAATACCTTTCTAGTTCTGACATTTCTACTGTGGCCTACTATTATGTTTATTTGCAATAGAAAAGGACAGTGAGAATCATCTGAAAAAAAAAACAATGCAAGATAAATAGACATGGTATTTCACATTAAGTAGTCTGTTTACGACTATTCACTGGTTGACAGCTTGTGTGAATAGCAACAATTAGTGTGGGATTTTTTTTTTTTTTTTTTTTTTTTGCTGTCAGCCTCAAGAAAGCAAATAAAATGCTGTCCTTTAAACATGAAATACCACATGCTGACTGACAAGGAAAAAGCTGTAGGACTGTGGTTTCGACATGTCAGTTTGTAATACACAACATCCTGCTGCTTTCATCAGGACAGATGGTTTTCAGGACATAAAACAGCATTTCCTCTCGATGTGATTAACAGTAGAGAGTGGAACAGGGCATTATTGGGATTCTCCACTCCTGAGATAAAGGACCTGGCAGACAGGGAAATTTTCAGTTTCCTGTGAAAAACGAGTTGGCTTTATGCAATAAGACTGATATTTAAGAGGAACCGAGTACTGGAAAGTCAGAGGTGGAAGCTGTGGAAAGCTTAGAAATCACCCACTAAAACAAGGACCGCCAGCCTCTTTACTTCCATTTATTCCTGTCTCTGTGCTCTGCTAACCATGAAAAGGTCTCATCTGGAGATTATTCTGTGGAATTACTCAACAAGTTGTCAATTTCTGAAGACAATAGAGTAAGAGGTAAAGGATTAACAAGAGTTGAAAATGTGTAAAAATGTGAAATGGGGTCTTATATGGGCGTCATATGAGAATATTTGACAAAATTTGAATAGAAATGTGGGTACTTTCATAAATGTCCTCGGTTTATAGGGAATATCTTTGTGCCGCCTTCTAGCATACCCTGTAAGCTTCCTTGTTAACTGTAAAACCACTTTTTTTTCTTTTTCTTTTTTTTTTGAAAATCAGTGGCTTGATTTGACACGGTGCTGATTAACCAGTGTCACAAGCATTTCAACAGCATTCCAGTTCATTTCTTGCTGATAGAAATTGCTCTTACAAAATAAACCATTCTCTGCTGCAGCCAGACCCCCACCCCCCCCCCCCCTCCAAAAAAAAACAAAAACAAAACTACTGTAACTACTTCCTCTTTACCCTGAAACACGATCAGCCAGCATTGATTTTGCCCAGTTATTTTTCTACATCAGTCACTTAAGAACTTACATTGTATTGGGATGAGGAGAGGCCTCCTAAAAGAAAGAAAGCTGGCAGTGAGTCATTAACCCTCTCTGGTGTTCAAGCACAACAAGCACAGAAGCATCACTTCAAATTGAATTTTTCTACAGTTCATTTTGTTTGGTCATCCGAGCATGAAGAGCTGCAGCCTGTCAGATGTCATTTGTGTTCTAAACTCATTGATCCGTGCAGTTTTCCTGCCATTTTTCTACAGTTTGTTCTCATGGTGTTCACCGTCCTCATCCCTGTGCCCATCACAAGTGGTTATTGCTTCACTTCACCTTTCAAAGTGCAGAACTAGAAGATTGAATGTGTGAGTTACTACAGGTTTTTGATCATTGTAGCTGCACACAACAAAGAGAACAGTTTCTGTTTTGTTTAAGGAAATTGCAAAAGCCTAGGGCTGACTTTTTTTTTATTATTCAAAATCATATAAAAATTTATTTCTTCTGAGACAAGCCATTTAAATAAAATTTAAATACAAATTGGCTTAGAAATTAGTTTTGCCTGAATATGGTCAACAGATCGTGCCAGAATATGTAAAAGAAAAAGAAAAGGTGGCATTTAGAGAAAGATAACTGGTCATCAAACATAACACACAGATTTTATATAGCCTTATGTGGAAGTGACAGTAGTAGAGGCAACATTTATCTCAAAATTGACTCTGAACAAGTGATAGGCAGGGGTAACCAGGATTTCAGTCTAAGACGGGTTAAGTTGAAGTTGATGACCCTTTATCCATGCAGACGGATCAGAGAGGCAAACTGAGATTAGTGCAGAGATTGTGGGGTCACTCGGTGGGAATGACAGGCAGAGTTGTGTATCATCTGCATAGCAATGAGAAGCCGTGAAGACGTTTTTTAGAACTGTTACCAGTGAGTAGGGGGAGTGAGGGAGGAGCATGCAGTGCATGCATGTGCTTGCATTAACACTACATCACTACATGCAATGTTTGCAGGTCCCATGCAATCGTCAGAAGTTGAGCCCATGACCAAGGGTGACAGGTTAGGACCAGATGGGTCACCAAATTGATTATTGATAAAATCTACCTTGTTTGTAAAAAAAAAAAAAAAAAAAAAAAGAAAAGGGAGCAAAGCTCTCAGCCAAGAGATATGAGAAAGGTAAAGGTGAAGGACAGTTCAGCAATAAGTTGAAGACAGAAAATTGTTCTGAATATCTAATATATTGCGAAAGGTATTTGCTCACCTATTCAAATAATCGGAATCAGGTGTTCCAGTCACTTCCATGGCCACAGGTGTATAAAACTAAGCACCTAGTCATGCAGACTGTTTTACAATTATTTGTGAAAGGATCTGGGCTTCGCCCCTTAGCTCCAGTGAAAGGAACTCTGAATGCTTCAGCATACCAAGACATTTTGGACAATTCCATGCTCCCAACTTTGTGGGAACAGTTTGGAGCATATTGAGCATATTATCATATTGAACCCGTATGGATTAGGAATGGGATGTCACCTAAGTTCATATGTGAGTCAAGGCAGGTGAGTGGATAGTGCACAGGGTTGATGGACCCCTAATATCTCTACATAAACCTAATAAATGGGAAGTAATTGGAGCCTAAATGCTAAAACTCAAGTATGTTTTACCATTCAAGTATTCAAGCAATTGAAGTCTTGACGCATTTTAAAGTAAAATTCGTCAACTACTGTGGTTGTCAGAGTCACTGTGTTCTCCTCATGTCGAGCTCCTGTCTGTATTTAGTTGACCTTTTTGTCTGGCTAGACAATTTCCACAAATTTGCATGACTGTTGTGTACATTCACCCAAAGGCTGATGTGGATATATTGGTTGTGACACTATCAATCTGCTTCAGGGAATTTCATCAGATTCACTGAGTCTTGTAACGGGATTTTAATCACTGCAAGCTGGGGAAATCTCTGAGTGACTTTAAACAGAATGTTACAGTAGTGCGTTTATTTGGTTCCTTACTATAAACCAGACCCAAACGTCGGTACAATCCAGTTTAGTCATATGATGCCTCCAGGACTGCTTTAGCGAAACAGACTGGGACCCGTTTATTAATGTGAGTGATGACTGGGATGAGCTCACAGAGACTGTCTCTGCATATGTCAAATTCTGTGAAGAGTTGATAATCCCCAGGAATTTATCTTATCTTTCCAAATTACAAACCACTGGTCTCCAAGTTAGTCAAAAACCTAGACAATCAACAGTTGCTTCAATCGGGGTGATGCAGCTCAATACAGAGAATTATAGACACAGGTGAAAAGACAGATTAAATAGGCAAAACTCAGGTAAAACGATCAAACTGAAGCCACGTAGTTGTGGTAATGTACAGTCGCCTTGGGAGGATATTAAATCAATACAGGGGCTGTGGACCGGCAGTTTCCCCTGGTGTAAAGAGCGACGCTGAGCTGTCAAACGTGTCAAACAAATCCCGTTTAAAGACTCTAGTTTTAGTCTGAGCAGGCCGGTGGTGAGCAGTGAAACTCTTCTGAAGCCTTAAGGACTGTAAAAAAAAAAAAAAAAAAAAAAAGCTCAGGCCCAGTTGGAATTGGGGGTCAGACTCTAATGAACCGTATTAAACAGTTGTCAAGCATTTTCTGTTTTATCTTTTTAGTGTCTCTCCACCTCCAAGGGGTTCCTCGTACTTGGCAAGACTCAATAATTGTTCCTGTGGCAAAAAACAAAGCCCAAAAAACACTGAATGAGTACAGGCCTATAGCTCTCACCTCCATTGGTCAAAGAAGCACTTTTGAGGAGCAGATCTGGAGCCACTTCAATTTGCCCACAAGTCTAGCAGGGATGGTGCCTTCAATATTTCATCAAATACGACCTAGAAGGTGCTAAATGACCTTTTATCTACTTTTTTTCTTTTGCTTCTAATTGTTTCCAGCCTCATATTTTAGCTCAAAAACTGAAGACCCATCATCACATTGATGGTCTTTTATGTTGGCTATTTTTAATAAATTTTTTATTTAACTGACAGTTCACGACATGTGAAGGTCAATTAAGTTTGATCAACCAGCAGATCACTCCAGGGCTCTGTTTTATCACCACTTTTATTCATTACTTATAGAGATGCTTGTCAGAGCCAACATGCAGGATACCATATGATAAAGTTTGCTGATGACACTGTTATCTTGTCTCCAGTGACACACGGCAGCCCTGAACATGGTCCTGTACTGTCCTGTAGGTTTTACAAAAAAGTCCTGTTTTCTTTTTATTTAAGCATCACTGTGGCCAAAACTAACAAAATGATTGTAGATTTTAGGCAGAATCCTGCAGTCATCCCCAACTATTATAATTTTTTTTTCCCAACTATTGTTAATGAACAGCCAGTTGTAGTTGATACCCAGTACAAATATCTAGAGATTTTAATTGACAGAAAACTGACTTTCAAGCCTCAGGTTGATGCAATTTGTAGAAATTCTATCAGTGTTTGTATTTTTGTCGCAAGCTCTGGAATTTTTATGCATTATCCTCAACATTTTTTCAGTTTCTACTCGTGTAAAATATGCTTTATTTGCATCTTTGCTATGTCTGAGCCATAGACTATACTCAAAATAACTGGACAAACCCCCTGTGACATGACTCATAGGGTTTCTGTAGTGCGCTTTTGAAGCTTCTTTTTTCTCATATTATGCAGCGCCGTGTTACAACTGGACAGAACGAGCTTGATTTGACTTGTCGCTGCACCTCTTCTGTCTGTGATGAATTATGGAGATCTTTATTCTTGAATGCTTCAGCTCAATGTCTTTGAATGATTAACACTGTTTACCATGCTTCCCTGACATTCAGTACCAGTTGTAAAGTGCCAACACACCACTCTGAGGTATATATCGTGAGTGGAGTAGCCACTGGGAGGATCAGTCACTGGTTTAATCATTTATATATATATATATATATATATATATATATATATATATATATATATATATATATATATATATATACACACACAGAGACTACTGCTTAGAAGGGCTTCTGCCCTCTCTCCACCTTTTAAATGGAATATGTTGCAGAAAGACTGAAAACTCAGTACGGTCCTCTTCTTTTAAATCCGGTTTTGAGGCGAGAGTTGTTGACGGCGACTTTGCTGCAAACTTTGTCGTGTCTCATCAGGATCTTGAAAAACTC
This sequence comes from Xenentodon cancila, assembly GCA_014839995.1. Lineage (NCBI taxonomy): Eukaryota > Metazoa > Chordata > Actinopteri > Beloniformes > Belonidae > Xenentodon > Xenentodon cancila. The sequence continues at coordinate 14,916,511 of CM026209.1, read as the reverse complement.
ATCCATGCATTCGTCTTTAGCTGAATTGATTACTGCAACAGTGTCTTCACAAGTCAGCCTAAAAACTCAGACGGCTGCAGCTGATCCAGAACGCTGCTGCTCAAGTTCTCACTCGAACTAGTAAAGTTGACCGCATCACTCCAGTTCTGAGGGCCTTGCACTGGCTCCCTGAACCTCAGAGAACAGCACTTGCACTTGTGTGTGGCCACGCTGTCTTTTTGTGTTTAGAAAAAAAAAAAAAAAAAATTAAATCCATAAAATGAAAATGTTGCAAGTAACTCTAGCCATCATCAGGATGAATTCTCACATTTTAAAGCTCACTTTATACATCTGTTGGTTGGTTTGCGGCAGCTCCTGCGCGTCAGGCACAAGTACACCTGCGTACCAGACTTTAATAAATGTCTGATGTGTGAGAGACTGATTTAATTTCAAATTCTGCCCACGGGTACGCCTGTGACATCATCTGTAGCTCTTGAGCTTTTGGTGTTACTAATTTTAGCCTAATAATTATATTGAGTTGTTTCTGCTTATGAATTATAATTATAATTTCAGCACAAGCCAGAGAAGCGCTTGATTAGATGGTCGATGTAAAATCATCACAGGAGTTCTCTTTCGAACACTTTAATGCCTGCTGTGTTTGTGTTTTGCTGTTAAACAATAAGAAGTTACTTTGCAAGTCTGCAACCCAGGCTCAAACATGTAAAACTATTGTTTTAACTGAAATTATATTTTATTATAGTCAGATAGAATAAAACATGTAAAGTTATGACTCACACAGAAATGTTGACAACTCATTAGTTAATGAGAGGTGCTGAACAGCTTTAACAGGCGTATTGCAGTTAAGAACATTCCAGTTGAGAGAAAAAAAAAAAAAAAAAGCTTGAAAACGGACAGCAAACGACTCCTTGCCAAGTTATACTACAAAAATAGACAAAAGCCTGCTCCTTCAGAAAACTAAACTGAACACTGCATAAAGACCCCACAGAGGTAGAGTCAAGTGCGTTTAGATGGGGCTGGAGCAAAGACCCCCTAAGTGCAAGAGGTGCAAAGTCTGAGGCTGTTTATTTGTGACGTGTGCTACAATTTAATGACACTTAACACAAAATATCAAATCACACACCTCCTACTAAGGAACCAAGAGACGATTAGTGAGGGATTATCGTTCAAATAATGAAAGAATGTGATTCCTTAAAAAAAAAACGGTGCACTGTGTCCCAGTGTCTGAAAGCATGTACGACGGTCCTCTAAGGTGCAGCAGTGAATATGATGCTTTTCTACAATTTACAAGTGAGCCTGCATGATCTGATTTGAACTCTCAAATACATACTAAATGTGTGTATATAAAATACATTAATGCACAAGAGAAAACTATGAAAAATTAATTTGTAGCAAAGGATGATAGGAAAGTCTAGCGGATAAAAACACTAGTATAGTTCTGAACCTCACGTAAAGAGTCCAAAGTGTTGTGTCCTTAAACAAAACAATAAAACTAAACTTACTCAATCATTATTGGCATGATGTGTCATTACTTAGGTTTTTATTGATGAAGGAAAACCAGTAAAAGATCAGAAAGTTTGGCATGAACCTGCATTGTAGTTACAGACTCACATGAAAAGACACTGAGGTTTATGTATACAGCATATTTATATAGATACTCAACTGAAAAAAGGCTTTTCATTAATAACAGCTATAAGTGCATTGTTCAGATATATACATGTCAATTTCACTGATGTGAGTAAGCTACTGACAACCATAGATTTTGTTTTGAAAAGCCTTTTAAAAGTGGACTGAAGTTTATTTAATAAAATATTTCTTAATAGGGCACTATATACAGTTAAAACACCCCTATCTGTCTTAAAAACATGTCTCACAGTGTTGTTTCTCCCTTTTGTCATCAGAATGTTAGAGTCTGCCTCATGAAAACAGTAAATATTGAGCTCAATATTAAGATTTCCAGAGTTCAGGGGTACAGAGAGACCTTTTAGAGGTCTTATAGAAGGAAACGGCTTCAAGAACGTACAGTAAATGCTCCTCCAACAACCATTAACATTATTTTTCAGAGGCATCAGTACAAATATTAGTGCTAAATGGTCTGTGCTTTCCTACTGGAAGTTAAATCTCTGTCTGCGGTCCACAACTCCAGACTCTTCAGGACCAAAAGGTCTAGAGTGCTGAATCTCCCTGGGAGCGAAGTTGCGCCCCCTTGATGTCCGATGCAAACCTTGTGCTGCAGTCGTACGGTCCTCCCCCACTTCAAGCGGGTCTTAAAACACAAAGCCCCCTTGGTCTTTAGATTGAGCTTCTTCGTTTATTGAGTCTTCTGTAGCTGTTGATGCTGTGCAAGCCAGTGGACACGGAGCTGATGCCTGAGTGGCGATTCAGGCTGCAGACGCAGCCGTTGGAGTGGAGTGCATTGGAAAAAGCTTCTCCCTGCTCCATGTAGGTTTCTGAGGTGGAGAAGTCACGTGGGATGATCATTGGTATGGAGTACTGCAGCTTCTCTCTGCTCTTGTACCAGAGACAGGAGCACATGGACTGGAAGTGAAGCACCTCGGCATAAACATTGCGCAGGCCGCGGCTTGCTGTTCCTCCGCTGCTTCCGCCGACTGCATTCCCTCCGCCGCCGCATCCAGACGGCGTAGAGGAAGGGGAAGCCGGGTCAATGGAGCAGTTGATGTGTCCTCCCACTTGACCATTGTGGGCGAGAAGTGCCCTCTGCTCGGCATCCCTCTTCTCGTCCTCGGCATTCATGGTCATGAAGCGCAGCACTGCTAAGTTGAGGAAAGCTCCGATTACAGCCAGACCTGTCAGGATGTAGATGAAGCTGAAGGCCACATAGTCTGGCTTGTTCTGAAGAGCCCCCTCATTCTGCAGCGCCACATAGTCTCCAAAACCAATGGTGGTGAGCGTTATGAAGCAGTAGTAGTACGCATGTAGGAAGCTCCATCCCTCAAAGTGGGAGAAGGCCTGAGCCCCCACACATAATGTGCTCATGCAGGAGATGAAACCTACGATCACCATGTTAGCCATGGAGACTTCAGTGCGGTTCATTCCAAGGCACTTCTTCAGGCGGTGAAGTAAGCACCTGACAAAGGTGTTGATCCGTTCACCCACGCTCTGGAACATGACCAAGGTGAGAGGGATGCCCAGGAGGGCGTAGAGCATGCAGAAGACCTTCCCTCCCTCTGTGCTGGGGGCTGCATGGCCGTATCCTGAAGGAAAGTGGAAGAAAGAAGCAGGGTTACTGGGGCAGAACTAATTAAATCTACAGTGCAGAGGACAGGGGTCTAAGAAGAGAAAGCTGGAGGCTGCAGAGATAGTCAAACCTGGACTTGACAGATATGAATCATTTGTATTCACTGAGTGGCTCTTCTGATACATTCAAACACCCTTCATTTCACAGAGGCAGAATGCAATTGGAGATGAGAATGCATGGCAGGGCGGAGGCAGGACGGGCCAAGTATTGATGTCACGTATGGGAGAGAGCCCCTGAATAATTCATTGACAATTGGTCTCTGCAGAGTGGCTTCAGTTAATGAGAGCATTTGCAACTAATTAAGGATCAACATCCTTCTGGATCAAATAAACAGGACTCCAAAGGGTAGTTTGAAATACTGATCTTTATCTGTTTCATGCAAAACAAAACAAAAGTCCTTCTTTATAGAGTGGTGCTTTGAATCTTTAAATTTGTGAATTATAACACTCTTACAGCATGACTTAAAGAAACAGGATTGACTTTTAGAGGGTTCAGTCCCAGACGACATGAAGAAAGGGTTTAAAAAAGAAAAAAAAAAATCAAATCTGCCACAGAACTTGGAAAATGAAATTCAGAGAAGATATTTTCAATCAAAAAGAAAAAAGAGAAAGGAAAAAAGAGTGAGACGTACATAACTGCCAGGGATATGTGAACTTTCTGAAAGGACTGCTTTGACATCACATTGTCTTCAGGTGTGACGTCTGTCCTTTTGGCCTTATGAGGCCCTCGCACGCAACACGATTACTACTTCAAATATTTTCCTCACATATGGACCTGGTGAAAATAGGAGCTGAGAGATGGCGTCCCTGATAATGACGGGATTCGCAAATGGAAAGGGTTGTCCAATAGCATGAATGTAATTATTTCTGGGCTGATTTAATTCCAGAGGCTCTGGTTTTATTGTCACACCGATCTGTGCCGTAGAGCCATCTGTTTGTCTGATGCCAAATCTGTTTAGCGCTCTCCCAGCTGTTCCGCCAAAACAAGAGCCACGATGACTGATTCATCTCTTTGTGGAAGCCAGATCTGATCACCTGGCACGAAGATCATCGGCTACAAGAGATGTTTTTCCATTTTCGTGGACAGAAAAGTGACTGATGAAGAGTCACTTCTCTGTGATGAGAGTATAATGACTGTTCCACATGAAGTCAGATTTAGCAACAATAAAGGTTTTACTTCATTTGAAATGATTTTCTCTGTTCACTTAAAGTAGCTAAGTGGCTTTTTTTTTTTTTTTTACAAAATAATGTAGGGTTTTCATGATTTACTAATAATGAGACACTGTTTCTTTTGCTTTAAAAATATTCTGATTCAGTCATATTTGTTTGCTGTATTTAATGACTCAGTTTCAAGCTTTTTATATTAAAGTATCAAAATCAAACAGTTTGTCTTTTAATATCAGCATGCCAACAATTAGTTATTTATTAAATGTTTAAGTGTTTACTATCCATTATTTTGAACAATCTATTTCAATTATTGGTCCACACTGAGATGTTAAGGACTTCCAGCTTCTTTATGGATAAACATTTAAAAGTCCATATGAACGGACTTTAAAATGGGATTAAATATATGTTTATCCAGGCTCCCAGACTGTGATGAGGTCCATGGTGCAGGCAACAGTGTTATCCGGACCTGGAGGTCTATCCTGATGCAAAGCTGCTACTAATTTCTTAGACCACTATCTGAACTGTATCAGGTTTAGTGGACTTAGAAGGAGAAGATGTTTGTCTTTTCCTCTCTGTGGTTCCAAGTATTTGTTAGCCTTTATTCTGATTCTTCAAACTGAAAGATCCCGTCAATGCCAACTTGCATAAAAGACATGGAAAATATTCAAAAAAGGTACCAACTGCCCAAACATAAGCTTTGATTGTGACATTACAATTTGGACATGTGGACATACGTATGTGTTTGTGTTTTCTTCAGGGTCAGGGATTTAACTGCAGTTGTAGCCTCTGAACCTCCTGCAGTGGTGTCTTCTGGAGTGGATGCTCCTCTTACAACATACATCACCTTTGGTCTTTCTCATAACTAAGTGGTTTGCCTTTTCTCCTGCGACACAGATGGTCTGAAACACATAAGTCTGCTGCAACTGGTCAGTCTGCTACTTCACGTTGCATTGCTGGTCTGTGAATATTGGTGTCTTCTTTTAAATAAATATATATTAAAATCATCCATCCATCATCTAAACCCGCTTAGTCCTCAGAGCCACGGGGGTCCGTCGGAGCCTATCCCGACGCATAGTAGGCAAAAGGCAGGTGTCCACCCTGGACAGGTCGCCAGTCCATCGCAGGGCCACATAGAAAGACAGACAAACATGCACACTCACATTCACACCTATGAGAAATTTTAGACATATCAATCAACTTAGTATGCATGTTTTTGGACTGTGGGAAGAAGCCGGAGTACCCGGAGGGAACCCACGCAAGCACGGGTAGAACATGCAAACGCCACACAGAAAGGTCCACCAGACTGGGAACCGAACCAGGAACCTTCTTGCTGCGAGGCAACAGTGCTGACCACCAAAAACTTTGCGGCAGTGCAGTTTGAAACCTCTTTTTTTTTTTTTCAACTTATTTAGGACTCTGCCCTTGACTCAAGGTGCGTGTGGCTGCCTAAACTTTGTCACATATCCACCAGATATGGACCAGTTCTTCATTTGCTCTGAGTCTTTGGACCACGCTTTAGCGCTTTTAGCTCTATACACTAATCTGTTTAGCTGTGACAATCTCTGCAACTGCATCCACTGAAAGGAATTTCCTGCCCCTTAAGGGATAACGCCATATCCTTCTAAGGGCAGAAACACAAAAGAGAGCATAAGGACATATGCACATGGTGGGACAATCCAGACCTTGTGCACTGGGGTCCATTGCTATTGGAAAACAGAGCTTTGCAACTGTGAGAGTTGAGAAAGGCCAGCCCCAATATGCGTGGTTCTCTATAGTGCTTATTAAACATTCACTGTGGAGCGAGCAGGACATTTTGTTCAGGTAAGCACAGAGACGAAGCTGCAGGCCTGTCACGAGCTGTCAACAGCAGGGAGCCCCTTATCGAGACGTGGGGACGACCGGAATGACAGCAGCGCTTGTCATTAGCAGACACTGGAGTTGGAGGCGACAAGGCAAGCAGTGCTACCATGGTGTGAGGAAGTGAACATGTCCCACATGACAAGTCTTTCCTCCCAGACCCTCTTCTGCTCCTCCCCCAAGGCAGTGACAATGTTATCACAAGACAGGATGTCTCCGTGGATTGCGCGGGCACACAGAAGAAGCGACCATGGTCATTTGCTCCATTTAAATGGATTACAGTTGGAGAGTTGTAACCATGTCCCCTCTGAAAGCTGCAAGAAAAAAAAATGCCCCAGAGAGGTTTCATTGACGTCTGAAGAACCCTGGACTCATAATCCTGCGGTCTGGAGATGAACCATTAACACGGAGTATGTTTGGTTTTAAAATAGCAGCATCATTACGAGGGAAAGACCACAAACCACTAACAGCGGAAATAATAAGAACAATAAAAAGAGAGAGAAAACATCTGGGAAATTAGAGGAGATTATACTATTCAAGAGGAAGAAGTCATTCCTTATCTCAGATTCTTAATTTGTGTTGCAAGATAGAAAAAAACCAAAACAACCTAAATCAATGATTTTTGCTCTAACCTGAGGCCGACTGTTTCATAACCTAATTTCTGCAATTATCATGTGAAAAAACATATGAAAATTGCATAACAGTGGAAGGGGATAAGAGCATTGAGAAGACTTATTAGGTAAAGCTAACAAGCGGGGAGGCTTCAGCAGATCACAGGTGCACCCGACTCTCGTTTCTCGTTCCCTTCTCGCCGCTGCCTCTCATTACTGAACCTGAATTCACAACTAATCATTTGAGGTAATCTGCAACTGGCTTGTTCAGGGGAAGATAAATGTCTTGTTGTGATACCTGTGCAACGCTGAAAAGCTGCTAACAGTCTGAGATTTGATTCAAAGACTTCGATTAGCCGGTTACTAATTCATTTCACATTGTTTAATCTTCCTATATTCACGTTTTAGCAAATTTAACTCAGCGGCGATAAGCCCTCAGTTAGACTTTCTAAATTAAATGTCTGATATCTTCTAATTCAGCTCATCTGTGGTTGAGGAAAATGTGAAACTTGTCTCGGTTGTCATTTCATCCTTTGGTGCGATGATAGTTTGTCTCCAAAAGGTGACAGCTCGGTGAGTACACTTGTCTCCCCTGGGTGTCTGCTTCTAAAAAAGCGACACCGACAATAACAACAGCATCTGAAGTCTCCATTACACTGATTAATTAGGCCGGGATTGAAACGGGCTTTGAAAATACATCAAAAGAATGGCATAATGTAGATCCTGGGGCCCCCGTTCTTGGGCACTCAATTAAATTTTCATTGATTACCAGGCACAGTTTGTTCTCACCAAACAAGACGAGGCGCGCGACCCATTCATCGAGCACAACAGGGTACGCTTTCTCCAGGAGGAGGTGCATTCATCAGGGGCATTTATTATTTACTGTACAGTACTGCTCATTTGTTAAAAGTGTAACAAAATACAAATACGGTTCTGACGTTAAACCTCAAATTAAACCTTTGTACAGATTGTGAGCAGATAATTTCTTGGTGTTATCAGGGTTGAAAACCTTTTGATAATTCAGTCCACAGCAAGATATAACCAAATACACCCTTAATCTGAGGTTCTGTTGGAATGGTTTTGTTCCTTTTGTGCAAGCGTGAAAACCGTGGCGTCAAAACTGGCACGATGAATTCCTCAGTGGTGGAACAGTGGCAGCAGGAAAATAAATCTGCTCTGTGATGGACTTGACTTTGTTTTTGGGGACCTTTTAAATTACTTAAGGATTAAACTTACACATTTTTGGCACTGGGAAATTCCCGCTAGGGTAACTCTGCCAAACCATACTTTGCCTTTGACTTTCATCCACAGCCTTCAGGAAGGTGAGCTGAGCTGTAAAGGCTCACTTTTACTCAATCGTTAGTTAACTGCGGGAAATTTGCCTTTTTTTTTAACTAAATCCAGAAAGAAATTCAACAGAAACACCCAAAAGAATTACAGCTTGTCTTCATAATGCTTTTCTTCATTTAATGAATTCATTGAATTTTCTAAATAAAGTTGGGAAAGTAGAATATTTTTCCTCTTCTTTTGGTTCCTTCTTTTATTCAGCCCACTATTTCACATCAAGTGGTTTTTATTCTGAGATAAAGATAGATAAAGATTCAAAATCTTTAGTTTTGGACAAGTTATTGCGATTGCTGCTACCTCTGCTGCGAAAATAGTCAACACAACGCAGAAGGCACCAGATGATCATTCAGAGGAAAAGGCCTTCATGTAATGCAGTAATTTATAATAATTATGTAATGTTACAGCACAATCACATCGTATCAATCAGGCCAATAACAGCGGGAAACTTTATACTTATGACTTTAGATTGACAGACTACGTCACATCCAGCGCTGCCAGAGACGTGCAAATGTGGAAAAAAAACATGTTTCCATTCCACACGTCTGCAAAAAACGTAGTAACCGGCTTGCTGAGAGGACTGTTGGTAACACTGTGGTTGCCTGTAAACAAATTCCTCCTGCAGAGCTGAAGTGTGCTCAGAGGTGTTATACACAGTCCCAATATTCAGCTGTATATGGCCAGCCTAGTTTTGTCTTTTAAAATCATACAGGTGGTCTGTGGAAGCATCACAGTGTGCATCACCTTTATCTGCATTTACGGCAATGCGCAGACTGGTGAATGTTCTCTTCAATTGTCTAAGTAAACACCGCTCATGTTAGGCCGCCGTTGAGAAGCACTCCACTCCGATTCCCAACATGCCTTCCTGCACAGCTTGCTTTCATCTCCTGCTTCATCTGGTCACAACTATTACAAGACCCAATGAAGCCGAGTTTTTCTGCTTGTAAGCAGAAGGGCATTCTTATGTATGACACCCAAAGACATTACATTAAGAGATGGCTGCAATGCGGTGTTTCCCACGAAGTAAGGCTCGTCCCTATCTTAAACTTGGACACGCAGACCACCATCAATTCTCATTCACAGACACCTCAAACTCCAGACGACCCTGTCGTTGTTTATTCAGGCACTCAAACACAGCTCCAGTCCTCCCACCTCCCCGGACTACGCCGCGTGGCTTTTGACCCACGAGGCTTCGCTGACAGCTGCTGGGTTATGTCCATGTGTGTGAAAGCAGAGAATTCAAGGAAGATGTTTTACTGGGAAGAAGATGAAAAAAAAAAAAAGGTTAGTGAGTGTGATCGTGGATTTAGGTTTTTATGTTTGTGTTTTTTTCAAAGCTCGATGCAGCTCCTGCAAACTGACAGTAAAAACATAAAAAAAAACCAAAAACTGAGCAGTTACAGGGTACGATTTGAAAGTGAACATGAATTGTTTAACTGTTCTGCTTGTGTTTTATGGGGTTTAGAGGTTATCACAGTTACTACACTTAACTCTTGTATTTGTTGCAGACTTCAGGAAGCAAGCTGAGGCTGAGCCTTCATGTTAGATAAAGCATGTTTTATCTGTTTTACAAAAAAAGTAAAGTAATATAAAAGAAACTGTTTAATACTCTTTAGTTTTAGTATATAAAACACAGTCCCCTGCAGTTTTGTTCAGTGGGAATAAATATTGTCGAAGGAGATTATTGACATCCCTTTTTTCCTCACAAGTATTGATCTAATAAATCCCACCTGACAGCAAAAAGACAAACCTGTAAAGTTCCAACTCCCGCACTTGTGCACTTACTATTTTAAAGTGCACGAGTACATGGGAATGATAGGATCGTACACTTAAAGTACCCAGAAGGAAAACTCAAATCAAAAACTGAGAGTGGGCTGCTGAAAATTTCCCGGCTCACCGTTTTGTCAACGGAGCAGAAGTGGTTTGTTACAAATGTTTGTCAAAAAGACAAAAAGACCATGTTGCAGCTTTAATCTCTCGTTTTTAAAGAAGGTCAGCGATTACACACATAACAAAGAAACTGGGTTTGTTTTGCTTTAAATGCACACTACTACAGTCAAAAGTTTGGACACACTTTCCCATTCATTTGAATGAGAAGGTGTGTCCAAACTGTCCGAGTCAGAACCATTTCAAACATAGCAACACTGTTAATTTTTCATTTGTAGAGTCAATAGCTGCACTTATACATCCTCTCATGATTATAACCAAAGCCATTCAGAACATGGAGATAATATCATTGTTTCTTTAAACTACAGTCACAATCATTCCTAAACAAAGGAATCACATTATAAACTACAAACTAATAACAACAAATCCGTTATTGTCATTGCAAAATTGTACAATGACATTTTATGTGAAGCACACACATTTATATACAATATATATCATTAGAGATGAATTGTTCAAAGACTAAAGCAGTTGAATCAGCCAAGTGCTGTTCATAAATATGGATAAATAACAGCGTGTTAGTCGCAAGTGAATGAAAATACATTAATGTGATGGGGTCTTTAGTTGAGCGCAGTGTATTACACATAATTATTGCTTATCGTACATGATCGCATCTGCCTGGAATTGTTAATGTGCATTATTTGATAAAGTTCACTGCAATGAGGTCACGCGGAGAAAAAAAAACTAAGACGCTGTTTTTCAGACTGGAGGTCCAGGCTTTGAACGTCCTGTAGCGTCTGCCAGACAGTGGCAGCGAGAACAGATAATGGGAGGGGTGGGACTGATCTACGAGCATGCTCTTGGCCCTGTGGGGACAACGTGTCCTAAAGATGTCATCCAGAGTGGAGAGAGAGAGAGAGAGAGAGAGAGAGAGAGAGAGAGAGAGAGAGAGAGAGAGAGAGACACTGGAAATCACCCTTACAAAAGCAAACGTGTAATAATGTGTGAAATGATGCCAGAGCTTTTAAAGTTAGTCTCTAAAAGCTTGAACAAAACACAGAGAAATGATGAATTGAAAAGTGAAGCTCAGCACAAATTGAGATTACTTTTCATAGAGCAAATTAGAGAATGATGTGTGTAAACTCTTTTACATTTTTATGAACGAGGACTTTTGGACGTTTTGGAAGGCATTCTACTGATAAACTCCATGAATGGTGGAGATCTAAAAGAAACATTTTATGGTGGTTTTAACAAAAGTTGACACATTTCCTGAGGTCCATGATGCTTTTTAGTCAAAATACCACAGAGATGCGTTGCCAAAGCTCCCTTTTCAACAACATTTTTTCAGTTCTCTAAATGAAAGCAGGTTGAAGGGGGTGGGCTTGGCATCTAAACTCCACCCCCTTCGTCCCTGGGGAGTGTCTTTTGAAACTGTTGTTCATGCTTTGTGCTACCCACTTTAGAGGTACAGCAAAGAAAACAAGATGTGGGCGAAGTTAGAGATGACGTACTCTGATCTTGGTCTGGGACGTCACATTTAACTGCAAGCCTGACTATACACCGTCGTTCAATCTAAAACAAAGTGAAAGGTTTGCGTTATCACCATCCGCAGATAACATGATAAATTTTATTTTTTTTATACATTTTTTCCTTTAATGTCACCAAAATAGAACAAAGCACAAGAACTCATGGCGTGCAATAGTTGAGTTCAGTAGGGACAGCAGTGAGCAGCAGTCAGTCCACTAACTGTTGAACATGTTGAAGGGCTGAATTTCTTACACGTTGATTAAGTACGTAGCTAAGTTTTACTGGTAGTACACGGGAAATTATTTTTTTTAAATTTTGTTTTCATAATGTATACTGCAAAGTAGACTGTAAAACTCTCTAAGACGTAGTAGCCTTCAATTCTTACAGTCAGCCAATGTCGGCTTCTACATATTCTGCAGATGACTAAAGCAGACATAAATAAAAACAATAAACTCCCCAGTAAAATGTTCAATACATCCTTCATCAGTGATCAACAAGCCTGTCCAGAGAGATGAGAGAGAGGAGACAAGAGTATTTTTATCAAAGGGAAGCTGATGTAACGCCAGAGGAGGGAGCCTATATCTGGGTTCACTTTAACTCAGTTACCCCTGTGCGGGCTTCAGATTGGGCCTGGGAGCATCTGCTCTCATACATCACACAGCTGAGACCCAAACACTCCAGCTTCAAGCCTTCGGACCAAAGCAACCAGGCGTTTGATACAAGAGCTGTGACTTGGCCTGCCACACAGTGCTGATTTATCCATCTTGTAGTAAAAAACACTCATGAACACCCACTACACTGTTAAAAGCCCCTCATCCACATTCAGAAGCATTCATCTCTGTGTGTCCGTCCGTGCTTGGCCAATGTTTTGCTTTCACTGTCTAAGAAAAAAAAACATTAAAAAAAACTCTATCAGCGAATACATCCAAACATACAACTTGTGTTCCTTTTTAGGGGATATGAGAGGAAACCTTGGCAGGGCCACAGTTTTCCATGAAGTCAGTAGGCAAGGCATTCCAAGAGGAGTTGAGATATCTGGGAGGCTTAGCTAATTAAATAAACCATATGATTTATGTACCTGATATACAGTTGATATGAACCTGTTTTAAAATTTACAACACAGCTGGACTGAATGGTTGCCTGCATGTTCACATACTGTACACAAACATAGGAGGAGGAGTAGAAAGAGCCAGAGAAGAGGACAGAAGAGGACAGCAGGAAGAAAATATAAACCACAGTGAGGCGTTACCTTGTAAGATTAAGAAATACGAACTAAAGAGTCAAAGTATTTTTGGCTACAAACTGCATCTCACGCGCTTCCACGTTGCAGTAAATATGAGAAAGGATCCATTAAAATGGAAACGCTTGATATTTGAAACTTAATTTAGCTGATAAGTCTTAATTTGTAGCCGTTGCTAATGTAGGAAATCCGACGTGGGATTTCTTTCCAGGCTTTTATGAGGTCATCTCAAACAGACGTATCTGTTTCAAGCGCTCCATTTAGGCGTGTGTGTGTGTGTGTGTGTGTGTGTGTAAGCGTGCCTGTTTGCAGAAGATAAGAGAAAAAAACTGAAGACACAGAAAGAATTTGTTTGGACATAGTGGTGTTTAACGCTGGAGACGGTGACATTTGAACTTTCAGTAAGTCCCGCCCCCTTAGGTACTGTTGCCAAGTCGGACAATCCCATTGGCATTGTTTACAGTCTTAGAATAGCATTTCATGTGTGAGAACCTTGTCTCGAGGTGGTTGGTAAACGTAACTTTACAGCTGCAAGCATGGCGAGGAGAAACATCAGGTAGGGTGTGAGAGATGACTACCTCTTTCTTCTTAAATAGACCAATGGACGCAGTCGAGTCCATGCAGGGGGAGAGCAGCCCCACAGCCCAGGGTTTCATAAATAAAAATACATGTGGAAAACGCTCTTTGTACCTATAGACAGCTCAGTGAGTTGAGCAGGTGCACTATATGCAGAGGCTACAGGCGGCGCAGGTTCGAGTCCCAGTCTGTTGCTCTTTAAAGAGTCTTGTCCGCCCTCTCTCTCAATACTGTGGCCACGTTCAAAAAAAAAAAGGCTGCCAGAGCCACAAAAGACCTTTTATAACAATTTTTTTTAAAAGTGTGTGATTTCGTAAGTGATTAAATGTTGATGGATCGTTTGGGAGTCTGAGGATCAAAAGTGATTGAAAATCTTTAAACTGTGGCTAAGAAAGTCAGTCAGTAGAAATTAAATTTAACAGTTGGACTTTGTAATAGAAGTCAGTTAACAGAGGCATCAACTGATTATAAAATATAGACGTAGCCACTGTGATGATTGTGAATTCAATTGTAAAATCCCATTCAGAAGCGTTAGCTTGGGCATCGTGATCCTGGTCTTCGTGGTGCCAGAAGTGACCTTATTGGACAAGAGGTGGCTAGAGTTTCACGTTCATTGGTTTTGGTTGGGTCCTTTGCTCCTGTCTCTTGGTTTTTGGATTGTAACCTTCCGTATCTCATTTTGTTTGCTCGTTGTCTCGTTTTGAAGATATATTTTCTGGTATTTCTTTCCTTTGGTCCTGACCTGCCACTACTGTTTTGAATCTGGTGATTTCACCGCTGCTCCAGTCCCACCACATACACGTCAAGCATGCTGTTATCATTTTCCATCTATCCAAACTCCTTCACTTGTTATTTGTCCTTGTTTTTTGAAGAGATTCTCCATGTTATTGCAATATTTAGTTGTTGTTTTTTTACAGCTGGACAACAGCTGCTCTAGGTTTTTTCTTTCCTAGTTTTTTTTTTTCTTTCAAATGCCTCCCCTGTTCTGTATTTGGGTGCTCATTCAGCGTCACGTAAGACAGAGTGACACTTGAAATAAGACAAAAATACCTCTCTTTGAGGTTGTGTGAAAGACAGTGTTCCCACTGGCATGGGGCTGCATGCCAAACCTTGGAAGGGGACAACGGCTCCACCTCCTGAGCCACCGTCAGGTAGATGCTAATTTTGTCTCGTTGCAAATGGTGATAAAACGGCATGAAATGACACATGGAAACAATTCTCAAAGTGAAAAAGTCTTATTTGTGGGTCATTGGTGGGATTTGTAACACCAACGAAAGAAGAAAGAAAGAAAGAAAGAACAAGAAAGAAAGAAAGAAAGAAAGACAAGAAAGAAAGAAAGAAAGAAAGAAAGAAAGAAAGAAAGAAAGAAAGAAAGAAAGAAAGAAAGAAAGAAAGAAAGAAAACTTCCAGTCTGACAAATATATTTTAAAAGGGTTGTTCTTACAAATGCAAACTGCAGCTGATGCTGAATTCAACTATATCCCTCCGAATGGAAAAATAAAACCACATTGGGAAGCACAGACTTATGCAATAATTAGTTCCAGGTGTCGCTGCTGATGATGGCATGAGGATGACAAGGACCTTTTTCTGTGGAATATATAAAGATTGTGCACAGGCACACTTACATCTCGGCTAGGATGTCGGCCGAGTGTGAATGAGGTGATGATTGCTAAAATTCACATGCCATTGACTGATTTTGAGCCATTTGCATGACAGTGATTTACATTCGTTGCATGTGACAGTAAAGAAGCAGCTGCACTCTGCAACGAAATAAATATATTATTCTTGACATATAAGAGGCGGCCTCTCTGGTCACCCATGTGAGAAAATGCTCAACAGACCTGTGTAATTGAAAACAAAGGACGTGTAGACCAGCTACAGTGTGACATGGTTATGTCCCTCATATTTTTAGCTCTTTCATCTGTAACTACTGCTACCGTGCTATTATGACAACCGTTGATTTGTCACAGCCCAGCTCAAAGGCAGGACAACGGGCAGAAGCCACACATAGCATTTAAAATACAAATCTATTTAATACAAACTGCAAAACAAAACTAACACAAGAATTAAACTATACTGAAAAAGAAAACAAGCCCGGGATAACTGATGGCTGCAGCTTAAATATCCAGCAGCCCGTTAATTTAACTCAGGTGGAACCAGTTTGCCATCTTAGATCGGAGGACAGCCTCAGGAAGAACCAAAGCGTTGTCACACGCCCCCTCGATAAAAAGACCTACCATCTCATCAACCTCTAATTGGGATTTTAAAAAGACAAAGGAAAACAGAAAAGTCAACACCATCACCATCCTGTTACAGCACCCACATCCACATTACCTACATCAACCTGCAGAAGAAACGGGACACCTGAGCAGCAGGAACGGGAACTGAACATATCTGTTCCTTTACTTCATCAAAAGCTGCTTGACTTCTCTCCAGCCTGAAGCAAAGCAGTCAATGGTGCCACAACTGTTGAAAGGTCTTTACAAAAACACCTATAGTAACCAGCCAAACCAAGGAATCTCATAAGTTCAGGTTTGGTTGCAGGAATAGGATAAGCCTTGAGAGCAGCGCCCTTGGCCTCAACAGGCCGAACTTTCCCTTGACCCACTACTTTATCCAGATTGACTGTGGCTTTAGCAAAGTCACATTTGGCCAGACTGGCCCAAACCAGCTTGGTCAAAGAACACCTTGATATGACCAAGGTGCTCTTCTCAGGTATCACTGTACACAACATCATCCAAATATACTGCACAGCCATGTAAATGCGACAAAACAGTATCCTCTGAAACGTAGCCGGTGCATTTCGGAGACCAAACGGTATGACGGTATGAAGTCCAGAGGGAGTAATAAATAACAGCTCTCCTTAGCTCTTTTTGATAGAGGAACCTGCCAATTCCCTTTAAAGCGATCAAACTCTACCGCTCCCACCTGGTCAACATGATTCTCCATTGTGGGAAGGAGATAAACGCCAGGCTTTGTAACAATATTTATGTTACAGAAGTAAGTGCAAAGTCCAAATGTAGAATCTGGCTTCTTCACCAAAAGAGATGGAGATGACCAAGATAAGGAAAAGTACTCAGCAATACCAGTTTCCACCCTTCATCCTCTACTAACTGGGCTCGAGATAGTACATCTGAGAAAAGGGATGGATAAGACTGAATGACGTTAACCACTTGTTCTTGATTTTCTCATCCAAATGAGCCAAGGCCACTGACAATTTTGGCAAAGCCTCTAAATTTTTAAGCCATCACCAAATGCATCCTCCTCACTGTGAACTTAAGTTGGCAGGGGTAGCCAAAAGAACAGGATTTTCACTCACGTCCCATTTTTAGACACTTCAGTAGATAAGCGGGGATAGTATGGTCTTAGTTACTTCACATGGCGTATCCTAGTAGGTTTCCTTTTCCTAGGCACCTCAACCAAATGGTTCTGTTCTGACACACGTCAAACTATAAAACAAGGCCTGAAATGGAGATTCAGTACTATAACCTAATCTCCCGGACTATGGTCTCTTCTCTCAGCGCGGCGATCATACAATGTCTTCATCCTTTTTCTGAGAGAGTTCCAAACTTCTCCTTAGCTGATTCACCAACCATGTAAAGCCTCTCCCGCAACCCATTTAAATAATTGATCAGATTCCGTGGTAGCTCTGAAGACGTCCTCTGATCTTTCAATATATTTTATTATTAATCTGTCTTAACTTTCCCTCTCATTTTTGTTCAAACTAAGTCAGTTCATCCTTCTTTCTGTTTTTGACCCATCCGCCGTTCATTTAAAGACCTGTATTTGCTGTTTGCAGCCTGCACCGGCCGTTGCCATCTTACTCCACAAAGACACGTGCACATGCTCTGCCTGCAGGTAAACTTGTTTGGCTGCTGCAGGGAGCAGATGTTGTCCCAAACTGACCTGCACTGGTGTAACACGCAAACAGTAGTCTGCACAGCAAAAAAGAATATAAGAACAAATAAAACAAACTTTGAGTTAAATGAGATTATAGAAGAACACACAAACATAGAATAATAAGCAATTGTGCTTGATTACGCATCGAATGTCAATAGAAAAATCTGAAATGTGTATATAGTAATTTAATATACCTCCTTTTCTATTGCTTTATCCAGCTCTACTCCAGAGAGGGGGAGGTTTCAGGGGTAAAGTTTGATCAATTAATTGGTCCAAATGTTAAATATACATATATCTCCAGATCGTTTTACATTTTGTGATTTATTTTCAAATAAAGTCTTTCCTCAGTACAACATGAGAATGTTTAGTTTTCTTAATATGGAAAGAGTAAATCGTCTTTGTGTCTTTTATCTGAAAGGAACAAAGTAAACATTCCCACTCAGACAGAGTGGCTTCATTTGTTGGAGTGGGTGACTGCTGGCGGCAGTTTTTTATTGATAGTACAGACAGGGGACTGCAAAAGCTAGGCCGTGGGTCCTAAAAGTACCAAATATTCGTTCATTTTTCATTCATTCATTTCATCTTTTTTGTGGAAAAGTACCTGGCTTCTGTATTAAAGGATTTCCTTCTCGTTATAAAGGCCTTAAAGCATTCACAGATATCTATTATTCCTTTTAAACAATACAAGGTATAAATCAAATCTTTAATGACAACTACTTTCTGTAAGAAAGTAGTCTCTTTGTGGCCATCCAGGTCTTCCTGTCACCTTGGATGAGGTGGCCACCGCCTCAGGCTTCCCATATGGCCGGAGCAGACAGGCAGGGAGCTCCACTTGCACTCAATCTGCAGGTTCCCCTCATCAGATCTCACTGTACCAGAAAATGCATCTGTGGCATTTATTGTAACCTACTTGGAGAGCTTGGGCGAGGAGCCTGGGAGCTTCAGCGTGATTCTGGACAATCAAGTACAAACATTAATACAATACTATTATGTACGCAATCACTTATGTGTCGAGTGAAGCTGTTCATTTCTGTGATGCATTAACTTTGTCTTATGAAACAAACAGAAATAGTCGAGTTCAAGGAGTCAAAGTCCTCACCTGATAAACCATTAAGATGACAAAGATGTACAAAGCAAAAAAAAAAATATGCAAGAAGACATTCTCGTCTCATGATGTGGTACCAACAGCAATTATTCATTACATCACTGGCTTCCATGCCAGAGATCATCAAAGTGACATCCAACACACCCCATTTTCCTACTTCGCTTGTTGCTGGTCTCTCCTATTTCCTGTCCCCTCAATCCCTAACAAGCGGAGGCAGAAGCTCGCCCTTGCCGAGTCTGCTGTGCTCTCACATAACACATATATTGGTTAGTGACTATAAAACACCGCGTTTGCTGTTTGTCAGCCTTCAATGAGGTGAAGAAGAAGAAACTAGAACTTCAAGGTGAGAATGGATGGAGCTGAGATGGTTGCTGAGTTTCTCTTTGCTGTTTGTTTACACAGTGGTGCTGGTGATGAAGGACAAGAGAAGACAAACTCAAAAGGGATATTGAGACAGCTGAACATCATCTTCTCACTAAAGTGTACCCAAGACATTAAAGACATTTCTCACTTTTCTGACGTGGAAGACAGTCACCAGAGTAAGCAAGGAAGACTAGGCTATTGTCACAATCACATCTTCATTTACTTCTTCGCGTTTCCCTTTGCTTGTATTTAAAAGCCTTTTCTTCAATAAACTAAACTGAGTGTTTGTTGCTGTAAATCTTTCCCTTAATCCTTCATCCAAAGCAGACCATGACAATAACGATATTTCTTTTTGTGCTTTAAAAGAACCAAAACTAAACCAGAAGTAAGGGTGCATATAGGGCCTCAGGTTGATAGTTATGAAAGACAAACAACGTAGTGTTGTTTCATAGGTCAGTTTTATATTTAAACTCTTCCATCATATAGCCTAGTTTTTGTCAAAAAAAAAAATGTATTATGTAGCTTTTGCAGCCTTATCTTTAATTAACATGCTTTGGAAACATTGGGCATCCAAGTTTTTGTAAACAGTAAACAAACCATCTTATCTAATCCATAATTTAACTACACGCAGTACAACAAGGTGCTGCTGCTGGTATGACCAGCACAGCAGGAATGCTTTGAATGCATCACTGGCTAATCATTTTGCTTCATTTCCCATCTGTGCAGGGCTTGATTGGAAATACTGTTGCATCATCACACATCACTATGTGGATGTGGAGCTGCCGCATATATCCCAACAGCTTGTACTGTATATTGCTTCGATGCAAGAAGAAAAAAAAAAACAGTTTAGTAACCACTGGTTTAGACTGATTTTTTACACAGGACACGGGCTTTGGATTAAACCCACACTCATAGACCCATGCTCTGTCCGGGGCCCTAAGGGGTAAACACAAGTTGGCCATCACTGTTATTGTCATTATCATTACACCCCGGTGTGTGACAGTTCACTTCATCCAGGTTGGCTTGTTGAGAGATTAAGCAGATGCTGGAAACAAATTGGGAAAACAAATTCTCCCGGGACACACCAAGTGAGCTATAGTCTCTTGGCACTGATGGTGTGAATCATTCCAGTGCTCAGAGCCAGTTGCAGCAGCACAAAGCTAATGCAACACCCGAGGAAGCAAATCGCTCAGCAAAGACCCCATCTCAGGTTGCAGAGAAGGTTTAGATGCGTCAGGAGCAAGCGTGTTACGACAAAAACACTTCAGGTTGTTATAAGAGAAACAAGAAACGGGTTTATGTTTCTCTGTGAAACATAAGCATACAGTTATTCACATCTCCACTCGAGTGTTTAGATGCTTTACACACAGCTGAGGAGCTGACATGAGTTTTTTTTTTCCCACATGTATGTACTGAGGCAGAAAAACTGAGGCTACTGAGGGACCACCGCCTCTGGGGGCTGACGGAGACAGCTCAGTGCTTTGGGTATAACAGCTGGATGACATTTCCGATACCACTTTAAGTTTTCATTTTGTACTACTCTCTCACAATTGCGGCTAAGCACAGTAGCTCTTATGTTTACCGAACCGGGTGAAGAGTTCAAACGCAGCGCACACTCGCCAATGCATTCGCAATGAGCTTCTTCCTGAAAATCAGCTTTCACATATTTAGACTTTTTTTCTACGAAACAAACACAATTCACAGCTGAACGCAGGCTGTAAAGTTATGTCTCTTAAGCATCATTGAGGGAATGTTTAGATATTTCTGCATAAATTGCTTAACGCAAAGGAAGTTTTATTAGTCAGTTTATGTAAAATGGTTAGCACGGCTTTTTGAGTTTAATGCCGTTATGGCCGATGAGCTCCAACCGCCTGATCAACTGTTGCTTTACAAATGATAATAGGACTAAGGCTTTGAATGAAGAGCTGCCAGAAGGTAGTCAAATTAGAGTTTCATACAGAGACAAATATTGTAAAATTAGAAAATGTTTAAGTCATGTGCTCCAACTACAGACTGGGAAAATGTCACAACTTAGGGATGTAGGCCCCAAATGCAGGAGTCTGAGGCAGCAGGAGTTCCAAAGCAAAAGTATTTAACAAAAACTGCTGCATAGGCAGGTAGCCAAAAGAAATCCTTAACTTGAGAAATAAAAAACACAAACACCAGCTAGGGGGTGAACCAAACAGAAACCAGAGAAGGAACCAGTCTGGATAAAAACAGCATGGCCCAGCCAGAAGGATGGGGCAGACATGACAAGATATACTCACAGGACTGATGAGACACAGGTGCAAACAATCAGATGACAGATGGGAACAAGGGAAGTTATAACAGAACTGAAACACAAGACACAGGCTTTCAAAATACAACAGGACCATATATAAAGCCAAACTGTGACAGAGAAACAGAACTGGTTGAACCCAATTGGTTGAAAAATGTCCAATTAACCCGAGTTACCACAAACTATCTATTTTAGAAGGCTACCCTACTGTCAATAAAGGCAAAATGATGAGGATGAGAGGTCAGGGTCACTGCCTCCCGAGAAGTGAAATATGTATCTCCTTTTTGTGTCTATTGACAGTTGTATATCAGACATTTGGAAGTCGACTGGTAAGGTTTTAAGATGATGGCGATGTCCAAGTACAAACAGTCCTTTTTTTTTGCATGTAGTTAAAATTGCATTGATTTGTCTGTAGAGACCATATCCACACTATCATTTCAGAGAAAATACTTGTTTTTTCTTTTGGAGGTTTATTTCATGCCTTCATCACATTTGTGTGTTTTGCAGATAAACAGATAAGTAATATGCTTTAGACACGGTGATAAGGTCTTTTGCAACACAGCCTTGGACTGTTTGTAAAACTGGCAAAAAAAAACATTTTTTTCCAACTTGAATTTTTTATGTATTAAAAGTAAACCATTTCCTCGCAAAGCCTAAACCAAAGGAAAGGCGTTGTTCAAGTCTATGATTATCAACAACTAAATAAACTACCACAGCTATGCAGATGACTCACAGATATATATTACAATGTCACTAGGAGGCCGAAGTGTTATGGTTTGGGTTTCCTGTAGGGTTTTGAGTTTACTTTGTTTTATTTGGTTACTTAGTTTTGAGCTTGTTTGACGTGTCTCCTGTTTTATTTTGAAAATCTGGGTCCTTGTGTTTAGTTTGAGTTTGACTTCCCTGACTCTTATCTGTCCTGATTGTTTGCACCTGTGTCTCGTCAGCCCCAGTCTGTATATTTTGTCTTGTCTTTCCCTTCCTTCTTGCTGGTCTGTACTGTTTGCACCACGATTATGGTTTGTGTGTGTGGGGTTGTCAAGGCTGTATTCTTTGTTTGTACTCTTTAGTATTCTGCTCAGCAGTGCTTTTAGTTCAATAAAAGACCATTGTTTTGGATTTCCTGCTGTCTCAGTCTCCTGTACTTGGGTCCTGTTCCACGCATCATACAACACTGAGGGCCTGTACAGGCTCCTGGTAAATGCATTGAGGAGATTAACAACTGGATGTGCCGGAACAAAAACAAAGCTGAGGTAATTGTCTTTGGAGCCAAAGAGCTCACTGGTCATAACAAAGCTTAAATCTATATGCCTAAAAACCACCAACCAGACAAGAAATCTGGGTGTAGTGATGGACTCAGTCCTAAATTTGGGAAAAAGACTATAATGCAGTAACAAAGTCAGCCTACTATCACCTAAAGAATATATCCAAGGATAATAGTTTTTATGTCTCAGCAGGACCTGAAAAAACTAGTCTATGCCTTCATCTTTAGTTGCTGAGTATTATAACAGCATCTTTGCAGGTCTACTTAAACAATCGGACAGTGCGGCTCATTCAGAACTCTGCTGCTTGAGTCCTCACTAAGACTGAAAAAGTGGACCACATCAGTCCAGCTCTGAGGTCTTTACACTGGCTGCTTGTCTGTTAAAGTTGTGATGCTGGTCTATAAAGCTCTGAATGGTCAAAATACATCAGTAACCGGATGAATGTAAAGTGCAATTATGAAATTTTGGAGAACGGGTAGGATTAAATCAGTTTTACTCCTTCCTACCCCTGTTAAACAGGATATATGTGATATGTGTATTGCTATGTGTGTGCATGTGTACAGGTATGTATATATAGATAGGTGTGTGCACATTGGGTATAGATTCATTTTATAAATGTATTTAGTTTACATAAATTGATAACAGGTCCATTTATTTATATAGATTTATTCAAAAGGGGTTCTATATATTCAAATGTGTGTCCATCCATCCATCCATCCATCCATCCATCCATCCATCCATTCCATTTTCTATGCCTGCTTCCTCCTTTGCAGGGTCACGGGGGTCTGCCGGAGCCTATCTCGACTCATTACAGGCGAGATGCAGGGGTCCACCCTGGACAGGTCGTCAGTCTATCTCAGGGCCACAAACAACCATTCACGCTCACACTCACACCTACGGGCAATTTAGAATAACCACTCAACTTAGTATGCATGTTTTTGGACTGTGAGAGGAAGGCGGAGTACCCGGAGGGAACCCACGCAAGCACAGGGAGAACATGCAAACTCCACACAGAAAGAATCGAACCAAGGACCTTCTTGCTGTGAGGCAACAGTGCTAAACACTAAGCCACCGTGAGTGCACATGTATGTATATTTCTTTGTTTATAAATTCATAGATTCTTTCTTTCTTTTGGTTTAAACTTTAAATCACTACTATGTGATGTTTTAATGTCTCTGTAAAGTGCTTTGAATCACCATGTTATTGAATCGTGCTATACAAATAATCTTGCCTTGCCTTAACTACTGTAGTGGAAGTTGTTCTAAAAACAGTTGTAATCTGAGGGAATATTTGTAATCTTTTACAAAGTGTCGTCTAGCGGTCAGCGATCTTACATAACTATTACCGGTACAAACCAGACAAAGTATGTTCCAGCTCCTGTCCCGGACATCTGAGCATCACTTACGATGGTACTATCACACATCAGCAACAATGATACTGTCTCACTGAGATACTTCATGGCAGAAGAGACTGAGAGTAATGATGCAAGAGTAAATGAGAGAGTGACCAAAGAAAAGTATCCTAGCTATCGTCTTAACCTCCACCGCTTATCGGGGGACCTGAGGTGCTAAAAGTTACAAAGCTTAACGTTAGTAAACCAGATTATTAACTGCCTTTGCACCAGCATTGTTCTTTGAGTCACATCCAAACTGTTTCCAATTCCTTTCCTTTTCAGGTCACGAGAGAAGAAACAGTGACACAGCTTTGTTGAGGAGACAGCTCATTGCCAGTTTCACGCTCCATAAAGGGTCACACTAACACATCTCATATCCTTTTTAGACTCAATAAGAGACAAACTAATTATCTTTGCTATGTTAACCCCCGATAAGCCTTCTTATAGTCAGTAAAGAAATGAATGATACAAATAGCACTGATGGACATCGATAATAAACCAATCCATCTAACAAGTACTGTTTTTCCACTGCCTCATAATTATTATTATTCTGTGTCACAGGACTCCACAGTTGTCCATAACAACATTAAAAACTCAGTGATACACTGAGTTGTGTTAGCTGCTATTTTCCTTCGCACATGCACACTAGTTTTAAATCCCAATGCATTCACTTGTCCATTAAATCTAAATTCATTTACTGCTGACAGTTTTCATCAGATGCGTTCTTTGTGCATTGTTGAGTGTTTGTCTGAAGCAGCAAATTACAAATGTGTTTAATAAATCACTTTTACTTCATGTTCATTCTCCGTCCGTCCGTCCGTCCATCCAGACCTCTCCCTCACCAGCCACCCTCTCTTCCAGGGCAATACTGGGGTATTAACAGACCAGCCGAGAAATGAAACCCCTACACATGTGTTCTGTATCTCCAACCACTTGAAGATGTCCAAAACCCCCGGGCAGATGTCCAGGAGTTGTCATAAGCAGATACCAGAATCACCTCGACTGTGGAAGAACAGTGACTCTACTCCAAGTCCTCCCCAAAAGGATTAGATTCTCACCCTGTCTTCTGTCTCTAAGGGAGAATCCAGCCACCCCGTGGAGGAAACTTATTTCGGCCACTTGTATCCACAATCTTATTGTTTCAGTCATAGTTTGTGACCATACGAAAGAGCAGGAACGTAGATCAGCCAGTAAATAGAGACTTTTGGCTTATGGCTCAACTCTCTCTCCAGCATAAAAAACTAGTACAGACTCCGGCTGCCGATCTCCCACTTCATTCTTCCCCCACTTGTGAACAAGACCCTCAGATACTTAAACTTCTCCACTTGAGGCAACCTGTGCGTCGATGTAACCCTGACTATATCTAGTTGGTACCTCCTAACATCATGCCCAACCTCAGGTTTATTCCAGACAAGAGAAGGGAAATTCCATAAGAGCCAGTTTTGGGATTGAGAGTCAGAACGCCAAGACCCATGCCTTTAGCCATTATCCATCCCATATGGTACCCAACTCGACCTTCCTACAGATGTTCACATGATGGCTCTTGGGTTGATCCCGGCCGTCAGCCTGTTGTTCAGTCAGTAGCACCTCGACAGATGTGTGTAGTTGAACCACCCTGTATTACTATGGCTTGTCAGAGTCATTGTCATGATTTTTCTTTACTTCCCCTGACAGACGTATGTATGAGATGCTGGTGTCACTTCAATCAAGGTGTGAATAATGATGAAACTGCCTGGGGTAGATGTCAGAGCAGCATCACATGTGGCTGACAAATGATGGTGAAACACTTGACTGCCGTTTAGAAAGAGGTTGTCTCTAATTAGGCGTAGATGGATGATGTTTTACTTCTCTATAAACCCACCAAACATCTCCATCCATTATGGGAACATTATGTTTTAAAATAAGTGTCCCTTATCTTGGAGATCAGATGAGACCGTGACTCATCACTGCTTACAGTTAAGTGCATTTTCCCAAAATAGCATAATTTTGAACATCCTTTAATATAAAATTGATATTGTTGCAAATCCATGATGCTGATGGAGTTGTAGCGGATGTTTAGAGTCTGGTGCACTGGGCCTCATCTCAGTTCATCTCAAATTTCCACTGGAACGATTAAGACATTAATCAAACAGCTGTGGCCAACCTTCACTTAAAGCTCGGGGTTGTGAAAGAGGGAGGGACACATTTCAGTACTGCTGGACGTGAGATTATAGACATCGTCCTCTCAGAGGCCAAAAAATAGGACTTTAAAATAGGACAGTAGAGTGGTGTAGACATCTAAAAACATCTCTCCTGAAACTGGAAATATCCTTATTACAAAAAAAACCTACTACCTACTTTACTAACACTGAGCCAAATTTAGACTTTGTTTTTACTACTTTGTTTTGTGTTTTTTTAATCTTTCTCAATACTATATAGACTATTTCACTGGAAAGTTACGTCCTCTTACATAAAAGCCGACTATACATCTTAGTTGGAGGTTTGACTTTTTTATTGTAGTGCGAGCTCTGGCTTCTTACGTAGTGATGCATAGCAAATTATTAACCAGGAGAGTGTCCTCGCTCATTCTTGGCAACAAATGGAAGTGCAAATCCAGCTTGCCAATACAAGAAAAGAAATAGAAAATAACTTGGGCAGTAGCCGTGTATTTGGGGTTTTATTGATCATTAAGTTTTTCCTGTATGTCTCACAATATGTTTGATACTGTACATGTCTAGTATCTTTGTTAGAATTACATTCCAAAGTAAACAAATCAGTAGACTGTTTGTTTGTTGCAGCTTCTCAAATTTGTGTGAGACTCTTGTCATAGGTAAACAAATCCTTTGGTTTTTCAATTGAAACCCAGAGAGGTCTGATGACTCCTCTTCGTTGCTTAAAAAGGTTCTGCCAACCTGGAAGTGATCGGAAGTTATCTGCTGCAACTGTTTTTGCAGTCATGAGTTTAGTTAGTGGTAATACAAACGTTTGCGACCAAGGTAAATGTATTTTTCCCTTATTTTCACTTATGTACTTGTATTTAAATCTTTTAATCTACTGAATCTCTATTTTTATGACAGCAGATAAGGGTTTCTCTTCGTTCTGAGAGGATGCTGATTGTCACCATTTCTAAGCAAGAAGGTGAATTAATTTTCTCAGAAGGGCAGAGATGCATTGCAGCTTCACATAAACCACCTGCACAGATGATTAAACGCTGCTACCATTTTGAGGAACAGCCGGGTGCAGTGAAAGTGGACACGCTAAAAAGAACAATGTCAAGCCACTGATGTAAGGATTTACACAAATGGCAGCCTATCAGGAGAATATTAAAAAGCTTTGTTCAAATAATGTGGAGCTGGTCACTTCCACCAGGACGCAGAAAGAGGACAGACACATTTATCTCCTCATGGTGAATGATGCCTGTGGCGCAGGATAATCAGCATTTGTGGACAATCCGCACAGGCCACAGAGTGAAGACAGATCATTATAAATCGACATCTACATCACTGCAAGGAGTCAAGGGAATTTAAATGGAGACGCCTGTCTTTTGTCGGTATAAGTGCATTTCACCAGAACATCGAATAAGTCAGCCAGTATGAAGTAAGAGATTCAACAGCCTTCAATCAAATCCTCGTTTTACCAAGAAGCACATGATGATGGAAATGCCACTTTGCGAATTAGGATTGATCCCAGGCTTAGACCTTATTATACTTCATGAAATAGTGTTTATGTTTTATGTAAAATTGGAGTAGTTAAAACACTTTTTGACTTGTAGTTACAGGAGGCTACATGGGTTGATGTGATTGTGTATGAAGAGTAAAACATCAAAAATGGTTGGGAACTTCCTCTTGAACAGAAACTTGTTGTCTGCAGTTTTTTCCAGCTACAGTTCCAGAACAGCTGCAACCCACACAGAGACCTTTATGCATAAGAAAACTTTTTTTGCACATTTCATCACGCAGGGATACACGAGTCATGCAAAGTGAGCTTTGTCATCCTTTCAGCTGTTTAAATTTTCAGGAACAGCCCCGTGGCAGCTCTGCCTCAAAAATGCTGAGTCCAAAGCTCTTGCATAATTATGAAATTGCTAACATGCACTAATGTCACAAACAGTTTGTCCCTTGACCTTTCCGTCTTTGAAACTTGTGTAATTTACAAAAATACATTTGCAAATCACTGCTTCTTCTGCTATGCAAAAGTGCAAGTGAAATGAATTTTTCTCTCTCTCTCTCTGTTTTTTTCCAGCTCAATGTCACATAACATCTCAGCGTATCTCCATGATGGGTTTGGAGGGCAGAGCCTCCGTGCAGACTGCAGCATTGTGTTATGCAAGGTAATTTGTTCTGTTTTGGTGCTTTTTTGTTCAAACATCCAGAAGAGTTATAATGACTTTATCCCCCAAATCACTTAAAACACAGGAACCGTTGCACAACAGGACAGAGATCAATTCATCTCCAGTTAAATTAAACAGTAAAGTGAAACTGTTCTGGCTGATGATAAACATTATTACGATGAATAAGTTCGATGATTCTGAACAGTTTGATTTACTAATTATTAACAGAAGATAGAAAATGTTTTATATACATTTTCAAAATGAACTTTATCTGAAGACGTTTCATGGAAATAAATGAACATGAATTAGTATTTTTGCAAGAGATCAGAAATAGATTTTCACTGCCATTTTTGACAACATAGCAAATAAAGAAATGTAACTATACACTGAAATAAAAGAAGAGTGAAATGATGGTCCCACTCAGGAATCGAATTGTTTTTTAGTTTAAAGTTCCTGCTGTCCCGGATCCTTTTGTTACTTCATTTAAAATATCGCGTGCCAACAATGACAAAAGCACAATCTGACTTTTCATTTTTGACATAGTGCCAAGAATACAATAACTTATATAATCACCACTGGTCACATGTCACAGACATGTGTTTATGGCAGTTCTGGCAGCTCCTTATTTTTTTTGTGATAATAACCACTTTTCAAAGATTTTGTTTCTGTTCTGACGCATTCATGGGGCTATATCAAAGGTATGTCTCTTACCTGAATAATGTTTTGTTTGGTTTTGTTTGTTTTTTTTTGCTTAAATCTAAACTTGAATACACATATGATCCCTTGTGTTTTATTCAGAGCACCATTTGGTATGCACAAAATGTGTTTGTCTAAATAGAAATTCTCTGACGTATAATAAAAACAAACCCAGTATTAAGTTAACATCCAATTCATGGCTTCAGAGTGTCCATGTGGTGTACATCTCCTGATGTCTGCAGAATGAGTGCACAAATTGCACATGCAGGAGGAAAGTAAACAGGACATGTGTTTTACTGCCTGGCCTTGTGTTTATACTGCAAATTCTCCTTCTTACTTTTTCCTGCCTGGCCAAGCACAATAAAAAAGCTGCTCTTTGCAAGGTCACCATCATGTTTGTGTCAGATATGCTAGTGAAGTTTGACTGCTTGTTGCTTGTTTTATCGTGGCGATGCAGTGGTACCATCACAATGGCACGTGTCTGCAAAAAAAAAAAAAGAATCTGGGTTGCACCTGTGACCATTTCTAGTAGAGAAAAAGATTGCAGTGACCTGTGCTAAACACTAAGGCTGAGATGCAGTGACAGTTCCCCAGCGAAATGTTGTCATAGGAGAATTTGTTTTGATAGAGGTGCTGCATAAACATTCAAGAACGTCGTTGTTAGTCAGCAAGCGTTACAAACACTTCTTTACAACCTTTTAATGAGAGAAGCATGAAGGCCTGTCAAAAACCTTTCCAGTCAAACCTTGCCATTACCGTTCTACGAAGGTGCATTTAAAAACAAAACTGGAACGTTCCCTCCAATTCGCAGACAGCATCACATACTGCAGACAAATGCAGAGAGGAGCCTCAATGTGTCAGCTCTCCACTTGTTCAAAGTAGCAAAATGCATATCTGCATCGCAGTCCAGTACAAGCCGATTCGTTCATAAACCTGACTCGTAAACAAGAAGCAAAAATAAAGAAAAAGTAAGGTAAGCCAAAGAAATAAAAGATAAAGCAGCTACCCCGCAAAAATCTCCATCTCAGTGCTTCGAATTTTAAAGGCACGTTATGTAAGTATAACACTCCAGGCCAAGTGGGGGCAGCATATCACAAGAAGGTTTGTCTGTCAGTCCCTGGGATGAGACACATTAAGATGAAGAGAGTGCAACAGCCCTTACCTTTCTCCTCTCCCACCAAACGTTACTCTACAATGCATACTCTGTTTTCATGACAGCAAATGTGGAGATGAGGTTACAACTTTAGTGCAAATATCTACATAGGTCAGCAAGGAAGGTTTAAGCAATTCACAAGTCTTCAAGTACTTTCCAAGGTTGTCATCCTTCATCCGTCCTATTTCGTTTCTTTATTTGCTAAAAGTAGTTTGCATCAGGACAAACAACTAAAGTTGACTCTCATTTTCCATCACTGCTTATTACTGCTACTTCATTTATTCCAGATGTGATTTAATTTAAAGGATTCTCTTCATTTTTTTTTCTTTATTCTTGTTTTCTTGTTGTTTTTTTTTTTGTTGCTTTCAATGTCAACAGACTGCTGTGCCGTTCAGACTAACACAGCCCACTGTCTTGTAATCAGGAGTCTTGAAGTTGTTTTGATCTTCACACTGAGTGACCCTTGAGCAACTAGGGGTCTCACACTAGACAATCTGAAGGTGACCTGACATGAAAACACTGAAAAATCCATGGACCAAGCAGACGCCCGCTGGTGTTGAATATTTATTCAGCGGGGTGCGGGGTAGAAACATTTCTTTGCTTGTGCACCAAAAGAGCAGTTTTCATCGCGCCCACAAATCTGATTAATACATGAATACGTGGCAATCAACCAAGCAGCAGCATAATGCACACCACAAATGCTTCTAACATTTCTGTACTGGATGAGAAAACATGTTCATCTGTATTTAGTTTAACAGATTTTCTTTAACTAATTAAAAATTAACAGCTTAAATAATTTAATTTGTACAGGATATAGGGAAACGCACTGTATGTGTGTTGTGTGTTTAGACAGTAAAATGCTAAAAATTTACTTATTTCTTTGTTGTCCAAAAACTAAGCAACACAGTTGTTCTTTTTTTTAGCACGCACCACAAAGCCCCTCACATAAAAGCCTCTTGATCCTCTCACAAGAAAAGCTACTGCATTTGACTTCCAAGTGTCACATCTCTTTCATTTCAGCTGTAGATTTATCTGTTTTGTCTTATCTTTTCAGCACCGCCACACTTACCGCTCTCCTCTGAGAGGAACTGAAGTATCTGTCTCCAGTGGTCTGATGATGATGAAGCCCATGTGGAATAGCTGGTGAGGGTTACATTCTGTCTGCACTCAGCCACTTACTGCACAAACCTCTTAAGCTGACTTAATAATAATGATGTTGCTAATGTAAGTAATTACCATTAACAATTCAGGATGTGCCCTCATTATGCAACACCAGAAAATGGACTGCCAAATCAAAGTCGCTGCCAGCAATGAAAATAGGGAGAAGATCAGATATTTTATTCATTGTCAGTCCACATATAGAAATATTAGACTCACTGACCCAGGGGGGGTTTGGAGAGTAAGCCAGCTTTTTTTTTTTTTCGGCATCAGTCTGTGTCACATTTGACTACATTAAACTGCCCATTACATCAACAATTCATGTACTGGTGGCGACAGGGCACCTAAATCGAGATTTTTTTTTTTTTGGTTGCTGCAGCTTTACCTCTACATGGATGTCAGCTCAAACAGACTGAGCCTCCTAGATGCATTTACCTTGTGCTTGACAGACAAGAGATGAGATGTTGAATTCCTCAAAGAAATGAGTATGTGAGTGTGTGTATGTGTATATATATATATATATATCCCATTCCACATGCTCTAAAGGAGCGCTACTATCAGCGATGCAGGCTATGATTTCCGAAAAGCATTTCAGAATATCAATTTCTGACAGCTTCCCACTTTGTCTCAGTCCATTTTAAACGAGCTTTGGCACAGAGAAGACAGCAACGTTCACCTATTTGCTGTCCTGACCCGACTTGTTGGTGGATCTGTCGTTTTTCTTCTCCATCTTCACTAAATGTACTCGCAGCAAAATGTTTCTGGTCCAAATGTTCAAAATGAGTTGTGCCCCCCACCCCCTTTACTTTTGAGAAACTCTCCAAAATGCTCTTCAAAGTGTTTAATTTTAGTACAATTACAAAACAAAAAAAACAACAACAAAAAAAAAAAGATTTTTTTTTTTTTTTTTTTTTTGTTAACCACAACTATATAATCAAACTTTTCTGCCTGGAGTTGAAGACCACACAACAATACTGAACGTGTGCGTAATTCGGGAGTCCAACCCTTTCGTTTAGTTTCTGTAAACATTCTGAGGTATCATATTCCTCATTACATGAAGCCCGCTTTAGTGTAAGTCAACATGTGTTAAAAACAGAGCCACCTGGCCACAGAAAGCAGCACACCTGCTCCTCGAACATCGCATTCACATGTTCCTGTTCGCGTCACATGTCAAACACACATCAGATTACACACACAGATACGGCAGTTTATGTCCCCAGACTTGTCCTTTGTGCGCTATACATGATCATCACAATGACGAGACCATCTCCCCTGGAGGTGAGTGACTGTAATAGGAGGATGACTGTGATGCAAGGCCCCCAGAGCTCCAGACCGTTATCACATCCAGTTCCCTGATGCCGCTTTCTCACTCACAGCTTGCTCATTTTCCCCTCATCCCCTCATGGTGGGCCTCTTATCATTTCAATCAAATCCCCTGAAGTCGCTACCATCAGCCTCACCTTCCTTCTGTGCAAAGTGGGAACTGATTACTGATTGCAACATCTCTCTTCCTCTTCACATACGTTAAAATAAAAGAAGCTCGTCCCGGAGATGCCTTCATACATATGTAAACTGCTCATCAACCAGGACATGTCGGGGAAAAAAGACACTCACGTCTATTTTTTTAACAACTTTGAACTTTGTGTGTGTGTGTGTGTGTGTGTGTGTGTGTGTGTGTGTGTGTGTGTGTGTGTGTGTGTGTGTGTGTGTGTTTGTGTGTGTGTGTGTGTGTGTGTGTGTGTGTGTGTGTGTGTGTGTGTGTGTGTGTGTGTGTGTGTGTGTAACTACAACATATCTGCAGTGCGAGGCTCTGGTGTTATCATTAATACTTAATCGACAGGCTGAAACGCCACTCGCTGTGTTTTGTAGTATAGTCGAGGCTCACAATTGCAGAGTTAAACTTAGCGTACACATTGGTGTCCACATCTATTCGAGTTACGAGTCGCAGGTCATGAACGACAGCTGCACCTGTCACTATATACGCGAGGGAAGACGCAGACAGGAAAAGGAGATGAGATTGTCTTCCAAGCATGTGAGAGGGACGTGGAAGAGCAAGACAACACAAAGATAACACAAATCCACTTTTACATATAGAAATATGAATTTAGAAGTATTTTCCGCCAAAACACTACTGTAGATTTACTCCAAGACCCTGTTAGGATATCAGCTCTGCTCTGGAATCAGGACACATCATGATTGCTGAAATCACAATTACCCTCTGACAAAATTGGAGACTTTTCTCTTTCCTTAAATCTATCTTGAACTGGAAATACTCTCAGACAAAGCTCCTATCACAATAAAGCCGGGGAATTTACTACATCTGAATGAACACAGCATGAACATAAAAACAGTGGGCTAAAAAAAGGAGGAGGCTGTTGAATAAATTTTTAAAAAAGCCAAATGACAGGGTTATGTGGGGAGCAGAGATCAGTGTTGTTGTGCTGGCTGGATGGATGGAAGGACTTTTCTCTTTTCACCACTTTATGCAGCCGTCATTTTTACGACATTTTTCATTTCTTTTTTTTGACATAAGTTATAAAACACATCCCTCTGTAGCTTGTGTTATGAAGCACTGAGGCGTCAATAAGGCCAGAGAAGCTGATCCGTTGTAATTTTGTAGGTGTGAATTTGAAATACTTTCTTTAGATGCGATATACAGCGAAAAACGACAACAAAAAAAAAACCCCAACGTTGTCTATGCTCGAGTGTGTTTGTTTGGACGTCTGAGGTCGGTACCACTTCCGCTTCAGAAACCCCGATACGATCCACGTCTGGTACTTTATCTGGAGCCACCCAGGTTGGAAAATGATCTGACAGCCAGAGCTGAGTACCGTCATGTCACAGCCCTATCTCAGCGTGACATGATCTAACCTTCCCACTTTTGTCTTCACCCAGTATTAACATCAAATGTGGCTACATTTTATGGACATTTGTAAATGGAAATGAAAACTGTTTCATTCTTACTTTTTTACTTTTCCATAATTTTCAATGTATGTGACAGAGGAATGACAACATGACGAGTGTTTTCTTTGATACACTTTCTCGGTTTGCTTTGTGCTTGCAGGAGATGTGTGCTCTCTCACGTGGTGATAATAATAATAATAACACTTGTGTCCAAATCTCAGCTGCATGGTAGCTTGAAGCTGTAGGACAGATCTTAAATCTTAAAGGGGGGAAGAGAAAAAACCCTGCAGTGATGTATCGAATACTTGATAAAGAAGTAGTTGGATTGTCTGTCATATTTTTTTAAGTTATGACTGTTAAATGACAATTATTGTTTGTACATCTGGCCGGTATGACCAAAGCATTTCTGGTATTGCTTTAAATCTGCATTAGTACTTTTTTTTTTCAAGTTCATGTATATTGTAAGTTAACTTTTCAGCTTATAAGCAAAAACCAGCTTAAATATCAAGCTGTTAGAAAACAGCGTAACATCAACTTCATTGTGATTTTTTTTTTTTTAACGACCTGTTCAGTGTGAGTTCTTTTATTATTCGATGTCATATAGCTGAGTTCTCAGTTAACTGCAGGCGTCTCAGCAGCTTTGTTACCTAATATGTTATCACTAGATCCCAGAAGGTGTTTAATTGCTGCTGGGTTCGCAGCAGCCCCGGCGCAGATGGGAATTTAGAGATATGCACTAAAAACAGCTGCTTGCTACAACTTAAAATAAATAAATAAAAGTGCAGAGCATGAGAAATTGTGCAGTGAGGACTGGACAGAAGAAAAACAAGTAAAGCTGACAATAAACCTCCATAAAGTTGAGATGTGGATGATCATTATCGATACGTTTAACACTACAAGCAACCCTCTTAACACTGGCTGCAATGTTTTTTTTTTATTACTGTAATGTATTTTAACATTGATTGTCATATTATGTTATTTCCTACCATTTAAATCTAACTTTTCTGGAATTTAAAATGTCAGACTGAGGATGAGATAAAGCTGTAGGCAATAATTCACAGAATCTCACGGAGCATTGCCTCGAATAACAAACTCAGCTTATGAACAACAGTTTCATACCAGGAGAGAAGTCTGAACAAGTGACTTTACTTGACCTGTACAAGTTTGACTTTGAAGGTATAATTTTAATGCTTGGATTGGATGGAATCCTTAAAAAGAAAATCTGCTGATTCCTTCCTTGAAATGCATAACCACAAAAATTCAGGCTGACATGGAAAAGAAAGGACAGTGTGCAGGGGCCGTGAGCCTTGGCAACATGAAAGAAAAACACTGAAATAGTGTTATAGTACAAGTACCTGCAGTATTTTACTTTACTACAGCACTGGAGGTGATCTGTGTGGCCTAGTTGCCATCTGTAGCTACTCGGAACATTAAAAAAACAAAAATGTAAAAGGTACGTGACACAGTGTGTTGCATTGATTAAGAATTGTGCACATGCAAGGACTGTTAAGTCCAACAGGTGTGTACACCTGTAAGACTCTTTAATAGTATCTACAGAACATCAACGTGTCAAGAATGTGTCTTTAAGTTTCAATAAACGCCACTTTAATTAAGTAGAGAGTCAACTTGAGCTAAAACGTTCCTCCGGAGGAGCCGCTCTCTTACCTATGGTCGTGATCACAGTGATGGCGAAATAAAAGGAGCCCGCGAATGTCCACTGAACCCCGGCTTTGTGCGGCTTCAGCTGTAGCACCACCCTCTCCAGCTTGTCAAAGTCGTCCGTGGATAAGTTGAAAGCGCGGAGCAGGTCCCGTTTACTCTGGACCAGCCTCGCGTTCTGGGACTTCTCCTCCTGGGACTCCAACGCGTCGAAGATCGCGGCACCGACGATCAGGTAGGTAAAGGTGCAGATGATGAGGGCCAGGGTCCTCACGTTTTGCCTCTTCATGGTGGTGTCGGTGAGCGTTACGGGCGCAGGCGGAGTGACAGCGCGGGGCTGGAGGACGGAGAACTCGGCTGTCTCATGGCGGTGCTGCTCTGACGGAGCAGACGAGCTCTCTGATTGTTTTATGAGCGCAGGAGCTGTTCATTCAGCACCACCCCTCCCACCATCACACACCCACTTCACCATAACCCTCCCCCTCCACCCCCACCCGTCTATCTTTCTCTACATTGTCCCTGTAAGGTTTTACATTTTAAGGTAGAAAAATATGCTACACTCTAGTGTAACCATTACTTTAAAGTTGTGTTTTCTCCACCTGTCAGCCCGCTCAAGTTAAATACAGTATTTTACTACAGGCATAAAAGGGCTTCTGACATTTTCCACTGCTGAAGCCCAAAAGGGGGGAATTTGAAAGTGGCAAGTTATAGACAAGTGGCTTAGAGTCCACACAAGCAACTCTGGGTTGGGGGAAGTTAAAAGTAACAGCCATAATTGTATTTCTCATCACTTTCAACACCAAATTGTGTATGCTACTGTTATTTAGTAATCCCCAAGGAGAAATCTTCAGACTGATTTACGTACATGCTGTTTTCCTGTGGCGCATATGTGCAGCCAGTTCAGTTGATGTAATAATACATAATGAATTACTCTGTCAAGTGTGAGCTCATGAAACAGAGATGAAAACTAAAGACTAAAGTGTTTTTATTATTTACTTTGGAACCTACTTTGTATTGTCTGGAAAAACATATATCATGTGTACTGCCCGATTAAAAATGTGGTCACATGTCTTCATTGAACTTTTATAGTAATAAATACATTTACAAGAATATGTTCTCATTTTCAAGTTGTCTTTGTTAAACACGGCTGTAAGTCAGAAGAGCATTTGGTCTTGGTGTGCAATGAGCCGAGAAACAGGTTTGACCTCATTATGAAGGCTTTTTGTATTATTTTGAAATTCTTTGCTGTCTTAGTCAGCTTATATATTTTTTTTTTCTTGTCATTTACTGTGTTGGTGCTACACCCTGTTTCACCCTGGTTCTGTTGACAACGTCACGGTCCTGTTTCTGCCACCTGTGGTTGCAATCAGTCATCGCTGAGCCCGTTTATATACTAACCAGTTTCTGCTGCAACTAGCCTTCCAGCCTTGTTTCCCACATGCGTTTCCTAGTTAATCTATGACTTCACCCTTGCCTGTATAATTTACTCCTGGGTAGTTTGACTTTCCTGCGCTCCGTCAGTTTACCAGTAGCACTGATAACCCATGTCTGTCCTCTGCTCTGGTTGATAAACCTTGCCTTTTTGGATTTTACCTACGGCGTTTGGGTCCCCCACTACATGGAAATGTCACTCCCTGCTCTACCAACGGTGAAGACGCAGACAGATTCATAGAGATAATGGAGCTGACATTTGACAAATGTGCAGTGGGAACACAAGGGTGTGAAATAAATAAATAGGGAAGCTTAAAATGCACAACAGATTGGATGGATTGGAGTGTATAACAAACTTGGTTTTGGCTACTTTGATTGCACAAGACAGCGATGTGACATGGATACAATGATCAAAAGGCATTGATTGACGTTCGGAGCGCTGCTGACGTCCTTTATAGCTTCGCTTACTCCTACAGGACCAGGATTTGGTAAACAGTGACAATTAAAAAAATGTTTACAAAACCTCAGAGTTTCTGAACAACTTCCACGTCAGTTTCATTTGTCAGCTCTGAAGGTTACGACTGGGTGGAAATTTAATTTGGACGAGACACTGTTGAGAAATGGGTAGAATAAGAGGAATAAATGAATTTCACCTGAAGTCACTGTTAAGTTCCTCATAAAACTGCCAAATGTTCTCCAGCTGTTCCAGTTCCTCCAGTGTGAGGAATTTCTACTTTCCTCTGTTTAAAATTGTAGTAATTTCAAATACATGTAAAGGTATCACATGAAGCTTTAGGAGAATGTGAATGGCATTTCTAACAAAATTATTTAAGAAAATAGTTCAAGTTCACTGTAAATCCATGAAATGTGCTTAAAACAATCCCACACACATTTGGGCTCTCTGTAGTGGAACATAGAAATATAATTTTGGAAGCGCATATAAATCCCTGTGAGAAAACTTGGATTCCACTACAGCAACTTTGTTTTTCTGGCCACTGACCCACTTTATCAGAGAAACTGGGAGCAAGACCTCTTTTCTACTGTGCTGTGAGAGGGTTTTATAGCACCAATAAAAGGACGCGTGTGCATCTGATGCCGACAACATGAGTCACTCCAGATTTTCAGGATCTAAGTGTTAAAGTCAGCATCAGATTCTACTTCTCAAGCACGACCAACAAATAAACTTTGCAAAACAGTTCACATTTCCAGCCCTGTTTACATAGATGGAGACTTTGGTTAGAGGTGTTTTTAGAAGTTCTTTTTATATGTTTTAAGTGGAAGGAGAGTAATTATGATGACGCAAAGAAACAAAATGTCAAGTGAAGTTTAACTGAAGAATAATATGATGTACTTTTGAGTCACTGGTTTCCAGTAAGTTGCCTCAGTCTGGGTCACACTGAGCCCAGACTTGACAGAAAATGAGTCACTGGTACATTTGTCCACATGGTTTGTTGTAGCATGTCATGGTTAGACATTGTGACATGTCAAAGTATCCCTTGTTTGTCATAGTATAAGGCAGATCCCATTTGACATGACCAAACCAATAAATAGTTAAATATGTAAACAATGTATTTACACCTCCAAGCCTCTATTTTTCCTCATTGTAAGATTTTGTGTCCAATTCAGTAGTCAAACATCAACATCATCATGTAATGAGACAAATATGTCATAAACGAAGCAGTAGGACACTGTCCACATGACGTTACTGAGCAACTCTTTACTCCGACCCCAAAACAGAAAAAGTTGAGACATTGAAAAACAAAACCTCAAAACTCAATGTTGATTGTGGAAAAGTTTTATTTTATCAAAGTTTATCAAGCTGCATGTACTTTTGCGTTTTGTCTATATTTTTGTCTAACAGTACGAACCCTGACAGTATGATATTGCAGTATAATTCCAAAAGAAAAGTAAATGTTTTATTCCTCTCTGAAGTTGCCTTTCCTCTCACAACACTTAGCAATGTAATGTTTCAGCTGTTATTGTGTCACGTTTTTTTTCTCCAGGCACATATTCAGCTCTTAAACTGTACAAGGTGTTCATCACTTCACTTTTGGTTTCTATATTCTTTACAGCAGTTTCCATTACCTGTCCTTCCAAAAACATTTCCATATATTGTGTGCAGATTGTGGTTTTGCATTGTCTCGTTAAAGAAATGCATCAATTTCCTTGAAAAAGATGCTATCTTGAAGGCAGCTGATGTTTAAAAAATGTCAGTGTATATTTTTCTGCAATGATTCTGTTAATGCAGAGCAGTGAAGCACCTGGCTGTTGGACCGGTTAGTGAAAACAGTCTGAAAACTCACAACACTCATTTCATTACAAAAGAATTGAACTGCTGCTTTGTTACACAGCTAGACATGTTTCCATCCCAGATGCCTGTGAGGCACCAGCACCACCTCTAGATGGGGTTAACATGAGGTTACTTTCTGCACTGTATTGTTTTATGCTGTACTTGTGAACGCAGCTCCATATTCTAGTGCTTGGTAAAGTTTTCCCACAGTAATCATATTGCTTTAAAACATTTCAATTATTTATTTTTCAAATATTTGTTGAGCAAGTAGAGATTTCGATTTTCGACGCATACATGAAAATTAATACATTTTCATAAGATGCCGTTGCAGCTGCAGTATTTTTCTCTTGATGTTCTTGTTAGTCCCCCTAAAGTAATTTCTGAGAGGTTACAAACAGCCCATCTGAAACCATCCTCTCCATCTAAAATATACCTAAATGTACCAACCTGTGACAGAAAAAAAAAAAAAAATTGACTGCATCTCACAGCCTCTATCTGACTGCCAAATCTTGGCTAAACTTTAGTTGTTCTTAGTGAGCGGGACAAAAATAGCTCTGGCTCCAATAAACAGGTCAGTCAAGTCAACTGTGACTGAGCCTGCATAAATCCTCCTTTCACAAATTGAAGTGCTGCAAGCCTCAGCTGATCGATGCGACAATTAATCCATGACACTTTGATCCAAACTGTGGCTTTTCTAAAAAAGGCTTTATGAAAGATAAACACAAATAAAATGATAAATAGCTTGTGCACTCTGACTCTTTTCATCTGTGTGTTTCTATTGCCTAGTTAAGTTCTATTTTTAGTGTCATTTTGTTAAAAAGAACATATTGAGTAGTGTATATAAACTATTGTTATGTAACTGTAAACTATTAAATGAATCATTAAATGAACCTTGGATGTGCACCAGTATTGATTAATAATAATCTTTGCTTGTCTAACGAAACACACTAAAATGAGTTGTTTGCGTTTTACTCATTACTAGTTACACTAGCAGCATCGGACTGCCGCGTTTCCAGCACACGCCACAGTGGGTCACCTCAGTTACACACCCAGAACTTGAACCTGGCTCCTCCTGGTCTAAGTCCACCACTCTAACCACTCGGGAGAAGTCTGAGTATCTACAGAGGCAGTTATTAGTTTACAAATCTACAACAAGAATAACATTTCATTCACAATGCCCTTATGTGTTAAACCTGCATTTACACCGCATATACAATGCTCGCTTAAACTTAACTTGGATTCAATTCGCATAATGCAACATAAATGTAGTTCACAGCAACCATTTATGATACAATTTCATTTAGAAGTAGAGGACAAACTTTTGCCTTTCAGCAGGTTATGTCCATGCCACGCTGCAAACACGACTTACAACGCATCCAGAAAGCTTTTATTCTTGTTTTCAGAAGGTTTTCAAACAAACAGCGGATAAGACCACAACTCTCAGCCCATGTAGCTCCATGTGCATGACAGCGTTGTCTGTCCACATCCCTGCACACCACTTCAGATAAGGAGGGAGAAGCCAATGAAACATTTACGACAACTGGATAAAGTAGCCTCTCCTGCTGCTTCCCCCTGAACAATTACCACCAAGTTTCTTTGTTACAGTTGAATAAAAAGGCACAATCCACCACTACGCAAAAGTTCGGTTAACGAAGAATTACAGGCGTTTGATTCCAAGGAAACGTCACAGCAGAGATGATCGAGGTTAGACGGCGTTGTGGGTCGATCTGGGAAAGTGTAACAAAATATTAAAAAAGAAAATGTAAACAATTTAAGGTCTCTCTCTTTCCTTTATTTCGTTTCTTTTTTTTTATCTAAATGGCCTTCAAAATCTTTACATGCCAACATCTACCATTTAAAATCCAACCAATGAATTCTGTGTTACGTTAAACGTTTAACAGAAGTGACTATAACATGCTCAACAATGCTTATAAGGATGTAGGAAGGGTTGGAAGTTGTCATTTCAGCCCCGTCCGTGTCAATAATGTACTAGGAATTCTCACTGTTTTAAAACTGTAATCACAGCTGGATTTTTTTTTAATTTATTTATTAACTTTTATTTAACCTGGAAAAGAAATTCTTGATATTTAAACTCTCTTCTTCAAGAGTGTCCTGGCTAAGACAGGCAGCAGTTAAGACCACGTGAGTTACGAACACAAATAATAACAACTAAATACACACAAATTATGTACAAAAGAACCACAAAACAACAACGTTATTTAAAACTGCTTATACAAAGGCCTAAAATTACTATTCATTTCAGTCCTTTAACAGGTTTCAAAGGTCACTGTAATCATGCCTGACAGTTATCAGTCAAAACATGGAATGGATACAGCTTAAAAAAATACATGTTTGAGGTTAAATTAAATAAATAATGAAAAATGTAGGGAATCACAGACTTGAAGGAATTGTTCCTTAACAGTGCAAAAGCTTCATAATCGTTTCATCTATACAACTGAACCTGGTTGGAAGACGTTAATAAAGTCAAAGCTGACAAATACAGAGTGCCACCACTAGATGGCTCTGTAAAACTTCACGAAAGAAAAGTAACTTTTTTTCACGTTTTTTTAAATCAATAAGTACGAGGCATCTTCTTAATAAAAAAAAAATGGTTCATCTATCTTTTGCATCAACTACTTTCTTAAGACGACGACAGCTGCCATGTGTGCATTCAGCCAAGCTCTGTTTTAATGATGCATAAGCATTTGGTCCATGTTTTTTAAATGTTGGCATTTTATTATCTTGCCGGAGGAGTGTCATGCATCAGTGTTTACGTCCTGATGAAGGGTGGTACATGCTGGACTTGTTTGAACCTGACATACCGACAACCCTTCATTCTCACACACACCCACCAGTCTGGGTGGAAATTGGACCATTTAGAGTTGAGCGATATAAAGACCATCGCCTCAGCTGAGGGAGATGCAGGACACAGAGTTGAGCTGTGGTGAAAGGAAATGTTGAAAGGAGAAAAAGCAAAAAAGAACAAGTTGGTTTTGGTGTTTCGTGTGGGAATTGTTTGAAAAATACGGAATGACCAGTTGCTAAGAACGAATTAATATTTTTTCCTTTTTTTAAATGCAACAAACGTGTTTAAATTAAGTTGAAAAGGCAGAAAAGACAGCCAAATACCAATGAAAACAAATAAAATTTGAACATGATTACTGTAGTATTTTCTTTTCAGGGATGGAGTCCTGCAGGATTTCAGCTGCAGGCTGATCGGCGTTCTTCTTTTACTCTGTCGCATAATCACTAATACACATTCTTGTGAGTCTGAGCTCTTCCCACAGCCTCAGACCCATCGAACAATATTTTCCAGCCACAGATTCTGACCTCTGGCAGTCCAGGCAGGAATTCAAGCCTGGACCTTCATTACTACGATTTTGGATGTAGCTGCAAAGACAACAACAATTAAAAAAGTACATAGAAAAACAGATTACAGTACTCACTAAAAAATAGTTACAATACGGTAAGTTAGATATGGATTTATTGCTTTAAATCTGGTCTTGTATGGTGCATTTCAGCTTTTAATGACTGCATATATAACACTATTTTTGGTGTATGTGGCCACACTGTGGTTTACCTGTGAGTCCCTCCTCACTGGCGTGGGTTTTCAGTTTGAAACCCACGCCAGTGACACACAGACGCAAGTCGGATCATCTCAGAGCACTTAGTGAGATGTTCAGGAAAAACCAAAAACATACAGGAGGGTCACCAGGCAGTTCAAAGAAGATGCACAAACCTCTCTGTCATTGTTTTTGCAACATTTTCCATTTAATATTGGATTTAAATGACTTGTGAACATTTTAACATGTCTTGTTTGTTTATAGTTAGATCATTGTAATAAAAGTAAATATCAAAGAAGGAATTATGAATGCACATCTGCATGAAACCAGTAACTGTATCCTGTCTATATGTATCTAGGAATTACCCCTAAATAAATATGTTCATTTTATGGCATGATCCGCACAATTTGCCTATCATGTGTGTATTTCTGAATTGGTTACCCAAAAAACTAAGATTTAGGAGAAAAAAATACTTTCCGGAGAAATAAGGAGATAGGTGCAGTTTTTATGCCAGTATACATGTGCATTCCCAACAAGACTGAGGCATAAAGAGCTCCCTGTCAACTCTTGAACTCGCTGGCAAGGCTCGAGGTGCATAAGGCTGACTACACTTTACTGGAGAACACGTTACATAACACTATCAGATGAGGACATCATTAAGGGCAATGCCACAGAGACAGGAGCGAGCCCACCCCCCCAGTTTCCACCCCCACCTCCTCCCAGTGCCCCGAAAGCATCTTAGGAGGGGTGCCCTTCAGCTGCCCACATCTCATTACATGTAGTTCATCGTGGCCTGAAGATTCCCGCTGACATTCAATTAGACTCTTTCATTTTCCCATCATTTGCTCTGCCTCCGCGACTCTGCAACCGCTCCTGCTGTCATTTACTAATTATTCCAAACATTCCTCCAATTAGAGGTGAATCTGTTTATTACAACGGTGGCAACCCAGAGAGCGAGACACACCTGCACGGCTCTGCAGGACGAGGTGAGGTCATGCACCACACTGTGGATATTTAGATTGATTTCATCCTAAAAAATAATCATAATAATAAAATAAAAGGACATTCTAGTCAAAGTGCTCTGGTCCATGCGTCTTCACGCCTGACCCGTGTACTCTTGAAAACTTCGCCATGGTTGAGCTGTTCATCAGGTTTTGGGTCAAAACTGAACTCATTATGCATGAAATTAAACAATTTCACAACTGATTGCTTTAACGAAGTGAAATGTTTATTGAATACTAAAAACGTGCTTTATCCTCAGATCATGACAGATTTGTTTTTGGAAATGGCACAATCAATATCACGGTGTCACTGCGGTCAGTGAAACGGAAACAGAGGATAACATGTGGAGTAATTTCTTGGGAGACGACGTTATTCCCTCTTTAAATGTACATAAACGCACAGATTACTGCACAATGTGATACAGAGGATTTTAGAAACATAAAATGATATTGTATTTTTCTCAGAGGCTATTTTAAAGGTCATTTTTAAAAGAAAAACCAAACCTTAACCAAAACCTGGGCCCAGTTTCCAGCTGTAGTTAACAACCATTAATAAGGGGGCTTCAGTTGGAGGTAGAGGACAAAGATTATGTAATATACTTGCAACAAGATTCATCTGTTAGCCGACTATATTCTGGTCACACAGCAAACACGACTTGCAGAAAGTTTTTATTCTTGTTCGATAAGAACACAACTGCTGGGATGAAACAGGAGCTCTCAGCCTTTGAAGCTGTTCATCACAGCGTGGTCTGTCCACATCCTACTTCAAAGGAATCGGTTCACTTTTTACTACAACTGGATAAAATAGCCCCTTTTGACACTCCACCCTGAACAATTCCCCCCATGTCTCTTTTTTACAGACACCACTACACAAAAGTTAGGTAACCAAAGAATTGAATGAGTTAGACCCCAAGGAGACAGCACAGCAGAGATGGTAAGACGAGGATTGTGTTGT
This sequence comes from Xenentodon cancila, assembly GCA_014839995.1. Classification (NCBI taxonomy): domain Eukaryota; kingdom Metazoa; phylum Chordata; class Actinopteri; order Beloniformes; family Belonidae; genus Xenentodon; species Xenentodon cancila. Next base: position 14,871,624 of record CM026209.1, on the reverse strand, counting down.
AGTCAATTTACAAAATAAATAAAAAAGAAAACATGACAGTATCTGTCCTCTTACAATCATATTCCAATTCGTCCTGTGCTACATGAAGCTGCCTCATAAGTGACTACAATATGTTCAAAAAGACTTTTAAGGATGCAGGAAGAGTTGGAAGTTGCCATTACATCATAAACCATCATGCCAGACAGCCTAGTATGAGCCCCATCCGTCCCAATAACGCATCAAGACTTTTCACTTGTCAACTCCAATCACAGCTGGACTGGTTAAGGCACTAAAAAATACATGGTTGAGGTTAGATTTTAATCAATAATGAAGACTTTAGGGAGTCAGGAAGAGTCTCCAGGAATGTGAACAGACTTAAGTTAGATGTTCCTTATTAAAAAAGGAGTGCAAAATATTTAAAAAATAGAAATAAAAAAATACCAGGCTGGAAGACGGCACTAAAGTCAAAGGTGACGAGTACATAGTTCCACCGCTAGATGGCGCTGTGCAGCTTTACAAAAGAAAAATGTTTTTACACGTTTGAATAAGTCAAAAGACGAGACACATTTTTATAAAGAAGAATACCAAAGTCTGCTATGTATGATTTGACTGATGGTTATTTCCATTGTTTGCATCTTTTCCAATAATTTTAAAACAATCAGATCTTATGCTGATGATGACGAAAGTGACTTTCACCTGTAACATGTTCAGAGTTTGACCTGTGTGAGGATTGGGATGTTTGCACTACCAACTGTCACCAGGAGACCAAAGTCCGTCTCTCATGGGACCCAATACTTACTTTAAAATGTTATGTTTGTTGTCTCTAGTGGGCTTATTGGATTTTAAATATGAATCTTTCCCTCTGTTTTAGTGGTATTTGGTGTTTAAACACCTAAACCACTTAGTTAATGTGCTTAAAACAGGTGATTAGAATGAAAGTGAGACTGTATGATTTAAAATAAATACTTTTTTTAAACATATTTCCTGTAGAAATGGATGATTTTAGACTGGTGGGGATTTTTTGTGGCTCGTTTAAGAGCTTATAAATGTTATTTATTTTCCCAGCCACAATAATCAACACTACAACCTAACAGTGAACAGTTAATGTTTTCCAAACCTAATGTACTACAACGCTTTAGTTTGTTCTTATCTAACCTTTAACTGTCCAACCAAAGGTTTGGACGCCTCAACCTATTCATTTTAAATGACCACTTTTGTCTAAACTTCTCATTGTTACATTAAATTACTACTTATTCAACAAATCCTTTGATGAAATTGTATTTTTGTACCCTTTAATATGATAGATGCTACATGAGCATTTCAAGCAAAAAGGTTATAATAAAGCATTTACTTCAGGAATCCACAAAGTTCCATCAAGCAGGAACTAAGGGGGTGGATGGCGCCACTACGTTAAACACTCACTTAACTTTGTGACTACACTTAGAAACCCAAATACAGCCACAATTGTTTTATTTCTTTGTTTTCTTTCACTCCCAAATCTACTTTGATTTCTGTGATTGTTTTCAGTAAGAACTTAGTTAAAGATGTGAAAGGATCATGTTTTCTTCTAAAATAACTGAGAACCATCCCACTGATCTAATGCATGCCTCTTTTTCTTTTTTCATTTCAGCGAATCATTTTCAAGGTTTCACAGATCTTAAAGTGCAGCTTGATAAAAGAACAGAGAGGAGACTATTGCACTGGTGTATTTATTTGTGGTCTACTCATCAAAAGGGTGTGTAGCAAGTAATTTAACTGTAAAATGTAACTAATGCAAGTATATACGTTTCCAGAAATAGTTTTAATGCTCATCTGAGAGATCCAGTGAAGCACATTGCGACAGTTATTCAATTTTCAAAGACTGGTTAAATAAATCTATCAGGAATGCAACACAAAAAGCCACCCATAACATCACACAAGGTGGCATTAAAATGCTGAAATATCTAAATAACATACAGTACATGAAAGCGTGCAGTGTTACCTGCAAGGTGGCATTTCCTGCTCATGTTGCAACATACATTTTAGTATAAGCCTCAATTTTACCTGAAACTGCTTCTGGAATCCTAAACTGTAATGTTAAAAGTATTATTCAATGTTAAAAGCCCTACAAACAATAAATGAAAGTATGACTACTAATTTGCACTGCCATTAAAGCCACTATACCATTAATATACTATACAATACCATTTCTGACCTCATGGGAACAAATACAACTTTACAAACCTAAGTCATGTTGCAATATTATTGCTCCCACCTGCATTATCACCATGCAATCTAATAAAACTCGTCACATTTCTCTTGTTGCAATATTACATAACTCTTGTGTTGCTATATGAATTTTTCACGCTCATTAATTAGTGAGAGACTAGATTTTGCTCACATACAATATAGAATGTCCATGATAAACACTGACAGCATGACTCTCATTAGACCTCAAGCTAGAAAGGTCACTCATAGCCTTTGAGTTATTGATTAAGTGAAAAATGGGTCAATGATACATAAAACTCTGGAGAGTCATTTATAAATCATGGACAGACAAGGACACCAGGATGTCAGAGGGAATGCACAGATCAAGAATAAATGTGCATGTGGGCGATATCAAAATGCGAAGATTAAGATGGTTCATTATGCAATTAGACATAATTAATGGCAATTAGTCTGATGATGACGTGCACTGTTTTAGATGTGGTATCTGCGGTTGTATAATTACAAGATGAAAGTTCAGGTTATTAGAGATAATTGTAGGTATCTGAGCGGGTGAGTTTGTGGCAATTTTACATTTCAGGTGTGGATTTCAGGGTCAAGAGCTCTTCTGAAAGAATATGTTCTGTTTTAAGAATCCACCTGCAGATATTAATCAAAGAAAAGAAAATGTGACAATAATTTCACCATCTCAGCAGGGACTCTGGAGTGACAGTGTTGCTGGCTTTGCTGTGCTATTGATCCACATACATACTGTATATATACACACCTCTTCCAACAGGACTGTGCACCAGTGCACAAAGCAGGTCCATCAAGACCTGGATGACAGAGTCTGGTGTGGATGAACTTGACTGGCCTGCACAGAGTCCTGACCTCAACCCGACAGAACACCTTTGGGATGAATTAGAGCGGAGACTGAGAGCCAGACCTTCTCGTACAACATCAGTGTGACCTCACGAATGCACTTCTGGAAGAATGGTCAAAAATTCCCATAAACACACTTCTAATCTTTGTGGACAGCCTTCCTAAAAGAGTTAAGTAGCTGTTATAGCTGCAAAGGGTGGACCGACGTCATATTGAACCCTATGGATCGGGAATGGGATGTCACTTAAATTCATATGTGAGTCAAGGCAGGTGAGACAATACTTTTGGATATATAGTGTATGTCTGTATGTAGACTTGTGGCACTGATACCTCAGTTATGGCATTGGGAAGTGCTATGTGGGCCAGACATTCCCCATAGTTTATGAACCAGGTCAAATTTGGGTTTGCCATTTGTGGCACAAATTGCATTATGCAAATGTTGTGAGGGTCAGTATTGGCATTCTGAAGTTTATTTGACTGTTGTTTCCCCTTTTAACAAATTCAACAGTTGTTATTTTCACAAGCTGGATTCATGAAACTGTTATTTCTGTTTCTCTGCACACACAATCACATAATATATAATCATGTCTTCACAGGGGAAAAAACAGACAAACATAAAAGTGAATAAACTAGACAGAAATGTCGCCATCCTGGACATTTTAATTGTATTTCCGTTAGAGTAGAGTCTCTGCAAACATTTTAGGCAAGGTGGGAAAACAACCTAAGATACAACGTTGAAAACACGGAGGGTGATACACAGAATAAAACAAGGTTACATTTAACTGTTGAGCAGAGTTGGCGGTGCGCATGACAGAATTTCATCCTGAGCTGAAAAGGTTTACAGCTGCAGACACTGACCGAAACGCCTCCACAGGCACTTCTATTTGAGGAGAGATGTGGTTGCAGCACTGTCTGTTACTTTATGTCCCACACTGTCACTTTGCACTCTCTAAATGACAACTCCCGCTGTTTTCTTTGTGCAGGGGTCCGTCTAAAAAAATACATTCCCACTTATGACAGAAAGCTCATCTGACGTTCACCTCATGAGATTTTTCTGCAGCTGAAGAAGTGTTTTGATTCTGTCACAAACTATGTATCCATATCCATATTTTTTTATATATCTGTTACATTACATACCTGTAAAAGGTACAGTCCACACATTACACAACACGTGCCAAACACAGAATACATCTTGTTTATGTTCAGTATGTGGCGAAGCAAGCTCTGTTTTTTAACCCTGTGGTGTGTATCTAATGTGTGCATCGGGACCACCTGATGTGTGTTGCATATTCTCTGCTGTTTTTAAATCTTTAAATTCTTTAAATAACATGAAGCGTGGGGTTTATGCATGGCCGAGCGACATCAAGAGTCAGCAGCGCTGACGGCGCAGCAGCACACACGGGCACAGTCACAATGAAAATGTGCTGCATGGGTCAGAGTGCAGACACGTGCCAGTGATGAACACAAAGTCTAGCAGTGGCTCATGGGAGTTAGATTAACTGTGTTCAATCAACAAGTTTGCATTTTGACCTGAATTGCCCAGAAGTGAAAAGGATCATATATGTGAACCCAAAAATAACTGTAAGCTGCTAAAGGGATAATGGTAATACAATATGCACAGGTGATAGAAGAAATTATGAGAAAGTTAGTCCTTGTTCATTCCAAAGAAAGCAGATCTGCTCCACTGGTTGTTTTCAAACTGAACTTCATATCGTTATACGGAGGGCAATGTATTATTATTTTGGGAACAATTTTCCAAATGTATAGTGCATCATAAAAGTCTAATATTAGATACATTAACGTCGACCAAAAAAAAAAAAATTTACAATCCTATTACACTGTCATTATTTGTAAAAGTCACCTTCCCAAATTATTTAAAAGTTTAGGATCTAAACTTGAGAAGTTACTTGTGTCAGCAGAAACTTTTTTTTAAATCATCGGTAAAAGGTTGTTAGATGTAAATGTGTTTTATCTGAATTTCCAAGATAGTGTCATAACACTGTACCTGTAGGATGGAACAGGAGTGGACGCTCCGTGTATAGAGGCTTCAAATCCTTGTTGCAACCAAGCACCAACGATCCAACTTCCAGGTTGAAGCCACTGTGGAGGGAAAAAAAAACTGCAGTTCATCGACTGACCACTGGGGCCTGGCTCCAGAAGCTTCCTCTCACAGTTCAAACGCATGCATGTTAGGTTAATTGACAGGATAGGCTCCAGCAGACCCCCCTGACCCTCGGATTAGTAGATTTTTGTGGTGTTAATTTTACAGATCACCATGTCTGGCTATCATATGACCTACAAGAGTCCTGGGGTGAAGCGCAGTTAAGAGCAGGCAGCTTGTGACACAGTGGTCATTTTTGCTTTCGCCACCAAACCAACATCTGTAGCAGCAGCTCCTGTTGCACATATTTCTCAGTGTCTCTGCAGAACCTCCTCCAACATGGATCAGCTGAAGGAGCTGAGCACCACGGTAAATCATTTCAGGACCCTCCAAGCACAGGTCTGCAGGGACCCGCTGTCACATTAGTAACGCGTAACCGACTGCAACAGGTCTAACCCCGACAGGGTTGTCCCAGCTGACCTCTGCTAGTCCTCATTTCAGCTCTGGCAGCGTTTGTTTTGGACATTGTTTCGGTAGTGACCGTTAAAATGAGGATGTTTGGGAAGATTTGATCGGAATGATGTAAAGTAATATGAATTAGCATCATAGGTTCACATGATACAAGTCAGCCAACCTAAAATGTCTAACTGATTGAGGGTGGGCGTGTTCTGGTTTCAAAACCTGTGTATGTGTGCACCAAGTCTAGTGCCCTTTAAATCAAGCCATGCCAAGTTTAAAACCACCTCAGATGACCAAAGAGCTGTACAGGCTAAAACAATTAAAAAAAAAAAAAAAAAAAAAACCAAAGCAACAATACAAATAAGCAAATATATCTAATAAACCCAAATTTAAAAAAAAAATGCTAAATATACCTTACAAACCTGTGTTGTCTTTTTAATTTACACAAATAAAACTTGTACTCCTAAAGTACAGTAAAAAAAAAACCTTCTGCCAAGCAAAGCAGCCATGAGAAACCTGTGGAACCTTATAACAATTTAGGTTTTACAGGATGCAAGATTTAAAATGTAAATCTCCAGTGTTTCACTGCTACATCAGTCATTATGTCAAGACCACAATCTACAAAAAGCATTATAAATTAACATTTAACCCATGCCTAGGGCCCCAGAAGTGGGATCAGAATCTGAATTTGAAAAGTGAATCAATTTCAGGGAGACAGCAAATCCTGATGACAGGGTATCTTTGACAAATACATCTGACAAGACAACAGCTTTAAATACATGGTACTGAGGACTGAACCGTGCTGAATGAATAATTCATGGTAGATTTCCAGGCGCCCATGAAAAGTCTCACAGGGAGGACATGCCTATAACCGTCAGGCTTGGAATTCTTTCAATAGGCTCGGAGCGGGAAAAAACCTATTTGATGCACTTGTATCCCTCACGGCCCCCATATATGAGGCCCACATACTTTTCCCATTTGGGGGCCACAATACTGAATCCACTTTGGACTTGTGCCATTTGCCCATTTCAAGCCCGGGTCCACTTTGTACCCAAGCAGCCCACTTTTACTCCAGATGGGCCCCACAAGAACATGCTGGCTGGGAAAGAAGGAAAAGAGTATGATGCATCAAAGGTGCAGTCATGCTGTTTTTCCACTTACCGTATTTTTATATATTTATGACTATCTGAAATCATTTAAAATGTGACATGTCATGAAAGGCCACATGTGTAGGTGAAGAGTGATGTTGTAATGTTAGCTGTAGGGAGGCACTGCTGAGAGGCACGCAGTTCAGTGAGAGAAAACACAAACATACATGCAAGAAAACAGATTCACACATAACCACAGACACCCCTATAGCCTAGAATGCAACACACACACGCACACACACACACACACACACACACACACACACACACACACACACACACACACACACACACACACACAACGATAAACAGGAAGTGAAAGCATTTAACTCTGGGCTCCTCGTGAGTTCAAAACAGCACAGAGGTCAGGGACACCAGCCACACGTGGTTTCTATTATCACTCTACAGCACACAGCTGGATTTGAAGAAAACATGGACCTCACAGAGCTGAAACATGTTCAAACTGCCACAGATCAGTTTTATATTATAGCACTGCTCACTTTTAATGACACAAAAACGGCCGTCCCTACTACAGGACAAATTATCAATATAAACATGCTTCAACAGTACCATCTAGTGGATGCTTCACTCTTTTAGAAAGAATGACGTATTCATGCAGCATATCACAATTAAAAGATGATAACCCTGTAGTGACGTGCAGATGCATGTGTGTGGTGTACACAATCCCCCCAGATTTCTGTCAGGGAGGGAATTGAAAATCAAGTCTATTCCTCATCAATATGTGGACCGCAGTCATTCACTCTAGCAACATCTAGAAGGGGGAAAGTTAGAAGAAGTTGCTTTGTTTTAAGAGAGAAATATATTTGTGTGTGCTGACAGCTTTGTTAACTCAGAGCAAATATCCCAAGGCTTTTCCAGCCCTGCTTACTGATAACTAAAGATAACAAAACCAGCTCCTCATTCCCCAGCAGTTATAGTCGAGATTCTTCTGAAAGGTCAAGTGTCTGTAGACGTGTCCCAGTTCAGTGGTTGCAGCCTTTGTTGGCTGCTTTTTAAAGATGAATCCATCACTGCACTTTTCAAATGTGCTCTGCAAATACACATTTACTTGCTCCAGTTGGGATGTTTGTGTCATATAAATCCTTGGTGGCCAAGGGTATTACAAAATTCCTTTTTTTAACTGTAATTGGAAAAATAAGCAAACTGTAAAACCACTGCGGTACTGAAGGACATGCCTTTAATAGTAGGTACTGGGTTTTAGGTCCCTTGAACAGCAAACTGAGAATAATACAATTATAGAATACAGTTAAACCTAAAATATATTCGTGAGTGATGGATGATATCCGTGAAGAGAAGGCAGCTGGTGCTGCCCGAGTGCCGGATAAATACTTTCAGATTTTGCAAACGACATTTGAAACGGGAAGTTCTGTCACAAATGTTGGGCTGAAGTTTCACAAGAGGAGTTTCAGGTTCCTTAAAAAGCAAACTAAGAATCATACAATTATAGAATACAGTTCAGCCTGAAATATTTGTGTCGTGCAAAATCTGGATTTATATCAATTCAAATTATAACTGGTTTCCTCTGGGTTAAAGAGGCGAAAGAGTGAGACTTTACAGAGTTAAATCATGGCCCGTAATCAAAAAATACTGGAAAAAAAAGTCCAGTAAAAATGTATTTAGAATTAATTTTGTACTTTTTTGTACTTTTTTATGAGCTTTATTTTTTCAATTTTCTGATTTTCTTTTTAAATTCAGTCTTTTTTTTCTGTGATGTTCAGAACCAATCGTCAGTTTCAGATAATTCAGATAATTATGAAGACTTTCTCTTTCTTTTTCATTGCATGTTTTTCGCTGAGTTTCCATGAGGGTTGCGAGATCAGATAACGGGGATATGGAATCATGGGTAATAGCATTATACAGGGAGCGGGAAGGACTTCCCCACTGCTCCACCTGTTCATCATTCAAGCACATGAGGTACTTAAACTCCTCCATTTCGCCCTTTTCTATTGTAGATCTCTGTTCAACCTGAGCAAAAGAAGGAAAAAATGAGTAGGTATTTCGGGGGGGGGGGGTTTATCCGTAGTTACAAATAACATTCTTATAACCAGAAATTCTATTTAAATAAGTCTTAAAGTTAGTTTGTACTAATCACTTCTCAGTTTAGGATAAATAATCTTTTAAATAGATTAAATGTTTACGTTTCATGTTCAAATAAACCATCATCACCAAACATAACTTGTCCCAGGGAAAAGAATCGTCCTATGTATTAAGTTCAATTATAGACATTCACATTTAAATGGAGGATTTGTTATTTGAATTATTTTATGATTAATTTATGATTTTATGGTTTATTTTCTCAGCTGGGAGTTGGAGCTACTTGATCGATGAGCGGCTTTTCAACATTTACAAAATCTAAATATATTGTCATACACTTTCCAAAAGTGTGGAAATCAGACAAACAGTTTGGAGGAATTTGTGACCCAAGATGCAGATAAAATGTTGTACAGATCAACATGAAGAGTGATTTCAACCTAATTTGGATAAATAACTCTTAACTTGTAATTTTATAAGTTTAATTGAGAAAATAACCAGATGGATGACAAGGAATTTCTGGCCTTTGCTGCCTCTGTAACCCCTCACTCAGACCATTTCCCGTTAGAAAATAACTCACAGGCCTGTGGTGCCTCTGTGACTCCTCACACAACATGACTGCCCGCTGAAAAATGCTAAGAATGAAAAGACACAATCCCAAACTGATGCAACTTCTTCCTCAAAATACATGGAAAGGGAGAGGAAAGGCTTGCAGACCTTTGCTGCTCGCAAGTATCACCATGCAGTTTCATTTCGGTATCCAAGAATCTGCAGGTCATCCACGACGGCCACTAGAAAATGATGAAGTAGAACTACATGAATGAATTGGACATCATGAAGAACAAGCTGCAGAAAAAACAAAAAGCATTTTCCATGCATAAAAAGAATTTCAAGAATTTCATTTCATGTCTTTCCTCCTTGTATTCTCCGTCCGGTTTGGTGATTATATGTTTGCTGGTTTCGGTGGGTGGTGGGTTGTTCAGAGAGGTTAAATAAAAACAGCCATCACACACTGATTAAACGTTATTGATCTAAGAGAAGTATAAGTATGGACAGACATCATTTTAGTGCTTTTACTCAAACAGTAGGGTCCTGGAGTGGGAATGGGAGTTTGCCCAACCAGTCTACATCTGCTTTGTGGAACTGGAGAAGGCATTTGACCGTGTCCCTTCGGGGACTCCTGTTGAAGGTACTCCGTGATTATGGAGTGTCGGAATCCCTTATACGGGCCGTCCGGTGTCAGAGCTTTGTCTGCATTGCCAGCAGCAGTAAGTCTGATTTATTTCCATAGACGGTGATTTGCTCCGCCAGTGCTGCCGTTTTGCACCGACTTCATTCATTACGTATATGGACAGAATTTCTAGGCGCAGTCGAGAGGGTGAGGAGGTTCGAGTTGGCGACCTCAAAAGTGGGTCTCTGCTTTTTGATGATGTGTTTCTGTTGCCTTCATTAGGCCAAGACCTTCCACTCTCACTGGAGTGGTTGGCAGCTGATGGTGAATCGACTGGGGTGAGAATCAGCACCTTCAAATCCGAGACCATAGTCATAAGCCGCAGGACCAATGGAGCGTCCTCTCCGTGTTGGGGATCAGATTCTGCCCTAAATTGAGGAGTTCAACTACCTCAGGGTGCTTGAATGAATGGACCGGGAGATGAACAGGCAGAGCAGTGGGGAAGGGCCCTTCAGCTCCCTGTAGCTCCCTGTACGTATTCCTAAAATTTCAAAAAGCATCAACAACACACTCTGTATATGTGACAATCTGACAGCTGAGAAAGTAATTCATAAAGACACAACCTCCACCTTTTCCTCGTCTGAAGATGGAGAAACAACAGTGGCAAGCAACAGTGAGCAACATTCCAGATGGGTTGGTTTGAATTGGGACGCTGTGGTTCTGTACCAACAGCTAAAGCCACAGCCAACACTTGGACTATATGCTGAGCATGTTCTGAGGACATTATTTCAATCAGCTAAGGCAATCTCATCCACAGAGATTCCTTTTTTGTGTAACACATACAAAACACAGAGCATCAAACTTGCCAACATCACTGACCTCCACTGTCTACAGGCCAGTCTTGGTGAAGAACAGTGTCCTGCCCTTGTAGGTCTGCATGTCTTCTCTGGATGTGACACTGTAAATTCTCTGTATGGGATTGGCTAAACAAAGATGTGCCAAACATTAGTCTCCACCAGAACTCTTAAGACAGTGGAAACATTTACACGTGAACTATATTTTCAGAGGGACAGCTGGGATGTCTACAATGTTCAAATCTTGGAAGTGTTCAGAGAGAGACGGACCTCCAAATAAAGACTCCACCACATCAAGCGGGTGAACCATCAGGCTGCAGTACACAGAAGGAGCCTTGAAGGTGTTCCTGATATTCCTCCTCCAAAAAGCCATGGCCTTTCTGCAGGAACACAAATTGTTTGAAGGGTAGATCTGCATGCAGAATACACAATTTGTTATGCACATATTTGTGTCAGTGTCCAAACTGACAACAGGGTACTTACAGATGACAAGAAACAGCTTTTTTTCATTCCTCTTTATGCACTTCCGCAGGAGTGGGAAACTAAGAATTTGAGAAGATTTTCTTGTGACTTTAATTAATAGTTGCTGTGTATGCCAAAGACAGGCAATGTTACGTTTGCACTGCGCGTCTAATTTCCGCTGGTTGAACATCTGTGCTCAACGTCACCATGACGTTTTAACCGTAAAAAAAATCATGCATTACCAGCATATAAAGTAAAGTAGTATGATTTTGTGCAAGAACATAGAGTGTCAACAAACTAAACCTCATCAAGAATGGGATAATCTTCACATCTTTAAACTTCCGTGTTCTCCTGTGATAGAAAATATGAATCTGTGACCTGACTGGTGGTCAGGCACATATCATGTCTCTGACATATACTGCGACCTCTCATTTGGTCAAGAATCATATCTTGTCTTTGAGACATTCTGTGGCCTTCATATAGTACGGCTTGTGCAGATTCATTTGGTCCTTGATTTCCTGCTCTGCTCTGCTGCACACACACAACGATTAGTTATAATAACCATGTAGTGTTTAGTCTACGTTATTCTGTGGTGTTCAAATTACAGTGAAACCTCTTTTTCATTCCTGCATCAAGACGCCTGATGTATGTTTGACCGCACTTGCATGCAACTGCTGAAATTAAATCCACTAAACTTTGGTTTTTCTCTCACGTTTTTATTCATGATATGAATGAACTCAGTCTCAGTCACCTAGTGGTTAAAACATATTATACAGAGGTGTTAGTACGTTTTTCCACAACATCTCCCTCGATGGGGATCTTTATTTTTAAAAGCTAAAGCAGACCACCTAAGTCAGACAAACACTTAAATAATAAAATTGTCAGATAACTAAGACGGCCTCTGCTGCTGTGAGATGCGCAGGGCGTCATCCGTTGCCCGGACAACCAATCAGCGCAATGCTTCACCTGGACCACTAGAGGTAGACAGTGGCAGCAGCAGTTTTACTGTAAATATCCTATAAACGCGGTTTTTAGCAATTAATTTGAAAGTAGTAATGTATTTCAAAGCACAGGTGTCTTGAATGGCTTTCTTTTTTTAATGGCATAACAGTACTTTCCAAATTGGTGAGCCTTTTTTTTTTTGTTTTGTTTTGTTTTTACTGTTTGCGCAGACCTCGCCAAAAAAAAAAAAAAAAAAAGGAAACTAGTATCAGAGAAGCTATAAACTGCCTCACCTTTAATTACTCTCGGATCAAACATGCGTCTGTCTTACATTCTCCGTTGCCGCTGGTTGAGCAAACTTGAATACGTCAAAAAGGCGGTGCTACACTTGAGTAGAGGGTCATTCCAGATCCTCAGCAGGGACCTGCTGCCTGCCCCCTCAGTCCCAGCTGGAACTCACGGAAAGCAGATCTCTGCAGCATGGAGTTAACCAAAGGAGAAGACAGACCTGGACAGACAGACTCTTTGTTTGAGACATCAGAGCTGGAGAGTCAGAGGAACGAAGCTGAGCAGAGACAGAAAAGGACCAACAACTGTAAAATCATTACTGGGGTACGTTTGACTTGTTGTCCTCTTGTATCTAAACCTCACACTCCAGGCAACATTGAAGGCGTAAAGTCAAATATTATACACTGTGATCTCGCACACAACTGAAAATGTTTCTGTAATGTTCTGAATTTCATATGGTCTTAGTAGACTTTCAGTCAAGTTACAGACGCTGTTTCTCTGATATGTGTGTGTGTTTTTACTTAAAATAATAATGATAATATTAATGAGATGCATGTTGATGCTGAAATAAGTTAATAATTTATCACCTCAGAAATAAGTGTCTTATTTGCAGTTTATCCTTTAAAGCTGGAAAAAAAAAAGCGTTGCTTCGGACTTGAGGTCAAACAACACAGAACACATGAGGGACTTTGGGAAGTTTTACTGGATATAAATGTCTTTCAGTTTTGTACCCTACATCAGAGGACCAATCATGGAAGAGCAGACTTTATCCTGGGGCAAAGTCATCATGGAGAAGCTAAAACCACAGCTTCGTGTCTGAATTTTTACAGTGTTTACTCTCACAGTCGTTTATCCACAGCTGCCACACAGCTGAATCTGTCAGTGCTGCCAGTGTGAACGTGGAAACTAAATGTTTTCACTCCGGTGCAAAGAGACAGAGGCCAGCAGTGTCTCTGCAGGTGGAGATGACCTACAGTTGTTTGTGTTGTTTTCCGGTTGTTTGTTTAAAACAGAAGTGGACCTCCCAGCCCTCAGAGATGATTTGGAAAGTTTAGGCCCTTTTTTTTTTTTTTTTTTTTTTTGCAGGGATCTTGTTCTAAGTTGTTTACGTTTCTGTGGATGTGTGAATGTGACTCATTGGTGAGAGGAGCAGGCAATAGATTTTCTTGTTCCATTCGTTATTTATATATGATTTATTGTACTTATACAGTCATAACTATTATTTTTCCCAAACAGACTAAACTGTTTAATTTCTATTTTTATTGTTAAATAAGCTGGCCAGCAAAATGTGAGTTAGTGATGAAGACTGCAAATACCAATGTCAGATTGCATTTTGTTAGTGTAGATCAGAATTTAAAAAAAAGAAAAATATTGTCAAACAAGTTGTAATTCCAGTATCTATCTATCTATCTATCTATCTATCTATCTATCTATCTATCTATCTATCTATCTATCTATCTATCTATCTATCTATCTATCTATCTATCTATCTATCTATCTATCTATCTATCTATCTATCTATCTATCTATCTATCTATCTATCTATCTATCTATCTATCTATCTATCTATCTATCTATCTATCTATCTATCTATCTATCTATCTATCTATCTATCTATCTATCTATCTATCCTGGAATCTGACATTTTAATGACCCTGGGTTTTTTTTTTTCTTTTTTCTTTTTAACATCTGCTTTTGTTTTTCACAAGCATCTAGAGAAGCCACACCTTCTCCGAAAAAGGCTTGCTCAGGATTGAGTTGCAGGATTAAAGTCATTTTGCAAGCATTGAAGTTGATGTGGTCAGAGCGTTTACATTTCAAAGGTACACTGCTGGAACTTGTTGAATGTTTGGAATAGAAGGTGTTAGCCATATGCCTCGTCTGTAAAATATTAACAGACCCCCACCACCACCCCACAACAAAAGACGGTCAGCTTTTGTTGCAACATGAAGGCTATTCATTAAACTTTGGCAGATTACTGACTGATTTAAGATGACAGTTTCCGTGCTTGTGGTCTAACTAACAAGTTCTTTTTTTTTTTTTTTTTTTTTTTGCCTTGGCAGCAGAAACAGGAGGTTGTGATAAATTGAAAAGGTAAAATATATTTAGATTCAGACTCGTAGGTTTCCAGCCAGACAGATTGTTTACTCTCACGTCCCACAAAAACCACAATTTGGCGCCTTTTTGGATTTCTTGTCTGCTCACCTATAGCTGAAGACAAAATAAGCATCCAGACATTGTGAACACTGAGCATATTTTCGCAGCTGTCTAGGAATTCTGATTATTGTGTGTGAATCACACTAAATGGATTACTTGTGGCTGATGTTCCCCACAATCCTGCTTTTTGAGACTTGGCAGCACGCTGCTACAGCTTTGTAGCAGGTCTAGCTTTTGAGTCAGAGGGTTATTTTTACATGTTACAAATAAAAATTCCACTCACATCCGAGTTTGTTTTCAACATAATTCTGCACGGTAGACAAATCTGGGTTGCTTAACTGCGTTTTAGTTGGATTTTTGTGCCATCACTATTTTAATCCTTTGATTTAAAAAAAAAAAAAAAGTTACTCAAGTGAAATTGAACTGGACAAACAGTATTTCCTTTTTTGGGGATGGTGTCTGGCTATCTGTCCGCATTCCTGCCTTTCCACCCAAAGACAGCTGGAACAAGCAAAGCCAATCTTCCCGAGCCTGACTAGGAAGAAGCAGATATAGATGATGGTTGGATGTTCATATCTTATAATCTTATAACTTGTTTCGCAATGAGTGAGCAGTTACAGTTACACTTTCTAATGAGGGGCCACAAGGACGTCAAAGGAATAAAGAAGAAATTATGATACTGGATCTCAATTTAGGATGTCACAAACCGCGTTTAAATCTGGTAACAGAAACGTCCAAACTATTTCAGACTATCCTGATAAGTAAACAACCACAATAACTACGGAAGACCTACTTTAAGCCTCGCTGGCAACACAGAAAACACCCCCATCTCCAAATAAACAGAGTCAGAGCGTTTGTTTTACAAGTCCCACATTTCCAGTGGGATGCCATCCTTCAGCAGATATATGTAAACTCAGGAGTTTAAAAAAAAAAAAAAAAAAGAAAAGAAAATTTGAAATGGGAAGAAAAAAATCATGTGAGACAGATTGGAAGTAGGCTGAAAATCAGATAATCTACTAAAGACCTAAATCTGAGTGCAAGAGAAGATGTTGGTCTTCTAAGTAAATGACTTGGAGGTAAATCACAAGCCTGAAAAAGTTCATGTCTATCAAATCAGTGTGCTTGTTTGACAATTATGACTAGATTTATAGAATATTAGGCTTATTTCTAGAGGGGCTGTTTTGGCAGTGTAGTATTGGACTCTAGTGTCAGGCATAATGGTGTCTCCCTCAATGACACC
This sequence comes from Xenentodon cancila, assembly GCA_014839995.1. Lineage (NCBI taxonomy): Eukaryota > Metazoa > Chordata > Actinopteri > Beloniformes > Belonidae > Xenentodon > Xenentodon cancila. The sequence continues at coordinate 14,855,705 of CM026209.1, read as the reverse complement.
CTTTTAAGGGGCTCACCCTGTTGAGGTCGCTAATTGTGTTCTGAAGAAGATCCCACCTTAGATGACTTAAACATTCGATAACACGAAATATCCTTCAGCTTTCAGGCTGTTATGGAAGTGTGTTCACAAGAAGTACATGCCAAAGATATTTCTGCAATCGTGAACAGCTCATTGTTCCTGTATTATCACATCCAGACATGCTGTATGCACTTCTTCCCACAATGCTTTTAACCCAGAAGGGTGACTCTGTCTCACCGCCTTCATGAGAACTTGACGTATACCTGAATAAGTGAAACCAAGTCATGATCCAAGCATAATTATTCTGGAGTCGATGCTGTTGAGAAATACCTCACAATGATTCAGCTAGAAGGAAGTGGCAAGCACATTAGTCAAATCTACAAGTGGGCATTGTGCTTTTGAAGGACAGCCAAGCCAAAAGCAATGAACAGCCAATTATTTTTGCTGAAAACCTGTCCTGCAACAGACAACAGGGTTTGAGGATGGGGAGTAAGGGTATTTAAAGCAACTTCTCCCAGGGTGTATTCAAAACCTCTCTTAGAAGCTGTGTTACATGTGACGGGATCATTATTATAGGTTATTGTAAGTTATCTTAGAAGTGCGCTGCTCCTTTAAGAAAGGCGCATTTAGAATATTCTATATTATTTGTCCCTTAAGAGCTTCTGTAGTTTGTTTCACAACAACGTAACCTTGACATTTGTTGTTGTCACACTATTTATTTATTTTTTTAACTTTTTCTTTCACTCACATTGAAGAAAAATGTCTGTAAGTAGTGTTTAAATTTAAGTTAAGCTGACCTGCAAATTACTTTTTTTAAAGAAAAACATTTATTCAGAAAACGATCACGATGCTAACGCGTTAGCTTGTCTATGTATTCTTTAACGTTGACGCATTGATGCTACTCGCTACTGTGGGTTCGTTATTATAGCACAGTTCAGTGTATTTTTTTATGTTGTATTGGATAATTAATCGTCTTTTTTTTTTTTAATCAGAAAATAAAAACAGGGCTTGACATTGCCGGAGGACGGTGAACTTTGTAAAAGGAGCCAAGCTGTCAGGTCTGGGTTGTTTGTACCAATCAGATATTAGTTGTCATGACTTGTTTGTCAGCCAATCAGATATTAGTTGTCATGACATGTCAGCCAATCAGATATTAGTTGTCATGACTTGTTTGTCAGCCAATCAGATATTAGTTGTCATGACTCGTCAGACTGTCAGAAACGTGGCCTTTACGGTCTTTAAACTCAGACTTCGAGTGTACATCAACTCATGTAGATAAAGTGTATTTTTCTCCTAATATGTTCCTACAACCACCAAGACCTGACCACAAACCATGCAACAAAAAAAAAAACAGAATCAAACAAACAATGATGAAACAACATGGGACATCGCTGGATTGTTTGTTTGTTTTATGTTTTTGTTTGTTTGTTTGTTTGTTTGTTTGTTTGTTTGTTTGTTTGTTTGTTTGTTTGTTTGTTTGTTTCCAGTAGCCTCCATACCATCACATCCACTCACTCCAAACAATACGCACAATCGTCATAAGTCCTGCAATGCAACTATTGTGAATTTATTTCTTATTTATTGTTTTGCAGTTTTTCAGAGCTTCTTTTAAAAAACATCTGGACTTGCTTGCTGAGTGCTGGCCGTTTAATTGAAGCCCTGTTTAGCTGTATGCCAAGCTGGAAATAACACTAACTCCAAGGCATATTAGAATTTAAAATTTAAGTTGTCCTGTGGTCTCTAAGAAAATGTGAACATTATGTCAGCGGTGCAGAAAAAGACAGAATCAACAACAACAAAATCTGTGAATCAGTCAATGTTCAGATAATCTAAGTAGATTAAACTTTGCTGAAGAGGGAAGTTAGAGTTAACCTCATGGCCCGCATTTAAAGGAAAGTTCAAAGTCATTGAAACATCTGTAAATAATTAAATGATGATATATCCAGCAATTATTGAGATGTTTGAGACAGGACAGAATGGAAGAGGTGAACCAGGCAACCGGCACTGTCATTTGTGAAGCTGTTGCCTTGATCGTGGCATGTATTTACTGCTCACATTCTGCTGTATTTACTGCTCACATTTTGTTGTATTTACTGCTCACATTCTGCTGTATTTACTGCTCACATTTTGCTGTATTTGCTGAAAGAGGTGACTTATGGCCTCTGTTAGAGATCGATGTTGTTAAAGATAATATTGTTCTGATAATTAGTGAAGAGTATTTGATTTTGCAGGTTGTGTGGTTTGAGGCCGGCGTTCAGTCTAATATATTGCCAGCTGTATTATACAGGTACATGCGAGTAATAATCTCCAGTGGCTTCAATAACTTTTTGTTCTGTACATTTTAGGTTCTGCTGCTGTGCTTTCTGGTTATCCTCCTGGCTGTAGTGATTTCGTTCAGAGTGAACTTTAAAGACGCAGGTAAGCCAACATTTCAGTGTCTTGACTTTAAACTGTGGTTTAAGGGTGGGGTGTCTCTTGGAGATGGAGGTCAAATCAAAAAATGTAGATTTTTAAACACTTTTTTTGTCCATTTTGTAAAGATAATGCTCTGCCATAGATACTGTAGACTGTAAATAAGTGATGTCACCCACTGGTTTGTAAACCAGTACTTTGAAGCCTCGAGTTTGCCACTGGAGCGTCCCCATGTTTGTCTTTCTGGACCCAGACGTGACCATATTTGGACAAGAAGATGGTCCTTTAAAGTAATACTTGAACAAAAGCAATTAAGCAATTAAGTAAATATTATTCTACAAACCCGTTTGAAGAAACTCGAAACAAACTCGATAATTAAAAGTTACAGCTCTAAAATTTGATTAACAAAAAAAAGTTTCTTATTGAACAACTTAAATATGAAAACTTTGACAATAGTGACAAAATTGGCAAATTATCAAAATAGTGGCAGCGTTAAAAAGAAAAATCTCATCCATAATCTATTTCTCAGGAGAAGTAATTCAGAACCCACAGGAAATAAAATTTTTTACAGTCAGCTATGTAGGCAAGACCAGAACCCAAAGCAATCAGAAATAGATTTGTTTTTCCATGATTTAGAATTTCCAAAATTATCCAACGAGTAAGCAAATATTTTGAACAACCCGCTCACTCCCAGCCCCTGGGATCGCTAACATCGCTCCCGTCCCTGTCTGGCTCAAGTCAGTTCTGGTCACTGCGGGTAGGGATCCAAGGAGGCTGGGGCGGGTTAGGGCACCGTTTCACTGCGGGGGCATTCCCTTGCTGTGGCCTGCATTCCCTCAGGTTGCCCCCGCTGGGCTCTCATGGGTTGCCCCTCCCTCCCTAGCTGCTTAAGGCTGTGCTCCTGTCTGGGCCAGTGGAGTGGGGGATGTGGGATGACCAGATCACCACCCTGCCCTTGCCCCCCGGGCTGGGCTCTTGTCATTCCTCTTTTAATGCACATTACTAGATGAGAGCACTTTCACACTGGGCTGCACCAGCGTTTCCCACTAGATTATCTGATAGGATCGAAGGTACCGAGTTAGAGAAGGGGAACAAGTGGTAAGTAGGCTGTGGCACAGGATTGTGGTGCTATTCTCACACCACCCCGCTCCCCACTCTGGCCCTTCTTCTAATGCATTACCTAGTCTAATCACTAAGTTTGGGTTTACAGGGTTGGTAGCACTCACACATACTGTTTTATAATCAGCAAGTTAGAAAACCGATTAACTTTACATTCACATTACCACACATGGTTAGGACTTAGGTTCTGGTGGTGGCAAAATGGATCGTCCATAGGACCTGGTGGTGCTGGTGGTACATGGCCAGTTGTGCTGTGATAGGGGATTGTGGCGGGCGTGCTTGGGTGGCTTCTGCTGACCTGACACCTGGCCTTCTGGATCCCCACAAGATGTGTTGATCCCAGATGTGGCTGGCTGGTACCCTTTGTGTATCCTGGGCCGTTTCCATTTTCCGCTATCTTGGGAATTGGGCACCCATTGCCTGTGCTTACCAGTGTCCATTGGGGGCTGGATGGTTCCTGATGGACCGGGGAAGCCAATCTTGTGCACTGGGGAAGGTCTGCTGGGTGACACTGACCCAACACACCAGTACCAACTGAGATGAATTACATATATACATTTAAAAAATGGTTTCTTTTGCCAGCCTCTGCACTAACCCATTTACGTTTGAATTGATAATGTACATTCATCTATGTAGACAAGTTTCAGACAAGTAATTGAGATTTCGTTTTTAAGCAGTATGCTGTGGAAAATATTCTAATCTGTTTAAAATCAATGTTCCTCAGAGAAAGATTTAAAGCGATTTGCATATTTCCCTTTTACATTATACTGTTAAAAAGTTAGTACGACTTCTTTTATGACTATGTGTAAAAACATAATAAAAGCCACCTGATTGTAGCGGGTATTAGAAAGATTAAACCTCGAATGAACATCAATAGAAAGCTTCTTTGGTCCGAATAGAAAATAAAAGCACGATTGAGGTTCACAAAGCCTTCATCTTAACAAACCAAGACTTCTGTTACAATGTCGTATGGACAGATCAAACCAAAGTCTGGTTTTAATGACCAGCTACATGTTTGGCCGAAACCAACCACAGCATTTCAGCCGAAACACCACAAACCAACTGTGAAGCATGGCGATGAAGAGATGATAGTTTATGGCTGTTTTGCAGTCATCCGGTGGAATATGAACTTCTCTGTACACCAGAGTTTTTTTAGAGCCAGATTTGAGGTCATCTGCTCAACTTGGGTAAAAACGGGTTATGCAGCAGAACAAGTCCAAACAGTTACTCAAGTCTTTTCTGCTCCAAGTTAGTTTTATGGTGGGTTTTTTTTTTGTTTGTTTGTTTTTTAAATAAATTGTGGCTTGTTAAAAAAAATGCTTCAAATGGACATAAGTTGGCAAGACAGAACAAGAAATATTTTAGATTTATAATTTCTTTTTAGAGCTATAATGTTTTGCCTCAAGGTCTTTAACAGCTGGAGAATTTTTACAATTAAATATGTCTCTTGATCTTTAGTTGTACATGTTGCCAGAGATTTAGTGATACTTTTCATTCTCACAGTTTGAAAGTAAAGTTGACGGAGCCGCGTTAATTCTCACCTGGTAAGTTGGGCTCCTGTTGTTCCCTGAGGACAAGGGGAAAGGAGGAAGGAAGGTTGAACTCAATAATCAAGCTCTGTGGAGCTTTGCTTCAGTTAAACATTATGTAACTACATAACCACGCCACTTAAAGCAGCGCAAAGGACTCCTATTCAAGTTAAAATATCAGTTTCAATTTAATTTGAAGGAATTTTTGTTTACTATTGGTAAGAGTCGTTGAGCTGTTGCAATCTTCTGTCCCTGCAGTTGGCGGGTCAGTGAAAGCTGATTGTTGGTCGGGGAACTGTGGCACACATCAACATCTGTAACTAACTCTTAGCAGGACAATGGACATCTTAGACAGAAGCTGCAACACACTCAAGAAAGTAATTACAGGAGAGAAAATAAGAATGACCAAACATTTTTGACAGTATTGTGAAAGTGACTTAACTACGACGTCTATGAGGAGATTGAAAGAGCTAGAAATTTAAAAATGAAGAGTAATTGTCTTACAGAGGCTGGAACATCACCGTCTGTCCATCAATCCATCCAAACATATTGATGGATTGTCTGCTTGTTGTCCGACATGCTGAACGGTGTTCGGGAATACGTAATCTATTCCTGATTCGTTCTACTCAGGGTCACAAGGGTCTGTTGGAGTCTATTCCAGCTGTCTTTGGGTCAAAGGCAGAATACACCCTGGAAATATAGAGGGAGAACCACACACAAACAATTTAGGATCACTAATCACAGGGGGAACATGCAAACTCCACATGGAAAGGCCTCCGTGGGTATTTGAACTAGTAATCTTCATTGTGATAGACTTTCAATTATACTGTCCTGCCACTGCATTGACGCAGAATCCTCCACATCCACACTGCAATGTTTCTTAGAAGTGAAAAATGTATGCACATTGTGTCCACATTTCACCAAGTTCTTTTTCTACTTTCTGAAAATGTACATGTGGTGGCTTTAACTGCACACCCAAATTAATCCAATTTCAGTAAATCATATAAATGTGTATTTGATGGGAAAAGCAATCAGAACACTGAGGCCTTTTTTTAAGGTTAATAGTGAGTTTATCACTCAGAGGAATATTGGTGCTTTAGGTTGGAAAATCTGTCAAGTGCAGATGTATGTAAAGAAGAGACGTAGATAAATAAACATGATTTAGCCGTCCACATAAACACTGATCTCAGAGCCAGTCATTAAGTAATCCTCTCAGTATTAACATTCCAGATGCAGGTATCAACATGTCTGTCTTTTTCTGCTGTAACTCACATCCCATTAAATTGATGCTTATTCCTTAAGTCACGCTTTTGAATCAGCATGGATTGTGAAGAATGCTGTGACTGTATCAGTATGAGACAGAGCGCCTCGGGTTATATCCGGGGTATTCATTCACTAGTGTAGAAAAGTGTCTGTCTGTGAAAATAATAAAATAATAAAAAAAATACAAAGTGGCATTGCGGAGCTACAAACTGCTGTGAGTGTGCTAGAAGTTCCTCTGCAAATCTTTCAGAAACTCGAACCCGGGAGTATTTAGAGGTGCAGTGAGAGTGGGTCAAGTTACCAAGCAGCTAGTGAAAGTTAACCCCTGAGACTTACATTATCGTCCCGCTTTTTTTGTCCTGTTGCAAAACGTAGTCGTAAACACGCTCCTTTTTTTTTTTTTTTTTTTTTTTTTTTTTTTTTTCTTAATGCAGTAGGAATGTCTCATCAGCCACAGTTTCCCTCTGGTTAAAGGTTGCAGCAGGTCAGTGTGCTTTTTATTCCCTCTTCCTTTCCTGGGGCAGGACTAGTGAATGTGGGCATCTAATCCTTTGGGCTGGGTGTTCCCTCTGCTGCATCATTTTCCACTACATTCTTTTTCCCAAAGTCATGTGGGTAAAAATACCTCCTGGATTTTTCACTCACCCGCACTTACTTTTTGTGTTAATTCACATCTGAGCCGTGCTGTTGGGACAGGACTATGTGTCTTCCTAGAGGCTTGCTGCCTGTTGACCAGTATGCTGAAGTGTTTTCCATGGATTACAAATCACAGCAACTTGTCCAAACCACACAGCTGGTGTCAAGGCAGTGCGGACGGGCCCTGTCACCAACATGATAACACTTTCCCTGTCATACATTACGCCCATTCAGCAGCAGATCTGACAGACGGATGACTGGCTAAGATGTTTGAAAGGTGAAAAAGGAGGCCCGTAGACTCCTGCCTGGTGCCACCTCGTCTTTGGGAAAGTCTTTCAGTAAGTCAGCTAGTGTCAGCTCACGCTTTAACGTTTAAAAAGGTTGTCTCCTGGACATTCTTTGACACTTTTAGCTCCAAACTCAGGTTTATCGTAAGTGGCCATAGGATAAGGTTGTATTTTCTAAAAGTTGGTTTACTCTGCTTGTCTCCTTGTAGTAAAAAATAGTGGGCTAGGCATGGGTTCAAGACTTTAAGGTAAAAATGTTTTAGCTGAGGGATTTGACAATTGGGAGGGAGACAGGAGTCCTCTGGTCACAAACGTGAGGCATGTATCCTGGCCAGCCAGCCATCCCATTGAATTAGACTGGTCTCTCTGGATCAGACTTTGGTTTTCAGGGGACGGTATCAATGGACACAGAAGAAGCTGCCTCTGGAAGACTGCGGATAGACATCCAACCAATCAGAGAAATTAAACGTGCATTGAAAGAGTAACAACCAGACAAGTATGGAAGGGCAAAAGACATCCAAAATAGTGGAACGTGGAATAGGATGGTTGTGTGGAAAAAATGTTTGTTTATGCTTATCTAAGATGACATTAGTGAATTTACGGTCATTCTTAATGGTTATGACTGGTGGTTATGACTGTGGATGCTCCTGTTTGAGTCACTGCATAACTCCCCCGGCACTTCTCAAAACATAGAGTCCTTCAGGTTTCTGGAAAGTACCATCTCGTAGGATCTGAAGTGGGACTTCTTCCTTCTTCTCCTTCCTCAAAAAACCGCAGGAGAGGCTGTACTTTCTCAGGAAACAAAGGATGGCCTGCTGCTGAATTTGTGGCTCCACTTTAAGCTGCCATAATTCAATCTGTCTCATGCACATCCTCACGTCTGCCATCACTGCCATCGACTAAAGAAACGTGGTGAGAGCATCACTGGAGGTGCCTTCCACCCAGCACTCTGCCTTTTTCAGTTACCGCCCTCTGCTCTCTCTGACCAGAACTACTACTCAGAAGAAATATTTTTTATCGTTTTGTCTATATATGTCATGTAAAGAATTGCTGTATCTATACTGTTGTGTACAAGTTGTCAATGACCGTTTGTTTACAACTACTACTGGAGAGACACCATCAACCAGAAACAAATTCCTCTTACGTGTAAACATACTTAGCCAGTGAAAACAGAAATGTTCTTAGATATGATTTAAAGGAAGTCAATTTGATAATTCTGATGATGATAAGTCTGCTTTTTCACATGAAATCCTTCAGACTTGTTTGTAGCATTATGTCATTTGATGGTATTTGGTTTTGTTTTTCTATCTTGTCCTTGAGTGCTAGAAAGGTGCCTATAAATAAAATGTGTTATTATTATTATTATTATTAAAATACATATTTTGGCACAATGTCATAATTTTGGTTGTTTAAGGACAAGTTTCACATCTGCCATATAAAAAAGAACATCTATGAAATACAATATCCAAGTGGCTTCTGTTGTACACACTCATGTGCTGTCAGTACGAAGTCAAGTATAAAGTTGTGTGCCCCCCCCCCCCCCATCTCGACACCATTTATGTATTTATAGAGCCTTTCTGTGTTCCACATTTGCACATGAGCTGTGTTCATGTTTTGCTTCAAAAGGGCACTGGAAAGACTTCACTGGGTTGGGAAGCACAGGACCGCCTCTGTCTCTCCCAGTTTCACAGATGTGGGTGACAAAGTAGCTTTATTGTTCTGTTGTGCACTTTCTGCCACTTAGTGGGTTGCTTTATGGATGCTGTGTATTCAAAGACTCTCACACTCACGGCTGACACCTTTTAGTAATGTTACGCTGTGTTAAGATGTCTTGTGACTTGTATTTAGGAATATATTTTTAGTATCAAGATCAGATATTAAAACAATGCTTACAAACAAGATTCCCTGGAGGATTTAAATTTAAAGCACTGAAAAATACACTTTACTAAAATCATAGTTTTTTGGGGTTTTTTTTTGCTGATACTATCTTTTTTCCTTGCAGGTGGGCACCCCTGGCTGAGCTCTGCAGAGGTTGAGGAGGAACGGTGTCCACCTGGGTAATAAAATACTTCAGTGTTATTGCTGCATTGTGGGAACCAGCACTGTTTCAATAGAAAACAACAATTCATATCTTATGTGGCCTCATTTGAATCACAAGCTGATCTGCTCATGCTTAGAGGAGGAGGAGGAGGAGGAGGAGAGACTGTTTGGCTGACTCGCCCACGGTTGTCCCAAGTTGAAACTGTTATTCCCTGCGGAAAGTTTTTTTTTTTTTTTTTCAAGGAAATTTAAACTGTGACAACAGCACTGAGGTTTCCTTCTGTCACTGTCTCCCAGTTCAGTCTGTTTATCTTTGTGTTTTTAGAAGAGCATAAATAGCTCCAACACACAGCTTGTTGCTTTTTTTTCCAATGTAGTCATGTTATTGGGATAAAAGTAAGTGTCTCTATGGAAACTGGGCTAATGACTCTGACTAATCAGGCATGTGTTGCGGAGCAGTGTTTGCGTGTCTGTATAAGATGAAGACACATGTATGTGTCACTATCTTGGCGGATAGTAACTCCAGACTGTGGAAAAGAAAACCTGGAGCCTCAAATTAAGTATTACGTAGGCAATCCACAAAGGATGCTGATGCTTTTTCTTGTACATCACTCATTCTTCTGAGCTCGACTATAATTGGTTCTGTTGTAGAACCACACTTTTGTTATGTGTGTTTTGGTCTTTATAGTCTTTGAAATCAGCTTTTTCCAAACACTTTTTACTTGTTAAATTGTTTGATTTGTAAGCTAATTTAGGTAAAAAGTGTCACATTGAATTTTAAAGGCACAAAAAAGGAAAACTAGAAGGCAAATGTATGGTTAATTCAGTTTTATTTATTTATTTATTCATTTATTTATTTATTTAATTAATACTCTAACACTGCATTTTCTGGAAGATTTTATTTTTTTTTTTTTGGTCTGGAGTAAATTCCAAGTGTGGTATTTTCAGCTAAAACTAGTGATCAGAAAAGTTCTCACTGCTACTTCCACTTACACGTCACAAAATCAACAGATTGTTTTATTCTGAGAAGAAAATAAATTGATGCACTAGTGAGTAATTACACTATATGGCCAAAAGTATTCTCTCACATACCTTGACTCGCATATGAACTTACGTGACGTCTCATTCCTAATCCATAGGGTTCAATATGACGTCGGTCCACTCTTTGCAGCTACAACTCTTCTAGGAAGGCTGTCCACAAGGTTTAGGAGTGTGTTTATGGAAATGTTCGACCATTCTTCCAGAAGAGCATTTGTGAGGTCACACTGATGTTGGATGAGAAGGTCCAGCTCTCAGTCTCCGCTCTGATTCATCCCAAAGGTGTTCTATCAGGTTGAGGTCAGGACTCTGTGCAGGCCAGTCATGTTCATTCACACCAAACTCTGTCATCCAGGTCTTTATGGACCTGCTTTGTGAACTGGTGCACAGTCATGTTGGAAGAGGAAGGGTGCAGCTCCAAACTGTTCCCACAAAGTTGGGAGCATGGAATTGTCCAGAATGTCTTGGTATGCTGAAGTATTCAGAGTTCCTTTCACTGGAACTAAGGAGCCACAGCCAGCTCCTGAAAAACAACCCCACACCATAATCCCCCCTCCACCAAACTTTACAATTGGCACAATACAGTCAAGTACAGACAAGTAACATTCTCCTGGCAACCGCCAAACCCAGACTCGTCCATCACATTGCAAGATGGAGAAGCCCGATTTGTTACTCCAGGAACGCGTCTCCACTGTCCTAGAGTCCAGTGGCGGCGTGCTTTACACCACTGCATCCAACGTTTTGCATTGAACTTTGTGACGTTTGTCTTGGATGCAGCTGCTTGGTCATGGAAACCCATTCCATGAAGTGGCCTACTACGTCAGGGTTGAGTTGCTGTTGTTCCCAGACACTTCCATGTTCTTATAATACAGGTGGCAATTGACTGTGGAATATTTGGGAGCGAAGAAATGTCGCAACTGGTTTGTTGCACAGGTGTCATCCCATCATAGTTCCACGCTGGAATTCACTGAGCTCCTGAGAGCGATCCATTCTTTCACAAATAGTTGTAAAAACAGTCTGTATGTCTAGGTGCTTGATTTTATACACCTGTGGCCATGGAAGTGATTGGAACACCTGATTCCCATTATTTGGATGGGTGAGCGAATACTTTTGGCAATATAGTGTATGTTCACAGTAGAGAACAGACGACCATTTCTATGTTAAAGCAAAACTCCTTCACACTATCGAGCCAAGAGAAGAAGATATGCATAGCATCATTTAGAATAAAGAGAAGACCTCACCAGGGTTCATCAGACGAGGAGAAACAGTGGTAAGGCTCAAAATCAAAGGAGACAGATTAGACATGCCAAAGAAAAGTTGGAAGAGTATCTTTTAACAGATGGCCCTGCAATGGATGTGTACTTGAATAATGTTTGAAAGAAATACATATGTGCATATGACATGAAACTAGCTCGGCCACCTATGACCATTTACTTTCCACCAAAATCTCAGTTGTGAAATGTGTCTGGGACGCCTCCACATCCCAGCCGTTTTCCACCGGTACAGAATGTACCAAACCAATTGCAACAGGGTGGGACCTGTGATGGGGCATTCAAGAGCAACTATTGAAAACAACCAAGACAACTACAGAGGTGCTAATATCACCTCAGATCAACAAGAGTTTACTGTGAATCTGCCAACAGTCATTCACCAGCATTCCTACTCAACTTTTTTATTTTTTCTACAACACCCAGATCAACACATTGGCACAGTGGAGATCAAACCACTGTCTTTCCAGTTGTAGGACAGCTTTAAATTATATACACACTAATCAGTACCTCATAAAATGCAGATAAATTAAAAAAAAATTGACTATTTATAGTATCACACACACACGGTGACGTTGCAACTTAATTTCAGCAGGTTGGAAGAGTAGAGCTGCTGAAACCTCCAGCTGTTGCTCACTTGTCTCTGTCATCTTGCTGGCAATATCTCGTTTCAGTATCTCCGGTGGTTCTTTGTGTCTGACGCCTCATTTTGCACTCCTTTTATGTAGTTTGCAGACAGAGCTTTAAGAAATAGACATAAAGCCACACAAACAAACAATAAGGGGAATTAGCCGCAGCAAAGACCTGGCAAAGCATCATAAAAGATGAATTTCGTGGAAATTTCCAGGACTTCATCATCCTCAAAGAATAAAAATAAATATCAAAAAGCTTTTTTTTTTTTTCCTGTCTCTTTCTTTTATTATGGTAATTGTAATGGTATTCAAAGAACATTTTAACCTCCTTAAAATACAAAGCTGGGTTTGAAAATGGTTCCCAAATGATACTACATCAGTTGTATTAATTGTGGGCTATTTCTAGATGTAATGTTTGTTGTGTTGTTCCTACAACAAGCTCTGGAATATTTTTCAGCTTGTTTAATTTCACAGCCAATTAATGTGTTTTAGCTCAAACTTAACATCCTTATATGTTTAATGTAAAACAGACAGTCCACTTCCTTCACGGCTCAGAGTTTACAAGAAGCTGGTAAACATGGCGAAGCTTTTAGCCACTAAAGAGATGGAATGTAAATTCATCAGGATGGCCAGAAACCGCAAAATGAGAAATGCTTTTCTGTATTCGCTGTGTTGCATCAATAGTTAAGGGTTGCCGTAAATAGAAGGAAAGCACTTGGCCGACAACTTTACTACCTCCTGAGGAGTTCTATTAATCAGGTGTCTTTTGTGGCCCAGTTTTGACAGGTCGCCTCTTATCTTGGTGTCCTTGGACGGTTTCCGGGCACGGTACCTGAAGGATCACAAAGTCCACATCCCAGTAATCGATAAGTTGCGTAAGTCACTGTCAAGTTCAGCTCCCCGACTCTTCAAGGTTTTTTTTTACCAGGCATCTTGGAGTGAATGAACATTGTTGTGTTGCAGGAACTGGAACAACGGCGCCATACATCAGGCCTGTTTATCCCACAAAGACCTTCCCCAACCACTACAGCATCGTGACTGTAAGTCTTTTCATAAAGTCAGGAGTTCATCTGCTGGATACAAAGGCCTCATTTGTCTGACTTATTTGTCAGTGATGGAGGAAATCCTCATAAAAACCTCTACTGGGTTTTGAACACAGACCCGGCAATTGAAATAAACTGCCTTAATTAACTGGCTTAATTACCAGTAATATTTAGGTTAGAAATCCAGGAAAGAGGAGGTAATCACTGGAAATCAATCCCTGCAGCTACAGCGTCCAAGCAGCTCAATGTTTCTGTGTTTTTATTTCACATCTGAATCCCACAGGGTCTTTATCCCGAGTCTCATGGGATTGTGGACAACAAGATGTACGATGTGACTCGAAATGCCTTTTTCAGCCTGAAAACTGAAGAGAAATTCAACCCAGTCTGGTACCAGGGAGAGCCAGTAAGTGGATCAGTGCAAACAACAATATTTTGTATGACGGTCCAACAAATATGATCCAACTGAAGTCCAACAGTAGAAGCTTTGCACTGCATAGGGCAAATTTAATTCTGTTAGGTCACTAAATGGCAGTATTAAGCAATACGTCTGTAAGTCTTCCTTGACGAGTTTACAAGAATTTACACACCATGATTTTGTGGAAAGTCTTACATGATTCAGAAGCAGACACATGTGTTGTTAAGGAAATGAGAAGTATTGTGCTTGGGTCATGCTATAATTTATCCTCCCAGTAATGACCTCTTTGAGGTGATTATGGATTCAGCACATGCTAAAATGACAGCTTGCGGGGACTGTGAGTTGTGCTTACTTATACACTCTGTGGTTTACAATAAAATGGGCCTCTTAGACCTCTTTCCTCAACTGTGACAAGCTGCTCCTCTCCAACGGTCTCCATGCTGCTGCAGCCATATAACTTTCCAGGAGTAAAGGAGAGATTGATGACCCCTCCACCCCCCATTGAATAATTTACGGTGCAGAAAATAACTCTTTTGCAATGTATTTCAGAGTATATCTGCCATGAAACATTTATAACCTTACTACATAAACACTCTTGACGGCAGATTATTATTGTAGGTACTGATTTAGTCTAAAAACAAGCCATAAAATTTCCATCAGATTTGACCAGCCTGTGAATGATCCTCATCATTCCTTCTCTTGCTCTTCTTTCCTTCTGCTTTTCCTCTCCTCAGATCTGGATCACTGCCAGGCGTCAGAAACTGAAGACGGGGACTTCTTTCTGGCCAGGCTCTGATGTAGCCATCAGCGGCACCTTTCCAAATTTCTATAAGGTTTTTGATAAGTAAGAGGACTTCTATTGTGATGCTTGTATTTTTAAATTAATGTAGATGGATTAACCGATTGGTGTATGAAAGCCTTCATAAATTACCTCAAGCTTATTTTGCCTGCAGGAGCATTACATTTGAGGCCAGGCTGGAGACATTGTTCGAATGGCTCAGTTTACCTCAAGAAGAAAGGTACTGCCTACTCTTCGTTATAATTTATGAGATTCTTGTCAAGTCTGTTGTGTTAATTATTGCTCTGTTTTGTTATTTTTTTCTGGACAGACCTGACTTTTTTACTTTGTACCTGGATGACCCAGACACCACGGGACATCGTTACGGCCCAGAAAGCTCTCAGGTCAGTTACTCAGTAACCATGCACTTGTAAGCACTGGAAAGTCCAGAGGGTTAAAGTTGTTTGTTTGTTTTATTTTTTATTTTTCTGAGGTGACAACCTCCGTTTAGGTTATTGTCACAGAAAAGAGTCCTTTATCGTGTTTATGAGGCAGCTTTTGAACTGTGGTATTTAGAACACAACTAACAGTTCATTGAGATATCGATTAGATATATCTGATGATCTGCAATAGATGAGACTTACAAGAAATGGTACAACTTTAAAATTTGTCTTTTAAAATCTTTAGGATACACCTGTAGTTTAGGATAAATGTCAAAATTAGATTTTACCAATGTTTGTATCTAACAGGAATTGTGATTATAAATATATTATTGTATAATAATAAAAGTCACTATTTATTCTAAATCAATTTTCTTTTCTTTTGCAGTGAAGTGAATTAGTTTTATAAAATTCAACACTAGATAGATAGATTTTTTTTAAAATCACATACAGTATAACAAAATATTTGCATATAAGATACAAGAAATAGTTTAAATTAATTTAAAAACGATGAAAGCTTTGAAAATATGTTATTATTGCTATTCACGCTCTAAGCTCAAATGTTCTGTTAAAGGTAGGAAAAGTAATTTCTGGATCACATCCCTTCTGTAGATATTTGAACAAAACATGAACAAAACACAGAGAGCAAGGTCCTTCCTTCATTTTGTATGAGCACAAGCATGCACATAACTTTTAAATTTTATGTGTGAGAAAGAGTGAATGTGCCTCTCACCACTTGTGATTAACAGTCTGATCTAACATATTTTATTTTATTAACAGATGAATTCCTGGTTGTCTCAGAGGACTAAAATCACCGATGTGAAATATGAAAGGACAAGACAGATAAAGAAACGAGACAGTGATGGGTGTGGTGTGTGCTGTGTGGTGATATATGCAGTGTTTGTGTGGTGCGTTGTTGTGTGTGGTGAACTGTGTTGCATTAAAAGGACGGAAATACAAACGGATATATATCCCTATAGCCGAGTAGTAGGTGTTAGATCATAGTTAATAATCATTTCTACAGCCCCCTAACACTCTGAACGTGAACTTTTCAAATGTCTTTCATCACTATTGGCATTAGCGTTGGATATTTGTGAAATACCTTCATGTCTGCAGTTATTGGTTAATCTTTCTATTGTAGCTTTTACTTTTTTATTTGTCTTTTATTTAACCATGACAGACAAGGTTTGCTGAATCCTATTCCTTATTTGTTTGCATAAACCTGGTGAATAAAGTGGATTCTGACTGTAGGCACTTTAAGATTAGACCCTGTTACTTTCCCTGGACGAAGAACTCGTTTTTATGCTGCGTGGTATTGCCTCCCCGGTGCCTGAAGCTGAGTTGAGGGGAGGGGAGGGAGGAGGAGTCAAGAGGCGTTATTGAGTGGTCTGTTTGGTCGGCCTCACCAGCATCGAAAGAGCTGGCTGGTGCAGCGCTGGGTGCAGGAGATCCCTGGAAAGCAACGGTATTTGCTCCTCCCCAGATCACGCACCAAAAATTTAAATATGACCAGTCCAGTCTTCCTCTGCCACTCCTGCTGTGGTTGTTTTTGATCTCACATTTAACATTTAACTCTATGGCTCTTCAGTTTGGTAATGACCTGAGTTTTATTTCACGCAAAGCCACAGTCTCTTATTTGAGTAGCCAGTTGCATATTACAGTTCTCATAATGTTCTGATTTACGGTGTTCTCGGCTCTGAGGACGAGGAGCTCGCGAATCTCCTCCCTTGTTATCATTAAATCCCTCCCAGGTGCTGCCATCCCATGTCAACCTGTTTACTTCAGAGCAGACCCATGTAGAGGTGTACCCTCGGAGGCGGGCTGTTTAGGGGACCAGCTCAACACCTGACCCGTGTCAGTTAATCTAAAAACGACAGACGACACGTTAAATGTGACTGGGTATCCGGCAGTATCCTGTAGTTTTTGGCTGCAGGAGTGGTTGTTATGGTTTCATATGCGAGCTGGTTCCAGTTTATAGAGCAAGAGTCATGTATATGTTGTCGTTTTTTTCCTTCAGTTAATTTAATGTTTTTGATGAGGTAGCCCACGAAGGAATGTACATAGTTGAGATATTACATGTTTTTGATTTTGTTTTAATTTTCTTGTCTAATTCTTACACTTCCTGATCCATATTATCATCCTCTCCTTATTTGTTTAATCGTGTTTTGTCGGACGCAATTTTTTCATGAATGGCAAAGCTTGACCATTTTTAAACACTGTCTTGCCAGTTGTTGTAACATGTTGATTGTGTGAAAGCTTCAACTCCCGTTGTTCCCTTCAGGTAATCACTGCCTTGGAAAACGTTGACAGGATTCTGGGAAAGCTAATGAATGGTCTCGCCGAGAGAAACCTAACCCAGTGTGCCAACGTAATAATCGTCTCTGACCACGGTGAGATAACCGCACAGTTTCCCAGAGGCAGAGCATCCACTTACAATATCCTGGTTGAAATTTGATGTTGTTAAAAATAAGAAAAACATTCAACTAAAGAAAATGTTTAATTTTGATATGAGAAAATTAGAAATAAAACTAATTTTATTTAAAAAAAACAAAAAAATGTACACCTTTTGTCCTATTGGTCTTTCTCAAGTTTTGGCTGTGTGTTTGTGCACAAACAGACTTGGCGCATCCTAGTTAAATCTTCATGGTTTCACAGTACGAAGGGAAGTCGCCAACATCAATCATGTATTCCAGCGAGAGAAACTGTCTCGGCTTGGAGACAGTTTTGGACTTTTACTTGGTTGAGAACACAGCATCTGTTGCCAAAAAAAAAAAAAAAACTACAGGCCACCAGTGAAAAATTAGATATAATTGAAAAAAAAAAAATGAGTTTCAGTAAAACACCAAAGATTTTTTTTTTTTCTTTTTAGATTATCGTCTGAATATCTGGTGACCACATGCTAAACCTTGTAATTACTTCAAAGATCAATGCATTGGGGTCAAAGCAGTCCAGGGCGATGCCCAAACATTATCATCAAAGACATTACTTTCAAGCGAAGATTTAAATGTTTATGCATTGTGGCAGTTCTGAGGCTGCACATTGTCATTAAGGACGAGAAAGACTTATTAGGGTTCACATGTCACACCCAAAAACACTGTCAACAGATTTGCACATGCATCATGTGCAAAATACACACACACACACTGTTTATTTGGGCATGTCGAAGTTAAACGCAGACCTGGTTTTCACTGCCAGGTGGAAACATCCGCTACATAACGGCGTGGCTTCATACCCACAAGAAACAATGTCCCCGTCGATATAAAGTCAAGGAAGAGCGTATCATCATCAGAATCAGAGAAAAAAAATTACAGATTGAATGTTTTGTTGTTGTTTTTTTCAGATCAACTCTCTTTGAGATAACTGCAGAACATACAAAATACAACAGTTAAGTCAGGTTACCAACAGACTGAAACCCCCAAAAAATATTTACCATACTGAAGTGGTCCTTTACTCTCAGTGTCAATAAACCACACAAACCAAACACATGACTGCTGAGGTCTGTAGTGCATCTGTGATCTGCTGTGTATTTGTTAGAAACTGCTCATCTCACAGTTCTCAGTCTTTGTCGTTATTTATCATTTTGTAATTTTTAATAGGAATGGAGACGGCTTCTTGTGAAAAGGCTTCGTTTGTAGAAAATTACCAGCCCCAAAGGTCCGACTTTGACGTCATCCAAGGCCCAGCTGCTCGCATCAGACCGAAGCGCCTCCCAGAGGACTTCTTTTCCTGTAAGTTCCTGTCCACAACGCCTGCCTGTGCAATATCACTGAGTGGGAGTGTGTCTGAAAGCGGGAAGGTTTTGACCTCGTCTTTTGTTTATTTCCTCAGTCGACTTCGAGGGCCTGGTGAAGAACCTGTCTGTATGTGAAATATTAACAAGGAGAAATGATCTGCTTGCCTGGCTTCACAACAAACGCATATGTTCTCCATCTGCTGTGTGTTCATTCGCTCTGTCTATCCGTGTCTGTTCTGAAGTGCAAGACCCCTGACCAGCCAATGAGACCATACCTCAAAGAGAACCTTCCCAAAAGGATGCACTTTGCAAACAACAAACGCATAGAGAGGGGTCACCTCTATATGAAGTCGGGCTGGCAGGCAGCGCTGTAAGTGACTCGACAGACACTCCTCTGTTTTTAACTTTTCCGTTTATTCAAGGCGGTCTGCTGTATCAAAAGTGACTAAAAAACGGTAAAAGTAGTGGCGCCCACCTCTCTAACGCTTCTTTGTATTTCCCGCAGCTCCCTGTTTGTCATGTTCAAGCTGGGTAGAAAAATAGATTGCTGCAGTTTGATTAATATTTATGAACTCCAACTTGCATAGGACATCCTTTATTTGCGCTGTTGCTATGTCTGAGCCACATAAAGTAAACAACTTGGAACCCCTCAGCGCTGTAAAAAGAACCTGCCATGGCACTCAGGATTTGGTGGTGTAATTACAGAGCAACACAAACGACAGAGTACAAGGTTTAAGAAGAAGAAAACACAATGGCTCGGGGCCCGTTCAGACTTCACTTTTAAATGAGAAACCCTGAGAAGTCAGCATAAAAGGAAATGCGTGCCAGAAACACAAAACAAAGAGTTTTACAGCCATAATTGTGCACAAAATCAAAGGAGTCATCATCTGATCCAGCGACGTTAGTTAATTGGGTCATCTCTGCGTTCAAACCAGAATATGGTCAGACAACGAAGAGAACCGTGGACACAAATGTCCCAGACACCCTTCAGATCCAGAACTGGAACTGGATCTGAATCTGTCCTGGAATCTGTTCTGACCCTGCATTAGCATTGATCACTTGTGAGCAGGTATCCAACGTCTGAACAGCATCCCTTTTTTTTTTGTCTTTTATAGAAACATTTTAGTCATGTTTTTTGGCGCAGTGCAAGCTGTTTTTTTTTTTGTCTTTTCCGTGTTTAGGTTGTTTTCCGTTAGCACCCATGTTGTGGTTTGTCTCTGGGTAATGTCACATGCATTGCAACGATGCAACATATCAAACATGTAATGGAAAGGAAATATAATGGAAATAAAGGAAAAGGAAAATATAAAGGAAATATATGTCGGAAGACCAGTTGGATCAGGGACTGACCCAGCTGAGAGACTCAGTCGTCACTGTAGACATCTAAATATATACTTTGACGTATTTATTTATTTATTTCTTTTCCATAAAATGGGTTTAATATTTACCAAGTTCATTGTGACCATACTGGATGTTTAGACAGACATTCAAACTGAGGAAAAAAAACAAAAGAAGATTAAGCGGCACTCTATAAATAGTGAAGTAATGGAAAAACTGAACTGTAGAGTGGGTAATTACGTAAGAATTTCTTTTGAACAGTATAAGTAAAAAAACATGACTGATTGGCCTACCCTTCTTGTTTTTGTTATGTTGCAACTTTCCCTCTAAGGTGTGTGTGTGTGTGTGTGTGTGTGTGTGTGTGTGTGTGTGTGTGTGTGTGTGTGTGTGTGTGTGTGTGTGTGTGTGTGTGTGTGTGTGTGTGTGTGTGGGCTGAAGTTGAATCCAGATGGTGGACCCAACCATCATGAGACACCAGGGGAGGGGTTCCTGGATTTTCAAAACTCCAGGAACATTTCTTCAGTTCCTAGTGTAAATACTTTCAGAGTATATGATTTAAGATTTTACATTATAATTATGCTTGCAGTCAAATTTCAATGGGGACTTTTTTTTTTTCACCAAAAAAAGTGGCTCAGCAACAATATGTTTCCATTAAAATTTTCATTCAAGTTTTAAATTTAACTTCAAATTGAACTTGGCTTCACATGTGTGAGAGGCCGCTGTTGCGTAGCCGCATTAGAACAGTTTGTCCCTCTCTGCGCGGCGCTGCAGGCCTGTAGAGGACGAGGCATGTTTCAGCCTCGGGTTGGAAGGCTGTGACATGCAATCTGTTTTGATTTTTCTTCATGCAGAATCAGTTTCTCACAGAGGCATAAAAATAGCACTTTTCAATGCCGCTTAGTGTAACTTCTGCCAATGAAAACATTTTATAAGTTGCACTGTAATAATAATTTGTCCTTGGTTCTGAACAATCTTTGTATTCATTTAGATACTTCGTTTTGACTGATCTGGTGCTCTTTTGTCAGTGATCATTTTGAAAAAATGTACTGAAAACCGGTTATGTACGAGTACAAGCCCAGTCGTGACACTTTGGTTTTTTTATTGTTGTTTTTTTACGTTTGCCATTTTTATTTAATGTATGGCCAGAATTATGGTCCTTTAATTAATTTTTAAGGAAAATGAAGAAGAAGTGTGTGACTGAAACTATTCTGAATTCATTGAATTTTTTTTAATGCAGCTTGTTAT
Organism: Xenentodon cancila; assembly: GCA_014839995.1. NCBI lineage: Eukaryota > Metazoa > Chordata > Actinopteri > Beloniformes > Belonidae > Xenentodon > Xenentodon cancila. The sequence continues at coordinate 14,834,471 of CM026209.1, read as the reverse complement.
TATAAGTTAAATAAATAATAACATACTAAAAATATAATACTAGAAGTAATGATGATAATAAAGTTTATAAGCAGTAAGGTAAATGGTTGTTATTTAATACGTAAATTCACAGAAGATGTCATGGAAGGAATTCTGATCGCTGGTTGGGGGGCGGCATTTATTCGGCCACACAAAGGTTGAAGTTATTATGGTAATTAGTGACGGCTCTCGTTTGATAAATAGCATGTTGAGAGGAGCTGTACAAATCCTTTGATTGTAGCAAACATGCAATTGTAAAAAATTGCTTCAGGCTGTGGAAATAAACCCAGTCCCTCGACGGACACAATAAACCGCTCTGTAATGTGACTCTGCGCTACGGGATGAAGAGCTGTTTTAAAACAAAATAGCTACCCCAAAAAAAGCTTCTCTCATGACTATGAGAGTTGTGTGTTTAACACTGATCACCGTTTTTCCCTTGAAATGAAATACTTTTAACTTGTCTTCTCAGCAAAAGACAGGAAATGAAGTACTGCTCTGGTGGTTTCCATGGATCAGATAATCTGTTCACCAACATGCAGGTAAGAAGGAAGGATGAGTGTGCTTGTTAGTGACGATGAAACGGTTTCATGTTTGTGTTCGTCAGTTCATATGAGCTGTATAATAAATGATTTAATAATGAAAATCAACCTTTTTTCATGGTTTTGTTAATCTATCATCAATAGTCCTGTATCTCAGCTTCAGTCGGTTTTTAAATGAGCAGTGTGTAATGTGAAACCAAAGGTTAAATTCATACTCCGCGCTCCAGGCACCTGCCGGCCTCAAACCACAGCGGGGAACCCAGCCAAGAGACACCTGCAGTCTCTGGGCCAACCCCCACACAAGGGCCGCACCCCAACCGACAGAGGCCCGGGCCGGAACCCAAGGGCCTAGGGCCGCAACCAGGCAGCCTCATCCCACACCTATCTGCCCCGGTCCACAGAAATTATTGAATTCAAAAAACAAACCTAAAATAATGCACTTAAGTGAAGCAGTTTCTTTTGAAATGAGATGTTCGTGTCCACCTATGCGCATCGAGGCACGCTGAGGGCCTCCACAGGGCTGCTGACTTGTCTTAAATAAAAAAGGATCCGTCAAAGCGTGCAGCTTACTCATCCATCTACAAATAGAGCAGCAGTGTGTAACTTCTTTCAGGTTATTTACGGTCCTTTTACAGCTTTGTTCCGTTTCAAATATTTACACTCCCTAATTTTGGGATTAAATGTGTGATAAAGAGTTTCCGTTCACATGCTCGTGGGCGGTGCAGAGGACCTTTATTTCACTGAAACCATCATTCATATTTAATACTTCTTTAAAGGAATTAAGGAAAGGTCATGTTGTCTTTTTTTTTTTTTCTTTTCCCAAAGGCAATTTTTATCGGCTATGGTCCAGCATTTAAAACCAACACAGCTGTGCCTCCCTTTGAAAACATTGAAATATATAACCTCATGTGTGGTAAGTTGTTCTGTCAGTGCAAACTCCATGTCATTATCATTTCCTATTTGCATGGTCTTGTTCTGAAACACACTTTCTGGTGCAGGTAAGATAATAAAACTGTCACCTCCCAGCCAGGTCCTGGTTCAGATTCCCAGCTAGGGTCTTCCTGTGGAATTTGCATGTTCATGCTGTACTTTGCAGGGCTTTTCTTCAAGTGCTTTGGCCTCCTCCCGCTCTGCAAAAACATGTCGGGCATCATTGGTGATCCTGAATTGTCTCTGCGCGGTCCTCTGATGGACTGCTGACCTGTCTCTCCGCCAGTAATGGCAGGGATAAGCTCCGGCATCCCCTGTGACCCTGAATGAAAGCTGAAGTGGGTTCAGCAAATGAATGAATGGGCCGAGCTAGGCTGGCGTTTTCCTACATCTCCAGTCATTATGCCCGTTGGATGTGGCATGTAGCTGGTTTCAAAGCCAGACACATGAAGCCGAAGCCCTGCGCTGCGAGTACTTTTTTATTCCCATGAGGGAGGCAGCATGTCAGCCAGCAATCACACAGAACAGTATTTAAAGGAATGAAAGAAATGCCCTCTTCTGGCTTTGCACAAACACGTCTCTGCTGACACAGCAGTGATGACGAGCATGTGCTCAACACTCCCCACACACTCGCTCAGCACACACTCGCTCAGCACACACTCGCTCAACGCTTTGATTTCTGAGGCTCTTTAACTCCGTTTAACACAGACGGTTAACTGAAGTTGCAACCTGTTGTTAACATATGTTAAGATAAAAAAAACGCGTAAACCCCTTTTTTTTTCAGTAAAACAGAGGAAACTTTTCTTTTTGTAGGCCAGTTATCATTTGCATTTATTTTCTTTTACTTGAAAGATGTCAGAATAATGAGGGAGTTAACAATCAAAGTTTACATAAAATTTAGTATAATTACCTCCAAGCTTTTTTTTTTTTTTAACTTGGCTCAAAGTTTTGTTTAGTCCTCCACAAGGTTTTCTGAGTATTTCGGTATAATTTTGGCCCATTCCTTTGAGCTCCTCCTCCACATCCCTTTTCAATATTTTAATATTCCAAAGAGTCATGTGATGGCCACTCCAGTACCTGCACGTTGCAACTTATTTGGAGCTTTTCTAGGGTTTATAATCCATGTGGAAGACCTGTCCACACCCAGACCTGTTTGGCTCATATATTGAGATTTGTTTATTTTTTTTTCCACCAGTATATCCACATATTCTTCATTCCTCATGATGCAGTCTACTTGGTGATATGCACCAGCCACACACCATGATGTTGCCACCTCCCTGCTTCGCAGTTCAAATCAACCTCCTTTTTAGCTCCATGCATAACTGATCATTATGACCAAGCAGTTCAGTTTTAGTCTCAACAAATACAAAAAATAACTTGTTTGCCCCGTTTGCATATATACATTTTAATCAGATTTTTTTTTCTTAAGGATTTGGAGGTGGCTTTTTTCTCGGTGTGTGGCCTTACAGCTTATGGTGGTTAAGAACATGTCTTACTGTAGGTAATTACACCCTCAGCAGTTGCAGTCGGCATCTTTATAAGACCTTTTATTGCTGCTCTGAGGTTCAGTTGCACAGTTTGCATCGAAGCATGTCCAACTCTGGGACACAGATGCCGCCTCCTTTCTGAGCGGGATGGTAGATACGTGCTTCAGCGATGTTCATAGTTGCATATTACTGTCTAAACAGATAACACGAGGCCGTCAGACATCAGGGAAATTGAAGGATAATCCAGACTTGCGAAGGTCTACAATTCTTTTCTTCTTGGTTGATTTATTCTTATTTTTTTCCATAATGACATGCAATAGGAGCTAAAAATCCATCAACAAGTTCACCTCAGTTATGTCACTTAACGCCGTCTTCTTAACTGTATGTTTATCACAGCCCACTGAATTCACCTTTTCTGTTGATTATTAACAGAAAATAATACTTTTAAACCTGACACATCAAAGCCATGTTATTTTCTTTAGAAATGTACTATTTTTTTTAACGTTTCCAGTATTTTAAACTTAAGTTAGTTGTAATGTCTAAGTTTGGTTTATGAAAGGATGGATTTAAAACTCACTTGGTGCTACCTGAAGATTGCCATCCCGTGTTTAAGAAGATTTAACACCACACACTACGAATGTTAAGCTAAATTCAAATCTCACTGTGATGATTTATAGTGCCGTTTTGCATCTCGGTCATGAAAACAGCTGCTCAGCTTTAACAAACATATTATGACAGTTGGCACAGTTCAGAAAGAGGAAACAGATTTGCTTCACTGCATTTCAGTTTGTTTCTCCTTAAGAAAACCCATCAGCAGTAATATGAGAGAAACGTGCCAGCCAGCTGGCGGGAGGAGAACAGCAACTAGGATGAGCAACCACATGAAAATACTGATTCAGTTCAGTTCAACACCCAGAAAAAAACCAACATACTGCAAATCAGGATGAAGGAAGCCGGACTGTGTGCATGCCAAGCAAAAAAAGAAAAACAAAAATAAAGGAAAATCTGAAAACTCAGCCCACTACAGATGTTTACGCGCAGCAGCTGTTGTTCTTTGTTTACCTCCATGTTGTTTGGATTGCATGGTTGAGTTCTGGACTGTACTTTATGATTTAATCAAAAGAAATCTAGTTTTTAACCTTCCGTACACATGGTTTTAGCAGGAAATCTGTGACCTGAAGGGTTTGAATGCATTTGTTTAGCCTGGACACGTAAATTTAGAGCTGAAATAAACACATGTTACTTGGCATAAGATGTTTAATGAGTGTGAAATTTATGTCTCATATCAGACTTCTTTCTCTGCTTGTCCACCAGATCTTCTAGGTATTTTTCCGGCTCCAAACAACGGAACCCACGGCAGTCTGAACCATCTCCTGAAGCATCCCATCCACCAGCCGGTTCACCCAGCGCAGCGCTCCCACGACACGCCGTGCGAGGCCACGGACTTCACACCGTCTGACAGCCTGCAGTGCAACTGCTCAACCCAAACCACAGCAAAGGTATTTTCCAACATGTTCCAAGCAATCACATATATTTTCCTAATTTTAGTCAAATTGTCTTATATTAATTAATACTAACTATGCCAGTGGGGTACGAAAACATTTCTTGACTAGAATTCTTAAAACTACCAAATAGTCTAGCCACTAGAATAAAAATAAGACAATTTTTATTGTTTTTTCAAACAAGTTGTTTTTTTTTTTTTTTAACTTTCTTGGAATTTAGTTTTTGCAGTGTGGTGATGACATTAGTACATGCGTTCATAGGGCTTGGAGGACTTTTGCCAATAACTTTGGAGATTTATGTTGTAAATCTAACAAAGTTTTATGCTTTCCAACACTAAAAACTACTTAATAAATATTTGTACACTTACACATGATGTGCCAAGAGAAGACTAGATGAGTGAATATTTATATACACTCCTAAATGTTCAGATGGTTCATCAGGTGTCAAAAATGTGTCCAGCCCTTTTTTTTCATGACCTTCTCATTGACAACAGCCAACTATCCAACTATCCAACTATCCAACTATCCAACTATCCAACTATCTAACTAATCATATCAACAAGATGCTTGATGTTTTTTTGTTTTTTTTTTCTCTCCCCAGGAGACAGATATGAACAGAAAACTCATAGCAGCTACTTCAGGTGAGTATTATTTTGTTTATCTTGGTGCTCATGATGTTTTTGGATGTAATTTTTGTCCAGTAATGTACATCTTTCCTTTAGATGTTAAGGACAGTTTGCGTCGCATCCACCATCCTTTTGGCACCCCTCGAGTCATCCAGTCGGGAGTCACCTTCTGCCTCCTGCACCACTCTGACTACCTCAACGGGTACAGCAAAGACCGCCTCTTGCCCCTCTGGGTGTCGTACACCATCCAGCCTCTGGTGAGTATGTTACATGCAGTTGTCATTCGCTTCTAAACTTAGCTGCTGTGCCAGATATATATATCGTCTGTGGTTACGCTACAGCAGCAGATTGTGAAATGTTTGTCAGGTGAGTTCTTCTGCTGAGCAACAGTTACTCATCGTCATCGGCAGCTGTTCTCATTCCCATGAAACAGTTGAGCTTTTGTGTAAATCGTGATCTCAAGCAGCGTCGTGCATTCCCCAGATGTTTAACACTGATCCTTTATTCTGTGTGATAGAAGGGTTGCATATTATCCAAATACAATACAAGCAAGATCTAATAGCATATTCTCCCTCTTCAGTTTTTCTCATAAAAATACATTAAGAAATTGTATTTTAGACCATTTCATTTCTAATACTCAAATTTTACAGCTTAAATTAATACAGGCAAAATGTAATAACTTTAATAAATATAACAACAATTCTTTGACACTAACACATGACAGAAATTTGATTTAACAGTTTTTTTGGGTGCCGAGCTGAAGCACAGCAGAGAGGGATGGGAAGGTGCATAATCCCTAAATCCACCTTTTTGTAGCTGTCAAGTTTGTTGTTTTGTTTTGGGTTTTTTTTTTTTTGTTTTTCTAAACATTTTTCCCTGGATGGAAATGTCTGTGCAAACAGTCTATTTTATACACCTTTTTTGTTCATATACAAAGTTAAAATGTCTTCAGTTTATCTGCAGGAACCCTACCCACACTTTAACGTAGAATGATGTTTTTTTAGGTCTTGAAAGCTTAAAAAGCGGCAGTTTATTTTGACACAGGTACATTGTCCTCTTTGTAATCTACTAATTAATGGTCATTTTGCTGCAAACACAGATTCTGTTTTGACCCGAAAATACTTGGATTCGTTTTGGTCCCTAACAAAAGTCTATTCTTTTCACCATCTAATGATATGCCTGTGCTTGTTTTAACTTCTTTATTTAAGTAAAGGACCACAAATAAAGCTCCACTTTTGGATGACATTTGTGCCTCTCGCTGTTTAACCTCTGACCTCTCTCAGACCAGAATGAGACCGCTGTCCGCAGAGACGTGCATTCGTGCTGATGTTCGCGTCCCAGCTTCCGCCAGCCAAGTGTGTCGACGCTACAGAGACAACCCCGATCTGTCCTCTGGCCTGCTGCACCCTCACTGTAAGTGTGTGTGTGTGTGTGTGTGTGTGCGCGTGTGTGTGTGTGTGTGTGTGGTTGTGTACCGCATGTATGCTCAGTAGGAGGGCACAGCTTGATGTCCTCGCCTGAGTGATGAATTGAAGCTGGTTCAGTGCCATGTCCTTTTGCCAAAAACACTTCAAGAGAGAAGAATGTCTGATTTCCTACTGAGAAACACGCTGCGGATTCAGTTTATTTTAGTTGTGTGGCAATTTGATTCCTCATGGCTTTAGAAAAGGAAGTGAAAGACTGTAGTTAACGCTCTCCAACATCTGCGAGAGAGTGGCGAGACAAAATTGGACTGCCCAAAATTAAAGGTTCGATCTTCCCCTTACTATGGTTGGAGGGATGTCAGGCACTGATTTGTGTAGTTATAGTGCCAGATTGATCTGTTTTTTTCCATCTTACAGTTTAATTTGCATCAACAAAGTTGTCATTTAAGTAAACACATCAGTTCGTTGTGAGGATGTTCTTGTTTTATATCATCGTAAAATTAAAAACTTTTGGTTTTGGCTTTTGGTTAGTTAAAACCATAAGTCAAAGAAACTATTTAATTTACATTAGGTTTACTTCTGCTCTAAATGTGTGCTGTGCAAATAAACTTCACTTGATTCTGATTTAGCTGCAGGCATAAAGAGTTATTTATTTCCCACCAGATTGCACATTTTAATCTCAGAATAAATCTTTACACCTTACTTCATCGCGTTAGTTTTGATTCCTTCCTCATATCAGGGTTTTACAACATGAAATAAGTGGTTCAGATCCCAACACACCATCTGTGACCGTCTCCACAGTTCTGAACACCAGCGGCCCAGAGACGGACTCTCTTATCAACAGCAACATGGCGCCGATGTTCCCCGCATTTAAACGTAAGTCAGTTTTCCTCCGAATTCCTGTTTTGTGTTTTAACAGTTGCACATTTCATTTTCAAGTTCATAGGTTAAACGTTGAGGGTTAGTGACAGGCGGAGGAAGAGGTTGTGCGTCCAACTGTTTATCAGCATTTCTGGATCTTGGTTTGATGTTTTGTCACGTTCTCTCACTTGGTTCAAAGTCATAATTACGCATCCACTGCTACTGGAAATGCTTAACCCACAAGAGCCCAGGCCCATGTCTACTTGAAGAAAGTATATGGGGTGCGTAACACAGATGAAGTGGACAGTATGTGTCGGGAACTTTCCAGGGCATTTAGAGGCAGCGGGACACCTGTGTCATCAAGGGTCCTTATGGGTCAAATTTCTGAATCTGGTTATACTTTCTCCTCATCTAACTTTATACTTGAGGCAGTTAATTCTTGCAATGAAGACTTCTGCCGCTTTTTAATGATACATCTAGGCTCTGATGTAGTCAGTCGGGGATGTTTAACGTCATTTAACACCTCCATCATTAGAATCGGTGCCTAAAGGTGGAGCTAGGGTGGGAGATGTATGTAAAAGATAAAAAGATGTAACAAAAATCACACCGGCTGTGATGGGACCACTCTGTTTCATTTGAAAGTGGAAGCTTAATTAAAGAGGAATAAATACATTGACGCGCTTTCCTTCACTATAATTCAGTTCAAAGGTGAAACTAATTTACTGCTTTGATCCATGACGCATCACATCTAACAAAGCAGCATTAAGTTATTGATTTTGTTTTAATTGCCCCAGGTTGGTCATGAATAGGATCGGGATGAATTGTGAGCTTGTGTCTGAGCTGTAAATAGAAAATCTGCCCATAATTTTGGTCCCGTACAACAAATACAGGAGTATTTGTATAGCGGAAGTCTGAATGGGAACAATAAAGTAGCAGATGCTGCCCCCTGGTGGCGCATCACGCTCTGTACACAAATGTCTTTCTTAAGACCACTTCAATGTTCATTGTGATACTCTGATAAAAGACTTAAAGCTTGTTTTGTTTTTTTTTGTTTTTTTTTTTGTTTTTTTTTTTCAGATGTTTGGACCCATTTCCATCACGTCATACTTCCAAAATATTCCCAGCAGCTGAATGGAGTCAACATAATCAGTGGACCAATATTTGATAAAGACTTTAATGGAAATGTTGATCCACTCTATAGGTTTTCAGGGTAAGACATCCTTGAGACCTCCATTGGTTTGTTTGTTTATGTGTTGAATTAGCTGTTAAGTAAATAATTGCTTTATCAAAGATTCCAGAAAATGTTTTAATTATCTAAGAAAAAAAAATGTGCAATCTCAACTTCTTATCTGATGGAGAATGATTGACATGTTCTTAAAAAGTGGAATCGTAATCAGAAAGGTTGCAGATAAATTTTCAGATAATAAAAATACGTATTCCAGACATGTATTCTATGAAATAAGTATACATTTGCATTGTAAATCTAACTTTATTTGGTTTTAAAACAGCACAAAAACATTTTTTTACCACCACTTATGATGAGTAACCATAGCAATGAACGAGTTGTTTACAAGCGGAAGCAGGTGATCAAGAATGGAGAGTCGAATTGTTTTCGTTTGTCTCGACACTGAGGCCCAAATATCTCAGAAACGGCGCTCGAGAGCTGGATGAACTCTGTTTCTGTTTTCAGAAACCGTTCCGTTTTTGTATTTGCACCAACCGTTTAGGAGTAACGGTAGTGGGAAGCTGGCGTTACAGAGGGGCGACCACAGACTGTAAACACGTGTGTGACACCCGGGGAACCTTGTTTGTCATTGCCTGGTACTTCAGAAGTCCTGGGCGCTGTAAAGACTCGTGCTTGAAGATCTATTTCTCTGCTTTCTGGTCTTCTTTGCCTTTCGGCTGTTGCCTTCAGGGGTCGCCGTAGTGACTCATGTGTTTGAGTCACTCTCCATCTAACCACCTTCTGCATCATCTTCTCTCACGCCAACTAATCTCCTTTTTTTTAATTTTTTTTTGTTTACTTCCGGACGTTTCTTTGAATTTCCGAGATATACAATTAAATGTTTCAATTATCGCCAGATGAATCATCATAAACTAGTCATTAGTTGCAGCCCTAACTGAGATAACGTTTCTGCATGAGTGAACCATTCATGTGCATCAGTGTGCTGAAGCTGTCAACTCTGTTCTGTCCAGGAACAACGCTCCCACCCCGACACATTTCTTTTTGATCCTGACCAGCTGCCAGGATCCGGCCTCCAGCCCTCTCACGTGTGAGGGTCGTCTTCAGGCCAGGTCCTTCGTCCTGCCCCACAGACCCGACTACACAGAGGTCTGCGCGGTGAGTAGCAGCTCTCACTTCTCCCCCACGTTTTCAGCTGTCGTCCTGCTTCTGTGGAAACATGCAGACAGATGCTGAAGGGGGTTTTTTTTTTTTTTTTTTACACATCATTTCTTGAACAGTTGCTCCTCTCCTCTCCTCCCTTCTCTTCAGGATGACTCAGACATGGAGTGGGTGGAAAAGTGGCTGCAGTTTCACACCGCTCGGGTCCGAGACATTGAGCTCCTCACAGGACTCAGCTTCTACCACGACAGGTTATCGGTGGAAGATACGCTGCAGCTCAAGACGTTTCTTCACACGTCTTAAAGCCAGAGGCACAAGAGGCTTTGACTTCCAAAGACAACCGTGTAGGTCCACAGCCGGTTGTCGGTTTGGACTCGACGTTAACCCCATGAGGCCGGGTCAAACTGATCCGGTCTTTAAGTTCCATCCTCTCCCTTTTATTATTTTTTATTTTTTATTTTCTACGTCTACCAGCAAAACAAATCTGACATTGAAGTTTGAAAGCATACACTAGTCGTTAGTTTGTAAAGATGATTGTACAAAGCTTATTTTTCACGTCTGGTGGAAGGTGGAAGAAAACGATTGTTAATGGAAGAGCTGTTCATGTCACAATTTAATTTTTGTCTCAGACATTTCAGGAATACTCAAATGTAGAAACATTGTAGGAATCTTGCTGCATCTCAAGAAACATGCAGATATGTTTAAATCCTGCCAAATGGTGCTTTTATATTCAGTTTTTCCATCAATGCTGTTTTTTGTTTGTGTGTTTTTTGGTGTTTTTTTTTCCATCTTTTGAGAATTTATGAGCTGATTACTGTATTTCCAGTGTTTGTCTGCCTTCATTTCTTTGAGAAGTGGATGAATTACGAGTCGGGGTTCCGACTCTGGCTCCCTTTGGGACCGACACCGGGGGGAACGTGGAGCACAAGCAGCTCGACCAGTTTGGATCCGGTTAAACCGGACACATGCTGGAGAAAGTCGACTCCCAAACAGACAGTATTTTCTTTGTCCAGTTTTAAAAAACTCAGTGTTGTTGGATTAACTTGTTCACGTGTGTTTTAAACGTCCAGGTTCAAGTCGAAGGACGAGCTTGTGTGGCGGTTTGTGTCATTTGTCCTCCGTGTGGCCTTGAGACGCACCGCCGGCGTGTCTGAGGTGACAGCTGGGATCGGCTCCGGTGCCCTCACTCCTATTAAGATACGGAAAATCAGTGGCTGGATTGTTTCAGTCAAACATGACGAATGAGCTTTTTAAACATCACGTAAGGCTCTGCAGGCAGCCTTCATCCGCTCATCTTCAAGGAAAGTGCATGATTTCATCTTAATTTGCGTCAGCGGATGTGACAGAAGCCCCCAGCGTTGGTCCAGCTGCTTGCAAGCTGACGTTAATTCAATCGTTCAACCTTTATTTATTGTCAGGGACTCGGTGAAGGATGACCCTCCTTGTTACATCCGACGAGAGTTGTGGGGATTGTTTGATCTCATCCAAATGAAGTGGTTTGACCTTCATTTAGAAAAATAAAAAAGTAATGTTGGATCAAATGCAGTCATTTAAAAATGTTACAGTCTGAATGATAAAAGTGTGGTCATTACGAGTGGTTATATTTTGCATTAAAGCTCTCGTAAATGTCAAGTCTTAAGATCGCTGCTCGCAGAAGCTGATTTTAGGGGTTTTTGTCATCTGCCCTCTGAACCCTGAGGCCCTTCTGTGTCCCGGTCCGGTTCCGTCCTCAGCACCGCCTCAGGTCAGGTTTCGAGGTCACGTGAGGATCGTGTGGTAATCTGGGATGAGCGGTGTCAAATAAAAAGTGCGTTTCTACATCATGTCCTCGCATGTGAAGCAGAGTTAAAGACGGGTAGGCTGGGCGCTGCTAAACTGAACCAGTTCTTTGATGTCACGGTACCCTACACGTATGGACTGGGTTGTTGAATGAGAACACCTGAGACCAAAGTGGCCCAAACGAGCGAGTTTTTGAGTTAACCCCTTCAAACACAAATTACTGCTCTCAAATGCAAAAAAGAAAAACCATAAAAAAGTCACCTTTTAAAGACAGTTTTTTTAAACATTATCACAAGTGAAGTTTTCTAACTTTGACGACAGTATTTTACATAAATCACTTTCATAGATTTGTACAGTTTGCTGTCAAACCGCCTTAAACGCTCTGCTTATCTTATGAGCTGTAACTGAAACCATTTGTTGTCTCTGCTGTTATTTTGCTTTTTTGTTGTTACTTTGTCTCTTGTATTTGACCTTGTGCTCCTGCTGAGATACTGGATTTAAGTTGCACAGGAGTGTGTGCGTGCGTGTGTGTGTGCGTGTGTGTGTGTGTGTGTGTGTAGGATCCATACACTCGACACGGTCTTGAATATTTTTCTTTTCCTGCATTGTTTTTCTGGAAGTTAGTCATTTTCCATTATGTGCTGCAGTATTTTTCTGTATATTGAGAACAACAGGTACAGTTTCATATAAAAACTTTTCTACATCAACAAGCCTGTTGCATGTTTTCATTAATTGTGACAATTAAAAGCAACAGGGAACACTTTCTTGCACCTAGAGGACAGAGAAACGCGTGCAGGACAGAAGCTTGGCATGTGGCTGCTAAGTGAAGCCACTCCAGATTCCAACAGTCAAGCGTGAAAACGCGTCTGTGCACTTTTGATGAAGAAAAAAAATCTTCCTCTTCCTCCAGTTGTACAGTAGAAGCCAGCAGATGAGCTCCAGCAGCTCGCTGCTCTGCGCATCTTCTGCACTGACCCAGTTTTATGTCTGGGGCCTTGTTTTGCTTTCCCTGTTGATGTTGCAAGATGAGCGCAGTTGTCTGCAACCTTTGTCGGTTAAGATTTAGCAAGACAATGTGCTGCAGAGCCAAAGTCCTACAATCGTGTCACCCTTTTGTCGTTACCACGACGGGACAGGGGTGTCAGGTGCACCCTGAAAGGGCAGTTTACTCACCATTCCCATTTAAACTGTCAAACTGTTAGGAACTTAATAAAAATGAGGTGGAAATCCTGCAGCAGGTAATTTACCTGCTAAGTATTTTAGGAAGGCCTCTGTGGGTTCGTCAGGTTTGGGGAGCAGGTATTGTGTCGCATAAGTGATTTAAAAGCAGCTGCAGGGTTTATATTTATATTTTATTTTTGGAAAAGGCTTATGATCAGTGTAGCGGTGAGTGTAAACAGAACCAGAGGTCAGTATCTGCTCACTCAGGTTTCCAGGAAGCTTTGCTGTGGTGAGAAATGTGTCAGAGGCCTCAGCATTTCTTTTCATTTTTTGGGTCTCACGATACTTGAATACCATTTCTAGGTATAGAAAGTCGGCGTGTTTTACTGCCGCTGCAGTGGGGGGCTGCTCTGGTCTCCCGCCCCTTAGTTCTCGGATGTTACCTCAGTCACTGCTAAACCACAGAGGACCTGAGTCATTTCGTGTCATATGAGTGTATTTTAATGATCATTCATGAAATGACGGCGATGAGACCACAGAAGCAGAAGCTCAGACACGTTTACTGAATTTAAAACAGCAGGGGACAGATAACAGCTGTGTCCTCTAAACAGTAAAACACAGTTACAACCAACAGATTGATTTTTTTCTTTTTTTTTTTTTTTTGTCTCCAGGCTTCCTGGCAGTTTTGGTTAGTAACAAGCACATGCGCTTTTCTACTAATGTGGGCTGACATCCAGCTACTCAGCTGTCCTCAGATGAGATCCAACCTACCTGGAAATAATGAGATTAACAGAAACTCTCAGCACTAGTTTCATTTTTAAGGAAATGCAATTGTTTTTTTAATGTCAGGAGTCAGTCATAGTAAGGAAAATATCTGCAACATTAAAAATACCACAGAAACACAGTTAATTCTTTTGAACTTTCTTCATATCTCTGTTCTTCAGGAGATGCCCTGACTGCACAATTGTGCTCCGTTCTTTTGAAAGGCTGACAGTGATGTCACAGTATCCTGCAAACCTGAACGGTTCACTGATTGAAACATGTTCAGACTGAGGTGTCAAAAGAAGTTACAGGATTATGTCACATCAGTTTTCTAGTGAGTAGTCCCTTCAGACACAAAATAAGCATTCCCAGGCAAAAAATAAAGCATCTCTGGGGTGCCAGATAACTCACATGACTGAACAGGTGCGGCAATATACCAACGCTTCAGTCTTCGTGCAGACGGACCAGGTTCGACTCCTGGCCTGGGAGCCTTTGATTTGTGTATTTACCTCTTTACAAGAATGATCCAAGAATCCCTGTCAAGACTACTAGTAGGAACATTTCAGCAGCCACTGCACAACACTGGTCTTGATGGACATAAATTAAGGAGATCCTCACTTTTCCAGCAGACTGAAGCTCACCTGGACGTGAAGGAGACATTTGGTCATCGGCTGAAACGGTGACTCCGGCGGTTTGAACGAGAATGTAGCTTTGGTTTGGTGTGAGCAGAAAAACATATTCATTAGGAATGCCATCGCAAACATCAAGAAAGGGGATGGGGATGAAAGGTTTTGGGCTATTTTATGTTGGCCGCTAAACTCACCGCAGTTTTGTTCGCTCTTTTGTGTGTTTTTATTTGGCCTCAGCAAGTATGGCAGCAAATATAATCAGTGTCTTAATATTGCTTTATGTTCTTTACTGGGTTTAATTGTGTTTTGTCAAATGGTGAAAAAAACCCAGCCACTGTAACAACCACTCATTTGATCTCATCTTATCATATGGCATTAAAACAGAAGAACTAGCTGTATTCCCCCATAATCCTTTCTGTCTGGTCATTTCTTAATAACAATAACATTCTGCAGCCATATAGAATCTTGTATAAAGACCCATTACCAAAGGACTCTATCAACCCTTAAACAAACACTGAGAATATTGGAAAGGAACTGAGGAACGTTATACAGCTTGGAAGTACAATTTCAGGTGTTACAAAAAAAGCCCTGTGCATTGCCAGAACAACATACTAGTTGCAGATCATAGATGAGCAAAAGAACAACCAGCTTCTTTTTCACAACTGTAGCCAGGCTGAAAAGGAGCCATAGTTCTGTTGAACAATGTATTCCTTTTTCTTAGTAGCATGATTCTACTATTTCACAATTTTACTAAATAAATTGTGTCAATCAGACAAAAGATTAATTTGCCATCTCCTGCTGATGGTATGTTTTTAAATAACGACGATTGTCCAGTCTTAAATACATATTTATATTCTTTCATGCCTATTGATCTGTCTGAGTTATTGTCAGTAATTAAGTCTTGTGGTGTATCAACCTGTATGTTAGACCCCATCCAAACAATTTAAAGCTATTTTACCCGTCATTAACTCCTCAGCTTGACTAGATTAATATTTCATTATCAATCTACCAGATTCATTTAAGTTTGCTTTTTTGAAACCACTCATCAATAGGTCCAAACTTGGTCCCAATGATTTAGCCAATTATAGATCAATTTCTTACCTTTCTTTTTATGTTCAAACTCCAACAAAAGGTTATCCTAAGACAACTAAAGGTCATATGCAGAGTAAGATGAGGACTTTCAGTCCGGATATAGGATGCACTGAAACAGCTTTGATTAAAGGGTTCTGGACTTGGCCCAATTCTGTTCACCCTTTACATGCTTCCTTTAGTTAACACCATAAGATAGCATGACATTAACATTCACTTTATGCTGATGACAACAAGCTCTATTTATCAATGAAGCCACGACACACTAATACAATTCTGAAACTACAGGCCTGCCAAACAGATATAAAACTGTGGTTGACACATACGTTTCTCCTTCTTAATTCTAGTAAAACTGAAATCATAAGTTGTGGCCCCAAACAATTCAGAAATTCAACACCCAGTCATTTATTTTGTTCTCGTGATGGCATCGGTTTTACTTCCAGCACCACTGTAGGAAACTTCTTTGACCAAAACTTATTTAAATCGCACTTTAAACACATTTCTAGAATTTCTTCATGTTTGTAAAATTTTAAAAATCAAGAATATCCTTTCCTATTCCGACACAAAGGAAAACTAATACATCACGGCTGGCTCACTGCAGTGTCATTGAAGCTGGAGGTCCAAAGAAATATAATAAAATGCTTCAGTTGAGGCTGCTGCCAGAATTCTGATTGGTTCTGACGAGAGAAATCACGTCGAATTTTGGAAAGACACATCAGGCAGCATTAAAAAAAAACTAAAAAAACTAAACTGACTCCATGCAGGTCTTGACCTGCCAACAAGACAAGGAAACTAAAATTTCCAAAGTGGTCGAGAAATCATTACTAGTACATTTAGAGTCCAGACTGGAGTCTGAGGAAGGTCTTAAGCATTTTCAGTCACCCTACAAGAAGACAGCTTACTAATTGTACGCAAAATACTTTCATTTGTTGTTATTGATCTAACAACATATGAAGCAAATTAGTGGTAGAACTTCCTTAACTAATTTTTTTTTTTCTTTTTCTGATCATTCTTGTCAGTGTGGACATCATGCACACGCTGCATGTACGATGCACACCGAAATTAGTCTCTGCTTTTAACCCATCAACTAGTTTCACTAGTGAGCAGTGGGGCTGCTAGCGGGGCAGCGCCCCGGGGAGCAATTGGGAGCTAAGGGCCTTGCTCAGGGGCCCCCAGTGATTTACCATTGTGGCCAGCCCTGGGCTTGAACCTGGGTCCTCCACGCCCAAGCTGTAACCACTAGGCCACCACTCCCCTGCAATATTCAATATGCAATATAATAATTTCATAAGTTGCATAAACTTTAGAGCTGTGACGAGACAACGTGATGTGAGGGAGGCTGGATATTCATTTTCTTAACTGTTTTTGACATATAAAATACCCTGACTGTTAAACCCCACCCCTTTTTTGTGAAAAACCACTAGGCGTAACAGTAGGAAGTTAGTTGCACCTCCGTTTGTGGTAGTGGGGGGTGGGGGTGGGGGGGGTGGGACGGGTGTAACGCTTACATAATCATTTTTTATTACATTCTATTTCCAGCATGAAAGTATGTTGTTAAAGAGGGGGGGGCGGGGTCAAAGAAACAAGCAACTTGGCAAAAATATAAGTAAAATTGTTATGACAAGAGTTTAGAGGCTTGCAAATATGCGAGTTCCAGGTGATTTTACTTCCCCACAGATTCACACACATTTAATCTGTACATTGTTATATATTTAGAGCCACCTGTGGGAAATGGGTCAGAATTTGTGGTGAGTTCCGGTTTAGTCATAAAGTAAACGCACAGCAACATGTGGGTTGTGCCAAAGCGTCAAACTCGGAGACAGTTAGGTGCCTGACGTCCTGTCGCTGCACCAGACCAATATTGTGTCAGTCTCGATCTCCTGCAAAAAAAAAACCAAAAAAAAAAAAAAAAAGAAAGAAAAAAAAACTGCATTCCCCTATAACCCAGCCCTTTAAGCGATAAACTGAAAAAGAAAAAAATGAAAGAAACTAGTCCACAAGCGCATGTCGGTCATCAATAATGCAAGTGTTGGCATTTGGTTTGTTTTGCAGCCATCAGTGAAGCACCGCTGCACTTCCTGCAGCTGTAGAGCCAGCGGCGGCTTTCCAGGGGGAAAAGGGCTGAATACTGGGAGGAAAACACGGCTGGGGATACTGATGCAGGAGAGGAGTGGGAGGATGTTGGCAGCATGAGAGCCGATACGGGGAAACTATTTATCATTTGAAGCTTGAAATCATTTCAGAAGATCCTATGCTGCTGTAGGTCTGAGGTTAGTGTGAAGCTGTCTGCGTCACCAGGAAGCAGACTTTAATGATCACAACTTCAGCAAGGGCTATTTCCACTGCTAAGGCGAAGCAGTGTCATTTAGGGAAAACAAGACAATAACTGTGCTTCAGACGGGTTTGGTTATCTGACAGGGTTGTAGTGCCCAGCTGATCATCGGCAAGAGAAAGGAGCTCTTCACTGCAATAACCTTTAGCGCGTCCCTTTATTTAATTTCTCAGCCCCAGAAGACAAAAGAGGAGGTTTGAGGGTGGGTCCAATGAGAGGGGAGGGTTGCCGGGAGAGGATAGGAGGAGGAAACTGAGACCAAAAGAAGACGGTGAAGCAGAGCGGCAGTCAGAAGAGGTGCGGTGACAAGACATCAAAGACCGTCAGTGGAAGATGGATTTAAGTTTCCTTCAAGTCCTGGAGAGAGAGATGGTCCTGGAAGTCCTGGGGAGAGACAAACAGCTGCGAGCAATCGAAGAGGACCGGATCAGGTGAGTCATTTCACAGAACTGGTTTTGTCTATTTTAGTGATGCTGAAAGGAGGCAGAGCTGACAGCTTTTATAGTGCTCATGACAGGAACAGCGGTGTAAACAAAAATATGATCATGTGCTCTTCTTTTTCTTTTCGCAAGTCCTAATTTCAATACTGGGTCGCTTAATGAGTTTTAGAGGCACACACTCACGCCTGCCATGTCAGCGCTATTAAATGTAATATGATGTGTCATCAGAGTCAGAGTCAAGTTTATTGTCAATTCTACTACATGTGAGATACATACAGAGAGTCATGATTAAAAGCAAATGAACGTGTATATTGCCTAAACCTAAACATTTGAATTTGAAATTGGCTGCAACACAGACGGTTAAATGTCCCACCTCACCTCAGGAGGATGAAGCATGACCTGCAGGAGCTCAGGAGGAAGGGAGCCAAGAGTTATACCCGGCAGTACGGGGAGCGGACGTGCGCCCGCTGCCAGAGGCCGCTGGGAAAGTTGTGGAACTCGGGCTCCGTGTGCCGCGGCTGCAGCCACCGCATCTGCAGCAGATGTCGCGTGGGAGCGGCGGACTGGAAATGCACGGTGTGCCATGTTTACAGGTAGAGATGCACGCGCACGCCACTACATGACTGTACAACGTCCCACTCACACTTCAATTATCACGAAAAGGTCTTTAATGTAGTTTTAAGCTGCTATAATTAACTCCTGTTGTGACGCGTTCTGGTGGGATATGCGTAATAAAAAAACCCAAATCAGCTGAATTCAAGTCAGTTGGGTCATCCTGCCCAGCTGACTGCAGGTTCCAAGAGCGCGCTGGGAACGTTACCTGAAAGTCAAGCTTTTGCTTCTTGCATGGTTGCCAGGAAACCTTCCCAGACTAGGACATCAGTTTTTGTTGCACGTAATGTTCCCTGAAGGTTCCCCTAACATCTTTAATACGTTTTATTATTATTATTATTATTATTATTATTAGTCATCATTATAGTCATCACACTCAGTTTTCGAGTCTCAGAGAAGAGCAGTTTACCAGAATTAGGGAAATAACTAAAAGAATGCATTGTCACGAATCTAAAACAACCCACCCATCCTTTTTCTATACTTTGCATGGTCACAGGAGGTCTGCAGGAGCCTATCCCGACTCATTACGGGGGAGAGGCAGGGGTGCAGCCTGGACAGGTCACCTGTCCATCACAGGGCCATATACAGAGATAAACAACCACACACTCACACCTACGGGCAATTTAGAATAATCAATCAACCTAACATGCATGTTTTTGGACTGTGGGAGGAAGCAGGCTACCCCCGCCAGGCTGGGGAATTGAACCAGGACCCTTCTTGCTGTGAGGCAACAGTGCTAACCACTAAGCCACCCTTAACAACCCAGACCACATATATTTCATAGCTCACTTTTTTGCCAATTGTTTTGCAAAGCATCACTTTTGCACAAGACATTTCCACCAACCGCAGCCATCTCACAAGGTTCGTTCTGCACAAGAGAAACAAATCCAGTTCATATCCATTCATGTTCTTTTAAGGACTTGCATTTATGCTTGTTTTTATTCTTCCTCATACTTCTGGGGTTTTTTTTGTTTTTTTTTTTCTTTTCCCCCTTGTTTGCACATATATTTATGGTTGATACCATGTTGGTATAACCGGAGTTGTATATATGCATTTTAATCTGGTAACCAAGGGTGTTTTGTGTGTGTGTGGGTGGGTGTGTGCGAGTGTGCTACTTTCACCAGCCCTCATAACAGTCAAACTATATTTTTATTGATCCCTGGAGAAATCAAACTAGATAAGAGTAAAGGAAGAGTCAGAAAGAGGGGTATAAATATTCTGCAGAGGAGGGCTAAAGTCACCGGGTGTGGAGAGTGGAAAGAAAAAGAGCAGGAGAGAGAGACGAGACAGTGGTGGTGCAATCTGGTGTCTGTGTTGTAATATGTGTCAAGAAGAGTTTATAATGTGTTGTTTAAGAGTAAAAGGTGGACACAGGACAATCAGGTGTTATAAGCAAAAAGAAAACAGAGAAAAGGGGGAGGAGTTTTCTATTTACAATCACATGTCTGATCGTTTAAGCGTTTGGGGGGAGTTGGAGGCAGTATTGAAAAGTCATATATATATAATAGGCATAGAAGTATTTAAATACTCATACATGTCCACATATATCAAAATAAAATCATAAACAGAAAAGATAGATAAATAATCCATACACATACACACACACACACGCACACACACACACACACACACACACACACACATACACACACACACACACACGCATATTCATACAATCAATGAAAATAAACCGTGGATTAATGTGTGGACATCTAAGAGTTTTGATATGCATAGGTGTAAGATACATATGCACATGTACATGATTATACATACATACAAATATACATTAATACATGCATGTACACCTGTGCCTAATTGAAAATACACACACATATATATATATATATATATATATATATAAGTAACTACTTATATATATAAGTAGTTCTGTTTTTTCTTTTAATCAGATTGAGTGGGTATCATGTAATCCTTTCACAAACAAATGATAAAAAGTTCAAACTGTATTTTTAATTCGTTTCTCTTGAGTGAGTGATAAAGAATAAACGTGACTCTGATTTAATTAAAAACAAAGCATTGACAGGATGTGAAATGAGCCCCTGCTGTCCTGAAGAGGTTCAGGATGTTCAACTAAACCATGTAAACTCTTGTTTATAGTAAAGAAAACATTTTCAAGTCTTCTCTCTGGGGTGACATGGACGTATCAGTGGGTCAAAACGGATGCAGGTGTGCATCTGTTTGCGTGTCCAGCTTGCCTCCTCTCCGCTCGCCCCGCTCGCCCCGCTCGCCCCCAGATGCCTTTTAGGAACCATGATCCTTCAGGATGATGCTCTGAGATTAATTTCTGGGTCACAGGCAGGAGAGCAGAGAGGGATGAGGAGGGACGAGGGCACTGACATGAGCCAACGTCATAGCAACAAGAGAGTCGCCCTTCTGTCTCTATTTCCATTTATAGGAAGAAGTGGGTACAAATGATGGATGGATGGATGGATGGATGGATGGATGGATGGATGGATGGATGGATGATACAAAAAAAAACACCAGAAATTAGATTTTATACTACAAAACAGATCATTTCTGTCAACCAGGTTGCTCATTTATTGCTTTAAACTTTCTCTCAAAGATAATAAATGCACATGAGAAACTAATTAAAAGAAACTGTCAAAGCCTCCCAGAGTGAGATTAACAGGACCTGCTGCATCTCCTTTTTCATGGTTCGAGTTAGTTCATTTTATTGAAAACTTTAATTCTGGAATAAATTCTACTTTTTGATAACAGTGTGTGTCTTGTCTGCAGGGAGGTGAAGATCCGGTCCGGAGATTGGTTTTTAGAAGAAAAGGCAAAGAAATTTCCTGTCACCACAGGTAGGTTTTACTGTACATGTCAACATTTTTTTTTTTTTAATCGTTAACTGTTGATGCTCCTTTGATATCCTCCAGTTTAACGACACGGAGCGTTGAAGTATTAATGGAGTGTGTTTGGGCTTTATGCTTTTGATTTGCTTTTCTGTTTTCTTCAGTATTATTATGAAAAAAGTATTAAATTGGAGGGTAAAATTTAACTGCAGCTCTTATTTCACAGGCAAATACGAGACAGTCGGGGAGAAGCTGTTAAAGATCTACAATGTGCTGAGGTATGATGAGGTTCACATGTTGATCCAGCTTTGATCCGTTTCATTCAAACAATGTGTTTCTTCATCTTTTTGTCATGTTGTTGTATTTTGCAGTCACATATCGGTTGTGCCACCCACGCCTCCACCTCACGTGGACAACCAATTCACGAGCAGATCCGGGGTAAAGTACCAGCTCCTTTCAGCATCACTGCGCAGTAAAAGTGTAAACCGCTCAAGCTGACTGTCGTGTTGTTGCGTTTTTATCTGCAGGACCTGAAAACCCCCAAACATTTTACATCATCTATGGAGAACATTAGGGCTTCACCCAAAGATCACATGAAAAGTGAGTTCACGTTCTTTCTTTAGTTGCATGATCAGAACTGACTTAGTATGCCTTTAATGCAAGATACCCGAGAAACGGAGGCCTCATGACAGAAGCGTGACTTCCTGTGGATGTTATCACCATTTGATGAGCCGAGCTTACGCGTCGTAAAAACCAAAAAGGAAATGTCTGAAATGATACGATTCAGAGATATACCCTGTGATGTCATCACGCCTTCGGCAAAAGCTGTATCAGCATGCAGGAGACTGATAGCATCAACATCCGTTGTGTTGATACTGTCAGTGTTTTTTCTGACAGCAGACAAATCTTACAGCAAAGCAAACACTTTTGTTTTCCAAGATGCTGAGTGTCCAAAGTGGTCTCGTTGCAGAGCTTTTCACATCCCAGAATGACGTGCGAGGAGACCTGCTGAGAGTCAGCAACAGCCCGAAGAGACTGTTTTTCTGCTACAGTCCCCATAAGAGTCTGTCTGATACGGACATCAGCAAATCCAGCACCGTGAGTAGGACTCGGGGCGACCACGCCGGCATAAGTCGCTGAACTACGGGAAGTTTTCAACGTGCAAGCACATCCAGATTTAGTCTGGTTACAAGACATAGATCTGGTTCTGGCAGCTCTCTAACGTACAACACTGAAGTAACCCTACAAGACGCTAAATTAGAGTAACAGCGGCACCTGCTGGTGACTGCAAGTAAATACAGCAGTCTCATTGAGTGTAGTATAGTTAATAATTATTAATCAATAAAATCGAACTGTAACTCGTTTTATTTTTTGTTGTTGTTAATTGAATGATTTGTGTGATAAAAGTACAGTAAATTAAACAACCCATCTTTGTTTTGCAGCTATTTAAAGTCCCGAGTCTTCCAAACCTCTTCAAGAAAAGCAAAGACAGCGATCATGAAGGCTCCTCCACCGGAGCAGAAGATGAAACGTCGTTCAGTTCTGAGCACTCTGGAGGAAAGAAAGTGAGTTAACGATGATAAGAGAGAGATAAAAAAAAATCCCCCTAAGCCACATCTGGTGCTTGAAATGTCAAATGGTAGATTAGATCATTCTTGTAGATCATTAAATCTCCACCCTTTCTACGTTTTGCACAACTCCAGTTGAGTTCAGCTTTCTCATAACTTGTCTTTTATTCCTCTATGATATAAAATGATTAGTAACAGCCTGTATTTTTCTCTGTTAGTGCAGCATCAGCAGCATCAGCACAGACTGCAGCGTCTTCCTGGGCATCCCTGTGGCCGGGGAGCTGGAGCTGGCCGTGGCCTACAACTCCAACACCTCCTGCCTGGAGATCACAGTCGGTGCCTGCAGAAATCTCACTTGTGGGGACAGCAAGAAGAAGAGGTGTCACCCGTAAGGATGAGTTCATATAACTGGGCATTCAATGTTGCGTCATTCTCCATCAAAAGCTGACCGTCCTGTGTTTTTGTGTCCTTGTGAAGGTATGTGAAACTTTACGTGATGCCAGACAAAAGCACCAAAATGAAGACATCGGTGAAGAAAAACACGACTGATCCCGTTTATAATGAAGTCTTAAAGGTAAAAAAAAAAAAAAAAAGGGAAAGCAAACGTCATCCGCTATCATGGCCTCATCTTTAGACTGATTGGTCTTCATCTGGTTTTTGACAGTATAACGTGGAGCGCCACCTGCTGTTTGGTAAGAGACTGGAAGCATCTGTGTGGCATTCAGGAACCCTGAAGAAAAAAGTATTTCTCGGTGAGGTACTCATCCCGCTGGACGGATGGAAACTGGAGGACAGGACCACCCAGTCCTTCAACTGGTACCCACTGTGCCCCAAGGTAAAACGGCTCCTACGGCTCCTCAACTGCCTGAAACACAGTGTTTGTAGCCCAGTTGTTCCATCATGTGCATATCTACATAACACGAACGTACCAGAGAGCTTTCAGCTTCCTCCAGCATCAAAACAGCAGCTGCTCTCTTCATGTTTGGTTTTCATGCTCATATTCTATATCTAATCTGTATTTATCAACATCTTAATGCATCTTTTTTTAATTCATTTTGAATACGTTTGCATGGACGTCCAAACAAGGCTTCATTTTTAAAACCTTCTGCCGTTTTCTGTATCAGGCTGACTGTCCACACGGAGGCGCTGCGGAGCACGATGGCGGAGAACTGCCGACCAGAGCCAAGTTTGGCTCCAGTAGCTCGGGTGAGCAGCTGACTTTCATTAAATGTCTGTCACTTCTCTAATTTAATATCCATTCAGTCAGTCAACTCAATGAAGACATAAACCTGATTATCATTATTATAGTCAAATACTTCTCGTTTGGTGTCGAGGCTTCGACTCCGATAGTGGGATGTTGGTTTATTTTTTCAAACTCTGCAGTTGGGGATTAGTTGGTAAAGCAGAGATGAGCAGACGTCCCTCCTTCAAATAGACCTATGAAGTTAGTAGATGTAACTAAAATGAAGAATACAGACGGTTGTCAGACTGAAGCTTTTCCTCCTCAATACAACCGTCTGGTTCCTCTGGATTTTACTTTGATTTCCAGGGTCAATATCAGCGCCTGCAGAAACAAGCTGCCTTTGTATTCCTTATTGGTTCCATGTCTGAACAAAGTGTGTGACGTCAGCAGAGAAACTTGCAGAAGGGCTTCAACAGAGGTCACCTGAACGGTTGTTATGTGGAGTCGAATCACCAGTGAATGACTGCTGTTGATTTTGCAGTAAAACCTTGTTGATCTGAGTTGTCATTAACAATCCTGCATCAACTTTAGGTCTTTTAAGTGGTGGCTCTTAGACGTTCAGGTATGAGTCGTCACGTAAAGCCCTCCCACGTCCCGCTGTGATTGGTTCGGTATGTTGCGTACCGGTCAAATGGCTGTGGATGGGAGAGGTGCCAGACCCGTTTCACCAGAAGGAACGTTATCGCAGTGGTTTGCTCTTGTCTGTCTGAACTAGATGGCAGGTGTCCCCACATTTAACTGATAGTTAAACAAAATAACTGCATCTACTTGGTATTCACATTCAGTGCAGCTTTAATTTTACCAGAAGGGTTTCTGAATGTGTACTTCACTGTTCTTTTTTCTTTTTTTCCCGTTTTAAGCCTCACTATCTTAAAAAAATGGAATATTAAGTTATTGCAATGAAAATCAAATCTGTTTTCACCAAATGTTACTTTATGTGCGTTAAGATTTACATTTGATGTGGATTTTATTTAGTAAACACTAAAAAAAAACCTTCACAACAGTGGAAAAAACGACAGCTGCGAGTCATTAATGAATGTGGTTTTTAAAGGGGGTTCGAAAGCAGCACTTTTCAGTAGCCTCCACGTTTCAGTTGTTCTGTTTCAGCACTAGAGGTCACGAGAAAATCTTTCTTGCGCACTTTCGTGGGAGTTCCATGAACTCTCATTATCAAAAGTCCCAAACACTTTTCACTTAAATCAAAGACTGGTCCGAACACCTGCGTCGGAGAGTAAGTGCGCTCACTGTGGCGCGGTGCGCGTCTCTGCGTGCTCACCTCGGTGTCTGCAGGCCTGCACGGTGCTCTGGCGCGTGTCCGTGAATGCGCTGAAAAAACAAGTGTTTATCAGGTGTGATCAGGTGCGCTTGTGCAGCTATTTACGTGCGTGTTGCGTTGCAGGCGTCTGACTCTGGGAACCGACGGAGAGAACACGCGGAGACGTGACAGGGAGAGCGGCGGCGTCACCGGCCGCTCCAGGACGTGTGTCCGAGGCGGGATCTGCGCTCCCAAAGCTTCTCCTGGGAACAAGTTGAATGAACCCTGGTAACAGCGGAGAGGTTCACTTTTACAGTCTGTGGCAACACTTCACTGTAACCCCGCCAATGAAGCGCCTTTAAGTACTGTATAATCACAACTTGTCTTTTTGGGAAGGAATAACATTTTCAGCTAATATAAAGTATTTGTTGCGCGCAATACGGCAGAAAAACTGAGAAAAACCAAATCACGGCTCTTCGCCTCACACAGGGAAGGCTTGGTACTGCAAATAAATGGACTTAGACTAACTAAACTGTAGCCACAAGCTGAATTTGCGTATATTTTTCTTTCCCTAACTGATAGCGCCCGTGACTTTGAACTAGAAACTAAGATCACAGCACAAACACGCCAAAAAGCTGAACATACTGATGTGAGATGTTATCCGTAGTCCCGTCGCCATCAGCAACAGCTTTCGCGTCAATGCAAATGCCAGACACGTTTTTAACCCTAAATAACCCTAAAAACAGATATCGCAGAAGATTTAAACTATTTCTGATGCTTTCGCGTCTGTTTATTTAAACGGCATTCATGGGAGTATCTAATAAGAATTAAAACACGTGAACACAAAACCTACAAGCATATACAACTCAAATATTAAATTACATTTATAGTATTTTTTGTGCATTTTCCCCAATTTCCTGTGTGTTAAATACTATTTCTGTACATTTAAAAAGTCCAAAATCAGGGACTAACAGGGTTTTATTCTCCCACGGACGCGCTGAAACACCTTGATGGGAGTTCAGGCATTTCTCTCTCTTTTTTTTTTTTCCTAGCTACTTATCTACATCATCACATGTCATATTTGAATAATATCAGCCAAGTGGCTGGTTTGGCCAGCCTCCAGCAGAAAAAACACGAGCAGATGCTTTGCATCCTGCTGTTTTTGACCAGTCGCTGGACTCCTGGCTTTTCAAGAGCGGAGAGCCGAAACAGAGATGTTTGAGTACAGTGAGACGAACGTCCCCGCAGCGCAGTCAAATACACATACGTTTGAATTGTAGGCCATAAGGATATAAAGAATAGGGGCACTTTAAATGCAACCGCAGGGGGTTATGTTGATCTTAATAAATAAACTTAGCACTAAAACGCTGACTGGTTTTAAATGGTAACAGTTAAAGTGAAGTGTTGCTGCATCCGTTGGGCTCTGCGTCAGAGCAGCTTTCAGACGCGTCTTCTTCTCCACCAACATGCTCTTCAGTCAGCGGAGACAAACATCCTGGACAATGACTTTAGAGGGAAAGGCGCGGGGCTGGCACGTCTGCAAATGAACCCTCGGGTGTCTCTGCAGGAGAAGCGCTGACGTCACTGACCTGGAATTCCGACGTCATCCCGATGTATTTTTTTCCTTTTTGATTTAAAGACTGCACTTTATCATCTGTGAGCTGTATTTGTTTTGCAGCTGTCAAGAATAATTTATGTAGTGTGTAAATGGTGTGTGTCATTTTACGAACTTAACTATTTAACTGCGTTTGCAGGGGTTTGTTTAGTCATGAACCCCACCTGAGGGTGGAGTCAGGTGAGGTCAGGACCCCCACCCCTTGTCATTGTGAATCTTTTGTAGATTTGACCGATTCCTCATTAATCGTCTTAGTGTGAGTGGTTATCACTCACGAATATATCGTATTTATTTCAATCCCAACAGTTTCTACTAGTTTTACCATTTTAATGTTTTAATTTATGGAGTTCTATTAAATTAAGATTTACCATTTAATATTATTTCATGGTGTATAATGTATTTTCTGTGCTATATAAATAAAGCTGACTTAATTTGATTACATTTTTCATTCCACTGTTTATATGGTTCTTAAAGTTCTTAAATTAATTAATACAAAGCATAAAACCAATTTTGAACCATTTCAAAAGAGACATTTAGACTTGGTTGATGTTCTCAGAGTCCCTGACCTCTGACCAACTATGAGACAAAATCAGGAAAAAAAAAAAAATCTAGGAAATCACATTGTAGGATTTTTAAAGAAATTATTTGAAATAAGTATTTGGTCACCCACAAAGAAGCAAGATTTCTGGCTCCCACAGACCTGTAAGTTCTTCTTTAGGAAGCTCTTCTGTCCTCCACTCGTAACTCGCAAAATCTCGTCCTGTGGGGTCAAAATGATCAGGAGAACGGTGAGCAAACATCCCAGAACTACATGGAGGGACCTGATGAATGACGTGCATGGAGCTGGGACCAAAGTAACAAAGGCTACCATCAGCATCAGACTACGTCGAGAGGGATCCAATCCTGCAGGCGTGTCCCCCTGCTGAAGCCAGTACACGTCCAGGCCCGTCTGAAGTTGTTCCACAGAGCATATGGACAACCCAGAAGAGGACTGGGAGAATATCATGTGGTCAGATGAAACCAATATGGATCTTTTTGGTAAAAAAAGAAGAATGCTGAGTTGCATCCCAAGAACATCATACCTACTGTGAAGCATGGGGGTGGAATCATCATGCTTTGGGGCTGTTTTTTTTTTTTTTTTTTGCAAAGGGGACAGGACGACTGATCCGTGTTAACGGGAGAATGAACGGGGCCATGTACTGTGAGATTTTAAGCCAAAACCTCTGTTTTAAAAAGCATATCAAGGACCAGGAGTGGCCTAGCAAGTCTCCAGACCTCAACCCCATAGAACATTTGAGGAGGGAGATGAAAGTCCGTGTTGCCCAGCAACAGCCCTCAAACGTCGCTGCTCCAGAGGAGATCTGCATGGAGGAACGGGCCAAAATACCTGCTACAGTGTCTGCAGACATGGTGAAGACTTGCAGGAACCGTTGGACGTCTTTCATTGCCAACAAAGATTGTTACAAAGTATTGAGTTGAACTTTTGTTATTGACCAAATACTTATTTTCCACCATAATGTACAAATAAGTTCTTTAAAAACATCCTACAATGTGATTTCCTAGTTTTTTTTTTTTCATTTTGTCTCGCATAGTTGAAGTATACCTATTTTTTACAGACCTCATCTTTCTATGTAGGTGAACTTGCAGAATCATCCATTCATTATCTTTACCCGGTTACTCCGTCTCCGGGTCACGGGGGTCCGTCGGAGCCTATCCCGACACATAGTAGGCAAAAGGCAGGGGTCCACCCTGGACAGGTCGCCAGTCCATCACAGGGCCACATACAAGACAGACAAACGTTCACATTCACACCTACGGGCAATTTAGAACGATCAATTAACCTACCCTGCATGTTTTTGGACTGTGGGAGGAAGCCGGAGTAACCGAAGAGAACCCACACAAGCACGGGGAGAACATGCAAACTCCACACAGAGAGACCTTGCAGAATCAGTGGTTGAGTAATTACTTTTTTTTACACTGGGAGAAGAGACGGGGACGTTATGTCACAAAAAACAACTAAAGTTACATTTGCATCCCATGAACCCTTTAAAAACAAATCAGCTGATATATTGCACTTCTTTTTGGGTTTTTTTGCACACAGATTGCTTTACTAATTCCAAGTAGGCTAGAAATTAATTACTCTGGTGCAGAAAAAGTAAAAGCATGATCACTTTCCAAAACCTGTTCATCAGCCTTTCCCTGGAGACTTCATCTAATCCACATCACAGGAGCTCTAATGCTCTCAATGCATCCATGAGTGAAGGAGTAGCTGGCACACACACACACACACACACACACACACACACACACACACACACACACACACACAAAATTTACTTGCCAAAAGTATTTGCTCACCCATCCAAATAATGGGAATCAGGTGTCCCAATCACTTCCGTGGCCACAGGTGTATAAAATCAAGCACCTCTGCATGCAGACTGTTTTTACAACTATTTGTGAAAGAATGGGTCGCTCTCAGGAGCTCAGTGAATTCCAGCGTGAAACTGTGATAGGATGCCACCTGTGCAACAAATCCAGTCGTGAAATTTCCTGACTCCTAAATATTCCACAATCAACTGTGAGCTGTATTATAAGAACATGGAAGTGTTGGGGAATGACAGCAACCCAACCACAATGTAGTAGACCACGTAAACTGACGGAGCGGGTCAGCAGATGCTGAGACGCATAGTGTGAAGATGTCACCAACTTTCTGCAGTGAATCGCTACAGACCTCCAAACTTCATGTGGCCTTCAGATTATCTCAAGAACAGTGCTCAGAGAGCTTCATGGAATGGGTTTCCATGGCTGAGAAGCTGCATCCAAGACACACATCACCAAGTGCAATGCAAAGCGCTGGCTGTTAAGTTTGGTGGAGGGGGGATTATGGTGTGGGGTTGTTTTTCAGGAGCTGGTCTTGGCCCCTTAGTTCCAGTGAAAGGAACTCTGAATGCAGCATACCAAGACA
This sequence comes from Xenentodon cancila, assembly GCA_014839995.1. Classification (NCBI taxonomy): domain Eukaryota; kingdom Metazoa; phylum Chordata; class Actinopteri; order Beloniformes; family Belonidae; genus Xenentodon; species Xenentodon cancila. Next base: position 14,804,477 of record CM026209.1, on the reverse strand, counting down.
TTCTGGACAATTCCATGCTCCCAACTTTGTGGGAACAGTTGAAGCAGGTCCATAAAGACCTGGATGACAGTCTGGTTTGGATGAACTTGACTGGCCTGCAGAATCCTGACCTCAACCCGATAGTCTTCACTTTATTTCATCCCAAAGGTTTTCTGAGAGCCGGACCTTCTCGTTTAAAATCAGTATTTGATCTCACAAATGCACTTTTAGAATGGTCAAACGTTCCCATAAACACACTCCTAAACCTTGTGGACAGCCTTCCCAGAAGAGATGAAGCTGTTGTAGCTGCAAAGGGTGGACCAGATGTCATATTGAACCCTATGGATTAGGAATGGGATGTCACTTAAATTCATATACGAGTCGAGGCAGGTGAGCCAATACTTTTGGCCATACACCGTAATTATATAATGAAGTTAATCAGTGTAGATCTGTTATATTGGTGGTAAAACAAGCAGATGAAGAATCTGAATTTCCTCTTTGCTGGCCTGTCGGGTAAATCAAATGACACCAGATTCCCATTGAACATTACTCCATAGTAAGTTAGTTTACAGAAAGGTATCATTCAGCATCATGAATTACCTATATGAAAGAAGCGTTTATTACATTTCATGCAGTAATCATACAAAGTAAAACACAGTGCTCTGAAATTAGTTTTTTTTTTTTTTTTTTTTTTTTTTAATTGCCAATGTGTTGAACACTTCATTATAAAATCCTGTTCATGTACAAAGGCCAGCATAGTATTTCCATTATCATGTCAGTAAATGGTACTCCAGAGAGCAGAGAGAAACCGTTTGGGCCAGTCCACTGTGGCCAACTCAAAAAAAAAAAAAAAAACATTTAAAGAAAGAAAATACTTTGTATGATTATGAAACTTGGCTGAGAGGCGTAGACCAAGTGTCTGGGACCGACCGCTGCAGAGAAAGGTCACTTGGGATACTGAAGACAGACGAGTGCTCGTCTCGGTCTACATGACACAACCGACACGCGACGTCCAAGAAAACCTGCGTCCTCGTCAGCGCGGTGCTCTGCACGCTGTGAACTGCACCCCGCAAACACTAAAGTACCACGATAGTTCTTGACTGACTTTACTGGCATGAGCTGGATATGTCCTAAAATAAAAAAATAATAATTTACAATCAAATCTCTTTAATTTAGTGATTTAAAGGAAAACATACAGAACATGAGACTGCGTTTATTTTGGTCAATATACTTTGTGTATATATACACACCCACATTATATATGTATGCATGCGTGTGTTTTTTATATATATATATAAAAATATAAAAAACAAAACACATACACACACGTATACACATACACACCTCTAAAACATATTAAATGCTTTTATAATTAGTAGATAGCAAAAATATACAAACCAAGATGAAACCCCCCCCTTTTATGTCCCATATATAGTATAAATATATATCTAGGCAAGGTTTTAACCTACTTTATAGCATTATTAAACATTAATAGAAGTGTTATAAAATAAAGGAAAACAAACATTTGCGTGCGTATACTGTCTTCCCCTTTCTGAGTGGTCGCTAGAAACAACAAACCTTCACAACAAATGACAGACATGAAAAAGCAGCGAGGCTTTGTTTAGATATACTCTGGAGCAAATAATGATACAGAAATCAAATGTGGCCATCCCCTCCACTACATGACTCCTCTGGTTGAGAAAATGAAAGGATTTTGGTCTAAACAGATCACAAATTAAACAAAATCAAAAGTTTAAAACACTAAAAAAAAAAGCAGAAGAGAGATGGTTTTGGCACCAAGTTTCCTTAAAAGCTTTACAGGCCTCGTGTCCTGCCAGACAAACTCAGTTCATCTCTGTTCTGTGATGCTTATACTGCTCCAAGCGACGCGTGTTAAAATGTCCTCAGACGGGTTTTAGTGCGTTTGCTTCTATCAGCAGAGGAGCGACACATAGTGATCATTCAGAAAGGGAACACGGCTAAGCGCCGCAAGGCTTCTTATAAGGCTTCAAACTCATCGATCCTTTGCTTGGTGTTGCCCTGCCGGATCTGTCGCAGGGTTTTGTATTTGTCTCGGCCGGCCCGAACGTTCTCGCAGTGCAGGAGGTCGTTCTGGGTGTTCTTGGACTCATCACGTGCATGAGCCAGTTCTGAGGTCAGAGCCTGAGGGAGGACACACAAAACAAAAAGAAAACATGAGATCAAAGAAGGAAACCAACAATGAGCCACAAAACAAGAGTTTGTCACAAGGGACACAATTTATGGGCAGAAACATTGTGAAAATATATTAAAAATAGAATTTTTGCCGTTTTCAAGGTGCTTTTCCAGCATGAAATCTGGAACGCCCTCGATGGGCCTCCAACAAGTCCGAGCAAGTTCTTCACGGGTCTCCCCTACAGCTCCACGCTGCCTTTACTGGCTACTGGAAGCTGAATTTTGGATCTCTACTTCTGTCCTGCTGAGCAACTCAGGACTTGACTTTTGCATTTTACGTCACTTCTCCCCGAAAGCAGCTTACATAGCCAACGGTAAACCCCTCGTTTGTTATTCTCAATACAATGTTCAGGAAATGTGAGAAAGTGACTTGATTGATCCGTTTCTGTGGTTAAGCGAGCTGCAAAAGCAACCATCCATTTGCCCTCCACACATACCACTTCATTCGGATCCGATTACACGGAGTTGAACAGGTTTTTTGTCAACTCAGAGCAGTTACAGCATAAATCAAACTGTTATATTTTGGTGTAAAATAAACGACTGGATCAAAAGTCACATGAAAAAGGAGGCTCCTGGATTAATTCATGGTGTGAGGACCGTCCATCAACCACAGGATTGTGAAATGATCTGCATCTCTGATGTGACACTTGTTTGCTCCTGCGTGAGGTCTCTTTTCTTTCTGGTCTCAATGTCCTCACCTTCAGTTGTTTCTGGACACGCTCGTTCTTCTCGGCCTCCGTCAGGCGATCCTCCTCGTTGCGGTGGTCGTTGATGCCCTCCATTTGCAGGTCGGCACTGTGGGTGCTGGCGTTCTCCTCGCTGTCGCTGTTGTCATCCAGTTGCTCGTACATGGAAGTAGGAGGCGTCTTCACCCTGACCAGCTCCTTCTTGGTGTTCATTAGATCGTCCTGAGCCTCTCGAGCCTGTTGGCAACAGAGAAAGTCACTCGATTTACTCGTTTCAAACTTGGATTTGTTTATGTTCTCTTTTTTTAAAAAAAGAAAAAGAAAAAAAAACAGACCACCGGAGTCTAAACAAATACCATTCCTCTCCAGTGGTGTGGTTAACGTGTCTGCTTTAATGAGTCAAGATAAACTGTCCATATCAGTTAAAGCGCTCACCCTGAGCTGCCACGTGTCAGCTTCCTCTTCCTTGCGTCTCTTGGCCTCCTCGAGCAGTGAGATCTTGGCTGTGTGCTCTGCCAGCTCTGCAGCCTGACACGAAACAACAGAATTGACACACACACATGCAAATAAAGATTATAAGAAGGGCTTCTCCAACTCAGATGTGTTTTCAGACATTGGCAGTGGACAGTGGAAAGAGACTTAATCCACTGGACAAGCGTCTTAATAGGGTTAAAAGAAAAAAAGGGCACCACAGCACGCGTCTGTCCCAGGAAACTGCTGCCGTTTGTCTGTCAGCAGCAGTGTGTGGAGCGATAACCATAGCTCTACTTTGTGGGCTGTTGAAATAAAACACTGTGTCGGGGGTTATGCCTCATAAAAACAGCAGCTGAAACTTTGGACAGTACGCTTTAAAACCAATTCCGACAGGTAAGGCGCCCACTTCCATTAGATGATGTTCACAAATCTGCCAGTTTTATCAAGTGCTCTGAGAGTGGTGGTTAGTTTAGCAATACTAAAAGCCATTTTTAATATCGTAAGTGTCATTACAATAACACTGACCATCTGCTCCTGAGTTTTCTTTTGGCTCTCGGCCTGGAGAGCCAGCTCCTCTTTAGCCAGCAGGGCAGCCTGACGCTCCGCCTCCAGACGAGCTGCCTCCTCCTCGGCCCTCTTCCACTCCTGCTCCAGCATCATGCCTCTCTGGAGCTGGTCCTGCAGATCTACATCACAGACAGGAGGGAGTGTTATGCACATACGGTCACAGAAAATAAGGGAAAGATGGATTTCTCACAAAGTTTTTGTTTTTTTAAATATGATATTGTAGCTGCAGTTGTCTGCCTTTTAAGTCAGTGCCTCTAAACCCTGTGGTTTTGCCATTATCTGAAAAATTCGACATCTTTGTTAGAAAAGCGAACCCAATCTGGAAACCACTGCTTTCCCGACAGTCAAATGTTACTTTGGATCGAATCACCCCTGAAATGTAAGGGGTGATTCGATCCAGAGGTCTCATGCCAACGTTGCATTCAGATGCATCCTGAGAAACAAGTGTCCAGCACTTGGTGTGTTTGATCAACCCTGACTTTAAAATGTATACCCAAATGGATTTCAAGTGATCAGATCTGACCATCCCGCTCTATATGCAAATAAACTTGCATGTCATTGTTGCTATAACTTTAAGTCAAAGGCAGCAGCTTAAAAAAGCCAGACATAACTTGCAGAAAGGGGAAGAAAAAAAAAAAAAAAATAAGTTGGGAATGAGAAAAGATCCACCACAAACATAAAAATGAAACTGAAGTGCTTTATTACAGCATTCACATGCAGTCATTACCTAAGCTGAGGTCCCTGAAAATATTTTTAGGAGGCGTTTGAGACTAAAAAAAGTGGACTTAGTGTCCCAGACCACATTCAAATATGTCCCGAGTAATCAGCTCTGAATCTGCCTGGTTACATGTTCAGACCTTGTATCAGTGATGGCCACTTACGATCGGATCTGTCAAGATGCATTTTAATGCAAATAAAAGGAATCAGCGTTCATAGCAGCGAATAGAGAACGAGTCAAAAATACTTCTGTGGTCATGGTCAGTATGATGTACCGTTTCTTTTTTTGTTTTTTTTTTGTAGAACTCAAGAGCTCTGCCAACTAGTAACAAAGTACCAATAGCCTGCTCATAAATACGCCATTGTTAGTTTTGGTCCTGTTTGGCAATGCAACTATGAGAAGCAAATTTGTGATAAAGTCAGTGTCCTTAATGAGTAAAATTGGTCAAAAGTTTGTGGCATTATGGCGTAAATACAAACATTTCCAGAAATTGTTGAAAACTAAAAGACACCAAGAGAATCTGAGGACAGAAATCGGGAAATAATGTGCATTAACAAAAATGCATACATACATTTATGCCTTTGTGCTCAATGAATGAATAAATTGTGTTTATGCACAAACGATGGGTTTTGTGTATAGTAGACGAGGAGTTCATCTTCACTTATCCGTCACCCAACCATGTCCGAGCTGCTCTTTTATGTTAATGATGCCAGCTGTCGCCAACAGAGACTCAGCTTTGAGATGAGTTTTGATTTATGCAAACGCAGATAAACACTGATACTTGCAACATTAAATGCTTCTGATTCAGTTCAGCTTTTGATGGCATCTGAATAGTGGGCTATAATGCTAAACAGATTCCACAATCTCTTTGGAAAATAGTTTGTCATTATTACTCTGTCAAAAATTTATAACCTTATTTTACAGCGTCAGCATACCGGTACAGTTACTATTTCCCATGGATGTTTTAGTAATCAAACCATACAGCTTGGAAAACAGTATTCCCTGTTTGTTACATAGACAAGTGAGGACATATCAGCTGGAGATTTAAGCATTTGAAAAAAATACACACGATAAATCATTAGGAGGTCATTTCTTGAGCAGGAAATTACTTACCAATTGAATTAGCTCGTTCCAGCTTAAAGGTTGCAACTATGAGGAAAAACATCCAACCTGCTTCCTCCACTTTTGCTTTTGCTTTTGCATTTGCTGACAGGATTGAAAGCAGGTAAAACTACCTGTGAGAAGATTTTTTTAAATCTTTTTTTTTTTCTTTCATATGAAGTGCATGGCGTTTGAAGTACCTGCCACCATAACCACACATGTGAAGACAGTCCAGGTGTGGTCACACTGACGTGCTTTGTACCGCCGTGGTTACAGTGAGGGACTAAAGAGCCACTGATAGACCCCCATCCCCACAAACACACCTTTCTTTACACTCTTGGTCTGCTCCTCAAACTGGTAGAGCTTCATCATCAGCTCCTTCTTCTCACGTTCCATTTGTTCCTTCTCTTTCTCGATGGCCTCTCTCTTCTTCTTCTCGTTCTCCAGCTGGGCCCTGCAGATAAGACGCAGCCGCCAGTGAGCTAACAAAGAGCTGACATGATTGATGCAAACACACATTTGTAATCGCACTGACTGAGAAAGCTCACATGTTTGCAGATGATGTTCTGACTGCTGCGTCGTCTCTACATGATCAGAGACTACTACGTCAACATGCATCTGTGACAAAGTTACCCTACACTACTGTGCATTTATGAGATGACAAAGAATGCGTGAAGGAGCCTGCTAGAAAACCCATCAGTAACAGGGTTTTACTCACACTGCAGCTGTAGTTACAAAACAGAAATCGCACATATTTTTTTATCCTTGATGCCTCTGCCCATCATTAACTGGATCATTTCCCAGAGGCAAGTTTAATCTGCAATCTGCAGGCAAAAAAGTGAACGCATTTGAATAATCACAAGGAGACTTGGTGAATTAGCTCAGCGTCATCTGATAACTTCAAGGAACAGCAGAGTAATATTTCCATATTTACATTAAATGAACTAACTGTAGATTTTCTGCTTTTAATTAGACAGAAACAGACATAACTGAAATGAGAAAATATTTAAACTCAGTACAAGATCTCAGTGATTTGTTAACTATTGTTATTTTTTGCATATTGTAGATAAATTATGAGACAACTTACAGCCTTAACCAAGCTGAAAGACAGAAAAAGTAAAAATCCAACAGACTGAATGCAGTCATTGGAGACAGATTTTATTTACTGCATGTTATTTTACTCTGTGTTTATTTTAAACCAAGTGCTCTCACTGAATAAACCTGGAGAAGCAAGTTTCATGCAGAACATGTCTCAAACAAAGCTATTTATTTATAAACTGCACTGGAGTTCGACTCCCTTTACGTTGAACTTTTACTTTGAACTGCTGCTAAACAAAAAGGAAACAATGATAAAAAAAACAGTAATAATGAAGGGTTAGTTGTTTTTTTTTTTCAAAAAGATGTTTTCTTTGTATTTTTATGTTGGCTTTATACATTTCCCTACATGATCCCGTCACTTCTGCTGAAGCCCGATATCCCTCTCAGGGCTTGTGGGTGGTTAAATAAACTTCCTTTTGGGACTCTTCACTGACCCTCGGACAGTCTGAGCTACTGTGTGTGAACCTCAACGCTCATCTCAGTAGCCCCCAGTGATCTCATACTTCCCTCAGTGTTATTTCGTGTGCCGTCTGCGCCGTTACATCACCGTGTTTGAACAGCTGTGTGGGACAGACAGCGGGCTGACAGCTGTTGCAGAGACTCTGGGCATATCCACTTACAGTTCAGCTGGCACAGGAAGTAACCCCACAACAGTTTCAAAGGAATGTTGCGTAATTGTCAAACGAACGCCTCCGATTATGTGCTGCTAGACTGAACGAGTTCAAACTAGACAAAGTGTTCTGACTTTTGTCTTCCCATGTACTCAGACCTCTAACACATCTGTATGTCTTTGAAGAACACGTACACTCAGCAGGATCTTTCACATGTATTCACATTTTTGTTTATCATGGTAAACTCCGCCACAGCAGAGCTGCGTTCAGCTCTTCACTTCACCCCCATCATTGTCTTTCAAAGTCAACTTCAATAATACTGTTCTCATTTTACACAACTGCTACATCAATATCTTTGGATTTGGAACTTAATTTTTTTTTTTATATATTCAATTATAGAGTAATAATTAGCATCGGCCTTAGGGATTAGTAATCTACAAAGTATAGAATAGCTGATAAGGGTTAATAAAGCTATGGTAATATTGAACAACTGCACAGTCCGACAAGAAAAAAAAAAAAAAAAAAAAACCTTCTTAGGCTTCGAAAATGCAAACGGGTTTTTTACTACATTGTCTGCCATATGCTACAGGTTTACGTTTTCATTAGTGATCCTGATTTTGGAGGGAATGCTTATTTCCATATTGACATTCTGAACTTGCATGTTTCAAAACATCTGCGTACTTCTCCATCTGTTTCTGCTGCTTCTCCTCTCTGGCCTGGGCCTTCATCTGCTGCACCTCAATGGTGTCTGGTTTGCGGCGGCGCATGTACAGCTCGTGGTTGCCCATGCACAGCTGCAGGACGCGCTTATTAATCCGCAGTCTTGGGGCATAAAACACAAAGTCCTGCAGGTTGGAGAAGAACCAAACAAAAAGGAAAGGTGAGAAAAAGCGACGGATGTGACACTCGGCTGAGTGAGCCTTCAGCTGCTTGCCCAGTGGGTTGAACAAAGACACCTTTACTGTTGATCATTACAACAAACCCCTCTGCACAGACTGCTCCATATATTATAAAAGGTGAAGAAGCTTGAGGTAACCAGATAAGGTTTACACTACCTGCCAATTACTTGCTTTTGCAGTTACTAATAGCATATCCTTGAAAGCAGCCCTGGCGTTTGTGTGCTAGATTTCATTCAAGATGTGTCTAATGCTTTCTCTGTCTCCACTACAGAGAAACATGATGCTGCAGTTAAAACCGAGGCGACTTAAGTGCAGCGGCTCACTGCAACTCAAGACCTCTATACATGGATGCAGGTAGTCACACAGGTTGCGTTTGCTTTTAAAAGGTTCAAAGGGACAGGAATTCTAAAGCCGAACTTAACTAGAATAGGAAGAAAATAAAAAGTTTGAGAGGACACAAATGTCACGATGACATTACTCACTGGAGATTTCTTGTCAATAGGTTTGATGATGAACTTCTTATCGTTGAAGGAAATGTTTCTGATTTCACTCCAGGGGAAGCCAATCTTTGGGGTCAGTCTGAGAAGAGATGACATGGTCATGAAGGTTATCACAGCTACATGCATCAACATGTGAGGGTTTCTTGAGAGTTTGATCTGGTCTCAAAAACGCTCTTCACAGCAGGAGATTCCCTACTGGAGATGCAGACTGTAAATACTCCAGCGTGGTACTTGGTTAAGAGCACAGAAGGCAGCACATAGAGGGAAAAAAAAATAAAATAAAAGTTGATGGAATTAATTTTTCTTTTTCAGAGGATGTCAGGAATGAATGAATGACATTTTGTACCCGATGTTTATCACCATCCTGATATCAGTAGTATATGTTTGGAGTTATCTCAAGTACTGATGAGTGAGTAGAAAACAAAGACAGAAAAGACAATTAAACAGGAACTGCCATCATTATACATGTATGAGAAAAGGAGAGAAAAATCTGTAGAATTCACTTCTATATGCCGTCACTGAGTTACTTCTGAAAGCTGCGACAAAGCAGCTGACCGAGTCTGCAGCCCATCAGCAAGAGAGCTACAACATTCATGAGTTTTGTTGCCTGTAAGAAATCCGCTTATGTCACATGGAAACTTGCAGATTTATAAAAAGGATGGAGGGTAATCCAAACTGTCCAATATTTTCTTTTATTTGGTCCGTTTCTTGATCGTTGTCTCTCTTAGACTATATTAACACTGCAGGCAAAAGTGAGGCAATCTATTTTTGGCGTTCTGAACAGCTCAAAGGACGCAAAATCCTATTTTTTCCACATCAGACCCAGGTCACTTTAGTATGTGGCCCTAAATTAGATGTTTTCCACTGCAACTTCAGTCTGAATTGTCATGTGGCATCTCATTCATCCTTGACGTCACTTATGTGATTAATGTCACAATTCTACACTTTATTTTTTTGTGATGAGACCTGCAGCATGAATGTAGCCTTAGTCGACTCATAGTTCCTCACAGCGATACCGGCAAGCAAACTAAATTGAAACTGATATTTTTCAGCTAAAAACCTCTTTTATATTGCTTTACCAAAAAGAAAAAAAAGAGAGAAAAAAAAAAGAAAAGTTTCATCCAAAATGGAATTAGATGAATGACCAAGAGTAAGAGAAGTATACTCATCCAAAAATAAAGTTAAACACTTAAACTACACTGATTTTGTTGGTCCATATCCAGCCTTCATCACAGATAAAAAACACAGCGAAGTGCAACTGCTTAATTCTCTCCTTTCAGGCAAAAACAAGATTCGGTGAAACTACAGGAAGGAAAAAGGTCAGTCACACTCGGTAGTTATGTTTACGCAGGTTTCCCGTCTCCTCTGGTATTGATTAAGTTTTATAACTACTTTATGAAACTTCAGGTCTCCACACCATGTCAGCCTCTCAAACACACCATGTTCATCAACCTACAAGCACAGAAAGAAAAGTGACACTTTTTAATCTTCATTGTAAGCTGACTGTATGTTTTATAAGAGCACAACTTGTACAAGTTGTACTCTAATTGAAGATAAGTGGACCGGGTTTTATATATGATCATCTATCAATGTTTGAGATAAGTGGATGAATAATGAGGACTCAACTGTTGCAAGCAGAGCATTAAAAAAAAAAAAAAAAAAAAAAAAGACAGGACAGACAGGAATTTGTCAAGATGCATTTTGAGAAGCCACAAAGCTTCCGGGAGACCGTCCTTCAGTAAGATGAGACAAAACCGGAGCTTTTTGGGAAGTCAGCTCTATGTTCACAGATGTAAAAACTAGCCATTCAAAGAAAAGAAGACTGTAGCTACTGTGAAACATGGAGGAGGCTCTCGAGCTGCTTTGCTACAACAGACTAATCTTCTCTCTGGATCACTGTCAACATGGATGAGGACAAATCTGGGGTGTGGCACCAAACCACTCTGTTGAAGCAGACAGACTGAACCATTGCCAACCTCATTCAACAGTACTGATCAGCACTGTAAACACACTAGTTGATAGTGCTGTAACCTGGAGAAAAAGCCATCCACCTTGCAGCGAAACTCACTGCTGTGAAACCAGACTCCCTAAACTGGAATTTCACTCCATCTTTGACCTTGACACATGCTTGTGGAATTGAGAAACACAATGTGGAAGTATCTACTGAAGATTTCCATCAAATTCCTGCGGTACACAGAGCCGTGCTTTATCAATGAAAGTGTGTTAAACAAGGCTGCCATTTGTTTAAAGTCAAACCATCTTACTTGGTCATCTATTTTTGTTAGAAAGATCAAAAATGTTTGAGAATAAAATTGGGAACATTTACACATTTAACTCGAATAGTAAATCAATTTTCCCTGGTTCAGGTGTTACTGAATGGCTATATAGCAATGTTATTAAATGTCTATGTTTGTAACATTGCAGCAGGGAAATTACCAGAAGACTGGAACAAACTTCAGGAACTCTAAATCCTGAACAGGACTGAAGCAGGGTGGAAAATAAACCAGTAAATAATTACTAACTGCTGTTTTTAATGACTAAGCTCTCTACTTGATCATGAATCATTATGAATTATTTTTCCAAGTTTGTGACAGATTTGTTTATTTTAACATTAGATATATGAAAAGAACTGAGTCCTAAATGGCAATAGCATGGGACTGTGGTTCACACTGCCTACCAAAGCTTTGAAAAATAAACTAAAAACAAAAAAAAAAAAAAGAGTACCTAAACCAGCTCTAGGCTGCGCCTTGCTGAAGCTGTGACTGCACTGCTGCATTGTGGGCCAGTCATCCTCACTAGAGAGAGTGTTATAGGTTGCAGATACATTCTTGAGTGCTGCACAGCTTGAAAAACCAGTTGCCGTTGGCATGGTTACAGCAGAGGGCACCATGGAGGAGAGGCATTTCTTTTCTGATCCCAAGAGAAGCATAAAGTGTTCAACCCAAACGAGACCTTGAAGCGTTTCTGAAAAGTTCCTCACTCTTGTTGGAGGTTTCGTACCACATTTAAGTTACAATAAAATAAAATTAAAGACTAGAACTTTAAATGATTTATTTACTGTACCATTAATGTCTTAGACTTGGGAAGACAAAGATCCAGCCAGAAAAGGTTCACTTAAGTCTCATGAGGCAGCTGACTGGTTTAACTTTGTCATTACCCTGCCACTAATGCGCTGTGCTCATTTCTTCCACAGGCAGACTGCAGACCACACTGCCTGGCAGGAAAGCTGACACAGAGCAGCTAGTTAGACACACTAAGAGCTCTAACCTAGAACAACTCAGCCGGAGTAGCGCTGGCAGTATTTGCAGCACAGGGTCAATGACTGAAAGGCAAGTCACGTGGGACCAAGTGCTCCTTTAGCACAGTTTATTTTGCTTCAGTAGCCCCACAAGCCTGGCCACCTGCCACAGGGGATCTCAAAACTTACAGTATTTCACCAAATAAAAGGGTCATTCTCCTCCACACTGTCCTTACCTATAAACAGTATGGAAATGACAAAGTCAGACGAGATACCAAAAGCCACACAGAGAAGATATCAAAAAGGTTTCCTTGAACGCATTTCCAAAAACTCTTCCAAGGCTGACAGAAAACAGGAAAATTGACATTTCTCGGTCTTTTAAAAAAGAAATGTGGGTAGAAACCGCTGTAGATGTTAACCTGGTTAAGCAAGTTTTTTTAAGTGTTAAAGGGCTGAGGTCAGAGCCAACTCTGAATTCGGTTGAAACCAGGACAATACAAAGATGCCGTACACTGGAAAGCCGGGGTTTAGATGGCACTCAAATAATTCCTTCATGTACAACAAACAGTACTTGGATTAATCACTGCACCTCTCTAAACATGGGGCAAATTATGAAGAAAGTAATGTTTTTCTATGTTTACAGGCAGTAAACACCCTTGATAAAGAAAAATAGGTGAAGAACAAAATCCAGCAGCTGATTTTGACCTTGCATCTCCTTCCCCTTCATTGTTATTCCTGTCATACTATCTGCAGAGCAATAGGAGCAGAGATTAGGCACAGATGGAGATCTGGCCGAGCCAGTGAATCTCCGTATCACAGTGCTGCAGCTATTAACATGCAGGAACAAGAACCAGAGCACAAACCAATGGCAAAGCTTTGTTTTTTTTAAAAAAAAAAAAGACTCTTAAAAAAGTACAAATTGTGCTTACTTGTCTTCCTTCTCATAAATGTTGAGTCCCAGAGCATCCACTCCCAGCCACAGCTCTGTTCCCTTCTTGTTCTTGATGTCAAAGTAGTTGACTCCATACATTTCCAGGTCCTGAGCAATCTTTAGGAACTCCAGCATTGCATCCTCCCTGCGAAAAGATCAAAAAATGAAAGTCACGATCACCCTTTCCAATTTTCACTAGTGTAGCAAGACAAAGATTTAACAAGCAATACAGAAAAGTTGTGGTTTGCCTCAACTTACTTCAACATCCCACAGTGCTCCTCATGCCACACCTGAATCCTTTCTTCCCACTGTTCTCTAGATAATTTGTGCTGCTCCAGGACTCTACATCCAAACAAAAACAAAAAAATCATTACATCTCCACACAGAAACCACAAACAAACCAGATAATTTGCTATATACCATTAAGACTCTATATCTAAGAAGCCACACTGTACAATGTGAGTTTTTTTGGGGCCATGTGGTCATTTCCCTAAAGCAGAAGGTTTCAAGCCTTCTGCAACAGTGTTTTGGTTAGAAAAAGCACAGCAGAAGGTGTGACTGAGTGCCACTCAGTGGTGGACTCAAACTGCAAAATGTAAGGAATGCTTCTTTTTTAAAATTACATATGAATTCACAGGTAGATGCAAAAAAACAAATCAAAACTAAAATCTTTATTATTTAACATTTTAACCATTTTAACCGTTTGACAGACAAACCTAAAACTATTCAAATTCCATGTTTTTATCATGTACCCCAAAGTTCCCCCATCTGCTGCCAACCATGATCTTTCGGTATACTAGGCTGCGGTTTGCTGCTTGTGCAATTAATCCTGATGTAACAGAAGCTTTTATAGTCCTCCTGAATGTTCTGGAGCCGACAGAAAGTTCAGTTATCTCTGCTACTCACTTTTACATGTTATGTAAATATGCTTGAAAGTTGGGTTGGCGACTTTATACGCCATTAACCGTAACCAGATACATGCCAAATACACACAAACATTCCTCATTTTTTCATAAATAGTATTTATTAAACAAGATTGCTCCCGTTTGTGTATTTGGCTGACATGCTCATTTTCTTTAACGGAAATTCAATCATCGTTGCTAACAAAAGTGCTCTACATCTGTAACCTCATCCACTACAACCCTTTGAGAGAAAAAACATTTTAAAAAATGCAAATTTAATGGAAAGTTGCCATTCCTGGTGTCAGGAAAACTGAAAGTGATTCAGAAACAAACTAGTATTGTGCCTTCAAATCTAAAATAAAATCTAAATGTGGGTGACCGGCTTGAGGTTGTTAAGACTGTAACTTTGCACAGTGTCATTTTGAGTCCAAAGAAAATTAAGAACATATTAGTAATGACAAGCCTCTCATAGACCCAGCAAAATCCAGTATGATGATGTCAACAGATGTGGAGTGCAATATTTCATGAAGAGCATGTCACAGCCCAACAAGGGGGGCTTGATTTGGAGGCATCTCACCTGTGGGGTAGCATCCGTTCAGTCAGCAGGTATCCAGGCCGATGGACTTCTTTGTTGTAGTCTCCAAACTTGGCTTGAACAGAGTAGGAGGCCAGCAGGACGGCCGTCTCTGGTGGACAGTAGACCTCGTCGGAGAGGATGCTATCCTTCACCTGCAGGAAGAACAGTTTCTGGGTGATGTCCTGGATCAGCTCCTCAGAAACGTCCTCTGGGAAGAATTTGGCCCGATACTTGAACTGGAGCGGGTTCTCCTTTTTCACGTCCTGCGACGACACCTGGTGAAGATTTGAAAACTTAGTAACCTATGTGCCTTGAAATCTGCCTGGTTCCTTGTCTTGAGTATTGCCACTTCCAACCTCTCACTGGAAGCAACTGAGGTTTTGGGATCAGTGTTCTCAAATTCTTTTGATGTAACTCAATATAAAAGTGAAAAATCACACTTGTAAACAGGTCACTATTATCAATCATATTTTAAAGTTAAATTATGACTGTCACTCATACTCCTTGTTACGCATGTTAATGTATTACTGGCTCCAAAACAATCCCAATCAGCCAGATTAATGCTGGATGTCAACACTTTACACAGTTACACTTTGATTTATCATCAAACAATAATAATCACTGTATTTATAAGAAATACAGTTTAACTGTCAGCTACAGTGTGTATTTACCCAATGTGCCTCTTCCTGTAATTTCAAAACAGGAACCAAGCATTCTTGATTGAGAGAATGGGGCCAGGAATTTTCCAGTTTAAGCTATGCATTGTGCTGCTGAGCTGCAGCGCCATGTCAGCACACCATGTACAGTTTTACTGCTGTTGATTTCTGCAGGCATAACTCTCTGTCAGTGATCTTTGTTTATGATTATAAAATGAAAACAGGCAACTTCAAATGTATTAAAAACCAGCATTGTCAAGAGTTTAATGCTGCTCTATTACTCAGAAGATCCACAAAGTCAGGTTTAGACATTTTCTACAGTAGTATATTCATTTGCACTCCTGCAATATAAAACAGAAAGTAAACATCAAAATTGATAAAGTGTAACCAGAAATTCCCCCCCATTTTTCCCCTCACACCTTTTTTCCTTCTCTGTACTACCAACTTCACCTTCAATTCAATCTGGCTGCCTTCAGTTTGAGATTCTGATGTGATGCACAAGCAATATGGAGCTTAAAAAAAAAACAACCATAACCACAGAAAAGGCTCTTGCAGCCCATTTTGGAAACACAAAGGGTACATAAAAGATGTACTACTCATCACCTATAAACATCCTCTGATGTAGGAGTCAGCTGGATTCTTAATGCAGCTTCAACTGGTCTATTAAAAAGGTCCAGAGCTAGCAGATTAGGTAGAAGCTGAGATGCTTACATGATCTTAAACATCTGGACTTCTGCTTATTTTCAAACAATTCCATCTGCTGGCTGATTTACTTTTGCTTATTTGAATTACACGCAACTCAGGAACAGCAGCAAGTGGAGTCTGGGTCACGCAGGTTTAATGACAGGGAAAACAAAACCAAAAAAGAAAGCCTATGGTTCACAAAGAGTTCAAATAATCCACTAATACACACCAACATTTTTCCAAAACAACGCACCATTTCTATTGTACTCCACACTGGTGTAAAACCAGGCTGCTGGGACGAAGATGCATGCAGGTGGCAGACATCTGCATATGTAATAATAACATGACGGAAATGATCCATTAATAATTTATAAGTATAAATAATATTGTTCTCCTTCCTGGTGTGGTGTAGTATAATTTTAGGTTTATTTACAATTCATCTATAAAAGAATTACTACATGCTGGAGAACAGGGCTGAAACGAATAATGGACATGGTTGAGAAAAAATTAGTTGCCAACAAATTTATTAATTTCTTAGTTGATTACATAAACACGTTTGTTTCATGCTGTGGATTGGAACTAGCAACGCGTATTTAAAGGAATAATGGTGTATGTTTCTTTTAATGACATCAGTCAATATATCAGCTTAAAAAAGTAAAAAGAAAAACAGATACTTTCATCCGTTTCATTGATGCAACATATTTTCCGACCTGCTCTCTGTCCATTGGTGCACGCAAAGCTCTAGTTCTCTGCTTTCCAGTCTTCTTTTCCTTTCAGCCATTCCCTTCAGGAGTCACTGCAGTGAATGGGTTTTAACGTGTGTGTGTGTGTGTGTATATATATACACATTTATTTTTTTAAAAGGTATTATGCGCAGCAAAGCTTGCTCATCACTTAAGTCAAGTCACACATTTTTGACTAAAAGAAATAATTTTCAAGGTTTTCTTGTTAGTTGGAACATTTAAAATTAGCCTTTGCACAACTCAAAATCCGGTGAGTTTATTAATCATTTCTAGATTGATCGACAATATATATAAAAAAAATTTTTTTAAAAAGTCAGTAGTTGCCGCCTTACTGGAGAATGTACTCTTTTCAACAATTATGACCCATTATTTCCACAGTTTTCTTTGAGCTGAATCATACCTTTTTGTCCAATTTTAGCCAAGTCTGGTAACCTTTGGTGTCCACATACTGCAGTCCATAGTACCAGACCTCACGTAATCCGATGGTTTTTACCACCTGCAAAGCAAAAAGCAAAGTTCACATGGTGTAAGTGGAATAAATTACTGCATTTATGGTTGCATGCTCTTCTGGTCATTTTTGATTAATCCAAAAACTTGCGTCTATTAAATGTAAAAATATTGTTGAAAAATTGTTTTCACTACCATCCCTTGAACATTGTAATTTCTACTAAACATT
The DNA here is from genome assembly GCA_014839995.1 of Xenentodon cancila. Lineage (NCBI taxonomy): Eukaryota > Metazoa > Chordata > Actinopteri > Beloniformes > Belonidae > Xenentodon > Xenentodon cancila. Next base: position 14,787,223 of record CM026209.1, on the reverse strand, counting down.
TAAATGAATACTGTATTTTTCTTTTTTCCTCCGTTAAAGCAGAGAGGTGAGAAATGGCCTACGAAAGGCGTGAGCTGAAAATTCTAACCTGACAGTCATGTACCAGACTAAGTGACTCAATGCACCAGTCTTTCCTTCCAGATGTGTAACTAAAGGTTTGATCAATGAGGCGCTTCTTGCCGTTTTGGCCGCGTTTGCATCTGAAGCAACACTTTCTCCACATCTGTTTCTGCTGTAATACACTGGAGCTCACGAGAGCACCATGAGGCCAAGTGTTCAGAAAAGTGATTCTATTGTTTAACCAGTAAGGGGAGTGACACTGTGTGATGAGGGCGTTCATGACTAGCATCCTGTCTCTGACTCGAGGAACAAATGTGAAAGTCTGGAGACAGAAGGGGTTTTTACAGTCTGATGCGAGGCCGTTTCAAAACTGTGGCTCTTTATTATTAGCAATTAAAAAAATGCACACTTTGAGGTCAGCTTTAATCAACTGCACTGGAAACATCTCATGTCCAACCTTACAGGAATTTACAAATCAGCAGTTTGAATATTTTTTACAACCAATTTTTGACTGTAGTTGAGGAAGAAAGTGAAAAGCCAGTTGTAGCTCTGGAATAATCCCTGCTGCAGCAGGAAGAGTCTTCATTTTCCATTGGCTTCTGAGAAAAACCAGCCTCTCTTTATGGCCTTCAGAGAAGTTTTCCTACAGCACAGTGAGAAATTATGTTTTTTGTGCATCATTAAGTCAGCCCATCCTGTGCCAGGCCCTTTTTTGTGTACAACCCTGCCAAGTTCCTCACCCAGTCACCAGGTGAGGTGCTAAGTTGCCAGGGTAAAGTTTGAGTCAACATGCCGGCACTCCAGCCGAGCCTGTTCCTCATGATAAACTCCCGGAAAGGTTAAAATTAAAAATCAAACTCCCCCTCACTCTGTAGCCTGCATAAAGGCTTAGCTGTAGGAGTAAAGACAAATGGCTCTGGTCCAGACAACTTCTCGTCACTAGTGCATGTAGCAGCTACAAGCACTAGAGGAGGCCTGAAATAAGAGAGCAAGTTCAGGCTGCATCTCACCTGCAATGAAACTCACGAGGCCTGAGAAAACAAGCAGTCTTTTCATTATTTTTTTTCCCTTTGCTTTAGAGTGAGGAAGAGAAATGGTGGGCAAATAACCAGAAGCTGCTAGTTTATTTTATAAATTGACTTGAGCGAAGTTTGATGCAACCTTGTTACTGCTTGTCAGCCTTGAACAACAATGTAATTTACCTGAAGAAGAGATCACCCTGCTGTACAATTCATTAGAGGAGGATTAAATCTGTGTCTGGGAACACCGGTTTAGTGGCCCGACTTCCCAGTAGGTTGTTCTGGCAAGCTGCCTTGACTCCCCTCCCTCTGGCATTTAAAAAAGGCATTTGCTCTAGCATACACTAAAAGTCTTAGAAATCTGATAACACTTTAGTTCTTATTCAGATGACACAAAAACAAGAATATACAAAAGTCAAAATGTTACAGGATTAAACATAGTACCTACACTGTCCTACATGTAATGCTACTTGACAGTCTATAACCACACTGAAATAAAATGTTACCGTTTGTGTGAGAGCAGAAGCTTTAATGACATTTAAAAGAAATTTCATCAATAGCCATTTTTAAGTTTTTAATAGCTCGCAAAATTTGTGACTACTGAATCCCTAAACTAATAAATCCAAGCATGCAACACATAAGCAAACTCTTACATGGGCTTAAAGAGGCAGCCTGCAGAAAACCACTTAACTGTGTCAGTGACTAAAACAACTAAACACACTGAAACATTTGCAGTCAGGCTAAAGATGCTACACTTATACAACCCTTCAGACTCCTGAAACTGCAGCACCACTAAAGAACAGCTAGCATAAGTGAAAGTCTACAATCAAACCTTGCAGTCATCTGAGAGATTGGAAATCCACCCCCACCCCGCCAACCACCCCGTTTTGTGGGAGCTCAGGCCCTGTGGTGAGAAAGAGGAATGCCACTGGGCTGAAACGGCATTACTCGCTGCATCCTCTGAGCTTAATAACCCAGAGTAGCTGAGGAGGGGAAGGGAGGGGTTCACACAGTCGGGCCTCAAACTGGGATCAACCAGCACAGAGATGAAAGAGTTTGCTTTCAGGTGGGCAGCAGCAGCAGTGGTGGTGGTGGTCAGCACAACTGACAATAGCAACGATACAATGCACGCTTCCACTGGTTCAATACCTACACGTTGTCCCATTTTATGAAGGCAAAGAAGTTATGCTCTGCAGCAGTTTTTGAATTAAACTTCTGCATGAGCTAGTTTTACACTTTTGGTTTTGCCATTTGTCAGCCAGATTACTTCGACTCAGTTTCAAGACAAAGTTAAAGTGTTTAAAATGTTGCCATGTGTTCAGTTGTTTCATATAATTAAATACAAGCCAGTGTGACTTATCTGAAAATGAAAGTGACCTTCATATTCACATTGAAACAGGAGAGAGCATGTACATATTGTCTGATGGAGACTGAGGACAGGTCTAATTAACCAGTTATTAGCTACAAAGTATTTATAGATTTAAAAAAAAAAAAAAAAAGAAGATAAAAAAAAAAAAAAAAACACACAAACTTTGGCTTATTTCACAACAAAAGAAGCATTAGCACACAGTTATATGGAAGTAAAACTTCAGCAGGAGGGTGTGTAGGGGAGTGGCAGTCATTTCTCTTTAAGAGCTACACGACAGGGAAGAAGGCTATGATCAGTGCTGACCACAGGCCACACCAGACCTCTCACTCGCCCCAAAAGTGAGCTCACTGAGTTAGTCAGCATTTCCACATAATATGTTCAAAACTGACGGCCCTTTCACTTCCACTGTCAATTACAACCAAGAACTCCACTAAAAAATGTCAAAATAAGGAAGAAAAAAAACAAAAAAAAAAAAAAACACAAAACAACAAAAGCTTTTTGAAGTCAGTTTTACTCAACAGTGTAAATAAAAGTCTTCTAGACTTCAACAGGTGTCAAAAGGTTAATTTTAGGTAAATACAAGCTCAGATGAACAACATACGGCATATCACATTGTGTCAATATTATTTAAGGAATATGTGAAACTTTAAGAGCTCTTAGAAACACTTCAGTCTGATCTTTCAGTGAGTGAACTTAGGAACGTTAGAATATCGACTGTTAAAAAAAAAATAAAGATTTGCAAATGCATAGACTGTTAGAAAATGGCCTAATGACCCTCCCCTAATAGACGGGCCACAAATATTGCTACTCTAATATTAATGATGATGTCTTTTGCTCTTTGGCATTGTGCTAATACACACCCTAACACAATGCTTCTGCAATTTGACTTTTCTTGAGTTCAACGTGGTTGATTGTGTCTTTTTAAATAAAAAAATAGGGGACAAAACTGTATCTGACATCATCACAGGGAGGGGTGACATTGAGTGAAGGACCTCACTTGGAACCGCTATAGCAAGTATGTGAGGAAATTCACCAGTAATTATAAATAGAGGTGCCAAAGGGGAACAGCAATGTCTTAAGCTATTCTTTAATGCAACAAAACTATATTAAAAAAAAGACTTTAAACATTGTCTTTCATTTTCTTGTCCAAAACAGTCCTCATGTCACAATTCACTAAAGTTCTGTTGTGTAGCTGGGGTTTAGAGATATTATCATCACCATGATTAAATCTAAATGTTTAAACTTGATAGTAAAAATGTTTCTATAAAAGCAGCTGAAATGAAGGGTGAATCCCCTGACATGCAGCCATAGTCACTAAACTTGCTATTAAAAAACGAGTTAGTCAGGAAGTGGCTGAAACAATGCCTTTCATGAAGGCACCAGGGGAAGAAAGCACAGAGGAGCTCATACTAATGACCTGTCATCTACTTTTGGACGTTAGCGACTCAGTTCAACAATAGAAATGCACAACTACAGGAAAATATAAATTGTTATCCAAGCAAGTGACCATTGATAGTAAAGAACTCTTTTTAAAGAACTACTGTCCACTGCACAGTAATGGCAAAAAAAAAAAAAAAGAAATAGCACATTAACTTATTTCAACATGTAACAAACACTAGATGAAAGACTGCAGAACAATCGCTATCAAATGATGCTGACATCAGTTTATGTATATAGAGAAAGTGTATTCATTTGACAAAAGAATAATAAAGACAATATTCTTATAGGGGTAGACACAAGAACATTAGTGTCATGAATCTTTGTAATTGCTCATCAATAAGGAACTCAACAAATACACCCAGGAGAAGAGAAAATGGTTCCTTCAGTACTAAATATCTTTAGAAGACAAAAGTGAACAAAGGACACAGATCAGAGTGTTATCCTCTAAAACCAGTGTCTCAGTACAGCCGGTCCCCAGTAATAAAAATGTTGTTATAAAAGACAGCAGCTGTTGGTGAATGCTCTTTGCTGTGCTGACCAGCATTTCTAAATGCTGAGCGGTATTTATGAACAGTGCTGGAAATGCCAGCAAGGTGATACTGAAATTCTCGCTTATTAACTAGGATGCGCATAATGTTCTTAAAATCAGTTTTAAAATCAGTAACTTTTAGTTTAAAAGAAAAAGAAAAGTGGGTTTTTTTTGTTTTTTTTTTTAAACTGCTGCTTCAACTTTATTTCCATGTTTAAACTGTTTTCCAATTCTGTTTTGAATTTTTTAATCAAGGTAGCTGGAGGCTAAAGTGGCTCTGTGTGTCAAAATATCTTAGTCTAATTGGTATCTTATTGTACTGCTAATTGTATTGTTTATCAGTGAGTGACCATAATGCATGGAAAAGTCTATCATATTGCTGCTGATCAACTTCAGTGTCTTTTTTTCCTTTTTCATTTTCTTTTGTTAGTTTCTTCACTACCAGCTCCACACAGATGTGGCTCAATGATGACGGTCGCAATGCTTTGGTTGGCCATGAAAATCCTACCAAAGCCCATGACAAAACTGGTTCACACATCTAGTCCAGAAGACTTATGTCTAACATCAGTTATCCTGGCTTTAAACCATTGCTTTGTTAATGGTTAGGTTAAAAAAAAACAAAAAAAAAAACTAATTGAAATTATGCCCTACCTCTAAACCAGCACTAAAACTGCTTTGGTGGAAAAAGCCTGTGGAGGTCTAAAGGCTTGTGCCCCTACAAACATCTCCTGAATTTATTACCTTGAGATTTATTTGAATCTTAATTTTTATTTTGGTTTTACAGTTTGACACTTTTTTCTTTTATATGCTGTTTAAATCAAAATATCATTCATGTAAATCATGTATCTGAGAGCATCTTTGCAACAACATCTTTGGTGGATCACAACACGTGCAATATGAGGTTACCAAACTTTTCACCAACTTCTTACTTAGCTACTTAAGTTAACTTAGAAAGCATCTACAATCAGAGACTTGCTTCAAAAAGAATACTGGTATCAACTGAAGTCTGGTTTAAGTAACATTAGATAGCATGAAAAATTGCATTTACTTCACTGTATGTAATGGGAACGAAGAAATCCCCTTCTCTTGACTGTGAGGGGCCAACAGACTCACGTGCAAGTGTTGGGTCCACTAAGGACCTGTTATTGCAAATATGCACTTTGATACACAATTCATGTGATGGATATTTTGTAAAGCACAGCAAAGCAGACTAGCCAACAAGGTCATATGTGAGTGGCATCGCCTTTTAAAACCTGAAACTATTTTTTTAAAGCCATTTTCAATCTAATTTGTTTGTGATGTTTCTGGTTTAAGTCAGGGAATAATTAATATGAACTGTGTCTACCTGGTCAAACAGCTGCTTGCCAGTTGTGCTGGGCTGGATGGCAAACTCCAGCTCGGCGTCCATGGTGGTGACCCGAACATTGACCTGCAGAGAAACGAGAGTAGCCAGGAGTTTAATTGCTGACACAGAAACATATAGTGGTTCTACATTTGCACCTTGTAGAAGCAAGAACTAATATGAGGTAAAACACACAAAAACTATGCCAGAGGAGCGCTTGGGACTCCGTGTGTGTGTGTGTGTGAGTGTGTTTGTGTCTGTTTGGTAAGGGGGTGTATTTGCAGAGTAAACAGATAGGGCTCTGCTTTCTCTGAGACAGACTGGCTGATTGAAGTGAACTCTACTGCAAAAGCTGAGGTGTTAGAATAATCAGTTAAGGCTACTAAAGCAAGGAAATTAAGCATTTTCTCACATACAGTACATAACAGGAGGCATTCTTACAATAGTTTCATAAGGCATAAAAATGCTTTGTGGATGGTTAGAACATGGAATGAAATCCAGTCCCATTCACAGAAATAAGGCAGGTCCTCCCAGATGTCTGGTTAATCACTAATCACAGTGACCTGTACATACAAAAAGACCTATTTGAATAAAACATGCTTTATGGTGAACAAATTAATTAAGCTCTTGCAAGGATCCATTGCACTGATTAATTGCTCAATTTCAAACTCATTGAAAACAGCATGACTGGCGTGCTACACAGAATATTGAAAACTGATGTCAAGAGTGTATCATAATGGAGAGAAACAATATTCAATATTTTGGGTTTTGTTGGTTATCGCAAAACAGCATCTGCATTTAACACAAAGGCCATAAAACGAGGCACAAATATTTACAATGGCTGCATTGAGGAAATGCTCAAGTTGAATATCTTTTTTGTGGGTACAATGTCAAATCTCTCTGGTATTTGAGGGGGTTATGAAAAGACTCAGATCCTCTGAGTATTGACTGAGCTTATTAATGTGCAGTGAAAATGATACAAAGAGGTTAGTGAACAGAGAAAAGAGAAAGAAAGGCTGCCAACAGAAGCCTCCAGTGACATCTTTCATCTCCAGTCCATTGTGAGCTCAGCCTCAGTGGCGAACAAATTCAATGACGCCCACTGGTAAAAGGGATGTCTAGGTCTGGTGACTCAGTGAAACACTGATTCTCATAATGCTATAACAGCTGAGCAAATCACTGGCAGGGCAAACCCTGCAGAGGCAGCAAAAATGAGTCCCAGCATTGGATGGAAAGCCCCGGGTGTCTTTACTGTCCAGGATATGATAAGAGCACTGAAGTCTAGACAGTGGATATTCAAGAAGCCCCATCTTTTCAACCAAGGGTCTGCTTCTCTCATGAAAGGCTAGCAAAAGAAGGAGCTCTCAGGAGGCAAATTCTTTTTTTTCTCCCCTTTACCACCACTAAAAGTAAAAATAATGAAGCACAGAGCTGAAAAGGGTTCCACACAGCACATATGTGCACAATTTGAAATGTTGGAGTAAGTCTTCCAATTAAACGACCAACTTGAAGTCAAGGCTAAAATGTAGGGAAGGGGGAGGAAAACTGCATTTAGTTAACACAAAACAAAGCTCCCCTTTCAGCTGCAGTGCCCCAGTAGACCCTCGCTATTGACATCCTAGTGGAATCTGATCACTTAAGCCTACTTTTAAATCCACAGCAGGACTGATCAGAAACTGCTCTAACGTTTTTTCAATTCATCCCTTGTTAAAAAAAAAAAAACAAACAAAAAAAAAAAAATTTGGATTTCAAACAAACAGTTTTGGACACTTCTCTCAACTTCATGATCTATATTTACAACATTTACAGATGATCCACCTAGAAAAAGCCACTAGCCAAGTGAAAGAGTGGAATATGTGGCACAGACAGACTAACGGAAACCACTGATTGATATCTGATCCAAAACGGTCCTCCAACGGTAACGCACAATAAACTGAGGCCATTCATAGCACTTAAGAAAACATGACACATATACTAAAAATATACCGGGCATGGACCCAGAGTTCCACAATGACCAACTTTAGTCAGAGGAAAATACAGGAGTTCATATTAACTATTTCAATCCTGGCTTCAAGTCATCATACAACTTATACAAGTTTGGACACCAGGAACTGATAAAACAGAAGAACTAAAATTGTGAGGATTAAAAAGCTGCAATAAAGAATTGCCTCTTATTTTGAGAAGAGATACTTTCATAATTAGAAAAATCTCAACAACAGAGCTTGCTTTCCAAGAATACTCAACTCATACAACAGGAAGATCTACAAGCAGTGTGGACGCTCCACTTTCAACATGGCTTCGCAAATATGCAAGTTAACTACATATCCATTAAAGTCTCCTTTTAACCGGAGAACATGCAATATACAGAATTTCCAAAGTTAAAATTCAGATCTGATCCTGAAATGTAATGCTAAGGCCAAAAGAGGGGCAGAATTAGGTTTTTTTTAAATGTGATCTGACATTCTAATATTCATATTCAGCATCCTCCTTTGTGAAATGGGAACGCCCCAAAATCTTGTATAAATATCACATACTTTAGAAGGAAAATTATTTGGACAATATTCAACATAATCTCATTACTAACTTGCTGACATTTAACCTAATTACTTGTAAGTCATCATTGTACAGTTTCTAATATATTCACTTTAAAAATAATCAAACCACTGAATATTGTTGCTTCTTCCATTTTACACAATATCCAAGCTTTTATTAAAAAAGGGTTTGAATATAATGGAGATTAGGTAGGTCAATTTATCAAATCAAGCAATCCCCCAAGAATGCCAGATATTTTCCATCACCATTCTCTGAAACATAAAACACTTTCCCTCCCTGTTTAATACAACCATGAACTGATTTGTGTTCCCTCAGTCTGAGTAAAAAAGCTGCTATGATTCAATAGATCAGGAGGTCATCTCCTCTGTAGTTAGACTGAATAGGCTGAGATCCATTCTTCAGTGTGGACTATTCAATATTTAACCCTCTGCATAGTTTACATGCTTTACAAGAACCTGTAACAATGGAGTTGCCATGGGGATTCAACTGTAACACCCTGGGAGCAATATGGACATAAATGACTGAGACCTTTGGGAGGAGCTGGAGAGACGTCCCTGCGGGCTCTGTCAATACTAAACATAAGTAAATTCAGAATCAGAGTTCAAAGACTTGTGATCATTTTAGTGATAGTCATATGTGGACAACCCCCATTTCATGATTCACTGAGTAACCATTTGAAAAAGTTCAAACAAACGAGAAAAAAAAAACCAACCACGGCATAACTGTACAGGAGAAAAAAATGCCCATCTGTGATGATATTGGGCACACCTTGTTTGGTTTGTGTCACAGGATCGGAACTCAAGAAAACAGGATTCTGGGAGAGACTGGGAGAGCCAAGGAGTGCCATCATTAACCTCCAACAATGTGTCATTCAAATAAGTGAAGCATAAGTCACTAGTCGCATTTCCATTACCTTTTGATTTGCGCAAAACCAAAAACTCCCAAATATTGAATAAACCTTTCTACACTTCCAGTAGGTGGTTATTCAGGTGATTTAATAATTCACTTATTTGCAAAAGTTTTTTCCCCAATTTCCACATATCTGGCAGCACTTGATGTGACGTAGCCGGTCAATCAAAATCTAGTTTCCAGCTGTTTTTGGCCTAATTAATATAATGAGGTTGTGCTGTAACACTACTTAATCATTACTACATTACATAAGGGTTTTACCTTTGAATAATAATTTGAATGATTATCCGCTGCCTTTATCATCTGGCTATTTTCTCAACAGCGGTAGAGGCAAACACAATGATTTATCAGAGACTAAAGATGTTTTCATCCATTTTCTTGAATGTTGAGATTTTCTTTATCCTTGTTTTGAAGAGAAGTCTCGCAGGACGAGATACAAGTTACAAGAATTCAGTTACTCAAAAAACAGTGATCAATGGAAACACAGCCCCTCTGCAGCGCTACCTTTATTTAATTTTCAGATTGAATTTTGTTTTGCGCAAATATGTAACAAACACACTAAAAAAATAAATAAAATAAATAAAGGAGCCTTTCGCTACTCCTTAAATATCCAAGCTCCTAGCCCCTTGGTCCTAAAAATTACAAAAAACAAACAAAAACAAAAACGGCAAGTTTATTTGTATATTCAACATTAAGGCGATTCAAAGTGCTTTACAGAGACATTAAAACAACACATGTGGATTTGGAGCTTTATTCAAATGCAGCTTAGAAAAGGTGAGTCTTCAAACTGGATTTAAATAAACATTGTTTCAGCTGATCTGAGGCTTACAACTTCACTAGAAATACAAAGTCTGTCCTCAGACAGACAGCCAGTGTAAAGACCTCAGAGCTGGACTGATGTGGTCCACTTTTGTGGTCTTAATGAGGACTCAAGCAGCAGAGTTCTGAATGAACTGCAGTTGTCTAACAGATTTTTAGGTAGACTTGTGCTGTCACAGTAAACAAGCCTACTAAAAATGAATGCATTGACTAGTTTTTCCAGGTCCTGCTGAGACATCAGATCTTTTAACCTTGATATATTTTTGAGGAGATGGTAGGCTGACTTTGTTATAGCCGCTATGCGTTTTTTTTTTCAAATTTAGGTTTGAGTCCACCAATACACACAGATTTCTGGCCTGGTTGTTGGTTTTTAGGTGTATAAATTGAAGGTCTGCGGTGACCTGTGATCGTTTCTCTTTAGCTCCAAAGACAATTACCCCAGTTTTGTTTTTCTTTAGCTGGAGAAAACTGTGGCACATCCATACAAGAGCTTGTATGGGGCCTCGGTCTCCTGGTGACATTTTAATATAATCTATGTTTCACTTGCATAGCTGTGGTAGTTTATTTTGTTGCTCTTTACAATCTGTGCCAATGGGAGCATTTAGATGTTAAACAGAGAAGGTCCCAAGATGGAACCTTGGGGAACTCCACATGTGATTCTTGTCTGCTCAGGTGTAAAGTTACCCGTTGACAAAGTATTTCCTGTTCTCCAAGTATGTTTTGAACCAGTTTAGTGTAGTTCTGGATAGACCTGCCCATTTCTCCAGTAATTTAAGTAATATATTGTAGTCAACTGTATTAAATGTAACACTGAGATCCAGCAAAACTAACACTGACATTTTTCCACTGTCTGTATTCAAGCATATGTCATGAAATACTTTGGTCAGACCAGTCTCAGTGCTGTGGTGCTGTCTAAAACCTGACTGGGAGGCATCATAGCAGTTATTTTGTGTTAAAATGTAATTAAGCTGTTGAAAATCTGCTTTTTCAATTATCTTACTTAAAAATGGGAGATTTGTGATCGGTCTGTAGTTGTTCATGTGTGGTCTTGTCAAGCTTGTCCTCCTTCAGTAGTGGTTTAATTACAGCCATTTTTAGTGGTTCTTGAAATACACCTGACATTAAATAGACAAGTTCACAATCTGTAACAGGTCTGACTCCAAACTTTTTGAAAAAGCCTGTTGGCAAGACATCTAAACAGCAAGAGGAGGAGCTCGGTTGATGTAAGATGTCCTCCAGGTCTTTGCAGTTACTGGGGTGAAACTGTGTCATGACGTTTAAACCAGTTTTCAGTGGACACAGTACATATCCTGAACCAACTGCTTGTCTACTACTTTGGATTTTGTCTGTGAAAGATTTGGAAAAGTCGTTGCAGGTCATGGTGGACTGAAGTTCAGTTTCCACTGACACAGTAGGGTTTGTTAGCCTGTCAACTGTGGCAAATATGGCCCGAGAGTTATGAGTGTTTTTGGTAATAATGTCAGAAAAGTAAGACTTTCTTGCATTCCTCAGTTGTAAATTAAAACAGTGAAGTTTCTCCTTATACATATAATGAAGCTGAAGATTTGTTTTTCTTCATTTGCGCTCAGCTTTTCCATTTTTTACGAGGGTGGAGTTTTGCCAGAGAGACTAAGAAGTAACAAATCTTATTTGAATTTCATTGTAACAGCAGTGAAATTCAAGACAATATTTAAAAGGAGCAATGATAGTGACTGGCCTTTCGCTTTAAACATTTCTTGTGGGCTTTTGTGCATAGTGCAAGATAAGAGATGCCATTCAAGAATGGGACAAAAGGTCAGGGGAAAGGAGAGGGAGACATGGGGTGAGGACGTTGGATTCAAACCAATTAGGATATATTGCACCGCTTGCTCTGCATCTATAGTACAGGCATATTTTTGTGCATTTCAACAGAAAGCTCTTTTGTAAAAATATAAATATCTCAAACTTTGGTCTTTCAGACTTTCCATCAGCTTTAAAGATTCTCAATCTCAGATTCATTATCTTATCTTATATAGGGTATTTGTAAGGAAAAGATAAACAGCCATTTTCAATGAGAAACACTTTGATTTGAACATTACAGATCTAGACATCATTATTTATAAAAGAAAATACTAACAACAAGAGTATTACTCTAGAGTTGATGACTTATTGTCAAGCAAAGGAAAAGACTTAAAGACTTTAAAGCAAAACTGCTCACAACACATAACTTCAAAAGTGTTTGCTGTACAAAACAAGCAATTTTTAAAACTTGCAAAATTAGTAATGAAAATATGCAGGTTTTGGATAACATAATGCAAATATTGTGGCTCATTTTATTTTATCCCTAAGATGTGTCAGGCCAGAGTTTGGCTCCAATCATACTTTTCCAACGGGTAATCTAATTTCATGCTTTTTAAAGATGTCAATGCACAATCTGCAAAACATCAGAAGTGAGACTTAGGACTTGGTTTACAGAATGGACACGCTCTGGTCAGAACTTCAACAAACAATCTGTCTTTTTAAAAGAGACTTGTCCTGGTGATTTCATACCATGTGGGCATACACCGAACAGTCAGAACCATCCTTTTTGAAGGATACTTCACGGAAGAATACAGTCTGATGCTTCCGGCCAAAAAAAACCTGTTTTGTGGCAACAGCATGTTGCTATCAGATAAGGATGATGTAATTTCCACAGTGACACTCATGACAACCCCGAGGCTTTTCTAAACAAACCGACAACACAGTTTATGAAAACGGTTGTTGCTTTGGTCATTGCAATACTACTCTATTCACTGCAAACTAAACAGCATATACTATTTTCTTTGAGATAGAAGAATCCTAATTGTGTCTCACTATTAAATATGACTTGTTTTAGGAAACTTTGGACTTTTTATTTCACTTTCAAATACAAATCAGCTTCGTTCACTGTTGAAAAAACATGTGCTTTGAGCATGTCCATATCCAAGAGATATACATCACTTTTTCCGCCATCCAGTAAAATACACGTGTCTGTTCAGAAATTTCCAAACAAACAGTGAGCTGAAAAGTAATACGTGTAACTTTACACTATGCAGTAGCTGGCTGGGGTGTGGCAAAAGGAGTAAGGAGGAATTGAAGACCAAACCAGCTTAAATATATGGGACAATTTCATAATTTTTATGAGAACCAAGGTTTAAAAGAAGGTTTAAGTGAAGAACCACCCCCAAATTACAGACTAGAAAGTCCAACAGGAGACTTTCCATCACACTTGTCTATGATGTTGTACTGCATCAAAGATTTAACGGATATTTATCCATGTCCACCAACATTGTGAGCATGTCTGACACTTGTGTGATTCTGTGTGTTTGAGGAAATAAAGCCCAACAACTCGGGTTGCCAGCTTTAGTTGAAAGGCATCTCAAACAGTTGGGACACCCCCAGGAAACAAGAAGAACATGTGATCTGAGCGGCGTTCCCCTTTCACAGACCCCACTTTCACATTTACATGACTTTACTACATATTCATTTCTGTAAACGTGATATTCTTCCATTTCTATTAACGTTGATGCTCCATATGTTATATTTACTTAATCGTTTTATTGTGTTCTGATAATGTACTATTTGAATGTGCCAAATTATATTAAAAAAATGTAAGGACAAACATGATTTATGATTGATCCCTATAACCACTAACAAATCCAGACTTTGAGTCTGTTAAGACAAGTGTAAATAGAAGCTTCAGCATCACTGTAATGCCAGTTAGCTTGCAATAAAACCACAAACTTTCCCGTTTGTAAGTTTTGTATTAAATAGTTGCGTAACAGATTCGCAAAACATGGCTTGTGTCTAAAGTATTTAAACAAGATTATAACTGCGACAGTCGCTACCTTTGATGTTTCACTATCTGCTCCACCGTCGACAGTGATTTAATAGCACTAAACGGAAAGATAGAACAACAGGGTTACTTACCGCTTTGGGCATTTTTCTGTCGTTTCGGGTCCACACGAGAAGCTCCTGAATAAATTTGAAAAAAAAACAGTCTTTCCAAAAAGTATATCTGTACTCCGTGCGGCCGCGATTCTCGCTGAGTCTTCCTGAAACGAAAGAAAAGAAGAGAAACGGGTTTCAGCCACTTCTGCCGCGGTACTTAAAGGCTGAGGACGACTCGCCACTCCCGCACGCGACAGTCATCAGTGAATCACCACGACAACCGACAAGTAACGGCCGCTCACGAGCTCAATACAGGAAGTAATGGCTTCTCCCTTCAAAGTAAAAGCACGGGCCCGGTCAATCAGAACTTACGCAAAGTGAATTTTTAAAATAACATAATTCTCTACAGGAGGAGCACGTAATTCTTCTTCAGCAAAAAGTCAAACGATTGCAGTTAAAGTTCAATATTGAGTAAATTACAAGATAAAAGGAATACATTTCCACTAAACCTACTTTGAAAAAGCTAACACAGGCATTTAAAAAGTAACCGACGTTGCATTTACTTTGCATTTTGTTTAAAATGCGTCATGGTTGTTAAAAAATATGTAATACATGAAAAATGTTTACAGATACAGAAGTGTATGCTTTGCTTTTGCTTTTCTCAAATGATGGTATTCCCAACTTTTTCAATTGATTTATTACAGTATAACTCCAGACATTTTGCAAAATAAGAAAAATAGAGGAACGAAATACTGATACATTGAAAGTGCAAAAATATTTCATAAACAAGAATAAAAATAAAAACCGGGTCAAGTGAGGTTAAATATTTGGTTTTAAACTTCTAACAGCAGCAACAAATGAATAAAAACATTTATTCTATAAATGGGCGCCGGAAGTTCGTCATTTAGTCTGATCTTGACACACGTTAAATCACCAAAGCACATGCAGGTTAAAATTGGTTTCCAGGGTGCCTCGCCCACCATCTCATCAAAATGTGTTCCCCACCCGCTTCTGACTCCTGTTATCACGCACGATGATCAGTTAATAAGACAAATAAATAAACCTGTAACTCATAACGAGGCTACTTAATAATACGAACGTCTGCATCTCTTATCAAAACCGCTTCACCAAAACGAAACAGTGACGCATCTTTCAATATACAACAATTCCCAGTTTTCTATCATGTAGAGTTGTTTCCAGCCTTAAAACAAAAAAACAAAGGCGCTAAAATAAAGAGCAAGGAATAAAACTTTAAGAAGGGTTTGTCTACATTGGGTACAGAGCCACAGCGAAAGGCGACGCTATTAAAGCCCAGCACACGAAAAATAAGTTAAATATTGAAATATTTCACCTGTACCATTGAGGATTAAATATAAAAACGTACCAATGAGCTGTTTAAATATTCCGGTTTTAATTATTGTTCCATTTGTGCTAAACCGGCGCTTCAGCTCTGCACAATGTCACATCCTGACTATAATCCGGCAGACACCTGTTGAGAGATTTGCCTCCTTTGTGCAGAGCGTCAAGGAAGTATACGGGGAAAAAGCACGAAAATAATGTTCTTACACTGCTTCCAGTAGCTCTGTGTCGTCTGTGAGACAGACAGCCGCTGAAGTTGAGGTCTTGCCGGAGCAGGCTGGGGCTCTTTGGAGAGGAGGAGATGCTTGAACGGCCGCGGACTTCCCTCCCTCCTTCTGTTCATCCAGGCGCAATATGGCGCAGCAGCGCAACAGGGAGAGCGCAGTCCGAGCGAGCGCGTCCCTGCTGCCCGCGGCAGGATGCGGAGCCGCCGCTGCGCGGGGTGGGGTAGGGTGGGGCTGGGCTGGGGGGCTCCGGAGGACCTCCAGCACCATCAAACAGTCAAAATATTGTTTAAGGGGGCATTTTTGAGGCGGCGTTTCCAGGGCAATAGTAAAAAAAAAAGGTTGGGCATCTTATAACCATCCTTCATTTATAGCTCTTCAAAGCCTATAAACGTCTTGTGCTTTCTGTGGCAACCTTAACAGTTTGACAAATGTTGTTTTAATGTAAATTAAGGATGGTTATTGTCCCCAATACTCGCCTCAAATGCGTGCCCAGCGCACCAATTCAAATGGCAGTAGAAGAGGTTGCACTGGTTACTTCATTTCCCCCTTTGTTGCTCAAATATGTTCTTTTAAGGATCGAGATTAACTTTGGTTGTACATCTTATATAGCAGTGCAATATTTAAAATACAGTAAATATAAAACGTGGCATATTTCGATCATGACAACAAAGACATTTAGTTAAACATTATATTGACATTAGCTGTGGAAACTAAAATAAACGCGAATATTTGAAGACTTGATTCAGTCTGTGACCGTGGCTCAACACGTTTAAAGTTTCCTCGGTTGCTGTGTAAAAACTGAAGTCACCTGTCGTGAATACAGTTGCATCACAGCAGAAACTTTCACAGGGAACCAGGGTGTAATCTAGGGGAGGAGTCAAAGGTGAGCCGACCAATGGCAAGGCGGGATTAAAATAGACACGTATATAGTTGAGGTTAGACCTACTTTTTCACCACAAGTCACAGCAGTGATGTGACAGACTTGTCCGTCACCACCCCAGGTCCTTAATCTTTAACAAATAGGCACTTCTAGTCGTGTCATTGCAACCAATGTCAGTACAATACATTCTTCATGAGTCAGAGTGAATGTGTCTGGGACTTGAACCCGCACCAAACCACAAAACCAAACCCACACCACAATGAAATTAAGGATTTATAGGTTAAAGTAGACACGTTTTCTTTAAAAGAAAGAGCAATAGTTTATCTGAAGTAATTTTTTATTTGTCTTGGCACGAATTGAGTAGAATAATGAGAGATTTAATACATTGTCCGAGCAATGCAAAACATTCTTGAATTTCCATGTTAGTGGACTTGAATGAACTGTTTCCAGAGGGATCCCAAATGCAAATAAATAAAGTCAAAGGACGGCACTTTGAAAGGTCATTTGAATACGTGGAGTTCCTTAAAACCTGTTTCTTGCCTGCTCTACAACTATCTGACTCAGTCTTTTTTTTTTGTTTGTTTTGTTTTTTTAGATAAACCAACTCTAAGTATGTGATTTTTGTCTGCTTTTCTTTGGTTTGAATATTTAAAAGCTGGTAACAGACAGGAACCTTCCCCTGATAAGAGTTAAGATGGACAAATATTGAATGACTGAGAGACAAAGTCTGTTTTCACTGGCTATCACAAAAATGAGAAAAATTGATACAGGATACAAGATAGTCTTTTACTATAGAAGCTGTGTTTGAAGTGCTGCCAAGTCTCTTCATATTTGGCTTTTGTGGAGAAGTAAAACTGCTATTTCAAGTTTGCAAAGGAACCTTTAGTCTCACTGATGTATCTCACATGTTACAGTTATTTAGTGAAGAAAAGCTCTAATATATATATATATATATATATATATATATATATATATATATATATATACATATATATAAATCAACACAAATAGCACGTCCTTCTCACTGAATTCTTGAGACAGATGTGTTTCTGTAAATATACTCAATGCTTTTTTCCAAAAGTTTTGTAATAATAAAACTGACAGGAGGTTAAAATTCTGGAGCTAATTTTTCTTGGACTATTTAGAGCCTTTGCTTGGAAAATACAATTTAAAAAATCATAGAAATTTTACTGAAAGCACTGTAGATACAGTTACAATTATCTTTGATTTATTAAGAAGTGACTGTCTCTCCTGATTGTGTTGAAGTACGTAATATATAACAAGTGCTAAAAACTTTACAATCTATATTTCTGTTCTGTCAAAAGCCTGAAATATCCTTTAAATCCTAATGTATAAATAATGATGAAGACATGTAAGCAAACACGGATATAGACACTCACACATGTCGTATTAGTTTAGTTTATTGTTTAGGAGTTCATTTGTGTGCTCTGTGAATCTCTTTATGAATCTGATTCTTTAAGCTGCGTCTCCACCTCCTCGAACTGCCTCAGTCTCTTCTGGGCCACTTCAAGGATGATAGCTGAAACAGACAGCGAGCAATTTGTCTTGCACATTACTGGCTCCTATAATATCTAACAGTCTAGAATATTCTACAATAGCCCGCTAGATGGCGCTCTAACAGTGTCTTTGAAGGGTAACAATGCTTTCAGCTGGAAAAAAAAAACATCCTCCTATACATGTCTGTCTGCTAAAACGGCTTCGTTGTATTAAAGTGTAATGTTTTAGTTTTTGACAGAAAAATAATGGGCACGTCTATTAAACTATAACCCAAGGTTTAGTTAAAAAATAAATCTTGTGGTGAGCCATACCATGGGCTTCACACATTTTTTAAACCATATATTGAACAGTTAACAAGGACTTACAGTTCCTGAAAAAAGTACTGTCAGTGAACAATAAAGACATTAAAGAAAACTTTCCCTGAATGTTGGTGTGGAAGTTTTTGCACATTACTGGGCCAGAATAGTAAACTGAGTGAAACAAAAAGAATAAATAAATTTTTTTTTCTTACTGTCTAGCAGCTGCCTCGCACTGTATCTTCTCTTTAAACAGTTTTCAACCTCAGCCATGAGCCACGGGAAGAAATGTGTCTCAATATCTGAAAACCAGAGCCACAAATTTCATAACCACATATAAACGTTCACACAGGGTAGTAGTGGTGCGAGTGGAGTGTGGTACAGTGGCGCCCTCAAGTGGCAAACGGTGAAAAGCTGAATAGGCTCACCTTTCTGCACAGGGTGGAAAAGGTAGCCTTGGTCTCTCAGTGACCTGAAGACCGTCTCCTGAAAGTTGGCCAGATACTGCTGGGTGTACGCCCTGGCAGCGATCTTGGCTGCCGTCTCCTTCTCTTTCTTCAGCACCTCTTTCTGCTGGGCAATTCTACATTTCTGAGATGAAAATCGAACATACAGTATTTCTAAAGAACTATTCCACCGTTTTTTATTATACTGGCTTAATCTGCACTGTTTAAGTTATTTTTGAAAAAAAAAATCAACCATGAAGAAATAGATTTCTGATGTGTAGATAAGAGACTGCAACAACACATAAAGTATCAGGATAATTGGTGTAGAGTACTATTCTCACTCACATCTACGGGCAATTTAGAATAACCACTCAACTTAGTATGCATGTTTTTGGACTGTGGGAGGAAGCCGGAGTACCTGAGTTGATCAGATTTGACTTAATGATAGCGTTTCCCTGGTAATGTAAGAAAACAGGCTATCAAATGTTAAAAACACAACTAACAACACGCTAAAACCAAGAAATGTGTCTTCTCCAGGACTCCTGAGATAAGATCTCTAACTTGTTGCTCGTAGTATTATATTATATTCTCATCTTCTTATGGTTGAACACTTGATATGTGCTGCATGTCTAGGCAGACAGAGAGGGGGCAAGATTTTTTTCTGTATACTGTAGTGGGTTTAAAAGCTGCTGTCTAGAATTTGCATACTTTCTCTTCACTTCTGCGCCTCTCCTGCTCCTGCAGCCGTTGCACCTCTGCCAGCTCGCAATTTCTGAGCTCTTCAAATACCCTCTGCTGGGCTCTCAGGGAAGCCAGTTCCTCCTCCTCCATCACCTCCAACAGGGACTGTTCAATCGTCTTGCCGACAAGGACTTCCAGGACTGGCTGCACCTCTCTGTCAAAGTCAAACAACTGAAGAGAATACGTGTAGTCAGTGGTGTAATTTTATTTTTTAATCAACATATACCTCATATGTACTCTGTCTTTTATCACCTGAACATATATGATCATTAAGTATTCATTTTCATACTGTTGAGTTGGTTTAAAATAAACAGCATCATTATTTTGAACTCCACAAACCAGGTTTGTAATGCTGGACTTCTGTTATGCTACACATTTCTACTGTGGACTAAATATGTAAGCTGTGCATATTGACAATAAACTGGACTGGAAACACTGAAGTCATTCCTGCCTGAGGCCATCAGACTTTACAACTCCTCTGTCGGAACGACCGACACTCAGACTTTACCAAACTCCACAATCTATGACAACCCCACCATCACTTCAACTTAATTATTTTAGTCTTAATTCATCATGCAAAACTGCATCAATGCACTTTACCCAACACCTATCTGTGTATACAGTACCATAACGTGTGTAACATATCTAAATAGATACATATACAAACTTATATCACCTCGCCCTCTTCTATCTGTGTTGCAACATCTATGCCAGATTTGGCAGGTATAAAGAGTGGAGTCGCTGGTTTGTCCAAGAAGGCATCAGTCTGACTCTCAGTGTTTGTCGATGCAGGGACATCACTCAGTTCCTCAAGGTAAGACTCTAAAATAAGAAATCATATTGAAAGTAAAATTTCGGGCTACCAGACACACACCGGTAAATGTTCGTTGTCAAGTGAAGCGGTTTACCTGTTTGTACGTCGATGTGCTTTCTACCGTGCACAGCTTCAGGAGTTGTGGTTCTGAGCTGACCCATGTCCTGCTTTTGGGTGATGGATCTCCTTCTGAGCACCTGCAGTCGTTTAGTTCCCGCTGGGTCTGCCTGGGCTATCTGCAAACAGTGGGTAATGACAAAAGATTTATAAAAGAGTACAAAGAAAGCACAGAAAGCTGGAGGGCTCATACGTACAGTTGTAATGATGCGTTGGGGGTAGGTACTTCCTCTTACCACACGACGGTCATACATGATGTTTCCATAAATGCGTTGAGTCCTGCATTGCCAGGGAAAAGCATATTAATACTACGTAAAATGCTGCATTTGAGATAACAACAATAATAATAATAATTAATTAATATTTGTGCAAATGAAAGCAGTAATACTGTGAAACAGTTGAAAAAAAATGTAAAGGAATATCAAGTACTATTTTAGAAAACAGATATAAGATGTGGGTTTGGTAAGATATGTGTAAACAATAATTTACAACAGTCTAGAACAATAGCGTGAACGACGATCTGTACTTTCAAACAACGTAAACATACTGTTCAGTCGGAGGCTCTTTGTATCTGAACCGGTTCTCGACGGCTCTGGGACGACTTGAAAACGTGTACATTGCGTTTGATCTTCTGTTGTAGTGAGAAGCGAAGGAATTCATTCAGAAACTGTCGGAAACTATAGTTATGATTAGCCTGCTAATTTTAACGTCGACAGGCCTGACGACAGGAACGCTCTCCATTGCTGTGGCAACCGTTTCTAGGAAGTAGAGGATGCATCGTGACGTCACGTCCTCCACCGACTACGACTAGGCTTTTTAATGTCACATGACAACTCAAAGGGCTTTTCATCCATCCGGCATTAAAACATTCAAAACAGATTCACTTTTAAATACAGGTAGGAAAATGATGTGTAGCCTAAATGTATAAAATAGATAATAAAGTTGAGTTTAATAAAAGTAGAGAGAAATTTAAATGAGAACTGAGGACAAAGTGAAAAAAACCCACACCTCTTGCCTTTACACTACCTCTGAAGTTCAGCGAATAACCTTTTGATGCCAGCACCACTTCCTGCACAAAAAGAAAAAAAACCTTCCTGCAGCATATCAGACTATTATCTTATAGATGAAAGGGTTTTAAAATAAATAGTAATAATAAAATCAACTTGTATTTCATTTCAACTTTGATGCTGGCGTCATAATTGTTGCTGCTTCTACGTGTTTGCATTCTGAAAGTGTTTAAAAGCACAGCCACACTGCACACTTGTAAACACACAACTGTTTTGCTCACAGCAAACGCACATCAGTGGGTAGCATTTAGCCGAAAGACGAAACTAAACTTGACACGGTGCCAAACCACAGAGAACATTTTTCTTTTTTTCTGTGCAGAAAAGTTTGTAAGTGTCAGAAAACTAGAACACCGGAATCTAAACATGACTGCATTCGCAACGTCAAAAGTAAAAAATGTCTGTCAACACAAAGGGCAACTTTTGTCCACGTCAATTATTTAGTTATGCATGTTCAGTTTCTTTTTTATTAACCCCTCTAGGGTGGACCTCACCTCCCATCCTCTGACAGTTTGAATAAAGTCCAATCCTGCCGCTGAAATCCTGAACAGTATGAATGGACCCCCCGACCCCCCTTTACATCAAAGTTTGCACTAATTATTGAAGTATCAAAGCAAAACATCATTATATAACATTACTATTCTTTGTCACAATATAGAGAGCTTAATATAGATGGAGCGTCTATGAGAGACAACTATTGTCTGCCATCATCTGTTTTCAACCTTTTCATAAAAAGATAATGAACATTCATTCAAATGAGGAGGTTCTGTGTTGTTAGGAGCTTGGATCCGTTCCCCTCTGTGCATTGTTTAATGCCTCAGCTGTCCAAAGTCATTATAACTTACTGAAAGAGGAAGCTGCTTGGGTTGTCACTGCATTAGTCTCTTCTGTTTAGCAACAGCCATATAATTACTCAACCAGTAAAAAAATCCTTGCAGTCCTTTATCCGTTTTCACGCCAGCAGTGCACTCATGCCATCTCTTCCTGTTGCCTTTTGCACAGTTGTGATGTTTAAAAAGTTTACAATCACTCATTAATGACAATGACGATCAGACGGCAATTTCATAAGTGATTTATCATTCGGTCTTGGTATATTTTCCAACACTGGATTGTGTCCTCACCACTTAGGAATCCTGACGTTAATGATAGGACTCCTGTAAACAAGGATCCATGAGGAAGAAGTGATCATTAGTGAAACTTTATTTGCATCTAGAGCGAAGGGCACACTGCCGGTAGTGAACGCAGTTTGAGCCGCGGGCCTTAAATATTTGACTTGTATGAGATGGACTTGGCCGCTGTAATGTCTCTCAAGTTCGACATTTGGCTGTCACCAAAGTTCTCTGTAATCTTTGGAGCCCGTAGTGACGCATTTTGATCACAACATGGAACTGAAGCATGATACTTTAAACCCGATGGACAAAATTAATGATTTCATATTGAAATTGTGGATTATAAACATTAATTCTGACTGATTCTTTTGTTCCAAAGAAACTGTAGGAAATATTGGAAACATTTTACTTTATCATATTAATATTCTGAAAGCTCATTTCTCACATCACAAAGGTAATGAGTTAGTAAAGGAAGGAACTGAAGCTCCTTTCCTGAGCCCGTTGAAAGTGTAATCAGATCTTATTGTAAACTGAAGTGGCCGTAGCGCAGTGGGTAGAGTTGGTTGACCTGCCTGGCTAGATCCATCCCCGGTCCTTTCATGTGTCGCACTGTCCGTGGACGGTACGTAGTAGCTGTAAAACTAATAAGACCTTTCCTCTTCAAAGACAACATTAAAAGCATGTCTTTGTGTTTGCCTCCCAATTATCTGACTAAAACAAACTGTCCCCGTTGCTACTGAATAAACACTTGACATGTGAGTGTTGTTTGATGTAGAATAAATTCACACTGAGCACCAGAGATGATCAAAGAGCTCGCCACACGAACACGGTGGTATGCTACAGCGTGCACAACTCTTGGTTGAACTGAGCTGTAACTATGCACAAGGCTGAAAAGCTGTATAACATGCTTATTATTGTGAATGTGGGATCAAAGGCTGCTAATGAGAAGTTTGATGATTAGAAGCTTCTTAAAAAGTGGCGTTTGTATTTAAAATACTGCCATTAAATTCAAATGTTAGCTTCACTGTTAAATGAAACAGTCGCTCACCTTGAGGATTTAAAATTGGTAAAATGTAGCAAATGGAGAAAAAAAAAGCAGCGTAAATTGAAATAGTAACAAAGTTGGCCTTCAGAACCGTCTAGCAGCACAGTTAGAGTTAGAAATTTTCTCTTTTACTTTGTTAGAGCTGTACTCTTTTCCTCTGGCTGTACTGACCTTGAGTCTCTGTCAGTGTTGTTCTTGGCTCTGCTGAACTTTGGTGGCAAGCTAAAAAAACAGCAAGAAAAACCGAGTCCTATAAACCAGTAACACACTTTACCGCAGACAAGACTCAGGAGTTGAGGAACCCAAAAGCAAGGGACCAGGAGGGGTTTTTTATAGGGGTAAAAACTAAAACACAAAACTGACAAGACCATCAGAAAGCAATACAGATACACAAAAAACGAGCATAGAAAACATATAAACTGTAAAAATACAAACAAAAAAAACAGATTAACAATGCAACTATCCATTTTCTATACCCGCTTA
Organism: Xenentodon cancila; assembly: GCA_014839995.1. Taxonomy (NCBI): domain Eukaryota; kingdom Metazoa; phylum Chordata; class Actinopteri; order Beloniformes; family Belonidae; genus Xenentodon; species Xenentodon cancila. Next base: position 14,763,196 of record CM026209.1, on the reverse strand, counting down.
TTCCTTTGCAGGGATAACTCCAAGCAAACTCCACACAGAAAGACACCTGCCCGGAAATTAAACCAGGAACCCTCTTGCTGTGAGGCAACAGTGCTAACCACTAAGCCACCGTGCTGCCCAAATTCAATTCAATTCAATTCAATTCAATTCAATTCAATTCAATTCAATTCAATTCAATTCAATTCAATTCAATTCAATTCAATTCAATTCAATAAACTCCCCTAGTGGTAGAACAGGAAAAAGGGAGATCAGAAAGAGACAAAGAAGAACAGAGAGAGGAGAGACACGGACACAACGTCAAATGTAAAAAAGACAAGATACATTAGTACAACTATCTGTCAGCAGCAGAACTAAGACTTCCATGTATATGTGACTGATACATGGTTAGTTGGTGGACTACGGAGACGACTGTATAAACAGGTGTAGACAGCAGACACTGAGGTGGTCAGAGGGTGGGACTGCAGGTCAGGATGTCAGCAGGTAACCAACAGAGACATCTACACAGACAGGTGGAGGTGAACACTGGGATGGTCAGAGAGGTGGGACTGCAGGTCAGCATGCAGCTCCTGAGGTTCTGGCCTGCAAACATGTACAGAAGAGAAAAAGAGGGGACAGACCAGCACAACAAACTACAAGAACAATGGAGCACAATTATGATTATGAGATACTTCTAATTATTAACTGAGGATTGAGCTGAAGAAGGGAAAGAGAAGAGGAAAGGAGAGGGGCACCAGTCAGTGGATCATGTTGGGGTCCCCCTGCAGCAGGTCTACAGCAGCAGATCAAGGATGAAGCTGTGTTGAAGACCAGCTGCTCTAGTCTGGTCCTGCAGCTGCAGCTGTGATTACTGGTCCTAACACACTAAAGTTTGTACTAACTATATGTTTTACTAAACAGAAACATTTTAAGTTTGGTTTTAAAGGTGGAGGTGGTACCAGCCTCCTTAACCCAACTGGAAGTTGGTTCCATAGTGATGGTTCCTGACAACAAAAGACCCGTCCTCTAAATCTACATTTGGATCCTCTAGGAACTACGAGTAAACCTGCACTCTGAGAACGGAGAACTCGATTAGGAACATATGGTTCTATCAGCAGCACTGAGGTCCAGCAGAACCAGTATGGACACTAATCCAGTATCTGGTTGAACCATTGAAATGAGACATATGCCAATTAATCATATCAATCAATCAAATAAATGTATTGCTTTATATAAACTCTCCTGACATGGAGAGTTTATATAAAGTTCTCATGGGTGTGAAATCAAACGATTGTTCCTCAACCTGGAACTTGGCACTTGGACTACAAGCACACACTCAGCTGAGGAGATACAGGTGTAGATAATCAAGAAAGACCCACCCAACAAAGGAAATAACAGCCAGGGTAAAATAAATTGCCTGTCTGATCATTCCTGTGTTTTCCTTGAGAGAGTGATTTCAGTGCACACAAATGTGTCAACAGCAGTGATCACAAAACGGTGTCTAACTGAAAACAGTAGTGAGATCTTTAACCAGGTCTTCTCTGTGACACCTGTACTGTCCGGGGGTTCAGTCAATGAGCTCGTCAGTAGTTTCAATGCTAAAATGTTAAATGTTATGGAGACTATTGCTCCCATTAAGGTGATAATGATATAATGATGATATAATGTCAGTCTTAGTTTTCCTGGATCTCAGTGCTGCATTTGATACAGTTGACAAGAATGTGTTACTCAAATGACAGGAGAAATGGGCAGGTCTTTAGGGATGTGCACTAAACTGGTTCAAAACATACTTGGAGAACAGGAAATACTTTGTGTCAATAGGCAGAATGTCACCAGGAGACCAGGGCCCTGTACAGGCTCTTGGTAAATGCATTGAGGAGATTAATGACAGTTTTCTCCAGCGAAACAAAAACAAAACTGAGGTAATTGTCTTTGGTGCCAAGGAGAAACAATCACAGGTCACCACAGACTTTCAATCTATACACCTAAAAACCAACAACCAGGCCAGAAATCTGTGTGTATTGATGGACTCAGACATAAATTTGCAAAAACACATAAAGGTAATAAGAAAATCAGCCTGCTATCACCTCAAGAATATATCAAGGTTAAAAGATCTGACGTCTCAGCAGGACCTGGAAAAACTAGTCCATGCATTCATCTTTAGTAATCTTGATTACTGTGACAGCCACCTAAGTCCACCTAAAAAAATCTGTTAGACAACTGCAGTTCATTCAGAACTCTGCTGATCAAGTCCTCACTAAGACCACAAAAGTGGACCACATCAGTCCAGCTCTGAGGTCTTTACACTGGCTGCCTGTCCGTCAGAGGACAGACTTTAAAGTTCTGATGTTGGTCTATAAAGCTCTGAATGGTCCAGGACCAAAATACATCTGTGATTTCCTGACCCACTCTGAACCTTCCAGACCCCTCAGGTCATCTGGATCTGGTTTTTTATCAGTTCCCAGATCAGAACCAGACATGGAGAAGCTTCCTTCAGCTTCTATGCTCAACGTGTCTGGAACAAACTCACAGAAAACCTCAGATCAGCTGAAACACTCAGTTTATTTAAATCCAGGTTGAACACTCATCTGTTTTCAGCTGCATTTGAATAAAGACACAAATCCACACTGTTTTACTTTTAAGCTTAAGTTTCAAAACTTGATGACATTTTAACCAGTGATGGGCAGTACGGTGGATTAGTGGTCAGCACTGTTGCCTCACAGCAGGAAAGTTCCTGGTTCGATTCCCGGCCCGATGGGTCTTTCTGTGTGGAATTTGCATGTTCTCTCCATGCTTGCGTGGGTTCCCTCTGGGTACTCCGGGTTCCTCGCACGGTCCAGAAACATGCATGCAGGTTAATTGATCATACTAAATTGCCTGTAGGTGTGCTTGTTTGTCTGTCTTGTATGTGGCCCTGCGATGGACTGGTGACCTGTCCAGGGTGGACCCCTGCTATGTGTCGGGAAAGGCCCCGACAGACCCCCGTGACCCTGAGACGGAGTAAGCAGGTATAGATAATGGATTAACTACTGATTTTATCTATTGTTCTTCTTTCTTTCTTTTTTTTTTCATTTTAAATCATGCTCTTTTTTTATTTGATGTTTTAATGTCTCTGTAAAGCACTTTGAATCACCTTGTTAAATTGTGCTATACAAATAAACTTGCCGTGCCATGACTAGATTCCCCATCTCAACATCAGTTTAATTTCACATTTTGCCCCAGTGGTTGCATTTCTTAACTGAGAAACAGAAAGTTGAATGACCAATTTCAAAAGAGACACACCCTACCGGGAGGGATGTGGAGTGGTGCTGAGATGGTAACTCCACCCAGCCTCAACTCTGACACTATGAAGATGGGTACAAAGTTTCAGTTAAAAGGGGGATATTCCCACGGTATTCTCATACTATTCAAACCAAAGATTGTAACAGACTTTTAAATCAGGACTTCAGTATGACCTGTATGACCAATTTCAAAAGAGACACAGCCCACAGAGGGTGGTGAGGGGTGGTGTTGACATGCTTACCTTCCCATTGAGCACTACTGAGATAGTCCTCATTGGTTCGAAGTCTAACTTCTCCAAACATCCCAGTTTGTTGGGAGTGAGTGAAGAGCAGAGGCAGTTGACATAGACAACTACTCAGTTTCCCCCTGCTCTCAGGCTAAGAGTCTAGGTGTCGTCCTTGACAGCACCCTATCATTCCAGACCCACATCAACAACACCATCCGGTCTGCGTACTTCCACCTCCGGAACATCAACCGCCCTGCTCTGCACACACTCCCAACAGCGCAGCGACCTTGGTTCACTGTCTGGTCACTTCCCACCTGGGTTATTGCAATTCCCTTCTCTTTGGTCTCCCCCACAAACTCCTCCATAAACTCCAACTGGTCCAGAACGCTTTTTCCCGGATCATCACCAGAACACCGTGTATCAGTCACGTCACCCCCGTTCTACATAAACTCCACAGGCTTCCCATCAAACACCGTATCAACTATAAAATCCTTCTCTTGACTTTTAATGCCATCCATAACCTCGCTCCCTCAATATCCCCACCCGGTCTCTCAGATCCGCCTCCTCCATCAGCCTGACTGTCCCTCCAGCACGTCTGTCCACCATGGGGTCTAGAGCCTTCAGCCCTCAGCCTTCAGCTCTGCCCCTCGTCTCTGAACTCCCTTGAATATTGACTCTGTTTCAGTTTTAGGTCAGATCTCAAAACCTACTTGTTTAGCCCAGCATTTGAATCATAATGTCTGCCTTTTATGTTCTGTGGCAAACTGCTGTTTATGCGTTGTTTTAGTTGCATTTTCTATGCTTTCGTTGTTATTTTTCAGCTGCAGCCAACAACCCGCAGAATATAACCATGTTAAGAGATCTTTCAACAGATATCCCGTGTATAGACGCAGACAATGATCAGTTTAAACCAGCGCCTTTACATATATTTTCTAATACCTTGAGAGAAGTAGCTTGATGGTGAAAAAGATAGACATTTAACGTATTCTGAACTCATGTGCTTTAAAGTAATGCTTTGTAAAAATAAGCTCAAAGGTTTGACTTTAGTCAACGTTTCACCAAAGGGATAATTAGGTGACGTGTTTTCAGATCTCCCCGTTTCAGACACAATCCGACATTGTCAGGTTTTAATCTGTTTATCCTAACTGTCATAGTGAAGCTTACAAAGTCAGGGTCGCAATCCGTTTGTAGTGAATTTAGTTGAGGAAGGAAGTTAAGTTAAAACTTTTAAGAAAGGAAGAAAGATGTGGTGGCATCAGCTCATCATGCCGTCACAGACAAGAGGAACAGCACTTCTGAGAAAAACCAAATCCGTCCATGTGACCCTGTCTGGTTTCCTTCTGTTTTAGTGCAGAGTGTGTGCCAGAACATGCTGTTCTCTTAATGAGGGCTCATAGCATCTGTTATATAACATGCATGACAGAAAAAAAAAACAAAAAAACAAGACAAAGCCATGCTGGTAACTTGCTCCATTTTATCCAGTCAGGTATGAATGGTAAAAGAAGCCTGCACCGGGAGCCTTCACCGCCGGGAGCCTGCACCGGGAGCCTGCACCGGGAGCCTTCACCGCCGGGAGCCTTCACCGCCGGGAGCCTGCACCGGGAGCCTGCCCCGGGAGCCTGCACCGGGAGCCTGCACCGCCGGGAGCCCGCACCGGGAGCCCGCACCGGGAGCCCGCACCGGGAGCCTGCAGCGGGAGCCCGCACCGGGAGCCTGCACCGGGAGCCTGCACCGGGAGCCTTCACCGCCGGGAGCCCGCACCGGGAGCCCGCACCGGGAGCCCGCACCGGGAGCCCGCACCGGGAGCCTTCACCGCCGGGAGCCCGCACCGGGAGCCCGCACCGGGAGCCCGCACCGGGAGCCCGCACCGGGAGCCCGCACCGGGAGCCCGCACCGGGAGCCTTCACCGCCGGGAGCCTTCACCGCCGGGAGCCTGCACCGGGAGCCTGCAAGACCAGCTTATAGATAAAGAGACAGATACTTTCCTCTGTTATTTATGTATTTATTTTCCTACCATGGGTATCTTAAACTATTGATCAATGATTTTCAAGACTGTCAAACACCTCTTGACAAACATTACACATTTTTACTGGTGTCTTATTTTATTTACATCATTACAAACACATTCAATAAGGAAAGCAAAATCGTGAAAGTGCTTTCGTGTAGTGGAAGAAAAAGAAGAGGACAAAAAGTGAAGTGTGTTCACACAAAGCAAAAGAAACAAAACAAAACAATAATGTGCTCTGTACATAACCATGCCAACAAAACTTAGAAACTTACATTAAAAATATATTGCATATTTTATCCACAGTGAACTGTGGTTATAGCTTCATTGCGATAGACTAAATATCTATCTTAGTAACTACATATAATGTAATATCTGTACTTTAAATAGCACTACTGAGAATGTGCAAGCCCACCAGCGGCACATGACTAACGTTCATTCAAAGTGAAATAGTGACAAAAAAAGAAAGAGAGGTCGGACTTTATGTACATCTATAGATACAAAACAGTGCTGCTCGGTGTGGACACGGCTCCGACCAACCTACGATCAATGCAAAGCTAAAGATGAGGGCCACGCACTCTGGAAGTGCACTGAAAGGAATAGGAAACTACTGTATGTGAGAAAAATCGGCCTGGCCAACCCCTCAAACCCATCCCCGAAGCTCTGGCCCAGCGACCTGAACTGTGAAGTAGTTCACCTTTTTTAGAAATGTCTGTATAACTAACCTCCGTTATACAAAACTGTTTCAAAGTCAATCAGACGTAAGACTCCTTGGCGTAAGAAAATTCCTCAAACACAGGCTGGCTGCATCTCCGTGACACGATCTCATGCTGGCCAGCGGATACAGACTCAGACATGGCTCTCTGGCGGAAAGGGTGCCGCCGCTCAACATTATTGTCCTGTGCTGCTTGAGGAAGGCAGTCCTGGTCGTACGTGAACTCTCTGTAGGCTGGAAAGTCATAATTTACCGAGGAAGGGCGGGACCGCCTCTCCAGCTTGACAGCATCTTGTACGGTCATCGTGCGGTACACTGGGGGGAGAACCGTGTTCAGCACCGCCTGCTCGTATGGCGGAGGCCTGCACGGCAGCTTGCTGTCCACGTGCTTAAACACTTCAATTGCTGACAGAGGCCGTGGTCTTTCCTGGAGCTCGGTGGATGAATCCGCTTCGCTCTGCGAGTCTTCTTGGAGAGTCTCACAAGGGAAGGAGTTCTCCTTCTGAGAGTCTTTCTTCATGCTGCTCCTGCTGAAGGCACCCAGGCTCCGCGTCCTCAGGAGGACTTTAGCAGCTACTCTCATGGACTGCGAGCGTCTAGAAATTGGTCGAGCAATGTCCTCTTTAGCATTTGTTGCACTCGTAGGCTGACTGGTGGGGTTTTCTTTCCTGGTGGAATCCGGTGACCCAGTTGGGGAGCCGGTGAAAACCGAGCCCTCGGACTGGTTAGAGGCAGTGCTCTCCAGGGAAGAGCACGAACAGTCCTTGCTCATGTAGGGCTGCAGATCCACGTTGGAGCTGCTGCTCAGCTTTTGGAAAGACAGAACTGATTTAGCTCCACCTTGAGATCTTAGCAAGAAGGAATCATCAGAGATCGGCTTTCTCAGAGGCTGCTCATCAAAGTCTTTCTTTTCCACGGAGCAGTCGTCGTGGCTCCTTGCATGGCTGCGCAAGCTCTCGAGATCAGCAGAGAGGAGGATGATGGGCTCGGAGCAGCGACGGTCGAAGGGTGACTTTGTGGGGAAGGGAACATCAGATTGCAAAGATGAGGTGGTTACACTGGGACTGAGGGAGGAATAGGAGGAAGACGAGCCACGGTCTCCATCTGTGAACCCGATCTTCTCTCCTGCCTCGCCGTCTCCATCTGGGTCGGTGCTGTCATATGCAGAGTCATGGAGCAGCGAGGACAGCGAGTCTGCCAAATGGGAAAGGAAAGACATGATGAGCCTCTCTTCACTATCATGTACTCAGCTCCAATTCACTTTGCATACGTATGTTATTAAAGAATAAAATTAAAAAAAGGGGGACAAGTAACCTGTAAATTTACCTTCATCGGTCGCCAGCAAACTGGGGATGTTCTCTCCGAGGATCTCACAGTTCTCAATAAGGAACTTAGTTAGTTCAGTGACCTGCAAGGAAACAGAAAATGTATCACTTAACAACAACAAAAAGTAATAAAACGTGTTCAAACTCATGGTGAAATCCAAACGCAGTGGAATGTCTCACTTGACCTGAGAGTTTGTTTTTATTTGCACCTTATTTACGAAACCCTCTGAGGTTTTTCTGCGCTGTGAGCCACAAAGCTCTAAAGCGCCTAAAGTGTGAAAGCACATTCATATCGAGACTTTTCACCTTCTGCATCTTTTCCCTCTGCCCGTCGAGCGGCGTGTCATCCAGCTGTAGCAGCGTGGGGCCGATGCACACCGCCAAATTGTGAGCATCCATCTTGTTTATGTCTGCGCTCTCAAGGATGTGATGCAGGATGCAGATGAGGTACTGCAGGAGAAGCTTGTTGGACGCCGGGAGATCATCAACCACCCTAGTTTGAGGGCAGCAAAAAGAGGAAGGAAGAAACAAAAAAACAGGAAGAAGGTCAACTTGGCGCTCTTTTGATTATTTAAAGTTTCTTCCCCATTTTAAACTGTTGACAGACAAAAAAGGAGAAGCGAATTGATGTTCCTTGTACCGACAGAGCACATCTCTGAGATTACGATGCAAAAGCCCATTAAAAAAGCATGCTTACTTTAAAACGCATAACTATGCATTCATTCAAACGGCCATGCATGCTCAGACTCACGCCGACAGCGCATGTTTTAGGACTGTGGGAGGGAGTCGGAGTAGAAAAACGCTCAGGGAGAGCATGGAAACCCCACGAAGAAAGTCCCCCAGCTAGACAAGGGCCAATCTCGTAACCATTCATGAAAATATCTCCTATTCTTCAACATGTAAAAGCAAGATGCAGGTACAGTACACAGCCCTGGCTGGACTCATTAGCGGGTATTGATTGCTTACTTTGCAACCTCGGGAGTCCTCTGCTGGGCGTCCTCATTGTCAAGAGCAGCCATCCACTTGTCGTAAAGTTCAGACCTCAGCAGGCTGCCAGGAAGTTCCTTCAGAAAGCTCTGCAACCAAGAGGGAGGCATTGATGAGGCACGATGTTTAATAATAGAAACGATCAGTCAGACTCCAAAGTGACAGCTGAAAAACTGTTTATGTGACAGACAGCAGGATGATGACTGAACTGGTGAAGGCGTAGAAACTTACTTTGAGCAGTCCGACAAGCAGGACAACTGGCTGAGCCTCCAGGTTCACCTCCAAGCCGCCGTTGAGCTGCTCTCTGATGTCCTTCATGTTCTTGCTGTTGCAGGGCTTCCGAAACACCCCCTCTGTGGAAGGACCTCGCTTCCTCAGCAGCACCAGAACCTCCTGGTGGCAGAGGAGAGATGGGGGGATAAGATTATCACGATCCAAAACAAAAACACACCGTGCGCGTGTTTTTCAGGGCATTTCGCGTTGAGCTCATCAACTTGTATATCTCTCCTCATTAAAGAAAGGATTAGACGTCAATTTAGATGTTGTTGGTTCATCACTCGTTCATCCTTGCATCTGTTTTCTAAACCCATTTCTAAGCTTTACAGGGTCACAGGGGCTCTGGAGATTGTCTCAGTTGTCTCTGGGAGAGGGACAGGGTATACCCCAGACAGGTCTATCGGAGTCTGCCCACGCACAGGCAAGCATTCATGCTCACGCTTACTCCTACGGTCCATCTAGAATCAGCCTCGCATGCAGGTTTTTGGCCTGTGGGAGGAAGCCAGCGCACTCAGCGGAAACCCACAAAGGCACCTTGTAAAACTATGTGCAGGACGAACCCAGCCAAGATTCAAACCAAGTAACATGTTTCTGTGAGGGGAAAGTGCTAACCACCATCGTGCTGTCAGGCAGAGTAACTGCCCATGTTGAAAACGTGAGTAGGCCTGTAACTGGAAATGAATGACAACTTGGCAAACGCACTGGTGCACTGACGAATGAGATTCAACTTACCGTGATGGGTTTGGGGAGGGTATAGTCGTCCGGGCATATCTTGCAGAGGGGCTGTCCAAACAGCTGAGTCTTGGTATCTGCATCTGCCCGGTGCTCTTTGTTGACGGATCCCCTCTTCAGCTTCATCCTGTTCCTCACCAGGTTCCACTTGTTCTCTGATGAGGACAGACGTGTTGCAGCCATCAACATTTTACACTTAATGGTTTAAAATGACTGCAACCCAGTGGTAAGATGTGCAAGAGTCAAAGTCAGAGTAAGAAAAAGACAACGTTTTTTTTTTGTTTTTTTTTTTCTTCACTCTGTCGCTTTTAGATGTCGCTAGATTTCCTTGTTCTCTCTCTGCGGTTATTCTCTTTGGTCTCACAGCACACTTAATGGGGCCCTCCCTTCAGCAAATATGCCAAAGAGAGAGGCCTCTTCAAATCCAGAGACTTTCAACACTCACCAGTGGGCTGTGTCAGCCTCTCCTCTTGATTGTTCAACCGCTTTAACTGGGCAGAGACATTTGCATCGCCCTGGCAACAAAATAAAGAAAAAGTGACGTTGTGATAAGCATGCAAGAGGAACATAAACACGCAACCAAGAGCAGAAAGGGAAGAGGGCGGGTTTTTTCTTTTTTTATTCTTTCTTTTCTTTTTTTCCCCCGGCTCTTAACCAATACCGCTTCTTATATGTGGGATAAGATAAGGAAACTTGACGCAATACATAATACACAATTAACAAGATACATCATTATCTATCATCTCAACATCTCCAAATAAAACAGCAGGTTGAGCAGCTATACGCACTGCTGACTCCGAACCTGTCTAATGTAGCCTACATGAGCTCGAACAGAAAGCTGCAGGTGGCTTTTTTTATTTTTTTGTTGTTGTTTTTTTTTTTAAATTGCAAGAATCCAGTAAAGCGGAGGATTTTTATTTACCTCAATTGGACGTTCAATCAGTTGCTCCATCCCACCTCCAGTTAGAGTTTTAGTCTATAAGATGATGAAAAACGAGGAGGACAGTGAGAAACGTTACAGAGCTGTGGATCTTGTGTCATTTTTTAGGTTTCCATAGTCCGTGGTAGAGCGGACTGGAGACTTACTGCGATACTGCCGCTCAGCACCTTCATGAGGACGTCTGGAGGTGAAGAAGCACAACCAGTCCTCGCTTTTGCAGCTGTAATATTTCTGTGATAAGAAGACAATACATTTGCTCAGGAGTGAAGAATTTGTCTGATGTTATATTACAGTTATATTACAGTTTCATCCTTTTCAAGCATGACAGAGACCACATTAACAGAGTACTACATGTTCATAGATGCTGTATTGCTTTTATTCATCTCGATTTATCTCAAATGAGCCTAAATTACTTTTGAGGCTCAATTTTTGAAAGCGGCGTTAATCTGAATTTCTGCAGCACAGCCACATCACCAGGCAGCAATAATGCAGAAGGGCTTTAAACTCTCTAAACTTTACCTGCATTAATCAGTGACGATAACTAAAGAAAGGACACCAGCTTGGGTATAAACAGCCGTTTTTTGTTCTTACCTGTGAAGAGTATCAAACCAGTGTTCTTTCACCTCAGGCGAGCTGTGTGTGAGATAACAGCATGGTACAAGTTACTAATCCACAGAGAGACTCGCACGAGCGATCAGGTGACAGTGGAAGGAGTGACACAAAGCCTGCGCCACAGCCTCTTTTACTAATGCTGGTGGAAAGAGCGACACAGTCATGGGAGGAGGAAGCAGCGTCACGGCGTGCCCCGACCAGACACCTTCCACTTCCCCCTTGACTGCAGCTTCGCTGCGGCTTCGTGTCCACCAGTGGAAACAGGACGACAACGCAGATACGGGCGCCCACGTCTACACCTGTAAAGCCTCACCTTTTAACAAGCATCGTTTTCAAGCCAGCTGCTGAGCAGTTTTTTGGCAGCAACCATAAGTGAGCGCAGTGCTTCTCGTACAGGCTCCGTGACAATCAATTTTTATGAAGTGACTGAGAGACTTTCACACAATGAATCACTGGAGTCCAAGCTTCCAGTCAAAGAAGGAGGCCTCTCTTTTTAAAAAACAAAAACAACTCAGTATTTATCAGCTTCTTGGTAGACAATAATGGGAAACTTTGCGGTGATTTTGCGAGAAGCGCGGGAGGCCTTTGCCATCTGATGCCACTTAAATCCTTTAGATAAGAGATTACCAGCAGGGAAAAAAATCATTCCTTTTTGGCAAATACTGTCTTAGAAGCAAGAAATGTAACTAAGGATTGTCCTGCGCTTCATCCTTACAGTAAAGGCCAGTATTTCTTGACAAAGTCAGGTGATGGTAATCCCCTCACATGGAGACTGGTTTAGTGGCCAGCTCCAAACTTCCTAATTTTTACACATTTAGTCTTGTGATGCCCCAGGGACGACTTTCTTTTTGCTACTTCTCCATTTTTCTGAGGCCACAGATCATATGACCTTTTACTATACGTGCACATATTTAGTGAAAAGCCTCTGATTCCTCTGAGTGAATGAGTTAAAAAAAAAGAGAGACAACTGAGAGAAAAAAAACATCAGTCTTAAGTGTGTTTATGACCTTTAAAGCTGAAGTTTTTCACACTTTCTGTTTACTATTAACCCATTAGTGGAATAAAAATACTGTCAGCGGCTCTTAAAATATCAAAAATCAAGGGTACAGCAGTATGAGAAACACATCCTTTCTGGTGGAGAAAGGCTTTTTAAAATTTTTGCTTCCATGTGACATAAGCTTTGCTCCATTAAAATATATATTAATGAAGTTAAGTGTTTTGAGTTCAAACTTACAAGTAGGGTCTATGAGGATTTAACAAAAAAAAAAAAAAAAAAATCATGGATAGATCCTGGCAGCCAAATGCATGATCAGACTTATAGGGTTTATGTGTCTGTGTGCTGATGTGGGAATCATCCGCTGTGCTTCCGCTCACCGAAAACACACTAAACAAAAAGTGAGAGCCCAGGCCAGGACAAGAGTCAGTCTGAGGTCGAAATCCCCAGCCGCTGCATCTCGGTCGTCGTCCTCCGGCTCGTCCTCAAAGCTGTAGAGCCAGATGTCCTCGAGGTTCACCCTGTGCTTCAGACGGTAGCTGGCGGTGGACCTGGTGGAGAGAACGAAAAATCAAAAACTGTGATCCTCCTCATAGTTTTCTTCCTACTTCCTCCTTCTTACAGTGCAGGTTTCGCTTCCAATAACTTCCACCCATCAATACCGATTTTAAAAGATACTCGAAAGGCTGACTGATGCTACCTGTTTTTCTTCTATTTTGAGAGAAACGTGGATACATAATCATGTATTTTGAAACATCCACTTTCAGGAAAGCTTGGAAACGCTTGAATGGGAGGTCGATTAATCAGGCGATTAATGTGAATGCCACTCTTGTTCAGATGGTCTCGAGTTTGAGTGACTTTTTTGTAGAAATGTGAATGTAAAAAGCCGAGAGGAGCACCTGTACGGACAGACAGCTTCCGCAAAGGTGAGTGGTGAACGATTAGAGGGAGGAATCATTATTTTCCAAGTCCACTGACATGCAGCCACACTTGAGCTTCAAAAAGCATTTGAGTGTGACCCTGCTGATCTCTGTGTGTTTGTAGCGGAGGCGTGCTGAGTGTCCTGGCGGGCCGATGGATCCGAGGAGAATCTCGGAGAGACGGAGACTCTGATTTTGGAGGTTGGGCTGGTGTTACGGGACAGAAATAGAAAGAAAGAGCTCACGATTCGGCGTGAATCTGGGCAGCTTTGTCCTCAATGGTCAAATTAACTGAACACTATACTGCCAAATGCACCAAAAAAACAACTTCAAAACATATATATACATTTTATAACTATAATAGTCACTCTACAACCATTTAATCATTAAATCGAAGCAAACATTTATATGTTTACACAGAAAATCACCCAACAACATTCACTGCACACTACAAAATTCCGTCATGTGACTTGATGTGTGGCAGGCGAACACAACAAACTAAAAAAGCAAAATGACAGATGAGTAACGGCGCTCACAAATGAGCGGTGAACACTCAGACACAAAGATTGCAAAGTTTCAGATTTATGTTTACTGTACCACACTGTTGTCCCAGCTGTGCACGTACAGGAACAGTGGGCAGGTTGTGGTACCGAGATGACTGTGATTACACTCCTACACGAGAGGCGCAAAAACTTCCATCAAATTTGACAAACAGGTCTCTCCCGAAGACTGAAATGTGACTGTTTCCATGTGGATATCTACACGTTTGCTCTCTCTTCGTTTAGAGAGTTTAATTACGTTGGGGAAGGAAGATGAGACATGAGGTATTTAGTGCCAGTTTAAGAGTTTAACTGTAAGATGGTCAGATTTCAGTTACTTTTTAAGACATAAAGTACGGTCATTGTTCACAGCAATGGGCATATTTACATTTTCTTTAAAAGAGAACGCAAATTAAAGTCACATGTCTTTTGAAATCAGTTTTGGGGAGGAACTCTTGCAGCTGAAGTTTCGTCTCATGTGAGTTTGCTGAAAGGGAAGCACCCAGCTCCACGCGTTCAGAGTGAAGTCTGGGCGATCACAGCAGACCAGCATCTATCGGAGATTCCCCAGCAGACCAACGACACCGGCCAAAAATACACAGTCATTCTGACTTCCTCTTTCACTCTCTAGTTTGAATTGTGTACAACTATGCAACACTTTCAACAGAAGGTTTTTTAAAAAAAAAAAACAACAAAACACCAGTATTACAGCTTTCTTTTTTTTTTTTTTTTTTTACATTTTCTCAGTTGAACCAGGTGTTTCAGAGTAGTAAATGGACTACCAAAACATATCGGATCATAGCTTTGTTTTTACACACAGACATAACCATCTACATACAGCGCAGGAGTATATTGATGTCTTACTTGAGTTTGGCCAAGACAACGGCATCGGTGAAGAGGAACAGATGTCTCTCCCTGGTCTTCGCGCCCTCCGTAATCTGGACACATTCGTCCAGCAGCAGGTCTCCGTTCTCGCTGGTGAGGCCGAGGACAAACGGACTCTGCTCCACTGACACCCAGTAAGGAGTCTCCTCCCTGAGTCAAAGGACACACACCAAACCAAGGTGGGTGTCAGGGACAGCCCACAGACGGGCCAGCGTGGATATGGGCCGAACGCAGTTTTCCACAAATCCTCTCACGTGGTTTTCAGGACATTAAGTCTAATATCAACGACCCCTTTGACATCTTACACAGTTTATGGATCTCACATACAGTAAATATGCTTTAAACACAACAGAAATGACTCTAAGCTGTATCTGACGTTATTGTGAATGTGTTTTTTTTTAAATAAATGCACAGATCTCAATTAGTGAACGACATATAAGAATATACTTCGTTTGCAGCGAGCTGATTGACATTTTGATGATTTTAAACAGACACATCTGAACCTCCGACATGCAGATATGAGCAAAGGCATTTGATAAGAAGCACAAGACGAGCTGAGAGACTAATTAAAGTTATCATAATTAACACAATGAATGACAGCGACAGACCAGGCAGACTCATAACTTTGTTTAATAGTTAACCAAACCAGCTTTTCTCTTAAATATGAATATTAATCCTTTCCTGAGAATGGGAACATTTCTGGGAATTTTTCCAGACATTTTGCATGTATATGCAACAGGTTCCATATGCGGACTGCGTATTCATTTTTCTATTAAGCTACTCATGACAGCAGGTGGTTAATATCTGCATCAGTAGTCAGAGACACTAAAGAAATATCCATAACTACATGTATATATATATGACAACTAACTCTCATTCTCCCCGAACCACTCTTTTATCATTTGAGCACAATGAATCCCGAAATCTGTCATCTACATATCACATCTGCATACCAGATGATGATACTCCCTCTACAGTTCGCCACCGTAAACCACTTCCTCTGCCCGACTTGTTGTCCTGATGTTGTTTACTCAGATCACGTGAACTTTGTCCATCGCTCCAGGGACCCATTTTTGTACTCCCGAGCATAGTGAAGCCTTTTCTTATACACCATTGTTTATTATTATTATTATTAGTTTGTGGTTTTCTTGAGGAAACACAGCTGGGAATTGCCAAAACCTTGAGTTGTCTTCACACTGATCTGAAAATGCTCCTCTCACTTTCATAATTAAATATCCAGCTTTTTTTACAGCCACATTTTTTGATCAAACATAATGTTTTATTATCATTCTTACCAGTTTTATTCATACCAAAGGCAGTTATTAATCCAATTTTAGTAGTATTAGGGATCTCCTTTCTTATTTTGTTTCACTGATTCAAACGAGGCAGCGCGGTGGACTGTTGCCTCACAGCAAGAAGGTTCCTGGTTCGATTCCCGGCCCGGTGGGTCTTTCTGTGTGGAGTTTGCATGTTCTCCGTTCTCTATTAACTTTATAAACCCGCCGGTATTATTGAACTCCAACCATGTGGTCCTTCCCCACAGAGGAAGGAGTAACTCTATATTTTGAAGAAAAACGTCCGTTTTGTCTGTGATGACATGTATGAATATGAATAATCTTGTCTTATTTCACGACATTGATAAAAGTGCTGTTGACAGCTACAGAGTTAATTTAAGTGCAGTCATCATTTCCACTGAAAAGCAGACAAAGTGTCATCAAATTTATGCTCCCATTTACTTCAATGACATCTGTGACTTCCTCATGCAAAAGCATTTTTTCTGAATTGCGGAATTCTCAAAAAGATGAACAATCATCTTAAACCACACTATTTATTCCGTATTAGATGAATAAAGTCTTATAGTAGAACGTTTATGTCTATGAAAACCTGATGTTTCCTGTTTTTTTTTTTTATGTAGAGTCTTAAACAAATGCAGAAACGTCTGCTCTGAGGGATTGTGAAACAAGCTTTGGCGAATGCTCTTCCCACTGCCTCTTGGTTCAGGGCACAAATTCAAATTATTTCAGTAGAGGTGCTTTCCCTGGGACCCTCCGCAGCCTATTAAAGATACATAAATTACCAGAAAATGACAAAGATGGAGAGCTTTTTTTGGCCTCTTTGCAACAACAAAGACAGTAAAACCGAAGAAGACTATTTCTAAGAACACAGTTTAATTATGTTAAAACCTAACTCATATGTGTGAATTATGACTGCGCTGATCTTCGCTTTCTTCATCTTCTTTTGGTGTTACAGGCAACGACTTCCCTTATTTTGCAACAAAAACATGTGTTGAGTGAAGAAAAGAAAACAAAACTACAAAGATCATACGTATTCAGTGTTGACACAGGCCTGGGCAACACCGGGCAACGCAGGTATCTCAGCAATGATCCTCCAAAGTCTCACTTATTTTATTTAAATCTACACCATTCACAAACTGAGAGAATAAAAATGTTGTTTTCAGTCTAAACATCTCTCAGAGGTACCGCTTTTAATTACTATAAATTCCCCAAGGAGGTGAAGTACTAAACAGCACTTGGCTAAAACTGTCTTCTCACCTTGGTATGTGAACGTCAGTGGCCTTTCAGCTCTGGTGAAACTGACGCCCACCAGCCCACCTCTCCATGATGACACGAGTGTGTTTGAGCACTGATTGGGTGGGTGGGTGGGTGGGTGGGTGGGTGACAATGGTATTTGTCATTTGACATTTGATTGCGCTTTGACAGACTCGCCCACGGCTCTGGTGGTCTTCGTCCACGGGCTTCTGAGGACAAATCTGAGAGTTTACGCGTCAGATTGAGACGAAAGGTCGCTGCGGAGCCCACGTGTCTGGCCTAGCGAGAGTCTAAATAGTCTGTAGGAGTTTGGAATATGACAACAGACCTCTGGGAGTAAGGAGGGAAAGTGATAAAAACGATTAACGCCGACACGAAATTCTTAATTGATACATTATGTTTTTAAATCGATAGATGTGAACCCGTGCGGTTGTGTCGTATCCCGCAGCAGAAGTCAGCTCTGGTTGCTCTCAGCAGAGAAAACGTGAGATGAACTTATGCGGTAGTTAATAATGTGTGTCATCCGTGTGACAAGTAAAAAATGAGAAGTACCAAAAGTGACTCTGAAGTGTAGTTTTAACCTGTTGTTGTTTTTATGTGGTTTGTCTTTGTTTCTGCCGGCTTAACAGGTAATTTCCCCTCAGGGACTAAAGATGCCCGTGGAAGTTTTAAATCAGACCACAAACCTATTCTCTGTGTTCACTCCCATGTTTGAGTGTAAACCCCTCCAACGTCCCTGAAGTCCAGTAACAGGGACCAACGTCTTAGTTAGAAGTAATATAAGTAATCGCTGCACACTCACCAGCCACTTTATGAGGTACAGCTGGTGTACATTAGTACAAATTATGATAAAATTTGTAATATCAAACGCTCCTCAGTTCAGACTTAAAAGCTCTTCCATTCGTTTGTTGGCCAAGAATTAAATGACTTTGTCTTCTTTTTATAAAAAAAACAACTACTAATGTAAACCAAACACAGATTTTCAGATAAATTTTAGAAGAAATGAGTTGGAAAGTGAAGCACATGAGATAAAAAAATATTTCAATTAGCAGTCCACACAGAGAATATGTATATTAACTCACATTTGAGGAAATATGAGTTAGTAAGATACAAGCAATATCGGTCCCTTCAAATCAGTTTAACAGACTGAAAATGTCACGAAGACGGTTGAACTAAACGCGGCCTGACCAGGCCTCACCATCAGCTTGGACCAGACTGAACGTTTAAGGCGTTTAAATGTTTGAGCGGTTTTCAAAACCCCCCTGTGTGAATCCCCCTCAGAGACACCTGTGTTTGTTGTCGGGACGGAGTGGTTTCCCTGTCCTGCAGCGGTGTTAACAAGCCCACAGCATGCCGCCGTGACAGTTACACGTGGAGGGCTCGCAGTCAGAGGAAGTACGTGTCTTTGTCTGTGAACCTCATGTAAGACGGGTGCGTGCTGCCTTCTGTAGGCTGGAGGCTGCAGCGAGGAGAAAGTGAAAGTGTATGGAAGCAAATGCCACTTACCACTTTTCTTCTCCTATTATTGTAAACAGAGAATTTTACTGCTTTGTTTTTTTTTTTTTCTTAATAAACTTTGATCCTACAGTAGAAATAACCCCTCTAACACTGTTTAGGACTTGTTGTTTGCACCTGCTTTTACTGATATCGTTTCCAGCAGCTGTTACTGAATAAGGCGAGATCTGCCGCAGGTGTAAAGCTGTCCGAGAGTCACGGAAGCAGGTGGGCCGCGGTTTGAGATGCGGTTTGCAGCAGCTGCTGGCATTTCATCATCTTCAAACCTTATTAATCATGTCAAAGAGGCACAATGTGGTTTGATGTTTGGTCTGATTCACTGATTTGCCCTTATTCACCTAAAAACTCAAATGTTTCTGTTTCACGACAAAGGAGTTCAAATGTTAATACATAAACACGCCTTCCATCACAAGTGCTGTTGAGCCTGAATCCATAACTGCAGCTTTCTCCTGGTTCTCCGTTACTCTGTTTACCACGCTTATCATGAGACCTACTGCAACAAGAAATATAAAAATGTAAATCTACCTACAGTGTACAACCGTCAGCGAATGATCAGTAGTTCTTAAATAATGATGCGCACCTGATAGGAGACCATGACATTCCCAACGTCTTCCCAAAGACCAGTGATGGAGCAGAGCGCCGTCTCTGAGCCAAGTGCCTGAAGTGCTGTGTGAAAACAGAAGACATGTAGATGTGAAACCCGGATATTTCTGTCTATATCCAGTTAACAACCATTAAACCGAGTGGATTTGAGGCTTGTGTGAAGACAGGCCAGCGGACCAGGAAAGCGGGATAGATATTTGTTCACTGTTAGCACTGTTGCCTCATAGGGAGAAGGTTCCAGGTTCAACTCCTGGTAGGAACCGTTCTGCGTGGAGTTTTCAAGGTGGGGATTATTAATTGTCCATATGAGTGAGCAAAGAAAAATAGACGTATTATAGTACTTTTTCTTTTTGTGGGTGTACTGGTCTTCGTTGACAGTTTGTGGACAGGAAATGGGGGCAGACACCGCGGGGATACGTGGGGCGCCTTCTCAACCGGGGGAGCCATCCGGCACCTCTTGCACAGTGACAGTTTTCTTCCTAATCATGTCAAAAATGTTATTAATCCGGAATCCAAAAACTTCCTTCTTCTTGATATTACTCTGAGACTGGACAGAAGATGAGACAGATTTCACTAGATCTTCGGCCGTTGTAACAGTTGTAACTAGATGAAAGGTTGCTTCCTGGAAAGTAGTCGTAATCTTATTTCAAGAATGCATGTGTGTTATAACTGGTGTAAACGCCTTATCATCGAGTAAAATTCACTTAATACGCTTGCAGCTAAATGTGTTTGAAGGCAAAGTTTGGCCTTAAATGTGTTTTGACTTCAGATGTTCTCTCCATTCGTCCGTCTGTCCTCATCACATCCTGACATGGATGAGAAAGTTGGCAGTGGTCCCAGCTGGCTTTAGTAGAGAGGAGGGAGACTTTGGACATCACACGGTCCAACACAGAGAGGCCGATAACAAAACATACTCACCATCTTTGTAAATCCCGTTACATAATCCACGCATGTCCTCGGACCAGAGGGCTCTGAGACATGGAAAGAAGGTGCAAACGAGGCAAAGACGAGCGCCAACGGGTTCAAACTCAAACGCTTTCCCTGGGACTCTACACTTTTTAATATCCGGACCGCAGCGCTGAACTTTCTCATCGGTATATGTACGAAACACAGCCGTGAGAGCCTTTAAATTGGACCCTTCTATCTGTTTTTACTTTTCCCAGGACTGTCACGCCAGCATTTATTCGTGCAGAAGTAAACATGTCATCAGTATGGGGCTCTTCTTGTGCTGTAATTGCTGAACAAGCTGAGAAACTAGGTGAAGCAGAACGGAAAATGAGGAAAACAAACTCCAGGCTGGTGCGTAAGCGCTTGACGCACAATGGGCCAGAACAAGGATGTGCGGGGCTGATGCGACCTACGTGACCCTCCTGTGGATGTACAGTCTTGACATGACTGAATTTCTGTACAACATTTTGTATTTGCTGCCACACAGCTTTGTAAATGTCCTGGGAAACCTTTAAAACATGAAGTCATTCGAACTCCTAAGTGTGAAAGTTTCTCCAAAGTTATTAAGCTTTGGAGAAACTTTCACACTGAGTAGTATATATATATATATATATATATATATATATACATATACATATACATACATAAATATATACCAGTTGTAACAGCTTAGAAAGCATTTTTCTTATTCCAGACAACATGGAGAGAAATGATCTGGTGTTTTATTTAACATAACACTATTGAGATTAAATTGATCCTTTTGCTTACATATGCTCCAAAATGTTTAAATTCTCTCAAAGACAATCTGTGCTATAATAAACGTCATGTGAGACTCGTGATCTTTGAACAGCAACCAGATTAACAGTCAGCGGGCGTCCCCAACAGGATCTTTTTCACCTTTGCCAGTAGATAGTAGATCGATACTCACAGGGCGCAGTGAAGCTGCTGCATCGTCGTAGCTTCCTCTCCTCATGGCTGCAGCTCCATAACCTGCAGGGTCCATGCTGAGCGGGCCTGTGCTCTTCTGTGCTGGAGCTTTTGCAGTCTCAGTATGCAAGGCAGCAGAGAAGCAGTCTGCGTCCCAGTTCGGGGGCTCTGATGTGAATGAGCTGCAAAATGAAGCCTCCTGTTCTGCAAAACAGCGTCTACTAAGTTGGTCCTAATGAGGGTTTGAACAATGCAGGCCTGGCTGGCTCACAAAAGAGTAGGAGGGCTTTTTGTGCCTGACCTGGACCTGCAGCACCACTCTGGACTGAGCTACCAACCAACACTCCACCACCAACCCCACCACCACCACCACCAGACCCTCTTCGTCCATCCCTTTCCTCATGTCCTCATCCCAGTCTGGGCTGTTACGCTCCAGCGGGACAGCTTCCTCCCATAATGAGATAGCTCTACATCCAATTAGAACTTGCTCCCTCGTCCCCATTTCCAAGCTAATGAGGGCTAGATGGCATGACATCCTGTTCTTCCAAAAAAAAAAAAAAAAAACAGCCTCCCAGAGATCAACTCCAGGTCTGTTTAACATACTGAACAGGTCCTCATGCACAGACGCTCCTGGAGCTGAAATCTGGGAAAAGCTGAGAAGGATTTAGCTCTAAAAGCTCATTCTGCTTTTCCTCTGCAGACCTTGTGTTGTGTTTGTGCGTGAATATCACTATCTGTTTCTATGTGTGTGAACCACCCTATTCGCACAAGAAAATTTTACTTTTGCATATCTTAAACGTCCTGACGAAGAAGTACCGTCTGGAAATAAAAAAAAAAATAAAATCTTAAAGCCTCACGCCCACTTACTGTCCCACACTTATGCAGACAAGAACAGTAAACTGTTGACATTTTTCTGGTTGTTTGTACTATAAATATCTTTATACCCTATATTATTACTAAATCTGCTGTAGTGACTGCAATGTGATTCTCTTCAGAAGTACTCTTTAATTACAAGTCAAAGACGGTCTCGTTCTTGTCTCTGGGAAACCGAGGGTCTTTATTTCGGCTGATCTTCAACTACTTGGCCAAGATGTACAACTCCGGCCGAAAGACATTCAAACAAACAAACAGCACTTTTGCCCTTTTGTTGTTGTAATTTTGAGTTGGCGCCGCTCCTGGAGGACTCAGTGTATTCTTGTTTGGAAAAGTTAACAGTTTCCATGCAGTTATCAAAAGCTCAGCATGGAGCCCTATTCAGACAAGGCCTCTGTTTTCATGACTGTTTTGATCTTGTCTGACTGTTTGTAGAAGGGGCTGCACTTATTCGACACAAAATGCTCAATTATTGTTACTGCTGCAGAGATTGGAGCTTCACAACGTTTTATGAAACAAAGTGGTGGCGTATGCTTGTCGGTTCGTCTGCAGTCTGATCTCCTCGAGGTGTGAATGCGCGTTCCGCATTCCCAAGTGCTGCCACAGAGCCTTTCACTTGCTCCGAAGCAGGAGTTTAAAGTGTAACTTTGCTGAGTGTTTTGTCCACACGCTGAAATTCTTCCCGAGCTCGCGACAGGGCGAGCCCGGGAAGTGAAACGCAATTAAGCTTTGCAGCTGATTGCGATGATGATGGAAACACTGTGCTGCTTTGTGGCTCATCAATGCAGTCTATTGTAAAGCGATTGCATCATCAGCAACACATTCACAAAGCCTGGCGAAACATCTCAGTGCTCATCTTGAAAGACCTCCGTGGAAACTCTGGGACACAGTATTTGCTCCAAGTATTTACTATGCAACTAGGAAAAGAAAAGTCTACTTGTCACGTTCCTTTCCTCGATTCAGATGGTTTGTTTTGCCAGCGCGTGTGTGTGTGTGTGCGTGCGTGCGTGCGTGCGTGCGTGCGTGCGTGCGTGCGTGTGTGTGCCAGCTACTCCTTCACTCATGGATGCATTGAGAGCATTAGAGCTCGTGTGATATAATTAATTTCTAGGCTACTTGGAATTAGTGAAGCAATCTGTGTGCAAAAAAAAAACAAAAAAAACAAGTGCAATATATCAGCTGATTTGTTTTTAAAGGGTTCATGGGATGCAAATGTAACTTTAGTTGTTTTTTGTGACATAATGTCCCCGTCTCTTCTCCCAGTGTAAATCGATCATTTATAATGCTGCCGTAAGTGCAAGGAGATTTTTAATTAGTAACTGTATTGATGACATATTATGCTGTCATTTATCATTCATCAGCCTGCATGAAACTGGCTGATAAAGTGAAACATGTGACACCAGCTGTGTCCTTTAGCTTTCTGCCAGAGATGTTCACAGTTTGAGAAAAGCCGAGCGTCAACAACCTGACATTTATTACAACATGGCCCACTGCACAAGCGTCTGGCGATCTACGTCTGGGAGGGGCAGAGTTGATTTCTCCTGGACTACATCTACATTCTGTATTGTGAGCCTTATTTAATTCCTTTGTGGCTGATTTCTTTTTTCATTTCACAATTTTATCGATTGTTTGCCCCAACTTTCTTTTCCTCCAAAAGCCTCTATCCTCCTTGTGCAGATTTAATCGTTTTTTTCTCAGTCATAACAACATGAAAACACTGTGTTTGTGTCACATTTTCTCTAAACTAATACGTCCCAGTGTAATTATTAGTGGATGTGAGAAGGTTTTCCCCCTTGAGGGTTGGCAGACCTGCATCTGCTCCCATCTTCTGTATCTTCCTCTGTCACATCAACCAGCTGCATCTTTGTCCAGCCTGGCAGCTCCATCTCCGGATCCTTCTACCAACGATATAACTATCTTTCCTCAATTTAGCCTCTTTTGCCTTATCTCCAAGACATCTAACCCTAGCTGTTCCTCTAATGTGCTCATTTTCAAGCCCATCTATCCCTATAACTCCTAACATCATTTTTAACGTCTTCAACTTCATGGCCTCCACCTCTACTTCTCATCACTTGATCAGGGATCACTGCTGTCTTCAAACCACATATAAGGGCTGGTCTCAGTACATTCTTGTAAACCTCTCCCTTTACTCTCGCAGCTACTCATTCTTGACCTCATCTATCAACTTATCCGTCACCAATTTCTTTCCCCAAATCTAAGCAGACACGATGCAACATCTTCTGACCTTCTCTCTACTTCTCCACCAGCATTCTCAAAGCAAATGTTGCATCTGCAGTGCTCTTTCTCGCCATAAAACCATACTGCTGCTCACAAATAGAAAGCACAACTGCTCTTTCCCAGAACGTTAGTGTGCGGTCCATCAGCTTTGTACCTGCTCTGAGCATCCCCACCGTTCTCCGAGACACTTCCAGACTTCCTCCGGTATCTCGTCAGAAGCACCTTCCTCTCCTTTCTTCATCCCCCGCAGTGCTACTCTCACTTCCACCTTACTGATTCTTCTCTGTCTCTCTTATCAATACAGAAATCATTAAAACATATCTGTTCTGTTGTCTTTTACAAAATTATGCTCATACTCGCCGAAGCGACAATGTCATTTATTTATTTAACTAGAAAATATTGGGTCGAACGCCAGGTGAATAGCGTTAAAGGTCTTTCTCTGTGCGCATGCGTTTTGACAAGATTTTTAGTTTCTGTAGATTTATTTTGAATTACAGCTTGATGAGCATCTGAGAGTGTAAAACGCATTTTTAAACCTGCATTATTTATTCTTAGCACACTGAAGACAAGTAAATTATTACATCTATTCATTTTAAGATGTAAACGTGCAAGCTACAAAACAATATACAGGAAAGGTTTGAATAAAGGCTTGAAAATGAAGATTTAAACTTTCTTATTCTTATAACAAGTTGGGGCCAAACAGAACGGGGAAACTGCTCAAACATTATACACTTGAGACACACACACACACACACACACACACACACACACACACACACACACACACACATATATATATATATATATATATATATATATATATATATATATATATATATATCTTTTTTTGCTATGTCTTTTTTGCTGATGCTGCTGAGGATCAGCAGGGCTGGCTGTGAACCATGTGGCCTCCTTCTATGAACAGACAGAGCTCATATGGAGCCAGGGTGGTAGTCTTTGGCGGGTTTATTGTCCTTGACGGTGGGGGTGTTCTTCGAAGTGGACCCCCAGCAGGTGAACGCCTGCCTGCCGGGGTCACGGCTGCTTCTGGCGTGAATCATTTTGCTCTTAGGTTTGCTCCCGCTGTGAGACCTTTCTTGGGAAGGCCCAAAGTTTCTCCTTTGGACGCAGCCTCGTTCCTGGAGCTGAATGTGGATGTGGTGAGGGGCCTGTTGGCCCGCGGGAACGTGCACCCCGACTCTGTTTCCCCCCATTTTGTGGTAAGACGAAAGAAGAAGGCAGCGCAGCTCCCGCTTGAAGGTTTTGTTAAAGTAGAAGTAAATGAACGGGTTGTAGATGTGGGAGCTCTTGGCGAAGAGAGCCGGTAAGACGAAGCCCTCCGGAGCCATGTACCAGGGCTCCTTGTGGAAAATGAACAGGAAGGACACGACGGCGTACGGGGCCCAGGCAGTCACGAACCCCAGACCGATGCAGAAGAACATCTGGAGGAGGAAGTCGCAGAGTTTGCAGTAAAAATAGACAATTAATGAATCACCTCTCATGACGCACGGTGGAGGTTTCTAAGGAGACCGTGCTCTTCCAGAGACAAAACTCAATAGTCATGTGATTGAGCTGCCAAAAATATGTCACTTTCATTTGTTTGGTCGCTAAGAACGGTTGATTATAATGCGAGTTATCACATGAGCGATTACAGTCATGTCATAATAATAACCCCGCGCTGAAATATGACAACTCCTTCACATTACACCCTGCTCACGAGAGCAGCTGCAGTTGCTGGAACCGAATAATATCAACAAACATCCGAATTTTATGATCTAAGAAGTTTCATCTTTGGCTTAAGCAGCCAGCAGTTTGTGACAGAGCAATTTTAGTAATGTATTCATTGTATTCATGATCCACAACATACATTGATGGTATGTTTGCGGTATTGTATGTTCCAGCACCTCGCTGACTCTCTGTTTAAGTTATGTTACGTTTTGTCGTTTAGTTCGTTTCACCTTTTGTCATCCAGGCCTGAAACACATTAAAACCTTGTTTGTCACCTACAAGTCTGCCTCCTGTCCGGTCTGTCATTTTAAAGGTTTTTCTTACTGACAAACAGCCTATATACGATCCCACTTAGTTACACAGTTGACTTTTTTCTTTTCTTTTTGTCATTTCGGTTTCCTGACATCTATTTTCACAAATGTCCTGAATCAGTGCTGCGACCGTTGCGGCGCTTTCATATCACACAACAGCTCTGTCACCATATATGTTATTACCACACCCTGCAGCCACAGTCCAGTAGAACATCCTTTTTTTTATTCCCTACATATTTTAAATGGATTTATAGGGCCCTATATTGTAAGCTGTCTCTGCTTCAGTGTCTAGGATGCGTTAAGATGAAGCAGTTTAGCTTTAGTTTAGATTAGTGGCTTCTGCCTGTTGTTGTATTAACAGGCTTCTCGTTTCCCACTCGGTCCCTCCCAATTACCAGCCTGAATTCTGTCCCCTTGCTGTGCCGTAGTCGAGTCCAAGGTGATGATTTGCGAAATTAAATTCTTAAAAGTCCCCCTTAGTGCTGGACTGCAGTCAGGTTTAGTCAGGTTGTCGGGGAGCACAGTCGTGAGCGGATGGGCCTGTAGCTCACCATGGATATTCGTTTTTCAGTAAGACGCAGGTTGTTGCGGATGCCCCTGGCGGACAGCGAGTTGGAGAAACGAGACACTTTGTAGAGGATCAGACACTGAGACACCACGATCAGAAGGATGGGAACCAGAGTGAAGCAGGCAAAGGAGCAGATCACGTAGACGGCGTCCTTCATGGAGGAGTGATAGGCCCTCCAGGCGATGGTGCAGGAGAGCCCGTAAGGTTCAGGGACGTACTCGCCCCAGCCGAACAGAGGGAAGCTGGACCACACCGCAGAGACCAACCAGATGATGCAGCACATCAGCCGGACGTTGGCCCCCTTCAGCCAAACAGCTGTGAGATGGGAAAACACGTAGTCAGCTGAGCTTCGCGTGAAGACTGAGATGGGCAGTCAGATGTTCTTGTGGAACCACAGACAAATAAGATGTATCCTTTCATTTGTAGTCTTAACATGCGTTAAATGTCCTCCGGTAAATCAAACAATAGCAACCCTCACTGTTGACAAAGCTGTAGCAGGTCTTTAGGCAGCGGGTGATGCTGATGGCGGTGATGGTGAACATGCCGCACAGGCCAAAGACGTAACAGCCGAGGCCGTAGTAAACGCACGTCACGTCTTCTCCCAGCCACACGTGGTGGAAGGAGGACAGGATGGACAGCGGATAAAAGCAGATGCAGCACAGGAAGTCGACCACGGCCAGGTTGATGCACAGCAGCTCGGCGCCCGCCATCTTCTTCCTCCTGCGGTAACAGACGGCCAGCACGAGCCCATTCCCCAGAACAGAGAGCAGAACTACCCGCCGCACAAGAACACCAGAAAAACACGCATTTCTGCTCTTCACATTAACGCTGCATTTAGTTATTATCCCTCCCTTTAGAGGAAGCACAGCTGCAAACCCAAATGTTACTTATCATTACCTTATATGGAGGATATGGTCAAGAACGATTGATTTAAGGTTAAGAGGACGCAAATCCAAATGACCAAATGAGCTACTATGAATAGATTAATTCATGATTCCAACAGTTTTCACGTCTTCTTTTAAAGCAACCGAAGTTACCCAGAGGTTGATTTCTACATTTAATCCAAACGTAAACCCTCTTGAGGGAGATGATCTCACAATTATTATCGCAAACTCATTTTAAGCAGAACCGGTGACTCGTTAACAACCTAAAATCATAACACTTCCGCTGCCGTGCTTCACAGCTTGTTTTGGGAATTATTCCTTAGAAGATAATGATAAAAACTACATTTGATTGTATTATTTGATTTGACTCGTGCAAGTTTGGCTAAAAATAAGCACGTCACCCCAGCTGGAGGAAAAGAATATTCAGTTTAAAAAAAACAGCTTTTCATCGGATATCACTGACAAACTTGGTTGTTAAACAAAAGTAGATTAGTTGGTAAAGCATTTTTTTTTTTTACATGATTTTCCTGATTTTGTTTACAAAACTGTATCTGTACTTAATTTCATTTTGACAACGCAGGACTTTTACTTTTTTTTTTTTTGTTAACTGTTGTCACATCACAGCATGATGACAAAATACTTCAGGAGCAAGAAGGTCAGAACGAGTTAGATGTCAGAGACTTTAATGAGTCTGAATCCATCTAACAGATGATCACATTCAACATCTCACTCAGTATCTAATTACATCAATCAAAACTGTGAACTGGGTTTAAGTTCTTCCAGTAACATTTGACTTAGATGCTGTAACTGCTGCCTCACCAGAAAAAAAAAAAAAATCTTTAAAATGTTTTGAGGTGAGAGAAAAATGCAGAGAAAAGAAAACTGTGCATACCGACGCAGAGGATGGCCAGTCCCACGCAAATGTCAGCAGCTGGGGTCAGTTTGGAGGAGAACACCGAGGCGGTCCGGTTGTCTTCGGAGGAGTTCAGCGGCATCTTTGCCGCGCTGCCTGTCAGGGCGAGATGCTGGCTGGGAGGCTGACTTTCTTTTATGCAGTAGGTGGGGAGCGTCACCATGGGAACATGGAGTATGAAAAAATGGATGATGTGATCCGATCCAGGAGCTCAACTGGCGTGAGGAAAAGTCTCATTGCTTCATTTCATGTGGACTCCCAGAGGCGAGAAAAAATGTGATGAGAGGCTGCAACAAGAATTGTTGAGGCTTTGAGAAAAGAAGTTTGACAAATTTAAATGTCGCTAGTAATTTAATATAACAGTTGGTAAGCCAGAGGCACCAAGAGAGA
Source organism: Xenentodon cancila (assembly GCA_014839995.1). Taxonomy (NCBI): domain Eukaryota; kingdom Metazoa; phylum Chordata; class Actinopteri; order Beloniformes; family Belonidae; genus Xenentodon; species Xenentodon cancila. Next base: position 14,734,335 of record CM026209.1, on the reverse strand, counting down.
CAGCGAGAAAACAAGTTTCTACTCCACAGTCTGACTTTTGGCAGGTTTCAGTGTTTGGTCGTCCACAGCAGAGATGTTAAAAGGCAGTGGGTGCTGCTCTTGAACCGACCACCGACCATCTACCTTCAAGGTCTAAGTTCAGGCAGAACTGAGGTTCATGCAGTTCCTCGACTGACCACTGGGGGCGAGTCAATCCCGACTCCTATTTAAAATGTCCAACTTTAGAGCAGAAAACAAACTCTCCATCATTTGATTTCATATCCACGACAACTCTAAGTGATGTGATTTTTATGTACCACCTCAGTAGAGTTTATATAATGAAATACGTGTATTTCTAACATGACTGACAGCCGGGTCATCCAGTGGCCATCTACTATGGCTTATGGTTTTAGTTTTATGTTTAGATGTGTAATTGCTTACTTGCGAGTCTTCAGTGTTTCCTCATTTCTGCTGTTTTATTGGGGTTATTGTGTTCAGTTCTGTGCTGGTGAGTACATGTATAACAGAGCAACGGTGACTCGGTTAAGCGACCAGAAGTCCAATTAATATCAGCCTTTCAAATTCCTTTCAGTGAATCCGAGCATCCTGGACAAATCTCTGCTGAAGGAGACGTCAGGTTGTGATGTTCTGCTTCAGTTGATAAGAAACCTCTCTCTACTAACCACATAAATAAGATAAATAAGTAATAAACAAAAATACTTCTCATTTCTTTATAAAGTCACACTACCTTTTGGAAAATAGAGGTTAATGGCATAACTTTTAAAAGCATTTTTACTTAATTGCATACCAGTTAAAAATAAAAAAGACGACTAGAGAGGGAATGCATTTTTGCTGCTGTTACAGGTCACACATGAATCCTGCCGAAGGCCGCAAGAACATCCAGGACGGGGGAAAAAATAAAAATAACAAATTGCGCCATCTGCCGGCATTCATGACATACTGCAATTCAGATATCTTCACAATGAAAGAAACGGAAAAAAGAGGAGACGGGTGGTTAATAGAAAGATAAAGTAGACTTTATTTGATGGTGAAACCTATACAAGATCTGTGATTACAAAACAGGTTCCCCACATAGTTTCCTTAAAGTTCTCAGAGGCTGGAATGCTGGACCGACAGAAAGGCATCAGAAAAAACTGGACCTAAAAGATGAACTGAAAAAGAAAGCAAACAGAGCAGACACTGAAGTTCAGACTCGACAGTCCCATTTTAAAAAGCTCCCAGGAGTCACTCCTACAATCTCTGACAGTCAGAGTTGAGTTAATGACCACATTTATCAGCACTCGACATCAAAAACGTTATAACACCCGCAGAGCAGGAACAGCGAACAGGCATTGATGGTCAACTATTCCCCCTTTTACTGGTTTCCTGTCAACATTTTACCAGCATCACAACACCGTCTCGTAATGTCATTTCAGAGTTCCTTGGTACACAGAAAGCTTGTGCGTTATTAAATGCCAGATAAGTGCTCAGACAAACTTTATTTTTTCTAAATCTCTGAAAACCATTACATTTCTATAACCAATAATAATACACTTCCTCAACCACAGAGAGAATATACTATTCATAAAATCTAATGCCAAGTGGCATTTCCCCTCAAGCAGCCCCTAAACTAATTAATATTATATATATATATATATATATATATATATATATATATATATATATATATATATAGTGTGTGTGTGTAAATAATAACAGTTATAGACTCAACCACATCCTGCATCCCATCATATGAATAATTCAATGTAAGTCTCATCAAATACTATGAAATACATGTAATTGTCTGTACTTTTTTTTTTTTTTTCCAATGAGCTGTTTTAAAGGAATAGTTCATCATTTTGATAAATATTTGTTTTCTTAAAGAGAATTCCACGAACAATGTTTGACCTTTCCAGGAGTTTACCACATAAACTCTTAGACAATACAGCATTTGGAAAGAAGAAAAAAAAGGAAAAGAAAATTTTATCAAAAAAAAAAAAAAAAAAAAAAAAAAAAAAAAAAAAAAGCAAGCTTTGAAAGTGCTTTTTTTTTTCATCTCAGGGAAAAGTTCTCTCTGAAAATGCTGAACTATTCTTTAAGTGAAAAACACTTCATCTTCTTAAAGCCCTTTCTCAATACTTTAGTGTGAATAATTGTATAAATGTAGGTAACTACTGAATTATCTTAATGATCTCATTGAAACGAAAAATACTAACCAACACCTGAAGCACACACAACAAACCCTCAAAACTTATTTTGACCATAATTCTTAATCCATAATTTAAAGCATTGCCACTTCTAGAGTCTTCACTCCATATGTGCAATTAGTTTAAATGATTATCACTTTTGATCTTTTTTTTTTTTTTTTGTCTTTTAATAACTATTTTTACTCTCTACACAAGGTGACTGTCTCCAGGCTTCTTCTGGTCCTCACATCAGTCCTTAACTTTATATAAACAGGTCTCTGTATAAATATATACTGTATATATGGTTTCTATACATTTATGGAGCTGGTCCCACCTGCACAAAAATCCCCAACAAATCTTCTTTGTAACGGTTTGCACCCAAACATTGGCAGCATCAAAGAAAAGCACATTAAAAATAGACATCTTTAAATAGCTAATCAGCTTCTTTAACGTGGAGCACAATCGGAAACGTATTAAATTTAATTCAAGTCATTATTTTCTCTCTTCCCACATAGCAAACATTGAATAGAACAAGAAAAAAAAAAAAAAAAAAATCACTTAAAACTAAACGTGACAAGATACATCTTTTAACATACAAACAATATACTGCAGCCACAAAATAAGATTCAAAAATAGTTTTAAGTTGAAAAAAAAAAAAAAAAGTATATTATATATATATAATTTTTTTCCTCTTTCTCTGATAAAGAACTGCTGAGCGCTGGTATTTTACGTCACTAAGTCGATTTAATATACTGCTGAGGTTTAATTTGTGTTGTTACCGTCCTGATCACTGCGTCAAACTGTAGGTGAACATAAAACTGGGGTCTGCTGTCATTTGGCACATGGGGTGCTTTCGCTGTCTGGGTCTTTATCGTCGTCCACGGTGATGTCACGTGGGTCAGCGCAGTTATCGTTGTTGTTATTACTGTTGTTGTTGTTGTTTTGGACACCGACGGGCCCGTGACTGTTGTTTTGGACCAGAGTGGCGTTGCTGAGCTTCAACTCATCCAGCTTCTTCCATAACTCATCCCTCTCCTGCTCCTTTTTCTTCTCACTGTGAGGAAAGCAGGAGGAAAAAAAAGTTACTATAGTCAAAATAAAACAAAACCTCTATTTCACTACTCCCACCGAGTCCTGATCAAAGGTAAAAGCAGCCAAATCGTCTCAGAACTAATATTCACACATCAACAACCAAAACGCTTTTCTTTACCGTCTTCAACTTATTTCGTGCTTTGAGGCGAAGACAGGTCTGTTAGCAGCAGGAGGGTGAGAGATTGTGTGATTTTTCTTTTTTTTTTTGTGCCTTTTTGCCACCACAAAGGTTTTGAAATAAAACTATCAATATGTGATCAAAGTGTAGACTTCCAGCCTTAATTTAATTAAACACAATTCTATCCAATAATGCTTCATTAATCCCTGAAGAGAAATTATATAAGAGGTTTAATTAATTGAATTTTACTAAGAGGTTCCTCAAAAATATGAGATTCACCATTTTGGAGTTACCACCATTCTAATCACTCAAAGTGACATATTTATAAATTTAATGCTGTTTAAAAACCCACATGGCTGGATCCCGAGTTTCCTACCTGGAGGCTGTTTTCCAGGTGTTTGATTGCAACTCATCTGTTTTTTTCTGATCTTGAACGTCACCAGCAGTTTGTTGTTTTGTTTTCATTCAACAGTGAAAATACTTTTAAACCCCCCAAAATCTGAGGCATTTCGTCCAAAATATTTTTTTATTTTGGCTCGACTGTTACTGCCACATTTTAGTAAAAGCTCTTCAATTAAAGCTGAAAGTCTACTTTCACTTTGATCACATCTTGATTATTTTAAATTATATATATTGCAATGGTATGGAAAAGCAAAATCAATAAAGCTCTCTCATTGTCCACATACTTCTAGACCTCTATATATATTTCTTTTTCTTTAAAAGAGAAATGGGTTGGGACCATTTGGTACATAAAATAAGATATTCAATACCTGGTTTTTAATTGTACTTTAATTGTACAAATACGTTTGCAGTAGAAAGCAAGCTTGAAATAGTAATCTGAATCTGCTTTGAAATATATATATATTTTTGCACGTTTGAGCAGCTGGAGAAGCCGTTCTGATTTGGGAGATAAACAGGTGTCATGGTTTTAACATGAAACACGAAGGCAAGACTAGAAAAGCTGATTCCACTGCTTCTTTTCTGCAGAACAATGCTGATTTCTGCAGAGAAGTAACAGTTATGACTGTACGAGCTTCTTCACTGCACTCAGGGTTTCTCAGACTCACTTAACAGGAAATTAATTCTAAATAAACTATAAAAAGGAACCTTCATCAAGGTTAGGGTGCAGTCATAAAGCTAGAAACTAGAAAACTGGTTAAGAACTATTTAAGTAGCAGTATTGATAAAAGCTGCTCAAATTAATCTAAAATGTTAAGGAAAAGAGCTTCATTGCAGACTGTATCATCTCCTGAAGAAAACTACATTTCTAGCAGCTTTAACAGTCAAACGGACACAATTATTACCAGCTGTGATTCATGTAAATAAAATATGTGAACAGTGGCGCTGAGTGTGGATTAATGATGTCAGCTTCTGCCTGATCGAGCTACTTTCACTTACTAAAGTTCTTGTTTCTGACACAGAGAGGAGGCTGTGACCTCCTCCAGTGCTGCATGGTCATGGTCAGCGCTTTTGTTTTCAAAGCTGAATGTTAATTAAAACAAAATTTAACAAAAGTATGTGGCTGATTATAGTCTTTAGAAAGAACTCAGACTTTTTAAGAGACTGGAATTAGCCAAGAAAATTGCATTTGGTGCAAGATATTGTGGTGAGAGATATTGATTCGTAGTGTGTGTGTGTGTGTGTGTGTGTGTGTGTGTGTGTGTGTGTGTGTGTGTGTGTGTGGCCTTCAACAGAATATCTTTGCTGTACTCAGAACACGTCTTCCACTCAGACATTGAGGGTAAAATCAGTCAGTAAAACTTACCGCTGCCTGTCTACTTTATAGGATGACGTCAGTTCATCAAACAAAGTGCAGTTCATCTCCATCAGTGTCTTCAGTACGTTGTAAACCAGAGCGACGATTGTCCTGAAACAGACACACGGACCTCAGAAATTCTGTAAACCTGTGAACACGCGTGCTCTGAAAGATTTTTGATCCCAGGGATTTTTTTTTTTTAATGTATAAAGTGAAACAGCATAGTGCAGATTTCAAACTTTAAAGCTTTAAGAAAGGAGATGCAATCATCCCGATCACATGACACAAACACTGTGTTTTGGTTTGAAACTACATGTAAACTTCTTAAATAAAAGCAAAACTGTTTTTACTGGAAACAGGTAGGAAGCAGGTTACAGAATATCTAAAAATCTATGCTAATTGCTGTGTGATACGTTGCCATGGCAGCAGTATTTTATCAGTAATGTGTACATGTAAACATGCTGAGAAGAGTTCATGAGTGCAGCTTCTGTCCAGGCACATTTGGGACTTTTGCAGAAAGTTTCATAGTACGTGTTGTTTATTCAGCACAGTCTGACTCCCCCAACATTAACCCACATGACCCTCTGCTGTGAAAGTACATACGGATTCCAGTGCTCTTTCGAGATTCTGTACAGGCTTCCAAACATGATGGGAAGGACGTTATCGATGTTCTCTTCGATGAGGCTGAGGATGTACTCGTTATTCCAGAAATACAGGGCTCGCTCCGCTACCTGGAGGACAGCAGAAACGGTGCAGTCAGAGATAAACAAGTCCGGGCTGAGGGAAGCCGAAGGAAGAACGGAGACCGTTCTGGTTGGCAATGTGGAGTCAGCAGACAAACGACGCCCTCAATGCAACTTTGTACATAAATAAAATGGCATTTTAAACTTAAACGGTCCGTTTATGCAGTCCTCCTTTGATAAGGTTTTGAATACCAACAAAATATAAGATGATCAAGTTCTAAAATGGAAAACTTTAAACAAACAGAAATAACATCTCAACTACAAGTCTTTGTAGCTCTGTTTGTATCTCAAACTGCCCGCCCACTTGGATGATGGGGATTCCTTTTCAATTTCTAGTTTTAGCACTTTTAATTATTGCATTTAGGATTTATTTAAAAATGAAATTGTATCTACTGGGAATGTATTTGGTAATGTTTCCTTTCACACATGGTGTATGTGAGGGGACGTCTTTAAAAACCGCAGAGCTGCACCAGCTAGCAAAAAAAAAAAAAAAAAAAAAAAAAAAAAAAAAAAAAAAAAAAAAAAAAAAATCCTTCATCCTAGTTAAGGCAGCAGCTCTTTTATGTCTTATCTGTTGCTACAGCAACAAGTGGTGGCTTGTTTTCTACTTGATCTAGTCTCACTTACACCCGCTTGCCTTTGTATCTTTAGCCAAGCAACCCCTCGATGCCAAAGAAAAGCAGCACGGTGCATTCTGTCCATCGCTCTCAGTCACAGACAGAACGTGGCGTTTTCTACAAGCGCCCCGCTCATATGAAACACGAGGACACCAAAACATACCGTCTACTGCAGGGCTGTAAGCCCCGGATGCTCGGGATAAATTAATATCCATCAACAGAGATACTGCCTCTTACATGCATGTCTGCATGGATTCTCTTGAATTTAAGGTTCTACATTTGCAGGAGTCGGTTTAATTATGTGTAATAACTCGACTACCTTGCTGGAATTCAAGCCCTTTAAACCCACTGTTCATTGTGTTAGGATCATATGGTCGTCTTCGTTCTTTGATGATCTTAAAAAAAAAACCCCAACAACACTTATTTTGATTTCTAAAAACTATTCCTGGAGTAGCTACAGGCCTACATCCTTTAAGAATGGGACCTTTTTACCTCAACCCCAAAGGATTTCCTTCCCTCTATCCCTAAAACCCATGATAAATTAGGAATAAGCGTTGCGTTTAGACAAGTTTCTTTCTCTATTTGAAATCAGCTACAAAATTACCTGCAAAGTTGTGCTTTTGTCTGCTTTGAGTTTACCTGAAAATGTGGGTTGGCCACACATTTTGAAATCTGCTTGAACAACGGCTCCTGGATTTTTTTGAATTGCGTCGGTTCAATGACATCCAGAATCTCCTCTATTTCGCCCAGGAACATCACCTGATTAGGCAAGAGGTGCAGAAAATTAAAATCCTAAAACAATCACACTTAGCATTTAGCAGCATATTGATAGACGCGTAGAATACCTCTTTCTGGCTGCAGGTTTTAGGCCAGAACTTCAGCAGGCCACGAATCACCTGCAGAGATGACAGAATTTCTATCATATGCCTGAGGTGTGGGTGGTTTCTAACAGCAACGATACAAAATTCTCTGCGTGTAGACTAATCTAGTGCTCAAGGCTCTTGCTTTGGTGGAGGAAGATTATAGGGGGGGGGGGGGGGGAGAGAGAGTATGGGAGAGGAGAGATAGAAGAGAGAGAGAGAGAGTAGCGGCAGAAGTAGATAGAGCTTCTATCTCTTCTCCTCATATGCTCTCTTCTCTCTCTATCTAGCTCTCCCTCTTCTCAGATCTCTTCTTTCGTCTGCTCCTCTTCTCTATCTCTTTCTCCTTCTACTCTCTCCTCTCTCTCTCTCTCTCTGCTCTCCCTGTCTTAGATAGTCTCTCGCTTCTACGAGCCATCTACTTTCTCCTATCTCTCTCTCTCTCTGATATACACTCTCTGCCATTCTCTACTTCTCTCTCTCTCCGCTCTCTCTCCTCTTCTCTCTCTTCTCTCATCCTTCTCCTAGCTTTCTCTATGCTACTAGAAAAATATCTCTCGCTACTCGCTCTGTTATTCGTGGCATCCTTCTCCAGGAATTGGACCACACAGTAAGCAGCTGAGGGGTGGGGAGAAAGGAGAAATAAATTAACAAAGAAACTGCATAAAAGAACGGAAGTATTCTACAAAATTTCAGGAGAATATACGTGTGATTTTACCACCAATTTCTACTAGGGGAACTGAAATGCACGAAACTGCAGTAGTAGCTATCCCCATGAAACCACGCAGTGTTAATTTGCAAGCCACTAGAAGGTGCTACAATACATAAACTACACAACAAATCCTGACACGTCTTTAGAACAGCTGCACAATGCTACAAAAACAAACATCCTCAAATAAACATTTAAAACATTATGGTACATGTTATGAAGACAAATACTGAAAAGTAGAAGTTTCTTCTACCTGCGCATGGAAAAGGGCCAACCCCTTTGCTGTATGGAGCGGGATGAGCACCTTCATCAGGAACTGCTTGTGCTCCGCCTTCAGAGGCAACGCAAACCCGTTGATGATACTTTAAATAGATCAACAACAGAGCATTGTTATATTGCACAAAACAAAGGCATCAGATCAGAGTAGAGACCAGACACCAACAGAGACGCTGAATGGCAAAGAACTATGGAGAAAATGCATTACTGAACAAAATGTCAGGATCTGGAAGTGGACTGATACTCTTTGCCGAAGTGACAAAATAATCTTCCCAATACCCCCAGAATGTTTTTATTTTCGTGTGACCTGTGCATTTCCATTGTCCGGTAATGACTATGTAAAATCAAACAACGATCTTATAAGCAGATAAATAAGGGAACTATATTCTCGCGGCAACGCGCCTCTACCTGGCTGCAGTGATCGTGCACAGGAGCCCCAAAATCCTGGTGCAACTTCCATCAACACTGATTGGCCAGTGGGCAGCAGCCACTGTGAATGCCAATAGCGGCCAACTTTGTGAGTGCACGGTTATCAAATGATGATTATTACTTCGTGCTGATCTAGAGCCATATCTTTATGAGCCAGACTGCATGTAGACTTCCCAGACAAACTGTTATCACGAGTTACCCGGCAACAGTGCTGCTGCTGCAGGCACTCACTTAGGTGAGGGGTGTCACCAGCCACTTCCAGCGACTGTGCTAAACCAGGCTAGTGGGGGTCTTTGTCAGACCGGATTATCCGATGCCCACAGAAGAGAGCGGTATTCAAACCCCTTACGAAAAAAAAAAGTGAATTTCTAAAATGATACAGAATGTTCTGTCTCATTTTAGCTTTAAAAGGTGGATATTCAAAATAACTAAGTGCTCATCCACTCGGATCTAATTCACTTGTTGCCCAAATCTAATCCTGACAGATGAACGTGAGCACTCGCTCCATACAGAACACTGAAGAACATACTGAAAAATGGGTCAAAAAGGATTTTATTGCATACCTTCCCAGAATCTCCAGTAGTTCAGCAACACCATTGAAGTGTTCAGTTTCATAAATGAACCTGCAACATATTGACAAAATTACTACATCTGAGCAAGTAGAACACAGTGACCAATTACTCTAGTAATGTTTTATTCTTATATACTGTCACTAATGCAGAATTCGACCAGTCTATGAAAAATTCGACACATAGAACCCAAAAGTCTGTAAAAAGCGTTCAGGAAAAAACAAAACAGGTTAAATGGGTTACAGACTGAAACCTGCAAGTTCATTAATGGATGAAAAGTATCTAAAAATTGAAAGCTATTTAGCAGGAGACCAAAAACACATGCGACCTAACGGTCCATTCATAATTCAGCCTCTCTGTCTGGTAGCACATAAACGTGTATCTGTGTACCGCTGCTATGTACAGAGGGAGCCTGACAACTGTGGCACTATTTTTATCCTTAACGGCAGATGGTCACAATGGGTACACTGATTTCGCCACCTCGTCTGCTGGAGACAACATCAAGTGTCCCCCGTCTCAATCATCTGCGGATCGTCGTCACGTAGCAACAGGAGCAGTAAAGCTGCACCGCTGCTCAACTGTACACCGTTAACAGCTTCAGAGTTCTGACAGTGAGGGATTAATCTGCGCGCTGAGAAAATTATTTCTCACGTGGCCAAAGATTAAAGGTCATGGGGTTATAGGTGAAAACTAAAACCTCACACTTCACGCTGGGATCAAACAGAGCTGGTGGAGAATTTTGGTTTAGGCAGATGTAAGTTGATACTGTTCAGGAAGTTCTTTTAAAGCTATTTTGGATTAAATAAAATGAAAATGAAAATTTGCATCACCACATCTGAGTCATGAAGTTCAGGCTAATTTGAAAAAAAGAAGAGCAATGAGGAAACAAAGTCAACAGGTTTTGCTGGTGAGTGTTACATGTAACTCATGTTTATCAGAAGGTAATAAATGAAGGAAAAAGACACTTCAAACTGACTTCTTAAGAGTTTGTTTTTTGTAACCATTTATTTTTGTCTGAAAACGCATACATAAATGCATTTCTAGTAGAAGGAATCTTAAAATGATTAACATTTGTCCTGATACCAATTCAATCAGCAGCTGGACTGTCATTAATTGTTGCACATATGTTGTAGCTGTTAGGAAATCTTGGACGATTCAGCAACATTCAACCCATCCGTCCTCAAAGAAAAGAACCAAATTTAGTTGCTGGTTCATCTGATTAAATGGCGATTTTAGTCCCCAAGAAAATTTCTATGTAAGAATTTTTACTTCCCAGAGAAGCTTGGGATTCATAAGGATCCCTTATATCCACAATGATCGCCAAAAACTCAAACAGTCTCTTCATGGTAAAAAGGAATTGCAGTGAACTGAGCATCTGGGAGCTGTTGTAATCGAAGCAGCAGGACACTCAGGACCAATACCCACAAGTAAGACTTCTGATTTCCAGTTTGTACACCTCTATCTCATTGTGACCCAAGACAGATGTGGAAAAATGTATTTACCACAAACAGAATAAAACATCATGCTTGCTTTTTGGTTGTTAACCCACCGCAAGAAAATGTTGTTGATCTGCTTCCTGATGAAGGCTCGTAACCCCAGGAATTTTCCATAAATACGATGCAGGACTGTCTTTAGGAAGTCCCTTTCCCTCGGGTCCTCACTGTCGAACAGCTCCAGCAGCTGCATGGACAGAGAGAAAAATAAATCTTTCTGGCATGAGTAAAGTATTTTCAACTCATCCACACCACTGACAGTACAGCCTTTGTTAGGAGTTCATGCTGTAAATAAACCTGTACTGAGAGTCGATTCTGCAAATGCATTTGTAATACAGTACCATAGGATTTTGAGTAATTTAATAAAAAAATATACAATTCTCAGGGTTTTGTTGGTAAATCTTTTCCTTGCAACTGACTTATTAGAAAATGCATTAACTGGTGAAAAGGCAACAATTTAAAGAGGTCTGAATGATAGCTTCTAACTGTTCAGAAAGATCCAGGAAAACAAATAAAGATTTGATTTGTCTACCACCTGCGGTGTGGCCTTTGTCACTTCACCACTCCTGCTGTGTGAATTCAACCAGAGGAAAGCCCTGTTCCAACTTAAACCACCAACACAGCCACAAACACACTGACAACTGTGTCTACATATTGTTTGGTGCACAGCAGGTTGCATGACGTGCATTTTCACAGCTTTTTCTCTGAGTGACTGAATCAAAACAGCAAAAGATAAAAGCCATCAGCTTAAAACAAAACAAAAGAGACTCCAAAAAGCTGAAGAGAGCTGTTACATTGTGTATTAATCCCTACGTTAGTTACACACATCTTATCTGACATACACACGGTGCATGTGCGTCAGTCGCCAGATAATGTAAACAGGTTTGAAACCTTTGAAATAAAGCAGCTATTTGCAGCAACACACGATGAGTCACCATTATGATGCAGTTGAGGACAGCAAAGCCAATGCCACAGAGTTGAAAAGGAGAGCTTTCAGGCTCCAGTTAACTTTACGGTTTAGTGCTCATCCTCCACTAGCATGCTATCACTACCTCGGTGACAGGGCTGAAAGTCTTTTTTTAACTTGCACATTCAGGAAACGGGTTTCATCATGTTGATGCTCTCATGTTTTTCTGTTGCTTTCTGCTTCTCCATACCATTAAATGCTGCAAAGGTCTGTTCATGTTGCAAGCGAGGCCTGCAATTGCAGGTTTGCACAACAGCATCACACAGTCTTCAGCATGTGTCATGTGCAGCATTTTTCCCCATTCTTGCACGCCGTTTCCCCAGCTTAGCAAATAATCTTCAAGAATACCTGCTAACAATCCAGATATGAGTGATACTGAAGTGCTAATGGACCAAAGTGTCCATCATCGGGTGTCCAGAGGAGTGAAAGTGACAGCAGCTGCTCAAACTGCCTTCACCAATCTGACTGAAAAAAGCAAAACACTACAATTTGAAACTTGTGAACAGCAAAATTTTTGTGAAAATTGAATATCCGTTTGACATCTAAAGCTTCCACAAAAGCAAACACTGTAAAACTAATATGTGGCAGCACTGCTTCATTGCAAATATACAATTTAATTTTCCAATGCAAATGTAATAAAATACCTTAACTTGTCAGGTCAAACAAAGTCATCCATCATCCTATTAAATAATACTTTTGCTTGTATACTCTATAGTAATATTTCTTGTTACTTTATGCAAGAATAACAGATCCATGTATCAAAATATCAATGCTTTTTTGTTCAGAAACAAGCTCGAAGGGGATCGCCACAGCTCCAGTCAGCACTAGAGTTGATCAATGATGACAAAAAGCAATATGGTTATTGGGCTCGACTTATTATGGAATGAAGGCTGTCACGATATAATACAGACATGCTGAGTGCGCCTGAGGTAATGTCAATATTCAATCACAGCAGGTCCCTCAGCATCTAATAATGTGGCCATGAAACACGTTTTCAATTTGATCAAAGAGCTACGAAAAGTATAAGAGAGCACATTTCATGCCCCCCCCATTAAGTATAAAAGCTCTCTTGCAAAAAAAAAAAAAGAAAAAAGAAAAAGGATAATCTATTTACATGGTTATGATGATATAAAAAAAAAAAAAAGCTGCCCCAACAAATTAGACTGAGATACAGCAACAAACACATACCCCACATGTGAGATATGACTTTAAAACTGTGACTCAAATGACTGAGCACTTTCCTACAAGCATATAAAACCTCGGGCTCTACTGCTTTAGATGACGGCATCACACTAAAGCGTCAGCTGTGGAGAAATAAAGCCGGACTTTTAATGTCTGATCTTTTTATATTTCCAGTTTGATGACACTTAATCTGATTAAAAGGAGAATACAACAAATATAATCCTGTTAAATACTGTGTACAAGAGGAAATATTGTAAATGTTTTAACATCATACTCACGTCAGCACGTGTACGCTCTCATTTCTTGACCGATAAAGTTAGTTCTCTGAATACGAGACTGACAGGTGCAGTCATTTCTGATCACCTTAAATCAACTATATACTTCGAGTAAGCAACTGTCAAATACAACTGACCACCTTAACTACACTATTATGTCCTAAGAGATGTACAGAAGCTGTCAACTGCTGGATGATGCATGCATGTGGGCCACGGGACATTTTTTAATACTTTTGGAGGAAGTGTCCTTTCTTTTTTTGGTCAGAAGAATTAAGATAACTCCTAAATCAATCATCAGAATGGGATTGATTGAAAATCTTTGTTGACGTACATTTTATAAACATTTTATATACGACCAAAGGACAAAGAAAATTACATGATTCTGCATGTTGAAGAGTTCCCCAGTTCCCCTAACCCTCAAAGACAACTGGTCCAAATGTATGTTTGAATAAGAACTGAGCGGTATTACATTATACATATATAAATATATATTTTAATATAAGCATGATATGCTAATTGAAATACATCATGTTGATAGTAATTAGTCCACAGAAAGGGTGCATCTGAGGTTTAGCGGCTTAGTGGTCAGCACTGTTGCCTCACAGCAAGAAGGTTCCTGGTTCAATTCCCAGCCTGGTGGGTCTTTCTGTGTGGAGTTTGCATGTTCTCCCCGTGCTTGAGTGGGTTCTCTCCGGGTACTCCGGCTTCCTCCCACAGTCCGAAAACATTCTAAATTGCGAAGTGTGAATGCTGTTGTTCGTCTTTGTATGTGGCCCTTCGATGGACTGGCGACCTGTCCAGGGTGTACCCCTGCCTTCCACCTACTATGCGTTGGGATAGGCTCTGACACACCCCCGTGACCCGGAGACGGAGTGAGCAGGAATAGATAATGGATGGATGGATGGAACATCCAATATGAATACTACCGGATCACACTAATACTAGGAACAGTTCGGTACATGTAAACACAGTTAACGCGTACAAAAAGTTTTTGTTTTCATCTTAACACCTAAGCATAAAAAAGTGTATTCTTTTTGTTACATATGGAAGATTTAGACATCTCATCAAAAATTTGTGAAATGAGATTAAACAAAAAAAAAAAAAAAACAACCAAAAAAAACGCATGAGTCAGATGTGGATTTCACCTCAACTGCCTGCATGCTTCTGAAATTGTTCTTTACTGAACCATAAACTCAGATCCCACGAGGCAACACACTCCAATGCTCCCTGGAAGCCTAGAATACACGCTGACCACGTGTCTGACCACATGTCCAATCACATGTTCCACACATGGCGGTTTCCCCCTGATGAAGGGTTGTGTCTGCAGCAGCTGTACTGAGCACCAGTTGACCCAGTATTACCAGAACAGTTGGTGCAACTGAACTGGCAGGGCAGAAAAACAGTCAGCAAGGCTTTGCTGTACATTTCTTATTACTTCCTTGTGAAGCTCTGGCTCTAGTTAAAGCCTCTCCCTCTCCTCCTCCTGCTGCTGGGGAACATCTCAGAGGGATATTGGTGCATTTCCATGCTGTGTGTGTGTTATAAGTGAAATTAACCAGGCCTTTTGTCCATGACTTTATTAAAACTTATTACGTCCATCTCGTTCTCGCTGCTTGAGCCACATTCCATCTCTCTCCTCATGAGGAGTAATCGGGTAGCTATTTAAAAGCTCCAACTCACTCATGGAAAGTGCGACCAGGCACCTTTAAAAGTAGTCCAGCCAACATTCCAGGCCTTGCGGTGCCAATTAGCGGCTGCTTTGCAAGAAGCGAAGGATTCCTGCAGTGGGTGGGTACTAAACCAGAACAGATGCAAATGAGCTACAACTTTTTAACAATCATTTTCACATAAGGTACTACAAACTGTTGGAAATACTTACACCAACTGATCAGCTGGTGACTGAAACCAGACACTTTTTGAATGTTTCTTTAATACCAGTGATTATGGACAATACTGAAACTCAAATCAAAAGTTGAAGTGAGTTGAATTGGCCAAGCATGAGGTAGAAAGTACAGGTCCAAACTTCATTTGCTAAAGATCTGCATCAGACTTTTATATTAACATGACAAGCCTCTGAAACCATATCCATGCACACCCAACACCATCCAGGTAGTGTTATTTGCATCAACAGTAACAGATATTAACATTTTAATGGGATAATACTGAAATAGGAGGTTTGATTGAGCCAGTGGGGGAACAGGCCAGGAAATAAGTGATCGCATTATGTTTGTTTGGTGACATTTTCCCATTGACTATAATTATCAGCCGATTCTTGCGCTGCTGACATTATGTCAAGTTCTGCTCATCTGCAGAGAAGAGCTGCAAGTTCTGACATGTCCATGAGCACCAATCGGATACATTTGTACATCTCCTATTTAGAACCACATAATGCGACGCATTCTGATCTGAAAACTCTGACAATCCGATTTCTACATCCACACAGCTCGGAATTTTTTGTTTAAAAAACATGAATAAGATCAATTGATAAAAATTAGATATACTGTATGTGCATCACTAATACTATCTTTTTGGAAGGGGGGGGCGCAATCCGTACCAGCACACATTTAGATTCAATTGTGCTTACAGGAAAAATAATATCAAAACGTAGTCCCCAAGAAGCATGCTTTTGTTGCCAAAATTTGTCAGAGCAAGTACAGAATGTCCAAAAATATAGTAAAAAAAATAAATAAAATAGAAGCAACGACCAAAATGTTGGGACATCAAATTGAGTCTGACACTTAAAAGAGCATCACCCTGCTGAGCATGACCAATGCAATGAAACTACAAAGGCTGAGAGGCTAAAAATAAAGCTGGTAGAGCACAACGCGCCCTCTCTGTCGTACACTGGTTGATTGTCTTACTGTATGCCAATGATTATAATGTTCAGAAAGAATATCAGCATTGGCAAGTCAAGTCGTTAAGAATACCTGAAATTACAAATCGCCCCAGGAAAAAAAAAAATCAATCTGTGCATCTAGTAAACACTCTTGTATTTACCAGATTCATAACCTATATGGTTACAATGCATGTTTGCAGGTGTGGACACATTTGCAATCATATTGGGCTGGGTAATTATGACCTTATATCAACATCACGATTAACTGAACGTTTTACCTTGATTATGATTGGGGGGTACTTTTTTTTTTTTAAATCTTGTCAAATGGTATTATAAAAAAGTAGTAACTTTAATCTCTCCTAAAAAAATATTAGAAATTAGGTTAGGAAAAATTTAACAAACCTGCACCTTTTGAAAGAAGTTAACGACAGACATGATTTGGTGTAATCTTGCTCACTTGTCGACTGAGCTACCCTCCGTGTTGTGGACTGAAGAGGGTGGAGTCACATGACTACCAACGTGGTGCCGGCAGTAGTGTATTATTAGGGCAGCGCATGAACATGCTTACAACAGTTGGGATGATAATGGGATTAAAAAACAAAAGAAATTACATGGGCAAGATTACTTCAGTCATAGATTTTAAATTGCTGTTTCAATAAACTGTCCAGACCTAGAGTCATAATCCAATCAACTCAACCATGCTGAACGTTTTAGAAAAAGGCACCAACCTGCAGAACAAATCTCTGATCAATGAATCTCTTTGCAATGCTGGGCTGGAAGTCTGGGTTCTCCAAGAATCGCAGGAGAAACTCATAGACCAGCTTAAAGATTGAGAAGAATGGAAACATAATTAGTAAAATCCATTTTAAATACTTCACACATTAAAGCCATCTTTAGGGTTAACAGGACCGGCAGTAAGAGTGAAACATCAGAGCCTTACTTGTATGTGAGGCCATGAAGCCTCAAGAGTGGGTTCATCCTCTTCTGGATCAAAATCTGGATTTTCACTTGGTGGAAGGGCACGGAAAATGTTGGTACTGATCTGTAGGGGAAAAGAAGAGTCTCATTACTTAAAAAAAAAACAAAAAAAAAAACACACACTTGGAAGGAGAACAAATTAGAAAATACAGTTATTCACTGATGTTCTTTGAAGGAGATGCAAAACATCTATGCAAGAGCCGTTTCATTTAGCTATTCAGATTTACAGGTTTCTGTGACAACGACTGAGATATGACCAGGTATAGTCCATCTCTGGAACTTTTCGTCAACCTGACTTCACATCGTACAGTAAATATTAACCGTGGGACATTCGGGAGGAACAAAGCTGTCTGACAGATCGCACCCTGCTGCTATGAAAAGTGCTAGAAATTCATTGCTGAAAAGGGAGCTGTTGTACCGTGTCTCTGTGACACAGACATGACACTAAGAACGCAATATATAATCAATTTGCTTAAAAACAAGATATAAATATTAAAGAATGTCTTATTCTTTAAAACTAGTAAAGAAATGCCAGGAAGACTGCAAGCGTTTCTGTGTCAAATTATGACTGTGTTCAGACAACAAGTCCAATAATACCTGCCTTTTCTGACAATTTTGCTCAGTTTAACTTTGTATTCAGCCTGCAGGCTCTCACACCAGCTTATAACAGAGGATCTTCTACAAATATTCAAAATCTGTTAGTGCAGTAAAAAATAGCTGTTAACACAGTGAGACCAACCAGCTCTTGGCCTTTCATACTGTTTCCAGTGTGATGGCCCTGGGGATGAATTTGCTTACACGTTACTTGTTTATGAAGTCAAACATCTGAAAGACCTTAAGCAAAATGCTGAAATAGGCACAGTTATATTTTTGTTGCAAACTACTGTTACGGCTGCCCAGAGTTTGAATAACTACAACTAAAACTGCAGAGACACCAAAACCTAAAATCCATACCCCACATCAACATGAGCTTGCCAACTGGATGACAGCAACTTCTACCCTGGACTAACTCTTAACATCTGATGATTCTTGCCGTTACCAAAACAAGAAAGAGCTTGATAAAAACCATTACCAATTCTGCACCCGTCACAATCTCCTATTAAAATTCTGCACTGCAGACAATTGCTGTAGACAGGTCACTGCCATTTCTATCCCACTTTGTTATTTTTAGCAAGAGTAAATTTGAGAATGGCACACTCGCAGCAGCAGGGAGCTGCAAAAGCCAGCATTATGTGATTGGAAGCCCAGCGTCATGCTGAAGTGATAAAGGCAACATCAAATTAACTATTGGCAGCTGGAAAAACCCCACTGACACTAATGGGAGAGGAAAGCAGCTAAGGAGTTTTCATCCCTGACAGCACGCCAAATTATGGCATGCTGAGAAATCCGCAGAAAAATTTTCCATCCATGTGTAATTTGTAATTTCTCCAAAAGCTGGCAGCACCAACAGGGATGGAAAAGCAAAAAAAAAAAAAACAAAACAAAACAAAAAAACATTAACAGATGTGGACAAACTAAAGCTTGTTGCAACACAATGTAGACACTGATATCTGCCAAACGTAACTCTGGAAGGTTTAATGAGTTTGGTCTTTACACATCAGATGTCTATTCTCACAAAGCTGTAACGGTAGTTTTAGATTATGCATATGAGAATAAATATATTGTGACTAATTATACAAACAATCTACACTATTCACTGTTCAATTTGTTTCCAACAGCTGTCTGAGAGCACAGCTGCTTTAGTTTAACAACTTCACAATGCATGCGTGCTGTTTACAAGTTCGCACTCCAGTGAACACACTGTTCTTGGTCCCAACTGTTCAAGAAACAGGTTTGA
Organism: Xenentodon cancila; assembly: GCA_014839995.1. Lineage (NCBI taxonomy): Eukaryota > Metazoa > Chordata > Actinopteri > Beloniformes > Belonidae > Xenentodon > Xenentodon cancila. The sequence continues at coordinate 14,715,433 of CM026209.1, read as the reverse complement.
AAGGACAGGATATGTTGTGAGAAGTTTGATCAACACTAACTTGATAGTGTCTGTCATTTACTGTAGTGCTCGTTTTAACTGTAGCTCTGAAAAGTCACAATAATTTTCCTGGAACCATTCAGAGATGAGCTCTGGTGGACGTGTCCACTGAACAGGGGTGAACTCACTAACAAGGATGATTAGTCTCACGCAGCTATCGTCCATCCCTCTGAGATCTAACCCCTCAGATCATCACAGCTACTAGCACTGCAAAGCAGCTGTTTCTAGGCTGATGAAAACACCATCTAGTAAAAGAACATCAAGCATCTCATCAATTTATTTATCTAACTAAACAGTAACACGACATGGTGTGTGACCTCAGTGTTCGACACTGCGATTTCTCTTTTGATTTTGTTTTATTAATGGGCACCTTGTCTGAAATAAAGGAATGATTACACATTTTGATTCACTAAAAAGGGCTCCAACACACCAAAAAATATGTGTATGTGTCTTTTTCAATGTTGTCAGATTACTATATTTAAGTATTTCAATTTACAACAAATTATGAAATTCAGAAAACATTTATCTTTAAAAATACAGAAACTTAAATTTAAAGATAAGATTCAAGAATGTTGTTTCAATGATCTTTACCGCTTCAGGAAACTTGCATTCTCCTGATAAAGACCAAGTGAACTCTTAACACTTAAGATAATGTGTCTACTAATCAAATCTTAATTTACGACTCAAGTATGAGCCGTCACTCTCCAAAGCCTCCCTTCTAAACATACACACATCACAAAATAACCATTAAAAAAAAAAAAAAAAAAAAACCCCATCTTGTAGAACTAAACCATGTCCATCATATGACCAACTGGTATCTGTCACATCAGGCTTCCACAATAATTTAGCGTAAGCATACTAAACAAGCTGTAGGGTAAACAGATGCAACTAAATCAGAAGTTTTAATCCTTGCTCACGTCACTATTCGACTCCAACTTCCCAGAGGGTATTCATTTGGCTGCGATTTAGACCGTCTAAGAAGCATAATTTAACACACAAGTTTCTGGCACAATTATTTAATCCCCCCCAAGTCTTTTCACAATATTTAAAAATAACCACAGTTGGACAAGAAAAGAAAACACTGTGGGAGGATGACAAACATGGGAGCCGCGAGAGGCTTTCATAAAGTGAAAAAGGAAACAGTTATTTTTGTGTGAAAGTGATGTGGGAGGATGCAGAGTGAGATGTTCTGAAGCACCAGAGTTTCAGGGGAAAACAGTTTAGGTTCAGTGCTGATAGGAGGTTCTGTCTAAGGGTGATGACAACACCTAGCAACACATCGCAGAGAGGAAGGTGCACGTCTGCACGAGTCTGACCACTGAGTTCAGTAAACTAAACTGGAAGAAACTGTTGAAATAAAAGCAAATGAGGAGAAGAATTATATTTCATGGCTTAATGTTTTCATCTAAACCCGCAGTCTTCCCACACGTATCCCGGGTATAGTAAAGAATTCCATCAACAATGCTTTAGATAAGCATTTTTTCCACAGTGAACTAATTACAGAGTTGGCAACTGAAGGAAAGCCTTTTCTGACATTGATTAGATACCTTACTATGCACTTCTGACAACCTCGATAATCAAAGCAGGCCTCACCGCAGCAAAATAACTGCAAGCACTTAGAGCACTTATCTCTTTGTTATCATGTGATGTCAAGCAGAGTATCTGGGACACTATCACCAATCTAGTTGTCTGACACTATAGATGCTGTTCATCTAAGCGTCATTCAGAAGCCCATCTGTGGTGCAGATGCAACACTGAGCACATTCCTCTATGCAGCACAGACAAATTAAGCCATAAAGACAAAACAGTGACAGGTCTATGTACCAGCAGGAGTCATGCAGTTGCTTTGTTTTAGGTAGGAAGGATGAAGAAATAAAATCAAAAATTTAATTAGGCATATACCCAACTCTTTGGGCATCCGTGTACCACTGTCAACATGTTTTACTCAGGATTTGAGATTCAATTTGGCATAGCTGTATCTGTAACGTGAGGTTTGTGTTTGGCGCACTCATACGGGAACTCCAGTGCCTGCAGTAGAGCACGCCCACCGTATGTCAGTGAGGGTTACGCATTTTAGCTTGGCTGGCTTGGTGTATGCCAACCTATGATGCTACTTTACTTTGCATTCATTCTCTTGAATTCTGCCCAAATATCCTCATTTCAAGTGTCTGCTTAAATAAAAGACCAACAAAGCTCCACTGGGATCGATGGATGAAGTCCGGTAGACTTTGACTTGAAACGGTCCTGAAACGATCCGCTGTTGCCCCCAGATCCTTCAGCCGATCCATGCCTTAGAAGCTGTGGAATATCTGCAACCGGAGCTCCTGTCTCAAGTGTTATTTTGGCGTGGTTGTCAGAAGTGACAGCCCACTGTGGGCTGTTACAGTTACCCGCTCAACAAAACCTATTCACTTCGAAACATAAATAATTATGCTTTGTTAAGCCTTTACTCACAGCTGAAACATTTTTGCTCAATCCAAAGACCAACCTCAGGTTCTACTGGGAATATTTCGGAAGTTTCATTCAGTTGGACTTGTGAAACTGGGTTTTGTGAAATGCTTCAAGAATGTATGCATCACAAAATTCCCACAGTAATCTGTAGATTTAAAGTTGTAATTACAAATGTATACAATTAAAATGACAATTAATTAAATTATAAAAAAAGGAAGATGGGCAAAGGTTCTTGCTATTTGTATGCCATGTCCTTTTCTGTTATTTTATTTACTTTTTTTGGTAAATACAATATAGTGCAGTCAGTAAAAGTGGAAATAGAATCCTAAATCAATTGTTGCAAGGCATGACAGGAATTACTGCTTGCATCCCATTAGTAATCTGAGGACTCCTTGACTCAGCTAAGGATGTGCTCACTGGTATCCATCATGATAATCTCCAGCGTGCAGTGAATCACTGCCGTACTGACTGTTGTGTTCTAAATGCTGCACATGAGTCATTATCGTACTGTGGGAGGAAACCAGGCAGCTCAGGACACCTGCTGCAAACATAAATCTATAACATATTGGCCAGAGATACTTTGCAGGGAGCTGGATCAATTGTTAAACATACTATTGTGTAACATGACTCCCGGGACGATCAATATGCCAACCTCTGGATCTAGATGTTCACAAAGCTGGTGCTCATTTCAGCAGATGAAATATTGATAAAACTTTGTTTTATATGACAGGTGGTACTGTCTTCATCCTTAGATGTGTGTGCGTTTTCAATGACTTTTTAATAATATTTAGCATTATGACACAACTTAAACTCTAAATTAAAAAAATGTAAAAGCAATGGAACGCAACTTTATGTCATTATGTTATGTTAATTATCTAAACTTCCAAGACCTGGTGCAAATACATGGGCTTCACGTGACGTCACGCAGCGGTCGCGGCGTCATCATTAGGACCAACTTCCAATATGCCGTCTATCTGCTGCACCGTGGGTTATGATAACAGTAAAGCTGAAAGTAATGGCTTAACCTTTTACAATATCTCCAATCCTGAACATCATAAATGGATTGCTGCCATTACGATGGATCACTGGACTCCAACGAAACACTAGTGCCAATAGTCACTTTCTGTTACCCCTAGATTTGCACAAAGTCTCTGGCAGCGCTGGTCAATCTAAAGTAATCAAAACCTAGTTTCCAGCTGTTTTTGGCCTCATTAATACGATGTAGTTGTGCTACAACACTACTTAATCATTATACATTACATAAGGGATTTGTCTCGGAATAATCAATGAATGATAATCCACCGTCTTCATCATCTGACTATTTTTTTGAAAGCGGTAGCAGCAATGGCCATAATTTGTCAAAGACTAAAAAGATGTTTTTGACCATCTTCTTCAACGATGAGATTTTCTTTTCGATGTTTTCAAAAGACGTCTCGCTGGACTACATACGGAGCCGTAAGAGAAATAAGCTCATTTGAACACCACCGTTCAATGAAAGCACCGATACAAAGCCAACAAACTCATGTTGCTGATGTAAATATGGCTATTATTTACGCTATTAATTTAATGTTAATATCGCTTGTTTGACAGACTGCTACTTACCCTTCCTGTGTGCAAGAACATCTTCTTTGCCTCAAGATGATACATTTTGGGATCATTAACCCATCCTGAAGTAAAATAGCGGTAGGCTTCGGTTCTTTTGAATGCCTTGAGGGCTTTCCTGGTGTATGAAGAGGGATTGTGGACGAGGTAGATGCAAATATCTGCAAATGTCAAATTAGGCAGCGTTTTACCAAACTTTTGGGGAGTCAGCAGTTTGCTTGATAGCAAATATGGATCAAATCCTAATGTATTAATTTTCTTGGAACCAGTGACTTTCATCAGCGTAATGCGTGCCATTTTAGGGTGCAACATCATGCCCTCTGACCACGTGACCGAAACCTATGAATAGCTAACAAGCGAAGACCAATAGTGCACAGACAAAAAAACCATTACTCTGAAAAATAAATAAATGATGAATAACTATAAACCTAGCCTTACATTAGTTTCATGAACTTTAAACATGGGGTTTTATTATAGGATGGTGACATGTACCCCATGTGCTGCTCACACTCCAATCGCTGTCTAGACACAAGATCAGTCCACATTTTTAATCCTCCTAATATGCAGGGAAGCAATAGACGGGAGGAGGGGCCCATCTTGCTGTTAATTAAACTGTGAGGGAGGCATCCGTACCATGTTAGTGATCTCTGGGTATGCAGACTCCACCAGTACACCTCTGTTGGTGGAAACGTAGTCAACCAGCTCATTAAGCGTGGCCCTCTTGATTTCCTTGCTCTTCAAATCTGTCACTGAGTCCAGGAAGTCGAAGACGATGCAGCATTGCTGGAGTTTCTGCGTGAACAGTTCCTGCTGCTCTGTGGAGGGGGCGTCTGGAACAAAAGGAGGAAACACACTCATTCACCAGTGGTTTACACATAAAAAGCATGGTTCAGTCCACTCCAGAAAAGGACAACAAATAACATGTACAGGAATGAGACTGAGTGAATTATAAAAACATGCATGATTGTATTTGATGCTCATGGCCATGAAGATGTGGCTGTCAAGGTCAAAACGAACACCAGCAAAACAAAAGCCCTGCAAATGGCTGAGTTCATTGCACAATAATACTTATCTAACTTAACTGCATGATCAAAAGGTTGACAGACACAATAGACCAGATCTATGCCACATAAAGGCAACCCAGTCATTCCCGGCTTGGACTACAAAGCCTTTTATGGATTAGGCAGTGAGAGCATTCAGGGTTATTAGAACTGTCAAACCTAACCAGAGCTCAGCTATAAACAGTATCTGGCAGCCATGCAGAAATGCACCGTCACACTGTTCAGTGATGCTCTGTTCAGCACAGCAGCAGTTCATTGCTGCAGAGACTCCTCTTTCTGTAACCACTGCAAACTGCCAGATGAGGTGAAACAGCACTTTTTGACTCCACAATCAAATCTCCCAAAGGTAGTGGGATTATGCAAATATAGACACGAGAACTGAATACTGACAAGTTAAAGGTCTACATCGAAATGAATTTCTAAAACCAAGTAGGTGTTTAATTTAATACATTTTAACACACACACACACACACACACACACACACACACACACACACACACACACACACACACACACACACACACACACACACACACACACACACCATTATGTAACTGAATACGAATCATCACATAAACAGTAAAGCACAGGGAGTTCTCATAGTCAAATACAGCCAAAAGAGTCACAATAAATTTCACACAGTGAAAATGTTCCTGTGGTGCTGACAGCTGACAAAGTGCTCACGAAACTGAACTCTGAGTGTCAGGCAGCGGCTGCTGCTTAGGGTTAACTCAATATCTGAGAGCAACTATACCAAGCTGACTAGTTAGCATCCTGCTCTGATTTGATGCCAATTTTCCAAAGTATTACATCTCAAAAGGATTCCACACTCAAAAGGGCACACTGAATACCAAACTGGAACAAGAGGGATAAAAGGGCCATGATGCCCCTGCGGCCATGTTAACCTGACACATCAATAGGTCACATTTCTTCCCTTAAAGTGGTATGTGGTAGACTCCTTTAGGAAAGCATACCAGAACCAAACCTTTAGTATTTGTTGCCAGTGGAAGCAAGACAACGAAAATATATATATATAGCAGACTGACTGCACCTTCAAAAGAAATTGTTGGACAATTTCTGAAATTCGCTCAATTACTTTGTTGCCAAAAGTTAGACTCAGACTCAAAAGACTCTCCCGCTTAAATGGCAAGTGTGAACCATGAAGGTTACAAGCAAGAAAAAAAAAAAAAAAAAAAAAAAAAAAAAAAAACTGGCAAGCCTGGCTCCATCCAAGTTACAAAGATTAATCTAAGAATGTCCACACAGCTTGATATCATCAATTTTTTTTGATCACGTAGCAACCTCATAGTAACAAAAACATTCCAGCTCAGTCGTCGTCATTTACACTTGTGCTTTTGTACAGTTTAAATGGGATGCAAATTGCTATTTTTGAGAAAATGTTGCTGTCCATTGCTTTATTTATTTATTTATTTATTTATTTAAAAGAATAATTCTAGTCTTGCTCCCCTGAGAGAAAAGAATTGGCTGGGCCTGTTAGATACTGCCTGACATGTGGATGCTTTCCCCCAGCGTGAGGCTATTTTTGTCTGTCAGAGATGCATTAGTGCAAAAATTCCTCCGGGTATTAAGCAAAAGAAAGAAAAAATTTCCATTAAAACCAAGAAGCTATGAATGAGAAAAAACAGGAAAAAAAAACATTTGAAGGCCGGGGAAAGATTTCCCAAATCAAGCTGCCAAAATTTATGTGGACTTCAATTCAAAGCTAAAAATGTTGTCATAAATTTGAAGGATAAAGTAGGACTCTGTCACTGCCACAAGGAATTTCACGCAGAGGTTCAGAAACCGCTTGCGAGCCCATCTACCAACAACATGCAATGTCATAACCACACACAGGACATGAGTCAGGAAATGGCTCAGGGATAAAAGAAGAGAGATACAACATCAGGTATACAATTACTCCATAGAATTACAACTCAGAAATGATCTTCAAAGTGCCTCTGTTGATCTCTCCTGTTTTAAAAATGAGGGAAGTGGAGGTGCTTTTGGATGCAATTACAACCAAAAGAAAAGGTACAAAAAAAATAAATAAATAAATAAAAATTTAAAAAGAGTTGGCAAAGACATTAGATCATTAGATGTAACGTCAGCACTCAGCAGGGGCCGATCTAAAAACGCCTACTGTTGCCAACTATTATCCCTGAATGAAGAATGTGTGTGTGACGTGCATTGAGCAATGTAAATGCAAGGCGTGTTATTGCCTCCCCAATGCCTGAAGGTGAGTTAAGGGGAGGAAAGACTAGTCAGGTGGTGTCATCAGCGTAACATAACACAACATGTGGGCATGTAGAGTAATCTACATGTCATTAATGTCCCTACATCAATAGGATGAAGTTCGAAGACAGACAAGAGTAATTTTAAAAACAAAACAAAAAAAAAGCTTTTTTTGCTACTCCAAATGAAGTGCATGTGCATCGTTTGGAACTACATGTGGATGCTGACACCAAATACATCTGAGGAACGTATTGGAATAAACAGACCATTATTTGAGAACATTTAAGGTCAAGCAGGGAGCAATTTGAAGCAGAGTGTTGCATGGAGCTTCGGCCTCGTAAACAACTAGCTCTCCTTCGTCACTTCTCATTGGTGTCTCATTGGATGTGGAAGATGGATAGACCACAAGTGTCAGTATTTTGGTTAAACCCCCTGAAACATTCTGACGTCTGAATGGCAGAGGCATTTTCAACCTTCAATTTCATTTTGGGACTTGTTAAGCCAAATCTGAGGCTCAAGGTAACAAACTCTCGATAGTCACTGGAACCCCGACTCAGACTTGCAACTGCTTCGTGGTGGTATGCCACCCCACGCGAATACAGATCAGTGAGCTGTATTTTTGGAGACAGTGTTGCCACTGTGTGCATATACCTGTAACCTCCTGGTCCTGTTGCTACTCTTGTCAGCCATTTCCTTTTTTTGAAAAAAAAAAAAAAAAAAAAAAAAAACTCCCCCTGCAGGTTATGTTATCAACAAATTCCTCCCACGAACCGCCACCCCATGTTAGTTCTGCTTGTATTAGGCCCGACCCACAAGTAAGTGTACTCTCAGAGGCGAGTTAGTGGCGGGGCCAGCTTGACACACTACCCCGTGTCAGTTAATGCAAAAAGGAAAGACGGCACGTTGGAGTCATGTGTTAAACACGGGGCTTCTGCCAATGTAAGGGGGACTAGAGAAGCCCGATAAGATATCCTTCTGTATGTGAACATATTCTGATTTGTCTGTACATGAGGAAGACTGAAGTCTATTTTCATGGAACATGAGTTTGTGTGTACTATTGTAGAGGGTCTTAGATGCACTGCACACAGCTCTGCAGTAAAAGAGCACTGCGCGTGGGGAACACCGATATGAATCACTGTCTTGAACCGGTCGGGTACAAAGCCAAAGAGAAAGCTTGATGACAGACTTCATGTTACAGTCAGTACAAGTTCCAGACATACAGCCAGCACTTCCTACAGCACGTCCTACAATTCACTGCAACTCCTTCTGAGACTCCTGCTATGGAAGAAACAGAAAATTTTCTGCTTTTATTTTGGCAACACAAAACCTCAAACATAACCCACACTTATGAAGAAATAAGATCTTCCACAAGCTATTCAGTAAAAACATTTTGAAAATTGCATTTTTATTTTGGTATTAGTTTTTTTTTTTTTTTTTATCTTATTGCAGATGGGTGAATACCACAGCGGTTTGATGTTATGACCCATTACCATGTTATGGTTTGCTGATCACCAAAGTTAATGTAAAAATAAATAAAATTAAAAAAAAACACACACTTTGATAGCTGAATCATAAAGAGGACTGTTACTTAATAACCCTAATTACATAGCCTGAAGTATTGCTGAACTAAATTAATGAAGGACTTTAATTTATGAATGAAATTGCAATTAAAGCAAGTCTGCAGTATTATATGGGCTTGGAGCAGCAACATTTCCAAAACAGAATTCATTATATTTTCAATATGTTAATCTTTATTAAACGTAACAAAGAAAAATGATTTGACTATGAAAATAACAGTTTTTTTCTGAATAATTTCAGACTGCTTCTCACAAACATACATTGTATAACAAAGTAAAGGAAGACCAGATTTGATGGCAAAACAGGAAATGTGAACGTCGTTTTTAAACCGCAGCACTACAAAGAATTGAGGAAATAATACAGTGACGTGTGTGATTATTCAGAGATGAACGTCAACTAACAATCTGAGAAACCTGAAGACAAGATGAGACAGGGTAGGTGTTGTTCAAGCAGAGTTTGATAGATTAAAAAAAAAATAAAAAATTAGGCCCCTTGCTATAAAAACATGAAATGAGCACATGAACAACGTTTATGTTGCAGAATAAACTGAACTCAGTTGTGTTGTCTGCGTGTAGGGGTTTCAAACTGATTTACTGAACAATGGCTTTGAGGTAACTGAGGTAAGCAATGGGTTGAATGAGTTAAATACCTCATGGCTGATGCATTCGTTTTGACATGGAGCAACGAATTACATGCATCCAGTGGTTTGACAGTAAGAAGGTTTCATTAATATGCACAGTGAGCATCTATCTGGTATCTGCTTCTATGCACAGACAGTCAAACAACTAAGAAGCAGGTGGTCTCTCCAAGATCCCATAGTAAAACAGACTTTTTGTGAGTACTGCAGGCACTGATCCTCTTATAATCATGGACACTCTTAATTTGGAACATGATCTGCTTGTGAGAGGAGTTGTACAGATAGATCACAACAAATAAATAACGCCGCTGTCCGAACTTTTCAACCCAACATGAACCAAGCAAAAGTTTACGTACCTGCAGCATGATTAGGATAGTGCACATTAAATCTGAGGATGGTGTGTGTAAGGTGGTAGTGGGCAACATAATCAAATAATTTCTTAACTTTATATCACCGTTAGATAGGTTAAAGCTCAATTCTCATTGACATATTCTTTTTATTCATATAAAATTCTTCAATTCCTGTCAAAACACATCTTTATAAATGCTGCTGTGAAAGGCAAGTCCAGCCAAAACCACTACAGCTGAAAAGAAGAACACTCAATAAATTGGCAGGGAGGATGCGACTATGCCCCGAGGATAAAAGTCTGACTAATAACAGTGCATTTGATCAAATATTGACTATGTTTCTAATGTGACAAAATAAAGAACATGTTTTGGATTTCTTCTAAGAACATTTTTCCACAAATGCCATTTTTTTATTCAAGTGCTTCTGCTATTACCTATAAGTGAATACATATAAGCCAAATCTGTCAGCATTTGGAGTTCACCTGCATTTTTCACTATATTGTTACTTTGTTAATTTAACATATTAAAAAAAAAAAAAAAAAAAAAAAGACTGTATGCAGACAGAACTGACAGCAACAGAAATCAGGAAAGACAATCTTTCATGAAATCCTAAAAACAAAGTGTCTGGGAATTTTAAAAGATGTGTTTAACCTAACAGGACCTGCCAACGGCAAAAGGGAAATATTTTGAAACCCTTTTTTAGTAGAAGAAAGGTCCCATAAAAAAAAAAAAAATCCCGCCAAAAAAAAAAAAAAAAAAAACAACCGGAAGCAGTGTAGATATTAAGTGCAACATACAGAGTAGAAAACCTTAAAGGATCAGCAGTACTTCTCCATTTCTTCCCAAATGTTTCTCAACAAAATATGCAGACACCATAAGATTATCATTCATCTTGGAACAGAAAAGAAGTACACATGAGATTACAGGAGATGCACAATCGCTTTCCATTTTAGTATCCTATGTTTCATTGTTCTAATGATGTGCTGTGCCCTTGATGAATAGTGTCCTGCTGCTTTCTGCGGCTGCAAAGGGCAGTAGGCAAACAGGCAAAACACACGTTCAATACTCAGAGGGGCGATTCAATGGGATCATGTAGACTTCTAACCCCAACTGTGACTAAAACAGTGTGAAAATGTCCACTAGGCATTGACTTCAAAAGCTAAATTTGCAATAATGAAGTCTATTTTAACATAGCTGTGATAGTGTGATGTGCAGTCACAGTCAAGCGTTTAACCCCCATCTACATTTGGGTTACCACTATTTAGATTTAAAAATATTTTGTTGTGATTCCAAAGTATGTTCATACAAATTCTAGTGTCATACATTCCTTTTTTTTTAATCCAAGATATGAAAAGGGATCTATCGAATCTCCACAGTCTGATCAAAATGGTTTTAGTCCCTCTGAATAAATCTAGGCTCTAATACTTATGACAAAAATATAAGGACATATTGAAAGCATGGGTGGTGTAGAAAACAAGCGTGTTATCAACTTTCTTTTATAGCACCACCATCCTTTAGTGCCCATCAATAGTTCATGATACTGTAGAGCCGAGTAGAAATAAACCAAAATGCTGCAATATACTACGTTTAGTGTCAATACACATAGTTTTAAAATATACAGACTAATCAAATTCTGTCACCAGTTTCAAGACTCAATTATTATTTTTTTGGGAACCATCAGTAAACTCATCAAAAGACAACATTTTTCAAAATGTACACCGAATTCTTTGTTGTCTAACAGTTCAGCTGACAGTTCTACAGTGTACTTAGTAGAACAAGATCAGGATAAGAAAGTCTCAGTTTACATTTTAAAAGGATATTTCTGTAGTTAAAAACAGCCTTAGTTTGATATAAAATGATAAGCAGTTTTAACCTGCTTTAGAGATGAAAACCATGTTAATTGGAGGAGATTCGAGTGAGAACAGAATAAGTTTATGGCAAAATGGCAATTAATGTTAGCCCTGGGGGTCACAGACATGTCAAGACAAATTACTATATAAGGCTCTAACAAAACTCAAAAATAGCATTCCACTAAAGTGATGGTGAGCAGGGGACCCTTCAGGCAAATAAAAGGATTTTGTCAAACTTTGCATGGTTGGAAAGAGTAAGGACTGTTTGTAGAGAGGTAAGTGTGCAGTTGTTGCCTTGTTTTCATGCGTTTGTACAAAATGACTACTGATGTCACAGAAACATTAAATTAAAAAAAAAAAAAGACAAATTACAAATTAACAGTCTTTACTTCTAATAGTTACCTTTCTGATTTCAAGTCTATGCACAATCTCACAAATGTTAAAGAAAGAAAACAAAAACATGTTTGCATTTAAAAATGACCATTTTAGTCTCATTTTCACTATACACTATATAGTGTGACACCATTTTATGCTGAGCAGTTGTTCAGTGACTCTGCAGCATTCATCATCATGATCTTAACATTAACATCAAACCTATGGGGAGCTATTTGTAAAGTGGCTCTCGCTAAAAAAAATTTTTCTAAAAAAAAAAAAAAAAATTGGCTAAAAAGAATTTTTTTAAAGACACTGTTTACACATTTGCAACAATATTTCTTAGGTTAGAAATGTATTGAATGGTCAAATCTAAATATCAAATATTACACCTAAATGTTACATTTATATCTAAAAGTTAATTCTAGATGTTTCAAGTGAAATAAAAATATTTAGCTAACGTGCAAATTCCAGTAACTGGAAGTAAAAAAATAAAACCTTGAGAATTCCAGGCATTGTTTATATAATAAAAAGAAGAAAAACATATCGGGACAAATTAACACATGGACATATATTATTATAACAATTACTGCTTAAAATAGCCAACATTTCATTTTGTGTGTATATTGCATTTTTAGTGTCACTTTTCCTGTCATTATGTGCAGTTTTTTTTATGTCTGTCATTTGCTTGTTATCTCAGCGTTCAGGGCTGGGTTTCTAACATTCCTTATAGTGCCGTTTCTGCAAGTTAATGTTTATTTAGGTGCGGGCGGTTTTATATTATGTTGCCAGTAATTGTTTGTTACAATGACTTGCTATTCTTGTTTCATGTGTTAATATGTGCACTGGTGTTTGTGAATTAAGTCTGCATGTGTGTTAACAACTCCCCCAGTATAGCTCTTTAAGGATCTATGGTAGATGGTTCATATGAGCTTACAACTCATATTGACTTGAGACATCAACGTACCCCAGACTAAAAAAAATGTGATTATAACAATGTTTTTGTTTAGCAGAATGTGGCTAAAAGCTGTTTTATCTGAGAATATAATTGTTATAATTTCATATTTATAAATAACTCAAAGTTAGAGTTCATGTTTTTAGACGTCTTATTATATGATGTTTTAAGCTCCAGATGTAATGAACACATTCTTGTTGTTTGCACTGCACCAGGAGCCACTGTTGCTCAAAGACCAGACGCCCATTCCACACGACAAATCCCTTGCATCCTATTCATCTTCTATGGAATGCGACCATCGCCTGCACAAGGAATCTTGGGAATGCAGGGCGTCTGGGCAGAGCATCATAAAGTTGAGCATTACTCCACTTTATGCAAATGAGGGCATCAAGCGTGAGACACGGATACAATCAAAGTTGACATTGCTCTGCATCATTGCAATGGCAAGGCCGGTCTAGGAGTGCTGCACATCAAAAATGTAATTGTTGCTGTTGCAGGATACAACAGTGCATCAAATTGCTGTGTTGATATTCTTAAGTACTAATAGTCTGAATGAAATGCTTTTCTGAGTTTTATGGGCGAGTTGGTGAATTTCCCAGTGCTGCTGCTAGAACACCGGGTTTCACCCAGTCGCTTCAGAGGAGTTTTCTTTGTAGGTTGGGGGAAAGAAAAAAAAATAAATAAATAAAAAATTCCCACCTGTTTACTCAACATCCTTGAAAATTCTGAACCAGACAGCAGCATTTTATACTCAAGTTGTCTCTAAAAAAAAAAAAAAAAAAAAAAAAAAAAAAGTGAAATCCAAGTGGGAATATTCATGGTTGGTTACAGTATGGTACACACAAATCGCAAATTATTTTATCCATTTTATCCATTAAGAGGCCACATATTTCAATGAGATTAAAAGTGTATTCTTTTTCTCTGGCCATCTGGCTGATTTTTTTTTTTTTGGTATTGATTCATTACACAAAAATAAAGTTCAACCTGGATGTGGCTGAAATATAAAGTGCTCGCTTTCATGGCACCAAATGGGGGGAACGATGCGACTGTGCACGAAATCGGTCGCATGCAGTGAACATCAGGCCTGACAGTTTAGGCAATAAAACGTCTTAGACCCCAAACATACAACCCAACTACAACTGTATGAAGACCATAAACTTTCCTTGTGCGCCAAATCAAACCAGCTTCAATTCACATTGTCTTGGTCCCTCAGTAAAGTTTATGCTCCTTACCATCCAATATGAAACTAGGGTCATTTTAATGTTCCCGTTAAGCAATTACTAGTCATTCATACATCCATGTTGTTTCATTTAAGCTTTGACGTGGTTTGAAGCAGAGTTTAAAATCCGCCACTAGCCATGAAAGCTTTTGAAGGAATTATGACAAACATAAAAACCCAGAAGTGAAAAACCTTGAACCAAAACAAAATGTATTTCTTAGTAACAAGTGGATGAATTAAAAATAAACTTAGACTGCAACTTCTGGAGAACCAGCAAACGATTCACAGTATGAGGTGATAAAAAGCAGTTGTCACAGTGATGATATCACTGGTTTTAACTCCATTCTTGCTCATTATTAAGCTTATAGTTTTCATCATGCAAATATGACAGCAGGAGTCATGGAAAAATAAAAATATCTTTATGTTAAGAGCCTTGCTACATGTAAGACATGAAATATGGAGAGAAAAAAAAAAGGTCATACTGGGCTCCTGAACTGGTTGGGTAAGGCTAAGGAAGTAGTCAAGTACAGCTTCAACAATGTGATTTACACACTCATCTCCACGTTTGCACATTAAAGTAATGCTAGCAAAATACAGTATTGCAAGGGCAGATAAAGAACCACTAGAGTAGCATTAATGTAAAACATAAACATGAAATATTAGGAGTAAATAAAACATTAGGCAGCAGGTAAAACAAAAAACAAAACAAAAAAAAAACCATAGCTTTGTGTTAATGCACATGTAGAAATGACACCCTTTAAGTCAAAATACATTTTTGAAAACCTTTAATTGGCATTTCATAACATTTAAAAAAAAATTTTTTTTAAATGATCCAGAATTACAAGGTCTTTTTTTTTTTTTTTTTTACTGTTTTTACACAAGTAAAAAAAAAAATTCCCAAAAACAATAAAGGATCCCAACAAACCAATGACTGCAACGCCATATTTTTCTAACCTGACATTCAAACTAAAACTTTACTAGTCCTCCCTGTTGAGTTGGCTTGACAGGTGTGCGTGTGTGAGGGTGACTATGTGGGTGTGTACAGGAATCCATGAGCTCAAAATGCACAACTTCAATGTTAAAAAATTTGACTAGTCCCATACACAACTGTGTAAGTTCCGGACTAAAAACGTAAAATATATTCAAACAGTTGCAGAAAAGGTCCTCTTAATTTTCACATTTAGAGCATTTCAAGCTAATTTTTCTACAATTTACAGAAAAAAAAAACACAACAACAACAAAAAAAAAACTAAACAGATGGATAGTGGAGGTGGTCATCAATTAAGCTTGTTTTCGAGCCACCGAACCTGAGTACAATGCAGTAATTGAGTAAAGCATAAAAAACCTCTTTCTAAAGCATTCTGGAGTCAAATGTGAGCTTATCTTTCAGACAGCTAAAGCTTAGCTAAAACTTGGTGAAGCAACAAGACAACGATCCCAAAGACACGACATGAAATCTACCAAAGAAATGTTGCAATGACAGCGTCATAATCAATGCGTCATCTCAATTAAAAAGTAGTTATATCAGCTATTTTTCATTTTTTCCCACACTATTGTTTTTGCTGACTAATTATCAACACTGTTTATTTTTGTCATGTTCTCAACCACCGGTATTTACCTAGATTTTAATTTTGTTAAGGACCTAGTGCCAACCATCTAACCTCCGGGTGGAGTCCCATGCAGAGCTAAGATTTGTTGCAGTTCCTCAACTGACCTATAGAGGCTGCAAAAGCGATTCCATGTCAGTTGACTTCCTTGTTAAGATTTCCAACTTTAGAGCAGAAATAAACATATTTACAGCGTGGTACAAAAACATATTTTGGACCAGATGATGTTTACTGATTTATGTCCAGTTTAGGTATGGACAACTATTTGGCATCCGATAACGCATGAGTACCTCAAGATGCACTAAGTTGCTGTTTTGCATTGACCATTGAAGTCTAGAGAAGAGGCTTTGCATGGAATTCTTAAGGTGGAAAACAACAACAACAAAAAAAAAAAAAAAATCGTTGGCAGGTAAAGAAAGATTAAGTGTCATTTGGGAGTGAAGGGCACAAGATACCAGCAGTGCTGACAAAGTTGCATAACAACATATTTTCCGTGGATCCAAAACACAAACTGAGGCTTACACACGAAGCATATCTGGCTGTGTGGTAAAACAATAGCTTATCTCCTATCCACCAGCTCCAACATGCTTTTGACAATATAAATATTTTGACTTATTTAACATTACACCAGAGCCGATTGAATGCAATTATTTTCTTGTCGTAGGCCTTTTCCAGCCTTCATGCTGCTCCCTTACCACTCTGTTTTGTACTAAATACACTACTAATCAATAAGATAAAATAACATACATAAATTATTTTTGATTTCTGTTTAAAATGCCCATTCTTTCTCCCTTTATGTATAAGTGAAATGAAAATGTGCTTTTATCATATCATGACTCGAGGTAATGTTTTCAAGTCTAAATGACTGGGAAAAAGTTCTTTAAGTGTTCACTTATTAACTTCAGTTCTTTGTGAAGCATTTTCTCTTTACAAGTACAAACAAAACCTAAAACGGGTTCCAATCAGAACTCCTCTGCTCAAAAGGTTTGGTTCTATTTCCTTCTACTGGGATGTTAACAGCAGTTCCAGTCTATGAGTGTTGTTTTATTACCTTTTTACTATATTTGCTGGTGACTAAAACCTGAGCAAGTGATGCAGTCACTGAGAAAAATGAAATGTCAGATTATATTACTTAGATATGTCAGACCTTGACACGGAGAAAGGGTAAGCAAAGATGCACACAACATTCCTGGCTCAGCCTTGGCTCCTAGATTTCAACACGTTACACTCTGCCTTCTCATCACAGGCTCGTCAAACCCTAAGGGTCTCATGTGAGCACGTTCACAGAGTTACGCTTATAAAGCTGCCAGGACAGCAGTTACCCTTATTTAAGGCAGTGGAGAACAGCCACGCATTGGACAGAGGAGATGAATGACATGAGCTGCTTTTATTTCCTAATGAGCCAAAGTCTATTTCATAGAGCCGTTAAAGGTAACAAAAGTCGGGGCACATTCCTACGGCGTTGGAAGTGGAGGCAGTGGAGGCTACACTCACTACAGACTTCAAGTCAAGTGTTCACAGAAGTAATTGATTATTTGGTCAACAAATAAGACCAGAAACCGGCCCATGTTGATGTCGGTTGTCTAATATATTGCATATTATTTTCAGCCGAATTTCTTCAATCACTAAGCATCAAAGTCCCTTGTTTGTTTTTTTTTTTTGTTTTGGTAATATATAGGGAAAAAAAACAAAATCTTAAAATCATGTAGCCTAAACTTCAGCTTTAATGCACTCTAACTTGGATCCTTACCCTGAATCTCTTTACAGGCATCTTGTTACTCCATCATACTTTTTCTCCTGTATTATAATAATTATCTCTGCTCCCTGCACTATTTTACCTTTCTTCATGATTTTCCTCCTTCACAAACTCTCTCTAATCAGAACACTGATGGATGTAGTGTTAACTCAGGGAAAGATCATGAAGCAGCACGTGCATGGTTGTGGACCGGCCATATTAAAGCCCTATTTATCCGTTTCGAGGGATCTCAAAGAGCCACATAGTCAGGACACCATCAGACACACAATCTTCTTCAGCTGCAGGTGCCCGTGCCTGAAACGCATACAGCATTATAGTACCACTATTTTGTGTTGCCCAATATCCTTATTTATAGCAGAATCTACAAGTATTTCTGATGCTGGTATTAGATTCAGAACAGCCCAACCTATTCTGCATTCCTCAACTATCATACAGCAATGTGTGCTGTATTAGTGAGATACATGATATGTTACTTTTGAACAATGTATCTCTATTCACGTTCAAAGTGTAATTTACACGTTAACAAAAGATTTTTTTTTTTTTAATTACAACAGATCTAATCAAAAAGGAAAGGAGTCTTCAAAGCTAGTCTTATCAGTAAGCAAGGTGAGGCAACTTTATTTATATAGCATAGTTCAAACAAAAAGGCAACTGAAAGTGCTTTACTTATGCAAAGGAATGCAGCAGAACATTAGAAATGCAAGATAACAAGAAACACATACACTCACTCAAACACAAGGTGCAACTGTGAAAATGTGCATGATGCATTAAACACTGAATCCACAGCCAATGTAAAGTTGCTTAATGTTTCTGTGTAGCATCTTAACTTCACCTGTTACAGAATAATTTAAACTAAGATATTCCGTATAGCTTATGAGCAAAAACAGGGTTGTTAGTTGCTGCTAAAGATAGCCAGAAACGGTTCAGAAACAGGTGGCACACAAAAACACACCCACCTGAATCTGTGCGATTTGAAGAAGATAACAAAAGGCAACGCAGCTAAAATTCACACAGCTAACAGCCTCTGATGTCTTCCACAGGTATGAACAGTTTAACAGAAAGTTAAATTGCTGATTTCCTGGCAGTGACGTCCAAATCGGTCAAGAAAACTATAACTGGTGCACCTGGACTTTCAGAGTGTTCAGGGAAAGACGAAGCCTGACATGACTCATTTAATATGCAAGGCTAATATTTAGGATAAATATATAGCTACGCTGTTTAAGGATAAAAGAAAATTAAATATTTGACTGCTAAAGAGAATAAGCTGACTAGTTACACCAGACTGAACAATTTAATACCTAAAGAATAAAAGCTCTATAACATACAAAATAATGGAGGCAAATATTAACCATCTAGAGAGAAAACAAACAAAAATACACAAAGCGAGTCACAACAATCCATGCACCTTAGGTTAACATGTATTATTACCTATAACAATTTTGACTGATATCTGCTTGCATACATGACAGAAACAGAATGACCAGGGGAGAGGGAAAAAAAATAAAAATAAAATTAAAAAAAAAAAATCAATTAATATAAAAAGGACTTATGGTAAGCTAAAGGAGTGCATACATTTTCTCTGGTCTGAAATTCAAGGACCATTTCTAAAATGCACCATCTTCAAAAACTGTCTAAAAACCTGCAGAAACTTAAAAGAACATTTACAGTTTACCTGAACATATCTGAACTGCAAGTTGGGCCACTTGCAGTTCAGGTAATAGAAAAGCCTGTGGCCACACACTGGGATCAATGTCTAGAGGTGGAAACGGCAACACAGGCACAGCTAATCTGGTCATAGCAAGGATGGCGATTAAGTGATTAGCTCGCACAAAGGTAAGTTGGTTTATAAGGAGGAAGAAGTACAATGGGTCCCAATCAGACTTTGCGTTAACTGTCCAGAGAAATCCAATCACAACTGGCCAGTGCTTTACAGCAGTGTTCACCATAATATTCAAATGTGTGCCAAAGGCATATTGAGTAATGAGATCTGACCTAAACGCCAAATGTGTTATTTTAAAATCACCAAAGCTGCAGCTGGAATCGACTAGGCACAACAAAAATAAAAATAACTACACACACAACAGCAACTTCTTTCCGAATTTTCCTTTGGAGGGGTTGCTGCCCCCGAATGCATTCAGCTACCACTTTCTTAGGTACACCTGCTAACCTGGTATGTGTATTAAGTATACCAGGCGTACCTAATGAAGAAATTAAGTGTATGAAAGACCATAAGTGTCACACCCCACTTTCAAATGCGTCCAGGGTGATCTGATCTGGATCTGTCCTGGTATGTGTTCAGACCTTGCATTAAGACTTGACTACTTGTGGTCTGATTTCACAGTCTGAAAAGATCTCCATTTTGGTTTCTTGAAAATCCTATTGCATATCTTTTTTAACTGAACCCAAATGAAGCAGTCTGCATTTTCAAAGTCAAACATTTCCCTGGCTTGTTCTCAAGGCTTGTGGCTGCCATGGCAACAATGATGGTCTCTGAATGACTCATCTTTTCAGCATTTATCACACAACAGGAGCTATGAGCACTTCTGCTTCTCCACTACAGAAGGGAAAAAGCATCCTTGTAGGCTACTATCTCTTAGCACCTAAACCAGGTGGCTGCAGAAATGTCCAGTACTAGTAGAGTTACTTGAGGACTTAAGAGTGCAGTAAAATAAATTTGTGAACTAATTTGATGTAGTGACGCACGGCTCTCTTTAGAAAATCTTGTTAGGCCCATTAGATTATTAAAATAAAAAGGAATACTGTTACTCATAATAATGCAACTTACCACTTTCTGCTTTTAGCATCCGTGTAAACTGACCTTAACAGTTCAATCACCTTTTAGAAGCAAACAACTATTCACTGGGTTCCATGAATAAACAACTATTGCATTCTTACTTAGAGGTGCCATACTTTGTTGCAGAAACATTAGCGCTAAATCATTAAACACTACATTAACCTTTACCACACACTACCATACAACATCTACACAGTTACATGTAGTCTGCTTATAAAACTTAAACACAAATCATAGTTTGGATAACTGTGTGCTACAAGTCCAAAGATGATCAATGAATGAATACAAACATGCTGAAAGTGATTAGTTGGTATAAATATTGCAAACCAGTGAAAGCCGTCAATTATTTCTGCGCATTTTATACCTCAGACACAGTGGTATCACACTTAGATATTCAGTTTGCCACAGATTATTTCTATACTTCCTAATCCAAATTTGTGTTCAAATGCATGAGGACCAGACCATCTTCACAAGAGAAAGCTTTTTCTACTGTGACCCCAAAGCAGGTGAAGAACAAATAAATAGTGCATGATTTAGCACAAAGTTTGCAATCATCAGAAAACTTGAAGTTGAACATAATGTTCTTCTGGTGATCATTCACAACTATGTTCCACTGCCACTGGGGGAAAAAAAAAAAAAAAAAAAAAAAGTAAGAAATGCCAATATAGTGATGAGATACCCACAATGTAAGCCAGGAAGTTGTTTGCTTGTTGTAGCACAAATGGAAAATAACAGCTGTTACTCCATAACAGATTTGGGGAGTTTAAAGTATAGAGCACAACAACGAGGGTATTTAAAGTACTTTATATACCATTTTACACAAGTTTGTAGATATACTAAATAAACTTTAAATATGCTTTAAAAAAAAACTAAAATATTAAATAAACATTTTTTCGCTTCCAAGAGGTTGTTTTTAAGGTGATTCAATAATCCTCGTATTTGCAAAAGTGTAATGGAAATGCTTTTTTATGAATTTTCCCGTCTGGCAGCGCTGGATGCGACATAGTCAAAGTAATCAAAATCTAGTTTCCAGATGTTTCTGGTCTCATTAATATGATGTAATTGTGCTGTAACACTACTTATTCATTACTACATTACATAAGGGGTTTGCCTCTGACTAATGATTTGAATGATCATCCGCTGCCTTCATCATGTGGCCAGTTTCTTAAGCAGCGGCAGTTGCAATAATTTTTCAAAGACTAAAGATATTTTACTCCATTTTCTTCAATGTTGAGATTTTACTTTTAGATGTAGGGATAAGATGTGTTGCAGGACGTGATACCTGAATTACACCCATTTGAAAAATAAAAATTGGTTCAATGGAAAGACTAACCCACGCAGCACTCTTTATCAATCTTTCAGAGATTTGATTTTCTTTTGCATAAAAGTTTAAAGAAAACCCAACCATCATCTGCAGCAGAGTAATAATCAGTAATAAAGTAAAATAATAATAACCGCATATTTGCATCAAAACATTATTTGCTTCTTTAGACTACCTCCACACAGATTTTATAGACGGACAAAGGAATAATTTCAGTTTACTCCAAAGTACACAAACGGGGTGAAACCATCAAGATGAAGTGTGTGTGATTAAATGTGTGACATTTAGTGTCTCAGGGTGCTGATTGCAAAGACACAGGATATTACAGAAACTTTGATGATCAAACTTTAAAGCAAAAATGAAGTTGTCAACTAGTTTCATTCGTGCAGCGTATTCTTCATAAAAAAGGAAGACAATAAAAAAAAAAAAAAACTAAAAATTAAGTTCTGTCAAAAGACAAAATTATATTTAAGTTTGAACAAAAGAGGAATCGGAATTAAAGACTTGCTGTTAGTCTCATATTGGTGTAAGCTACTATTATGGAAATTAAATCTTTGGTATATGTGAAGTTAAAAGGGTGAACCCTATGATCATTAGACTTTTTCTTTTTTTACACCAACTTTTTACTGCCATGGACACACCATTCTATATTAACATTGTAAAAAGATGTATCCCTCTATGGTACAAAGACAGAAAGGTTTAGTTGATGATGCTTCCAAGCCTGGTTTTCCAGTGATGTTTCTCTCTCCATAAAGAGTTTTGAACCGTAGTAATAATCTACATAACTGCAAATACAGGAGATCCTCAATAAGAATATTTCTGTAATTTCAACAGTAGAAATCAATGTGATTTGAGCAAATCGTGCAGATCGACCTTGCATCAAGAGACCCCAGTCAAATTGATCAAATAGGATCTATAATCGTCTGAGCAATTCTCCACAATACCAGGCTGCTGGAAATAATCAACTGTGCAATCAAGAGTGAATACTACACACAGCCTACTCAGTAAATAATGCCCCCAAAAAAAACAAACAAAAAAAACAGATTTTCCTACAGATCTACACAAAGAAGCCATCAGAACAAACACAAATCACCCCCGAGCTTTCAGAGGAAGACAGTGGGATAATTTGCCTGTCACTTTCATCCTCGTCACACCCGCAGCTGCCATGCTGTTTCAAGTCAGTTCTGGACTAGTTGCAGGGTAAACAAAACACAATTGAACTCAATTCAAAAGAGAAAGTAAATATATGCATTTCATATTTGTTCTAAGCATTTTTGGTATCTTTTACCATCTGCTCTCTTATCATGATATAAAATTAACAATAATACTAATCAGCTGCATGACGGTGGAAACTGTTGATACCGGATAACATGTGACATATTTTCTTGTCAACATATGAGAAGTTGCATCATGTTAAAAAGCTCCTAAAACTTGACCAGACAAGTCCCTCTCACCTGAGCTTTAATGATCGCTGTTAAATTTTTTTTATAAAATTAAAAAAAAAAAAAAGGCTCTCTAGCTGTTGGAGCTTGTCAGAGTTAAAAAAAAATGGAGAGATTTACAAATTTCTAGTCAAGTTAGACATACTCAAGATAATTTCCAATCTGCTGTTAAAGTAAAAACTCAAGTTGTATTCTGCACTTCAATTAAAAAGCTTGAGAATACATACACATTACAAATGTGCACATTGTTGTACACAATTATTTTCTGGCTCAGCAGGATCAGCTTAAACCGCAGGCTGAAGGAAACCAACTGACAGATACCTTTTCAGGTGCTTGCCTTGATATGTCCCATTATTACAGTACTTTGAAAATAAGAATACCTCAAACATTTGATTTAAAAACTTATTATGATGTTTCCATATTGAAACAGCATATAATTTAACATTCATTTTTAAGATCTATAAATATGCCGGAGAAACAATTTACACGATGCTCCTCACAGGTGGAATAACTTCAGGGACTTCAGGGAAAATCAGGGATTTCTCTTTTTAGATGAAGCAGAACTACAATTTGCAGATAGGACACATACCAAACTCTACCAGGCCTCCACCCCACATGTCGGGTCCTACCAACAACATACACACACTGGTACATCAACTTAAAACAGCCAGTAGTGTTTTATACTGGCCACCCTTATTATCCCACACAGTGTCACATTTCATTCGGTGTCATGAATACACTACTTGACAGGCCTGATGATCTTCAGGCTAGTTTCCACTGACTTGAAAAGGGCACAGACCCATGTCTTCAAAAAAACAAAAACAGTTAAAAGCCAACTCTAGAACACAACAAGTGGCTCTCATTCACCTCTGATCTGTCGGTATGAGAAGCGTTTCTTTGTTTCATATATGCATCAGGCTTTGATTAGTATGACATGAGTAGCATATGACCCCTGTCTTTTTGCCCGACAGGCTCCAACAGATCCACGAGATGCTGAAAATGAATGAATTAATAGTAATTAAAACTGCTTCATGTTTGTTCAGATATCCACACACCCAAATTATGGTTGTTTGTATTGAAAATGGCTTTAAAATGTCAGTACATATACACAAGCGCACACACACATATATATGTATATTTTGAAAAGTCAAATCAAGATGAAGATTATGGGGTCATTCTTCAATTATCTCAGAGCTGTCTAACTATAAACATACAGTCTACCACCATCAACACCAGGTAGACACCAGCAGCTCCTTCTGTGCAAATCACAAGACTTGTGGTTCAAAGACTCACGTGGAAGCCCTCCTAAGGTGTGAAAGCACATTGAAGTACTAACTTGGTGGATGAATAAATCACAAGTATAGAAAAAAAAACAGAGAGAAACATTGGTATTAGCAAAACACTAGAAAGAGTAATTGATTTAAAGCACTTTGGCAGGGAGTTGTGTTATACTTTCAAATGCCTGGTGGTCAACTTTTATAAGGTGCCTGGATAGTGGACAGGGATGTTTGCATGTGTGTCCACTTATTAAAAACAAAAAACAAAACAAACAAAAACCCTTAAGCACTGCATCACTGTCCAGTTGGTTAAACACAGAGGCCTAACACCTCAGCAACAGAGCAGCAAATATCTGCACAAGCAGCTTTCATTTGAAACGTGTTACATCCGATTCTGATCGCAGGCTGCATGTAACCTCCACGGGTCCAGGCGTGCGCACAGCACACCGGTCAGGGCAGACTATTTAAAGCGGCGGACCCATTCATCCTCTTACCTTTGAGCTGCGGCAGCGAGGAAAGCTCGACCGGAGCGCTCTGAGTGCGGTACTGCGACGAGCCCTGGGATTTTCTCTGCCTCTGTGCCTTCCTCACGGATTTCCTCGTAAACCCGTCCACTTTCTCTGATGCAGAGATGGCCGACATTTTGATGAAAAAAAAAATACACACAAGCAAAAAAAAAAAAAAAAAAAAAAAAATCACTCTCGAAGATTTCAGGCAAGCCTTTGTTATATCAGATCAGAGATTTCCTCCTCTGTTTACATCTGCATCAAATTCTGAAGCGAAACATTAAAAGCTGTCGCCCCTCTCCTTCCCGAGTCTTGTTATTCTGTGTAATCCAACATGCTCAGTCGGTACCGGGGGTTATTTTATGTCCATAAAATGCATCACCGGAGTATCTTTTTTTTGTCTGAGGTGCGAAACGATCTTCAAAACGAGCCTAACAACCAAAACTAACACGCAAGGCACCGCCCGCACTAACCGCGTTAGACCAATATCGCAAAGTTATTAAATATCTACTTCTGATGCTTCGTCGCGTTTGCAAACAAGCTACCCGTTGCAAAATTTAAGATAGGCATTGTAATTCAAAAAAAAGTTTCCTGGGTTGAACGTCAAGTCCCGACTTTCGTAAAGAAGCGTTAGCTTCACCTAGCTAGCCCGCTAAAGTTAGCTGACGCTAACGTGCGACAGTTGACGAAAAAAAAGTTACAGATGACAAGTTTCCCCATAAAAACGCACTAAGCCTTTTTCTTTTCAGGAAAAAAAAAGACTTCACCGCTTCAAGCACTTGTTTTAATCCTGGTTGCACTTCCGTTGAGTATATATGTTTTTTTTTGTTTATCTGCGAATCGGTTAAGTTAAATTTCGCTCGACGAAATCATTTCGGCGCTTAAAGGTTAACAGCGTCTTCATGAGATTGACTTGCTCGGTCTTGGTTATAGTCCTCCCTGGCTGTAGAGCGACAGCTCGGCTTCCACGGCCTCTAAAAAGACCAAGAAATAAGTTGTGGTGTCGAAGAAGGGAGCCATAAACACTCCCTGCCGCTCTACCGCCGTCTGTCTCCGCTCGCTGCACTCAGAAGCGCTCACGGGACGCGTCATTGATTGAAGTCTCTGCCGGCCAATTACGGATAGGGAATTTTTAAACTGGAAACTTTTGCCACCAATCCCCGCGCACAGAAACCGGGCTGTGAACATGTGTCATGTGAAAACAACTCGATGACTAGAAAGCACCCGTCGTACCTGAACCTCCTTGAAGCTTCTCCTCAGGTCTTAGTGGGACCCAAACTAATGTTTTTATCCTCAGTAAAAAAAAAAATTTAAAAAAGTCAAACAAGAGAGAGTAAACGTCAGTATATCGGTTTACTTTGTTTTACAACTTTAAATGTTTTAGTGCTTTATTTCTGTGACACAAAATAAAAAAGCAGTTTTTATTCATGTGCACATTTTCATTTTATATAAAGTGTGCATCACCCAAGACTAGAATGTTAAAAAGCACAAACCAGAACCATTAATATACATACCATTAAAATACATCAATTTCTGCTGTAGAACATCATATTTAAGCATACTCTTCCTTTATCTTATACCTTAATCTTTTACTGGATCATACTAACACTTATTGCACCTGTAAACCAAAGAGACTTGTTACCTACTACCATTTATCAATCACACACACACTACTAAGATCCAACCACTAACATGCCATGCGTATTGTAAGCCATTTAAAATTTAATAAAATTTTTACAGGAAATGTAACACAAACAAACCAAACATTGTTTGGTTATTTTGTACATATGAACAACTTAAACAACACTTTGTATTTGCATAAGAGGAGAACAAAACACATTTTGCACACTTTTTATGTGTAAGACTGTTGAGGTTAAAGCCGTGCATGAGGAAAACAACGCCAGCAACTGCTCGTCCTAAACTGTTACAGAGCCGATTCGTGAACTGCTTACTTTTCAAGGCAATAGAGTCCTTAAAACAGACATAAAAAGTTGAAAAATAATAAAAAATAAAGTCATTTAATTACTCAGAATCTATACTGTCCACACCAGTCTGCAGAATTAATACCAAATGAAATTTTTGAACAAACCAAGTATAAAATACCAAATAATTTTTGCATAAAGTAAAATGGTAGAATTACTCTGCAACAACCAGAACAGATTATCATGTAGGAGCCAAATGCAAAACTTGCGATTTCATTGAAAAAAAATAAAACAGACGATTGTAATAACAGACATCAAATACTCGGTATGACTTCTTTGTTGATCTCTGAACACAGAGTACGGGAAACCGGGTTGACAGATGCTTAGTCTCTGTTGATTCCACCCTAAATAAAACATTTTCGTGGCTCAGGTGCATCACTCCAGAGGCCTTTTTGCAAAATACACTGAGATTTTCTTCATGGTCTGTGGTGAGCAGACAGTCTGGAGAAACAAATAAGAACAAAGGTCAGCTATGCAGCTTGAAGTTGTATGTGACAATTATAAGTCTCTGCCCTTGAGTCACAAAAACAAAACATTTCCACAGACATTCGAGGAAAAACAATCAGTGTTCCAAGCCATGGGAAAACTATGCAGGTAAAACAACTGAAGAACCATCCCTAAAGCTTGTGTAAAAATGATATTTCATAAATGTATCTCCAAGGTGGTTAAGATTCCTGTCAAAAGGTGAAATTTGACTAAAAGTTAAGGTTGTGTAAGAAAGCAAATCACACAGATGTGGGAGCTTTGTACTTACTGGTGAAGCTGGTGTCTTGTTTTCTTGTTTCTTACAGACACTGGGACTCCTGGGAGACGAAGGACTTCTCTGACCTTTCCTCATTCTTTTTCCCATCTCTGACAACCAGTTTGTTCCTCCCGGGGAGCAGTTCTCCTTCCCAGCCTGCGCTGATGAGCCCAGTTTGCTGTCTTCTGTATGACAGTCCGTCTGAACTGGGCTCTGCTGAGCAAGGCAGCAGACACCCGGCAGGGCGCGGCTTCTCTTGGCTGCAGGGTGGAGCTCAGTCACACAGTCGCACCGCTCAGCACCGTCGCAGTCCGCAGGCGAGCCGCTGCCAGTTTCCAGTCTGCGTTTGGCTCGCCGTTCTGTCGGAGACACGATGCTCGCTGGACCCTGCTGGCACGGGCTCAGCACCTGACGGGGTGGAGGGGTGACCTGGCTGGGCGATCCTTGGGTCGGGGATAACCACTGCTTGATAGAGCACGGTGTTCGCTGACGACCAGCAGGCCTCTTAGAGGGGATGGGTGACGTGGTGCTGGAAGGAAGAGGCAGGGCGGCTCCACTGGGGGCACAGACGGCAAGCAGGGGGGAGGCCAGGCTGCCAAGACTCTCTGTCCTCTGGGTCTTGGCAGGAGTTCTCTCGGCTCTGATTGAGGGTCCTTGAAAACAGAAACATTAATATTAGTTCAGACAGGGGAAGTAGTTGCGCATATTTTGCACCTTAACAGACTTTCTCCGCCCTTTTTTCTCAAGCTGACACTTCCAGATAATACATCTGGGACAAGCTTTAATAGAAATACTACAGTAAACGCACGGGAACATTTTTCACATTTCCAGACATAGTAACGGGTTTCAGGGGGTGGAGTTCGCACCCAAACACCAGTCCACTTCCTCCGCTGTGCGCGTGCCGCTTCTAAATTGTTTTTTTCTCCTCGCCATCAACCTCTAAGGTATTAAAAACACAACATGATGCAAATGTACGAATATTTGCATCTAATCAACATCTAATTTATTTACAATTTTGTTGACCGGATGTTGTAATTTAACTAGTAGTCACTTCAAAACACCCAAACATAGATAATTTAACATAAAATTGTATTTATGTGTCAGCCCTGAGGATAAGACACAACAAAATGCACCTCTAGTGGGACAAAGTGATGCTGGACCGTGCCTTACTCGTTAATCCAGTATTGTCAACGGCTCTTCTGTAAACACATTAGATCCGTTTGCTCCCATCGTGTCAAACGTTTGATCTTTCATGTTTCCCATGGCAGGATAAATACTTACTTAAGGGAGACGTGGGACGTGCCCAACCAACCAAGTTGGCTTCTCCAACAGATGTCTGTGCTCCATCAGTTTTCCGGTGAAGCCGCCAGATCCTTACCGTGTGGTCATCTGAGCAGGAAGCAATCTGTCACCAGAACAGGGGGTTTAACCATAAATTTAAACTTTGCCTGTCAAACATACCCTTTACTACAGGGAAATGCATCTTAGGTTGTACAAAAGTAAAAAGAAAACTATGGAGACTTGCTGACTTACCTTAGTAAAATCTGTCGGGCACCACACGACAGATGTCACTTCCTCACTGTGACCTTGTAGCATCATGGGAGGATGCTGAGGGTCAGAAATCTAAAATAGAGAAGAAAAAAAGAAAAACAAACAAAAAAAACCTGAAACAACTGTTCCCTCAGCTTTAAACTGCACACATCAGTAAAATGTAGAGAACATACTTTCCAAATGTATATGTTGTTGTCAGTGGAGCCACTGGCCAGGAACTGGTCGTCGGGACTGACGGTGGACTTGACGTAAAAAGAGGAGTTCTGGTGGCCGCTGAAAACCGCCACTGTGGGTGAAAACATACGCTGTACTAAATACCACCAGATAAAGCTTCAGTTGGAGACATTGAGACTTTTCATTGGAACAACACCGATGTTTCTGCTCTGCACCCAACCACAGTTAATGCATGTGGAAGTAGCGCCATCTAGTGTTGCATTAGTGGAAAGCAGAAAAAAAAAATGCCACTGTAGAGCAAATGTGGAGCACGTCCATCCAGAAAGAGCACAGGTTTACCTGGAGTCTGTTTTATTCCACTGACATTGAACATGTAGATGTTGTCGTCCGTGCAGTTACACATGACGTTGGATCTGGAGGAGTCCAGAACAAGTCCTGAATAGCCTGCAAAATGTATTAAAAAAAAAAAAAAGACATCAAGCTTATTTTTGGTTGTTTGCATATTTCAGGAAGACTGATTTGCCCGGCCGTTTTAAAAACACACAACTAACCCAGCCGCATACGTGTGCAAGAGCCAGCATACGGATATGTCTGCAGAGGTACAGGCTCGTGACAGTACGCAGTGTAGTTCTTCCTCAGATCCCATGTCTTGATCACTCTAAAGAACGAAATGAAAAGTGAAAAATTAAAAATGACCACCCAAACCTAATAGGATATTTCAGTGATGTTTTTTGTTTTTAATGATGAATGTCAGGTATGAAGAAGCGGTGCATGTTTACCCATCAACAGCCCCTGAAGAGATGAGAGTGTATTGATCCTGAAACAAAACTACTGTGACACTCTGCTGGGTATCCTGGAACAACAAACACCCACTGATAAGCATTCGGTTTGTGATTTTTTATTTTTATTTTTAAACAAGCAGGCTCAGCCGGTAAAAAAAAAATCTCACCACACTAGGAGCCATGCCGCGCATGCCACTCCGTCTCTTCTTCGTCTTTGAGGAGGAGTTTGTCTCTGCCTTGTTGTGGGCACCACTGATCTGTTTCACCTGTCTGTAAAAACCATCTGACAGAAAGACATAAAATTAAAGACGTTAAATAAGCAACGTGACTTTCTAGGAGAAATGAGGGGCATGTAATGTAGTTGCTTTTGTAGCAGAGGTTTTGAATGCATACCTTTTTTGCTGCACCTGATATCCCAGACCATAATATTTCCATCTCTGGCCCCGGTGCAGAATACAGCTGTTATGAGGAAGACAAAGCACCAATAATCCATGTGATGTTAGTAAAAATAATAAAATCTAATAAAGAAAAGCTGTTTCCCACGTCATGCATGCTGTAACGAGACTGAGAGGCAGAAGGACGTGGAGGACAATGTAGACATCAGCTGTCATTTTAGAGGAAAACTGTCAGGGGGGGAACTACTACTGCTGAGCGTCAACTTGTAGTTGACTACTATTAACTTGTAGTTACTCGTGTAACTATACAAGTAACCAAACAACTACAGTCTCCAACACCGTTACTACGGCAACACATGCAGCAGTGTTGCTGATGTGATCACAAAAAAAACAAAAAAAAAAAGCATATAAGCAGATGACTACATGGAGATCGGGATGAAGCAGCTGGATTTAAAAAATGTACTGCGGGCAGTCTCTGGGGTTAGGCAGACTTTTGTTCTGGGATGTCTAACCACAAAGGTGAAGGTGAGGAGAGGTTTAAAGTAGAACTATACAGCATAAAAACCAACAATCAAATCAGAGAAGTGATCTGGACACGTGTTTGTTGTGAATGTGTTAAACATTTTGAATTGAAGCAGGAAATGTATTCTGTGGGCAGGCAAAGTGTTCGAACATGCAGGATCGTAAAACCAGTTTCGTGCAAAGCTGCCTGTAAGAGCACAGGGTTTGAGTAAAGTATACCTTTCTCCTCTGGCGCGAAAGACACAGACTTGAGGCTGCAGAGGTGGCCCTTAAAGCTGCCCAACAGGTCTCCCGACTTCACATCCCAGAGCCGGGCCATCTGATCACCTGCAGCAGTCACCTGAGGATGGCACAAATGACCGAAGAATGCTAAGAAAAAGCTTCATTTGTAAATAAAAAGTTTTTTCTATGCCAAAATCTTACATAGTAGGATGAATGTAAACTTACAAGCTGAGGCTCTCCTGGTACCCACGCAATGTCAAAGACAGCGTTTTCATGAGCCATCCACTCTGTGAAGTTCACTCTCAGTTAGTCAGTGGCATTTATAATTATGTGCAAGAAAACTATCAACAAAGTCAAGACCAATACCTTTAAGAAGAGGGCTTTTGCGGTTCTCTGTGTTGTAGATCCTGACAATGCCTTCTTCATTTGCTGTTGCAAGGGCATTCTGCAGGTTCCCCGCTAAAAAAAGACGAGAGACCCTGCAGTTATTCAAATAAATGACAGAATCACCTCGGCGTCTAAAGGGATAATGACATATGAAAATCAAATACCAGAGGAGAAAGTCAATCCAAACGGCGGAACGGTTTCGCCCGTGTTCCCGTAGGAGATGTGCTCATCTTGTCGGGCGCACTCGTAACCTTCCAGCAGCGAGCTCAGAGGGATCCTGGTGCGAGGATCTGCAGCTGCAAGGAGGGTTGGGCAGAGAGATGTAAAGCCAGAAGAGAAATGTTTTGCTGTTTAAAAAGGAGAAATTTTGTTAGATCTGTTACATCACTGCACGTTTTTTTAGTTTGACAATCAGTAAAGTAAAAGAAACAGTTAAAAAAATCTTTTTTTTTTTTTAAAGAAAACTACGCAAGTATATGTATATGCTTTGTTGCACATATTACACCCTAGTTACTCCAACTGGGCCAGGACTCATCACCAAAACCCCTCTTTACACCACATCACAGCGTTCTGCAGCTGCTCCATTGGCTCCCAGTTAAATTCAGAATCCCCTTCAAAATTCTCTTCCTTACATTCAAAGTCATTGATGTCCAAACAAAAGTGCCATGTGTGATCATACTTTTAGAAAGACCAAGTGTGAATGAAAAGATGATCACAAAAATAAACATAACGGAAGCTAAAAAAATACAAAAGCATTCACAAACTTACTTCACACCAGTCATGTTTGTGCTGATTAGATTTTACTCATGGTATCAAAAGTTTACAAAGCCTAATACACTTTTTGCAGAGAACTGTTAAAGTTTTTTCCCCATTGGACCAAAGGTTTTTACTTAAATCTTGCATGAAAGCATGAAAGATAAAACTGCCTAAATTGAATCCAAACGAGCAAAAATAGATTAAAACTAAGAAAGAACAGACAACTCCACCAAAACTGGGCCATGAAATGGACACAACAGAAAAAAAGAAAGTATCGCATTACACAAGAAAGGGTGAAAAATCTATGTCAGGGGACAAAAGAAATGTTACTTTGATTCTATCTTTGGTCTCGATACAGTCACAAATTCGTCAATACAGCAAACAGTTTTTTTTTATAGATTAAGTTAATGTCATCAAGTTGGTTCCAGTTATGCTCATCTTTACCTTTTAGAGCTTGGACTGAGCAGCTACATCGCGTTACGCTGGTACGGCTTCAGAAGACCTACCGTGAAACGCGATCGTGTTTTCCGGACTGAGATGCCCGTTAATCCGAGCAAACTCGGAACATATCAGAGCCGAAAAAAGTGAACCAACGATCCTGCTTTAACTGTTGCGGATTTATTCAACGCTCAAAGCTATAAAGAAACGCGATTACAAGAAACCTCGCTACTATTCCCCACTAGCACCCGCAGATGTTTTACGATGAACCTCGAAACAACATCCAGGTCCCAGGTGAACGGCCCCGCTCTTACCGTTGCTCCTGCGGCTGCCACCTTGTCTGTCAACGACGGAGCGGAAAAGCATCCCTACACTCCAGCAGCCGGTGTCCTGAGGTAAAAGGTTATATCGTAATTAATCTTTTGTTGGATCGTTAGATCGTGGATCTTTTTCTTCTTCTGTGTAGCTGCCGGACTCTTTTCCCGCGAACAGGCAGTCTGCGGAACAACCAAAGTACCCGCGAAAAAGTCATTGTGCACTCCCATTGGATTGAAAAGTACTTCCGTTTCCTGTTTCTTTGCGCCGCTTTATGAACACAGTACTTTAAAAATTGTATTAAATTCAGGATTTTTTTTGTTCTACAATTGAAAAGGGAACGATATTTACTTAACTTTTACATCACTTTTAAATCACTTTTACTTCATTTTTTCTCAAGACACGCTAGTTCATTGTAGAAATATCAAAGCTCTGCCCCGACATAATGAAATATCACACTATAAATAGCATTGTGCAATGCCATTGATTTCAAAAAATATTTTAGATATGAGGAGGTTACTTCAAAATGCATCGTCAACCATAAAATGTATTTTACATACATATATTCTAATTTCTCATGCATTGTTTTACAATGTTTTTCTCACTTGTAGCCTAGAACCTAGAAGCACACGTACTTCATAATAATGCACTTGCACAGTGGTCGCATTCTCACCGCTGTAAATATGCTCACATTAAAACGGAAAAAAATATTTAAAAAAAGTAATATTTTTTAAGTTATCAAACCATGTTTTATTGTGAAAAGACCGGATGTGGAATTTCTGCACCGCCGGTTTGAACCAATCAGTCTATAGAACATTGTGTTGCTACTGAAATGCTAAGGCTCATGTGTACTGCCAAGCATTTTAGTTAAAACTGTAACAATAATGTCGCTGTCAACAGCACGCTCGTTCTTATCAGAGGCGTGTTATGGGGAACAAGAACTCGACGCGAACTCTGCTCTCATGGAGTTGGACAAAGGTGCGTTAGCTCACGTGCTAACGAGTTAGCATACGTCCGCTCGGTCGCGTTCTGTTTCGACGCCTTGTTGTTGTTGTTGTTTATCCACGTTTTGTGACCTTATAATGCATATCTTGTTTGTCGTGACCGCGTTGACGTGCATGATTTCAGGGCTACGTTCGGGGAAGCTCGGAGAGCAGTGCGAGGCTGTGGTGCTGTTCCCCAAACTCTTCCAGAAGTACCCCTTTCCCATCCTCATCAACTCAGCCTTCCTTAAACTAGCAGACATCTTCAGACTTGGGTATGGCAACCTAATGCATTGTTCATTTGAATCGTCTAATACTGTGAAATTTCCCATTTCAAAATCCACACTTTGATTGGAAAAATACGAATACGTTCTTGGAATGCAATAAAAACAATTGAATAATCTCTGTAACAACATAAAGCACATTTGACACTCGTGATGCAGACACACACTTATCTACCTGGCTTCAAGTCAATTAACCAAACTATTTGTGTGACATGCCTTGAGAGCATTGATTATAAACTGATAACAAAGACGAAATGCCATAAAGGGTTGATAGCAGTGCATGAGAAAATTTGTAATAAAATACTTTAAACTGAAATCCCCCCTTTAAGTTAGATTAGGGTTGGATTTGTTGCATCGTTCACATATTTCACCACATTGTTTATTGCAGGCAGCAGTCCAAAAACTAAAATCTGTGGATATATTAATAAAAAAAAACATGATAAGACAAAAAAGGCAATTTGAAGCCTTTTGTGCTCCAGGAATATATCATAAATGCCCAAAGCATCTTCCAGAACATATATGTTCTTAAACAGATTTTTTTTTACTGTGCTAATAACACCTTTGATTATAAAAGCCCATATCTTTTTTTCAGCAACAACTTTCTGCGTCTGTGTGTGCTGAAAGTAACACAACAGAGTGAGAAACATTTGGAGAAGATTCTCAATGTGGACGAATTTGTAAAGAGGGTTTTTTCAGTCATCCATAGTAACGACCCTGTGGCTAGAGCCATCACTCTGAGGTAAAGTTGTATGCAATGCTGTTTGGTACAGAACATGCTGAATGTCGTTAAAACCCATAAGTGATGTCTGCTTAGCAACTTGCAATAGCTTTCTGACATATGAGATAAACAAATCCTCTGTGGCTTGTTGTGTTCAGGATGCTTGGAAGTTTGGCTTCTATCATACCTGAGAGGAAGAATGCCCACCACAGTATTCGACAAAGCCTAGACTCTCATGACAACGTGGAAGTGGAAGCTGCTATCTTTGCTGCTGCAAGCTTCTCTGCACAGTCAAAGTAAGGAAAATCATTACTGATCTGTCGTGTATAAAAAAAAAAAATGAGGCAACACTTGAGCACCGATTTCACATGTTTTTCTTCTTTTTAATTTTTAGAGACTTTGCTGCTGGAATTTGCAACAAAGTCAGTGAGATGATTCAAGGTAGAATCTCCGTTCACAGATAATGTTATGAAATATGTTTTCAGATTTCAAATTTTCACAATTATTATATTTCAAATTATTATTCAGACGTATTTTACCAAATCCAGAGAGAACTTATCTACTTCGTCCAAATGGATGTTTGTCCTTTATTCTTTTTTTTTTTTTAAATAATTTTCATTCCTCTTAGATCTCTGCTTCTTCCCCAGGTTTAGATACTCCAGTGGAGTTGAAGCTGAAGTTGATTCCCATGCTGCAACACATGCATCATGATGCCAGCTTGGCATCCAGCAGCAGAGAGCTTCTGCAGCATCTGGTGAACTCCTACCCTTCCACCCCCATGGTCATCGTCTCACTGCACACCTTCACCCAGCTGGCTGCCTCCTCCCTCATTGACATCCCGAAGCAGGTATCTACCATGTCACAGACAAAGTGGCAACTTTGTTGTGATATATAATTGTTGTGGGGTTCTGTGATAACAAGAACTCAGAGATATGTGCTTTGAAATGTTAGCTGCCACTATTAAGTTTCACACTCTGGTACATAAAAAAAAAAAAAAAAAAAAAAAAAGAAAATTAAATACCTGACTTTTGAATCGTCACTTTAACTGTCCAGTTGCAGCTTCTGCTTCAGTACCTCAGAGATGACCCACGAAAGGCTGTGAAGAGGCTTGCGATTAATGACTTGAAACTCCTGGCTAAAAAAGCTCCTCATCTGTGGATCAGAGAAAATACTCAGGTAGACAAACTGTTAACTGTAACTGTTGATTTGAACTATATCTAAAATCTGCATGTATTATAACAGGCATTTATCTCTGTAGATGCTGTGCGAGTGTGCTTTAACCATCCCTTACATCAGTTTGAAGCTGGGGATGTTAGGTGTCCTCTCAACCTTGTCTGGAACAATAGCAATCAAGCAATATTTCAGTAATACAGCAGGTAAACGTCTTTTTAAATAATTCAATCTTAAATTTACTATGGAGTCATTTTATTCCAGAAAACCTGCATATATTGTTATTTCTGTGTAAATGGGGTTAGACCTGAACTGTGTAGTAAAACCTTTCAGGTGGCTCTTCAGTTCCTCCGCGGCTCACTGACCTGGTTAAACTGGCTCAAGAATGCTGTTACCACAGCAACCTGGCAGTAGCTGCACATGGGGTCATCGTGCTCTGCAACATTTCAATTTCCTGTCCAGAAAAAGGTTAGTTTCTGTGGTGAATGGACTCCTTCAGGGATTCCTCTAGTTCAATGCTTTCATCTTCATCTCCATGATGGTGTTTGCTATTGTGTCCAATTATTTATCACTGAGGTGTGTAATTTCCTTCATTCAGATGTCATGCAGTTGGAGCAGGACACAGTTTTGGGCGTGGAGTCCCTTCTGATGCTGTGCAGTCAGGATGGAAGCCCGAGTGCACAGGCCACACTCAAAGTAGGACAACATTGTGACCACAAAATAAAAGTCATAGATGCCATAAGCAGAGAGCTGAGGATGTGACACAGATATCGTCACCCTCTTAAAATATTGGCATGTCAACTAAACTATATATATATATATATATATATATATATATATATATATATATATATATATATATATATATATATATATATATATATATATATATATATATATATATATATATATATATATTAGCCTTTTTTTAAGAGGATTATGATACTATTGTTGGCACAAACATTTTATTCTAACATATAACAATTAAAACTGTAATGGTTGATTTTGGCAGAAAATGGCTGGACATTTTAGTAGTCTTGTTAACTTATTTTTTCATCCTGATTTAAAGGGGATATATTATGCAGTTTTTTATAAGCATTGTAATTTCTTGAATTCTTGATTGAATGTTTAAATGTGACACACTTTGATCAAACTATCAACAACATGCAGCACACAGGTGTCTTTACATTCGGTCTTAAAGAGTGGACTGAGCCACCCTGCACCAGTCCACCCCCTCAGCAAGTATGTTTTAGACAAAATGACACTTAATAACCTCTGAAGCATAATATTACCATGTGAGAGTATATAGTACCTTCCCTGAAAGCTCACACTTGTGCAAACAGGAAACTAAGCCCACACTACCACGCATCAAATTATTAGAAAAATATGTGTAATTTTGCAACCAATATAATCTGCCATTCATCCATGGACAGATGAAACGGATCCATTTACAGATGACTTAATGACTCGATGTCATTTGAAGAAATATTTGTTTACTTTTATGAGCCTTTGTAAAGCTGTGGTTGTCTTCTGTGCCAGCTATCAGCAAAAACCTTCCACAGTAACTTTAGACTCTTGTCCAGGTGAGGCTACTGCTTTATAGTTTTACGCACCAAGTCACAGATCAACATTGAGGAAGCTACCTCGAAGAGCCACAATTGACATCTCAGCAGAGGCAATTTACTAAAGAAGTAATTATAGAAGAGATACTAAGAGAATAAACGAAGTGTATCTAAGGCTACATTGACATTGCAGGCAAGAGCCATTTAAATCTTTTCTTTTCGGCTTCTTGAACAGCTCAGATGACACGGAATTGGATGCTTTTTTTTCCCCACATCGGACCTGTGGTCACTTTCATATGTGGTCCTAAATCAGATGCATATCTGATGTTTTCCAGCACAACTTCAGTCAGGTCACAGTTCATTGGTCTTTGACCTCACTGTTATGTAATCGGTGTCAGAATTCTGCACTGCCAGGATTGTGTTGTTTTTTTTTTTTTTGTTTTTTTTTTTGTTTTGTTTTTTTGATGAGACCTGCTTCAGCGAAGCCGATCACGTCATGCTTCACCACTCCCGGCTCCGACCCCTCATCCGCAAACGTCTCTGTACAGATATTGAAACATCACTCTTTGCATGGCCAGTGTTAAGGATTTTTCCCTCCTTTTTCTCAGTTTTCTTCTCATTGTAATTTGTTTATGAATTTGCTGGCTTGCACTGCACAAAAACTGATTAATCCATGTTTACCTCTGCACACTAGACGTACTGTGTTTGACGTCACTTTGTGTTATTGTGCAGGTTGTGCATGCTGGTCACATTAAACCAGAAACCTGTTCAAAATTTGGATCTTAACAAAAAAAACAGAATTCAACGTTAAGACCTGCAGTATGAGCGTAGCCTCAGGCTACCTGTCTTGGTCTTATTATTAGGTGGAAGTTTCATGATATCTGTGTGAGCGAGTGTGCTCATGCATGTTTTTTTTTTTTTTCTCATTTTACGTGCTAAATCTGTGCTCTGAGTGTCAAGAAAGAGAAAACAAATAAAGCTGCATTCACAGTACAGTGATAAGTTTTATGTTTCCCAAAGGTAAAAGAAAAATCATTTAAATCTATTGTTTCAATGAAGAAAAGTCACTTTAAGGGGTTTAACCAATGTTTAAGAAATACTTGCCTACTATATATTGTACTAGTACTTTGCCTGATGTCCTTATTTTCCTCCAACTACAGACGGCGCTCACCTCATTGGTCAAGTTGTTGAAAAGTCGACCGCATCTCAGCCAGTCCGCTGTGGAATTCCTGCTTGGCCAGCTCCACTTGTCCTGCGACTCCTCCCGCATCCTCATGTGCCACGCGTTGGCCGCCATCGCCACACACCTGCCTGTGCTTGGAGATGGCATGCTGGGAGATCTGGTGGATCTCTACCGAGTGGTCAGTCACTCGTCCACGTGTGAGCAGCAAGAGCTTCTGGTGAGTGATGGCACACGTGATACTTCAGCTGTAGTCCTGGGAGACAGTGCAAATGTAATAGAATGAAGTTTAGCTTTTATTTGTTAAGAAATGATTTAGATAATGTTTCAAAGAAAGGTATTTGTTTTGCTTTTGGGTCATTCAGCTGGGATTGGATTTAGTTACTTTTTTTAATTTTTTTTTTTTTTTTTTGCATTTTTTTACAACTGATTTCCGAGATTCACAGTCATAAACCCCAGCTCCGACTCCTACAGGTTTCCTTGGCAACGGTGATTTTTGTTGCAAGCCAATCGTCTCTGTCGGCTGAAGTGAAGACGGTCATCAAACAGCAGCTTGAGAACGTCGCTAACGGCTGGACTGTATATCGCATCGCACGGCAAGCCTCGCGCATGGTTAGAAAGTGTTTCTCGTGGAAACGGCATCATAAGCAGCCAAGAAACAGGATAATAAAATTCTCCATTGTTGATATGCAGGGATGCCACGAGTTCTCCAGTGAGCTGTACCAGTGTCTGCGGACTCGCGTGGCATCGGAGCACTTCTACTTCTGGCTGAACAGCCTGAAGGAGTTTTCGCAGGCTGAGCAGTGCCTGTGTCACGTGGAGGACGGGGACTACAGTGGAGCCATGAGCGCCATTGCCGAGGCTCTGCGCTCCTACCAAAAGGGCATTGCCTCCCTCACAGTCAGTTAACTGCCAGGCATCTGCTTGTCAAAATGTCAAAATATATCAATGCAGTTACTTTTTCACAAGGGACAACGGGGGTTAGAGCTGTTGAAAGTCAGTCATGAAGAATGGTGTGATTGGATCTGATGTACAAGTATTTCAAACTCTCCGTGACTTTGATGACTAAGCAAAGATTGTGTTTAGTTCGTTCAGCTCAACAAGGTCTGCGTAATGACTTGTCTGATGTTTTCATGTACATTCATGGGATTAATCTGCCCCTAGGCTGCCAGCACTCCTCTGAGCCCGCTCACATTCCAGTGCGATTTCATTAAACTGCGAATCGACACGCTGCAAGCTCTGTCGCAGCTCATCTGTACCTGCAACAGCCTGAAAACCAGCCCCCCTCCTGCCATTGCCACCACCATCGCTCTCACCTCAGGCAACGACTTGCAGCGGTGTGGCCGCATCTCATTGCAGGTGAAATGCTGAAGTTTGCCATAAAAGGATTTTGTTCTTTTTCAGTGAAATATTTCATTCCATGACAATGTGAGCATCAGTGGCACAAATGTCTGTTATTTGCTGCAGGATATAACAGGCTGTTTCAATACAGCTGTATCTCTTACTGCCAGTATTTTAGTCTGGCTGCTGTATTTCCTTTATTTGTTTTTTTGTTTGTTTTGTTATGTGTGGTTATTTAATGCTCTGGGGGCTGTTTCACAAAGGTGGTTGAACAAACTCCAAGTTAAAAAGCTCAAAGTTTTCAGTTTCAGGAAAAGTGTTGGTTCATTCAACTCTGTTGACTCTGAGTTACCGCGACTATTAAAACCATTGCTGATGGAGCTCCAATACTGTGATTCACCATGGCAACACATAGTAAGCGTAAATGATCTTCCTATAATAAATACAAACATTTATTCAGACAAAAGTCCAATAGGCTGTTGTGGCAAAGAAAAGAGAGTTGATGTTGAAGAAAACTGCAGAACGAGTGAATGTGTTGACAATTTAAAAAAAATCTAACGCCTGTTATGCATAAATACAAATGAATATAGATGTATATTGTTCTGAGTATTCACTGTCAAGTAGGCGCAAATCCAGGGGGGGCGAAAAGAAAAGAATAACTACAACCTTTAAACGGTTGAAACTGAAATAGGCGTTAAAACATATTTCAGACAGCTAACTCAGACATAACAGGTTTGGTTTTGTTCACTTTAAAAAAAATTTGGAGTAATGGAAAAACAAAAAGATATAAATGAATTGGAAATATGGGTGTAGTTAATACATCCAGGCACACTGGTAAATCCTAAAGGGAAATGTCTTTACTCCCACACGTCTGAGCAGGATACTTATCATTTTAAACGATTATATTCATTTTAAATTGTGTGAATTACTTGATGTCTTTGGCTACTGTAAAAAGAAAAAAACTCGAGCGTATACGTGTGTGAGAGTTTACAGGGAAAAAATAAGGTGGTGGGGATCTGTTTATGAGTCGGTCACTTTTCTTACAGTCCTGCTTCATTTAATTCTTATGTAATAGAGTATGTTCAGTATCCACATCAGTATTAGGAAAAGGGACGTTTGCAAATAAATAAAAGTTTAGAAAATCAACAATCCATGGTATTTTGTGTGATGTATGAACATGCGTGTAATTTGTGATGCATGGAAGGATATGGCCATGTAGACCGACTGACTTTAATTTAAAAACAAAATAAAGCCCAGCTCTTTAAAAACTAACAGGTTGTCACAAGTACAAGTCTGATTTGACCACATTAAAATAATTTGGGATTCTCAATACGTCATCGTTCAGGCGTCTCTAAAATGCACATTATACGATCGAATGTCTGATTGAATTGAACTTGTCTCAGCAGATGTTAACTGTGGAGACAAAACTCAGGGTCAGTTGCCACGGTAACAGACTCAGTGAGTTACCTCGGTTTCTGAAACTGCCTCAAATGAGCCCCCCTTGGTTGGGGTGAAGTAACCTCGCTTTGTGAAATGGACCCCTGATTAGTTAAAGTTAGAAATTCAACTGAATAATCCCTAAAGCAAAATTCTCAAATTAAAAATTTGCACTAATGTGCTTAATCATGTTGCTTCTCATGTTCCTAGATGAAGGTATGCATGGATGAGTTCAGAAGTCTTGCCACTCGCTACGCTGATCTACACCAGGCATCATTTGATGCGGATTATGCCACCCTTCGCAATGTGGAATTGTATCCTTGAACATACACGCGTTCCGTTTTGTCAGTTCTGTGTTGTCTGCTGTAATTTAATTCTCGTTAACTGTCCATTCAGACAACAGCAGAGCTGTTTGCTTGTCTCTCATGTAATCGAAGCTTTGATACTGGATCCACAAGCAGCCAGGTGAGAGCTGCCGTTGTAGTGGTATCATAGATTCTTTTGGGTTTTGTTTCCAAACATCTGAGAAAATTCCAGCGCAATCAAATAACTTGAAATACATGCATCATATAAATATTTGTGTAGGAATTTGACCATGTTCTGGCCAGCAGCAGCCATAACAAGCTGCACAATTGTATTGAGTATTTTTTTTGTTTTATTTTCTCTTTTAAATTCCAAGCACTTTTCTATAACCCTTTTTTTCCTAGCATGTTTTTGTGACATCCCATCTGTTTCTGTAATCTAGTTTTCAGGAGTATGGCGCTCTGGGCTCGGTTCAGACAGAGAGTGAATATGAGCGACGGATGATGTCAGTATTTAACCGTGTGCTGGAAGAAGTGGAAGGCCTCACGAAGAAACACCCTCCTGTTTCACACCTGGTAGGATTAACAGTATTCACAAAGTTTACAAAAACTTCATTCTTGATTCTAGTTTAATTCAGTTTGTTCAGATTCTGAAGTGCAGTGACTGAGACAGATGCAGACTAGATGTTGCTCATTTGGTTTGTTAGTTGTATTTTCATGTAACGCTGATTCTAGTTCTTTTTTGCATTCACTCTTGGACTGTTATTTCTTGTATATATGTCTTAACAGGACGCTTATCTGACCTTTTATGTTTGTTGTTTAAAGACCAACGTTGCTTAAATACGTGAACATCACAAAATAGCTGAAAACAGGTAGCAGTAAACTTGTTACCTTAATGGGTTGTTTGCTTTTTTTCCTTTCAGCATACAAGTTGTCTGTGTGACGCCGTCATAGCTTTGCTCAAGGTCCCGCTGTCTTTCCAGAGATATTTCTTTCAAAAGCTTCAGTCAACTAGCATTAAGGTAACTGTCTGAATCACTTTCTGTTGATTGTTAGAACAAAGTATGTACATGTTAATGCAGATGCACTTGGTGTACCAAAAAGAATCTCACAGCATTATTTGCTCTCGAGAAAACATCTCACCTGACTTCCCATGTATAAATAATTTTTGACATTTAACCGCTTATACCCATGAGGTTTATTCAGTTATTAATCTTTTTTTTTTTCTTCTTTTTTTTTTTTTTAAGCTTGCCCTCTCTCCATCACCACGTACACCAAGTGAGCCGATCCCAGTGCAGAGCAGTCAGCAGCTGACTCTGAAAGTGGAGGGTGTGGTACAACACGGTTCGACACCAGGACTCTTCAGGAAGATCCAGTCTGTCTGTCTCAATGTCACCTCAGTTCTCCAGAGCAAGACAGGGCCTGATTACAAGGTTTGCCATCTTCATTTTTGTTAATTAGGTCAAATTAAAAAAAAAAAAAATCATGCAATTACATAACACTCAGGTTTAACAGTAAAACTGTTAAACTTGACACACTTTCAAACCTTCATATATATATATATATATATATATATATATATATATATATATATATATATATATATATATATATATATATATATATATATATATATATATATATATATATATATATATATATATATATATATATATATATATATATATATATATATATATATTTATTTATTTATTTATTTATTTGACTTTTTTTTACTTTTCAGATTCCACTAGATACTAAAACAAATGAGATCGAGCAGCGCGTTGAACCTCACAATGACTACTTCAGCACCCAGTTTTTGCTGAACTTCTCCATCCTGGGGACCCACACGGTTACTGTGGAGGCGTCTGTGGTGGATGAGAACGGCATTGAGTGGAAGACGGGGCCTAAGACGATGGTATCCGTCAAGTCTCTGGAGGATCCTTACTCCCAACAGCTCCGCCATCAGCTGCAGCAGGGTGG
Source organism: Xenentodon cancila (assembly GCA_014839995.1). Lineage (NCBI taxonomy): Eukaryota > Metazoa > Chordata > Actinopteri > Beloniformes > Belonidae > Xenentodon > Xenentodon cancila. The sequence goes on along the minus strand of CM026209.1, from coordinate 14,671,160 downwards.
AGCTCAGCCTGCCTCTCAGAGAGGTCCATACACTCGCTTTTAGTGATTTTCTATTTAGAGCTTCCCGGTATGACCTAATAATTGTGTACATACACCTTTTTTCAACAATTAAAAGCTGTTTCATTTTAATGCTGCTGGCGTTGTGTAATTATTTTTAAATAATAATTTTTTGACTTAAAGGATACTTGCATTTAAAGTTGAAGTACATGAAACTGAAACTCGCATATAACCTGAAGAGAGAAAAAATTATTTATATATGCAGTGATCTTTAGGACAATGAAGTGATCTAGTGAATGTCCTTGACTTACCTTAATCTTTTCTATATAAGTGCAATAACACAGGGAGCCATCAGGGGGCACACTATCACTGACAACGGAGAAAATCTGTTCATTTTCATAAGTGTGCATTATTGTGTATATGTTTTATTTTCAATAAGATTTAAGATAAAGCCTTGTTTTTATAAGATTTACGTTAACAAAAATTCAAGCTTTTTTTTTAATGTCTTGTTAATCCAAACCAGTATGTTCGATTAATTCTAAAACTGAATAAATTCAAGTTTAGGTTATTGATATTTTATGTATGTACATTTTTTACCAAAAGGATTTCCGATCTAGTCTTGAGTTTTTAAAAGAACCCATAACAGAAAATAAACCTTTTTTGTCACATTTTTAGATTAAAATATATCAATCTGACCACGACTGAAATGCCAAGAAAGTTGTATGCATTTTTTTAAAACCTTTGTGTACTTGTCAAAATTAAAGCTCCACGTAACCTCCTTAGTTGAATACACGCTAAGAAACTTACATTTTGTATTGCAATTTTTCTGAAAGTAGTTGTATTTTTATTCTTTTATTCTCCTAGTCTGATTCAAAAATATAATTTGAAAGACAGACAGACGGAAAATAACAAAAATGGCCAACACATAAAGGAAACTCTCTTATTTTGAAGGCGGACTAGAGCGGCTTCCGGTTTTGGCGCGGTTAATCCTTTGTGTACGCTGCTGCCGCGGTGTGAATCCGGGACATAGAGGAAGATAACGGATCCTGCCAGCTGAGAGAAAAAAACAAAAAAAAAAAAAGGAAAATCGCTGTTTCTCGTTTTCGACGCGCACATGCACATCTCGTGCTGCGGTTGTCTAACGAGCAGCGTTGGGCGCGTTTTGACGTGAGCAGCCTCTATGTGGTACTCTTGGACGAGCGCTCGCTGAGTCAAAGGCGGGGACGATGCATCGCAGGATTTATTATCCCAGCGTCTCCGACTGAGATGGAGCCAACGCCGCTCAAATGGAGCCGCTCGCTAGCCAGCTAGCGAGCTAACGGCGCCGGAGTCCAGCGAAGCCTCGGCAGACCCGGATCGATACATGGGAGCAAATGCGGTGACGTTGCGCAGGCTTTTCTGTAACATTATCGCCTCCTTAAGCTCCGGATCTCCACGTTTGATTCACTCAACATGCCAGTTGCAAAAAATCGCTAACTTACCCGTTTAAGTTCCCTACATGCGAGCGAATCGTTCCCGCTTTAACAGTTAGTGACACCTTTTTTTTGTTTTGTTGCCGTTCTTGGATGCTTCAGTGACCTTAATTGGGTGAGTATCATGAGCTGCCAGACTTTTCTTTTTTTGTGTGTGTGTAACTAAACTACAGGGTGGGACTACACTCTGGATAAACCAAACGTACCAGTCACCACACACCCAGCGCCCCAGGAAACGTTTGCTTTACGTCTCATTAAATGCCAAACACCTCAAGCTTTTGTGCTGCATCTGTTATTTGTTATGCTGTTATTTTTTTATTGTAGAAATGATTGAATCCACATGTCATCTCTGGCACCTTTTCACACATCTGCTCCTGTTATGCTAACTCACCCCCGTTGCTAACTAGCATGATATCAAGTCCTCGACTACGTCCCCGTTAATGCTCCTTTATTTTATTTTATTTTATATTTTTTTTAAGTAATGTCTTTGCTTTTGGTCCCGTTTTATCTCAGCGGCCAACCGACAAAAATACGCGAATACCAACCAGCTGTCTACAGAAATGACTATTCCCGAAGAATAATCAGAACATAGCGTCCTCTATGCGTGTGTTGCATATAAATTGCATGAAATAGCCGTATCCTCGGCTGGTTAGCGGTGCTACATAAAATATCCGATTATTTTATCTGCTGAGTTGTTTCAGCTGCTGCAGATATTTACTACTGTTACTAATGTTCGTTTATTAATCTTTGTATTTCATTCCCGGCGTAGTGTTTGCATGGTTGTAACATTTTTGTCAGAGGGTGAAGTTGCAGTGCGACTCTTTATTTGGATGCAAGTATCAATACAGCGTTTCTCCACCGGAACTAAAACCCTTTCCTGGGAGGAACCAACCCGTTTAAGTAAAATTATATCAATAGTGGAAGCTAAAATTTAGTGAATGTTTGTCTAGGACTGGTTTGGAACCCCCCTCGTATTCTGAGACGTCTAAGGATTGATTTATTCTGAAGCGTTAGTGTGAGAAACGGGACATTACTGCTGGAGATGCTGCAGGTGAAGTTAGTAGGAACTTCTGCATGTGCAATTAAAAATAGAGGGATATGGAGTAAATATGAGGTGTTGTGATGTAATTTAAATGAAAGTACAAAATGCCCTTCCTCCCCATGGTTTCTGATGTTAAATACACTTGCCACATATGTGAGTAAGAGGGTTTAGGGGGGTGGGTCACTCTCACCGTCACTCAGCATATTTGTTTATAACATTTTTGGAGACAAATGGTTCCATGAAAATTCCAAGGAAACTGGTAGTGTTCTGCCACTGAGGATTAGCTCCACCAGGGTTCATTACCATTGTCTTCTTTGCTTAGAAATGTTCCCACATTAAATGACCTGGAAGTGTGTAAGTGGCAGGCAGGATAAGAGCTGCTTCAATGGTCTAAATGCAAAGGAAGGGAACTTCTGTGCGTCTTGTATTTTCAGTGTTAATATTAAAGGAACTGGACCATTCTTCATGGAAAGAGAGGAAGAGGGAAAAAATGCCCTCTCAGTTCCTTCAGTCACAACGTCCAAAGCATTGTTGAGCTATTTTCTTACACTTATTGGGACTTTATGTAGAGGACTATAGCATCCACATTCCTCACAATTTTCATTCTGACCTCCGTGCAGTGAAAATCACAAAAATATGGTGTGTTTTTTTGTTTTTTGTGAAACATTTAGGCTGCTTTCATGGCATTAATTTGTGAATTTATGGTAAAAGAGGAGGAATCATTAAAAAAAAGACTGGGTTCCACAAAAGAGTAATATTGGTTGTCAGAAATTGAAAACCCCCAACATGCTTTTAACAATACACACAACACATTTGGTCATTTCTGGACAGTTTAGTGGCTGATTTTGAGAAACGTATAGCACAAACCATATAATTGGAAAGTGAACATGCAATAAATTTGATTTCAGAGGTCCTATTTTATAATCATTTTTTCCTCTTGCATTCAATCATAAGCCGTCAAATGTGGAAAGTAGGCACCTGAGTTTTGTTTTGGATAATATTCAAACTGTACAATTAAAATTTACATTTGGGTCACAGTTTTTGTTGTTACAAGTTTGTCCTTTTTCTGTTCATAAAGTTCTGTGAATTGAATTTCTGTAACCTAGATTACCTTTTGTTATCTATCAAACCAAGCGAGACACTAACTGTTCTTGTGTGTCTGTTGCAGACGGTGTGTATCAGGATGGCACAGCTTTTGGATGGGGCCGGCAAATTGGGCTGGGTTCTCCTCAAGTCTGTGCTGCGTTTCGTGTTTATGTTCTTCAACAACTGTGTAGCCATCCCATCCTACTGCTTATATCTGCTGCTTCTTCAGCCCCTGAGAATATGGGACAGCTCCACTTTCTGGTACATTGAAGGAGTCATGTTCAAATGGCTACTGGCCATGGTGTCTTCGTGGGGCTGGTTTGCAGGTTATACAGGTAAGACATTTTAACCTTTATGCAACTCAGTTTTTTTTTTTTTTTTTTTTTTTTAAGTTTTTGTGGCACTAGTGGGCTTTATTGAAAGTAGGTAGACAGGAAATAGGTATAGAGAGTGTGGGTGGAAGACAAGCAGCAAATGGGGACAGGCCTGGACTCGAACCTGCGCTGCCTGCACCCGCTCAATCCACTGAGCTACCCAGGGCCCACTCTGTCATTTTGTTGCATGCAGCGACGTATTTGCATTATGGTATTTACAGCCTACTGTTGAGCAGCAGTCCCCCCTTTAAACCAGTTTGAACTTGGTGTATTTACCTGGAATTTACAAACCTGTTTCACTGAAAAATACATGCTCCCGAAGAGGACAGATGGTTTAATGAAATTGGGCAGGAATGTCTGTTGGCAGGAGTCTGGAATAAAACATAGGTGGCTGTAAGCGTAACAGAGTCGACCTCCTCCTACATCCTCCGGACATTGTGTCTTTAGTGTGGTGACAGATGCAGTTGGACCCGCTGACATGGCCACTAATAAATAAAAGGAGGAGATGACGATGGGGGTGGGGTGTGTGGTGTGTTAGCACATCTGGCGTCCTTTCCAGGCCAACCCACAGCCAGTTATGGTGGTCTTAGTAAAATTAACAGCACACAAAATGTATTTTCTTTAAAAAACAAATGATAATTCTGTTGGGACTTAATTCACAGCTCTGAAGCTACGCTTTAAACAGGACTAAGTGCAAAGGTGCAAAAATGATGACAGCTACCCATTGGTTAAAAACCCTGCCAATCAAAACCCAGGCTGGAAATATGTTTCTTTTTCTGCTGCAAAGTAGGACTGTTGAGTGTCATTGAGATCGACTCACTTTTGGAGGCAGCCCCCAGTGGTCAATCTAAGAACTGCAACATTTTCTTAGTTGTTCGTTAGCTTCAACCCAGACATTTGAATGTTGTCACATGGATTGTTGCATTTTCGTTTTCCATTTGCGTATGTTGGTGGCTTGTACTTGAAGAATAATATCAATTAATCAAGCTTTTTTTTCCATATAGCACTTGTCATACCACTTGTGCAACACAAAGTGCTTTACAGACTTAGAACTTAACTTCCCAAGCACTTGAATGTCTTCTTAGTGGCACTTAACTACACTTAATTGAATACTGTTTATCTACACCTACTTTGTGATCTACTATGTTACTTTGGCTTTATTGTATTCCTCTGTTGTAAGTCAATGTGGATGAAAGTCTCATCTAAATGTAATGTCATGTAAAACAACAGCACAGAAACAATAAAAAAACAAAAAAAGAAGTCCTGCCTGGAGATGTACAACTAATTTGAAACCCTTTAAAACTACTTCAAACTCCTCCTTATTTAAACCTACTTTTTGAGATGATTGGAGACATGCTGGCGGCACTTTTGTTTGCAGTCTTAAGTAGCGCAGCAGCTGTTTGCTTTACTTTTAACTGATCGTTCCAGAATAATCGCAGTAACTTGCTTTGGTATATGTGATTTTATGAAGACGATCTCTTCTTGGAATGAGTTGCTCAGTCTTTTCCTATTTGGTCTGTAACATATGTACAGGTTTGTGCTATTAGTACCTCTGAACAGGGAGCACAACTTCTCACACAATTAGTGGAAAAATAAATCACTTAAAAATGTAAATATTTGATAAGTGAGCAGTTTTCCCAAAAAAGGCGAAGCCAGAAGTTTGCTCATGTCTGATTGTACAATCCAAAGTATTTGACTTGCAGTGCTACGTAACAACTAAACATAGAGCAGCAAACACTCTCACCTGCCACAGCAGAACATCACAGCGTTGGTGGATTTCTCTCAGCCAGCTTGTTGAATATCTTTTAAGTGATGCTGGCCTCTATGGTGTTGGTTTGCACAGAGCTGAGAGGAAAAGTGCCCACAAACTGCCACGTTTTGGGACACAACAAGGCTCGCTGATTGATAATTCAAACATTTTAATGTATGGAATACTGGGGTTGTCGAAATGTTGTGGTGTTTACTGAGTTTGTAAGCAAAATGTCATTTCATCATTCATATTTAAATTTGATTAAGATCATCATATAGTAAAATGTAATGTACTTTACAGTCTGGCACTTCTTACACACGTTGTACACAAACTCATACATGTATAGTTTGGTGTATGTTACATTCAGAGAGCAGCTCAATGGTATAAATTATTATTGTTGTTTTGGGTTTGTTTTTTTTTTTTTGTCTCTGGGGGAGAGAGAGAGAGGGGGGGGGGGTTCTTTCATCGTCCCTCCTTTCTATATACAACCAGTTTTGAGCATATGCTAGATTTTAAGTTTTAAGTCACATATTACATTTGATGCATAATCAGTTTTGCAATTCTGTAGCAGTAACATTTAAAGCTATATAAACATAAACCTCAGTGCAATGTGTCTAAATTAATGTGATCTGTCTATGTCCTGTGTTTAATCGAAAGAAGAAAAACAAAGATTTCACTGGTACCGCTGGAAAATGTGGGACACAAAGCCAGGGTTCTGACCGATCCCTTTACAAACCTTTAACCTTGGGTGTGAAAATAGCCAAGCAAGTAAACATACCACACAGGTCACCAAAATACAGGTTCAGATGGTCAGGCTTTCTTGTGTAACAAACTTTAGAAAATATCTCCATTTACCAGGAATGTGTGAGCAGAGTGAGCAGAACCTGCAGCCAGTCGAAGGTTGCATATTTGTTTACGTTATGTGGTGTTGCGCGGTACTTTTAACGAGGAGAAATGTGTTTATGAAGAGTGCTATATGGTCACAAGAAATGACACCATCACCCTTGTCATTTTTTTGTTTAACTCAAATTCATTTTTATAGTTGTAACAACAAACAGTAGTGTCTGTGGGATGTATCCCTTTTGGATAAGATAATTAAATGTCTCCAACTCGATTCGTAGTTGCCAGGGCTGTCTCTGTACCGATACCTGTCCTTTTGACCCATTTCATTGAATTTGTCCTGTTGTAGTCCCAGTCACTACACATCTTCTGTGTCCAGTCAGTTTTTCAAAGTGGGAGAGTCCTTGTGATTGCCTTCTTGGTTGCAGCTAATGGTGTTTTTATAGATATCTGTTCCCACATTTTTACACTCAGTATGTAGTTTTAATGATTGGAGATGAGATTTTCTGGGTTTGATGAATGCCTGGAGGAGGGAGTTAAAAATTAACCTAAAAATGATAAAAGCAGCGATGGCTATTAATGTGAATGTACACACATGCAGTACGCTCACAGATGCTTTATTTAAACTGCTTTAAAATATGAACGACGTGTGCATAGTTGGACCACAATCTGAGCAGTTAATCAGCAGGGATGGGTAAATTTAGGGACTCTAGTTGTAGTATGAGACAAAATGGTTTTATGGACAGGTCAACTAGCTGTGTGAGGTTTTCTGAGTGTAAAGGTGAATATCACTTTATTTAACTTTTGATATTCCACTTTCGTCCAAGGTTTTCATTTTTAAAATCAGAGTGCATGTTTTTCTAAATTGTTTGACCGTTGGAAATTGCCTTTTTTTTTTTTTTTTTTTTTTAAATAATCCTTGATGCTCTAAAATTTAAAAAAATGTTCTAACTCCAACAACTCTGCATGCACAGAGCTGAATCGCAGCCATTCTAGGTTTTAGATTTATCATCTTCGAAGGAAAAAAAATACTTTTGTTTGGACTGTTTAAAAATTTGTTAGAAAAATGAATAATTGTACCACTAGAGATGGATACAGTTGACAGGCTAATCCTAACATTCTAACATTTTATTTATGATCTGGTGTAACTTTCGTGAGAAGCGTTTTTTTTCCTATGTTTCTGTTCATGCCGCACTTAAAGCCAAGAAATGTTTCATGCCTGTCAAAACACAAAGGGCTTGTTGCACTGTCAGAAAGCTGAACTTTGGTTAACGATCGGCCACGAAGGATGTTGCGTCATCCCATTGGAGAAGCAGAACAGTGGTTCTTTGTAGAAATCAGATGATTTTATCAGCACCAAGCACCACTGTAAACTCTTTGCACTTTGTCATAGATGCTCAGTTTCAGGCATTAAATGAAGGGTGATTATGTTAGGAGGTGAATGCTCTCTCAGTCTTCTGTGTTGTTTATCAGTAAAGGATTCTTGACCTCTAGGCTGAAGCTCCACTAAGAGCTACATCCTGCATCCGTTCCTAATTAGACAAACAGTGGAGGGAACAAGAACTTTTAACAGCGTAACAAAGAGAGTATTTGCCACTAAGAGGCTGGTTTTTATGGAAGATGAGCTATAGTATTTGAATAAGCATGTTATTTGGTAAAAAAAATAGTTACAAATATACATATGCCAAACAACATTTCTTTTAAAATGTAATGTTGGTGGTTTAGAGGTCTTCTAAGAGACATTCATTTTCATGTACATGTCACAGGGTCTGCTGTTGAGTGGATCTCAGCTATCAGGAAGTTTAGTCTCACATTTGTTTATGCCATTCATTCACTGTTAAAATAACTGAGCCTAATTTGTTTGGAGAAGATTTTTTTTGTATATATATACACACTGAAGAACAAGCTGACTGAAGGCCTGATAATGTTGTATCACCACTGCTGCTGGCTGGGTGGCCTCCCTTCAGAGCTCACCGTGAACCCATTCCCCAACCCTGCAATGCGTTTCATTTCATTATGTAAGTTAATGGCATAGTAAAAGGATACTTGCAAGACATTTGCATTTTAAAGATTAGGACTTTATTTTGGTACTTTTTGCTTCTTTCTGAGATGTCAAGACCCATACCTATGGGCATACCCGTTTTCACTTTTGGTTTATTTTGTTTCAAATGCAGTTGTCTATTATATGAAGCAGACATATTCTGCCATTTTTTTCAAAACTCAAAAGCTGACAAAGCGGCCAGAGGTCTTAATAGAACATCTGTGAACTTGGTCGTTATGTTTCCGAAACAGATGCGACGGCTCCCTTTTTCAACCTTTCTGTAAACCTGAGTTTTTAGTTTGACAGTCACTTCAGAAAGTATATGCTCACAAGTACATAAAAAAAAATGTTGTCGTGCCCTCACTACTTCTTTTTCTGTGCCCCACACCAAGACGGACACTTATAGAATCACACTTCTAACACACACACGTTAGCTCCATATTCCTGGACATTAAAATCTGTTTAAAATCCAACTGGTGAAGAAATGGTACATTTCCACTTATGCACAAGCCATGGGCTCTTAACCTTTTTTTTTTTTCCAATTTTGTATTGTGTTGAAAAGAATTTGAAGGGTATTTGGTCTGATGTGGCTGCGACACTCGGCAGTAGACGAGACTAGGAACTTAAGCCAGCAGGATCAAGTTTTCATTACGTGTTGCATGAGAGGTTGATCTGTCAGAGTTGTGAAATAAGATCAAAACTAGTAAACATGCACACTTGTTTCCTGGTTATGAGGCGGTATGTGCCACTCTGAATATAGCGCTCTGGTGATAACTCGCACAGAGAAAAAATGTTAAACTTGGTTATCCACTTCCCTGTATAAATGAAAGTAACATTATCCAGATACCCGACTTGTTTGATGTGGACACTCGAAAAATGAGTCGGCAAAGGTGAAATCCAATTATCAACATTTATCTACCAGACCAAACGCTTGATTGAAACTTAAACAAATAAAATTAACAAGTAAATTGTTCCCAAAAGAGAGAGAAGTAACACAACTGTAGTCAAAATAACTGCTGACCAATAAAGACACTAACACAGCAGCCGGGCACACAAAACAGCAAGTGGGAACGCAACAAAAACCCATGACAAAGCACCGTTTTGCCTCAAATATATTGTTTACAGCTATAGTTCCCTGGCGTAGCCAGCCCTACCCATACTAAAGCGACTGGAACAGGGGTGGGGCAAAGATACAGTATGAGCCATTATGAAAACAACCAAGAAATCAGCACATTTGCTAACAACACCTTGTAGAATATTTACTATCTTTTCTTCTTAAATGTACCAGGTGATTCATGTTCATGCTCTCGTTATTTTAGGCCAGTTGGCATAATTTATGTCACAACCAGAAGGATCTTAGAGAAAAGCATGTCCTTGTCACTTACAACCCCAATCAGCGCTTGTATTGCCTTGTTCTTGTGAAAATTTATGGCACAAAAATGATCAAATTGAAGATTGCTGAGTACCGGGTCATTTGTAGCTGAAGTAAATTCACTGTGGATCTGGATCCTTTTGCAGCTGTAACAGCTTGTGCTTTTCATTTGCTAAAGCCTCCATACACCCACTGAAGTGTTCCCAGACGCTTGGCTGATTGGACTTAGTCTCTGGACCGTGTGGGTGTGCACAGATCATTTTTGACATTTCCCTGACAGTCATGAATTATCTTTGTTGTACCTGTTAGGGTGAGACCATTTGTAGCGTGCAATCTTTTCAGTATATTATAGATTTTATTATTATTGTTGTTGTTACCGTTATTATTCTTCTTGTTAGGTGACATTTGTCATACTTCAGATCTTGATCACGCTCTGCCCTGTTTAACATGAACATCACTGGGGTTTTGAGTTTTTACTCTGCTTCTAGTGAGCTCTTTACGAGACTAAGGACAATAACAGAATATTCAAACATGTATCTTGTGATCAAATCTATGGTGCAAAGCTGCTGTTACAGCAATGACTCAGTGCACTTTTGCAAGCTCTTATTTGGAGGAAGTATGTTTTGATATCTTCCCAGCAGAATTTGGTAAATTTTTAATGCCCATAGTACATGAGAACATAGTTGAGACTAGCTGAAAGTAGTGTCTGACTGTACAAATGAAGGAGTGAACCATTGTGGAATAATGGCCCTGCAGCTCATGTTCAGTTGAGAGAGCGAGAGCATGAATGAGTATTAACATCCCTTTTGTTCTGAAGCTCTGGTACTGCAGGCTGATGTTTAATTCCCCCGTGTACTGAAAGACTGTGGGGTAATTATGAGGATGAGTGGAGTATTATGTTGTAAGTCTACAGTATGCTTCACATTTGTTGTGATGCAGTTGAATGAAAGTAAATCATTTTGGCAAACAATTGCCAAAGGTCAAAAATGAGGCCAAGGAATTGGAGGGACAGTAGATGGAATGGATTTGATATAATCTGAGATGTCATAGTTGGGTTGCATTCACAGACTGATGGTTATCAATGGCTGCACAACGGCAGACTGTTTGACAGTGCAGAAACACTTCTGAAATGGGGAAGTGCTGTTGAATAAATGGACTTTACTAGCAACTTCAGTAGGGTTTATCTTTTTATAATCCTCCTAAAAGTTTAAAGAAGAGAGCCCAATAGATTGCTGCAAATTCGGAGACAACAGGAATCCAAACACAAGTATGGATTTGCAGATTAATACGTTATACTATATCTGGTATGAAACATTTTGGGGGAGATTAAAAGCACTATATACTATATTGATCATAGCATCCTTAGTATTACTCATTTATAGTCTAATGCCAGTTTTTATTTATATATATATATATATATATATATATTTTTTTTTTTTTTTTTGGTGAAAGGATTGGTCTTTATTTTGTATAAGACTTAGATTTTAGTCATATTAACCTCAGTATTATTAGCGGGTGTATTTTGCAAATACAATTTTGACAGAAAGTGGCTTAACGTATTGTAATGGAACTATTAGTCTTTTGACATTTTATGGTACAGTTGGGTCAGACTCGTATCTTGTCTTTGAGATATTCTGTGACCTCTTCTGGTACAGTTTGTGCAGATTCATATTTGTTCCTTGATTTTCCTGCTTTGCTGACGCACACACTTTCAGTGATTCCTTATGATAAGTACTTATTGTTTAGTCTTCATTACTGTGCAAACTGAAGCTCTTTGTCATTCCTCCATCAGGGCGACTAATTTATGTTTTGATCACACACTGCTGAAATCAAATCTACTAAACTGGATTATCTCTCACGTCTTTATTTATGATTATCTAATGAACCCAGCTTCAGTCCAGATAGTCGCTTTGTGCTTAAAACATACAACAGAGATGTTAAAAGCTTTTTCCACAACACCTATAAAACTTTACAAAACTAGGTTTAGTTAATTAACTTTTTGATAGCTGGCTGAGGGTGCAGTCACATTAAATAATCTGTACAGTGCTGTAGCAGGATTGATCTGGTTTATTTGATTGGTGAGTGTGCTCCGTTCCTTGCTTAAGCTTGGCACAATTTCTGATCTCTGGCATAGTTGGATGAGCTGGGCTTGGCAAAAGCGAGTGAATGAGGGTGTGTATGCATGACACATGGATCCAGGAGTTCCTCATGACAACCTTTTAACCACATATCTGCATAATCCAGAAATGGGGGGGGGAAAAGAAAGAAGAGTGCTTCATAAGAACTCCAAAAAAAAAACTGCCTTGATATTTTCTGTGTTCTTCATTGCACTTATTCTCTGGGACCAAATCCAGTGAGAAGACAAACTGTTTAATGTTATGATGTGATAATGTATGTACAAGCAACAGTCATGCTCAAGCACGATGGAGACTGGAATAATGTGAGTGGGAACCTGCGGGGGCGATTGGGAAGTAGTATCAGTCATACCTGGGCATGTAAATTTGATAATGCATTTTGGTTTTTGAATGATCTTTTTTTTTCCCTTTTTTTTTGTCTTTTTTTTTTTCGTGAATTTTCCCTGCCTAAAATTGACGCACATATCATTATCTGTAAAAGTGATTTCTAGACAGCTGTATGTAGGTGTTTTTTTAGATTGGACCATGTTACTTTCCCTAGAAGAACTCATGTTTAACCTGAACAAGAATGGGATTTGCAGAGTGATGTAAAAAGAACAGGCGACAAGCTAAATTGGGGTTATAAACACAGGATATGCGGGAAAGTTAAATGGTCTAATGTATGTGGGTTAGCGTCTGTTGAACTATCCATGAGTTTAAAATGCCCTGAGACCAGGTGCCGGTTATATAGTCAGATCACAGTAGTAATGATCGCTTTGCCTGTGGGGCTAAAATTTTGAAAAACACACCTACTTGGGCTGTTTTGTCAATTTTATTCATCATCACCTGCATTTCATAAGGAAACATTTTTGGCAAATGTAGATTTTGGAAAAAGGTTGTGTCAGGCAAAAATATTCAGAGATGCAGGGGAGAGCTGAAAGGACTTGGAAAGTGAGTTTTTTATTTTGGAGTGTTTGCGGTTTGGGCTTTTTAAACATTTAAGTAATTTTGTTATGCATGACACTTGTTAAAGCGAGACCAAAAGAAAACAAGGGTGGCAGTTGGATTTGTGCACTCTGGACAGTCCCTTAATTTGTATGTAATGTTTTATTTTATGGTTATGTTATTGTTTGTTTATGTTTATAGCATGTTAATGTTGCATTGTGTGGCGGAGGTGTCTCTAACAGTGCTTGTATTGCCACCTGGAAATATCTGATGTATTTTTTTTAAATATTTGTAAATATGCTGTCCGGACCAGGTGGTGGTATTTTTCTGTCAACCATTAAGGACTATAAACTATCATGCTTACTTTTTATTTTTAAGGAATATATCTGCAGTTTTCAAAAGATCAATCCATACAGCCTAATGACAAACCATACCAAAACCACTTCAACCCCCCCCTTTTTTTTTTTTTTCTTTTTTTTTTTTCCAGTGAAAGATTTACACCTGTCAGTTGAATTCTGAGAAATTCTCAACAGCTGTTTATTCATCCCTGGAGCAATCCTTCCACTGACATTGGTAATTTCTCTCAAGCAAGCCACATTTTTGATCTTCTGTTAAATCCTTGTTTTTTGTTGTTGAATGTCATTGCCGTTTTGGTATTTAGTGATCGTGATACTGGATCCAAAACCATCTGACTGTTTGGCTTATCACAGTTTGAATTATTACAGCCTTGCAGATGCTCTATTATGGCTGAACACCTTTTAGTTAATAGCCACATTCCGTCTCCAGGTAGGTGGTGATGTCCTGCTACAAGTGAAGGAGTTTAAGTATCTCGGGGGTCTTGTTTAGATGGAGCGTGAGACTGACAGACGGATTGGTGCAGCATCTGCAGTCATGGGGTCGGTGTACCTCCCTTAGAGAGAGGTGAAGCTCTGTCACTCAGGAGGAGCTTGGGGTAGAACCGCTGCTCCTTCATATCGAGAGAAGTCAGCTGAGGTGGCTTGGGCGTCAGTATCGGATGCCCCCCTGGATGCCTCCATAGAGAGGTGCTCCAGGCATGTCCCACTGAGAGGAGACCCCAGGGAAGATCCGGGACACGCTGGAGAGACTGTCTCCTGGCTGGCCTGAGAACACCTCGAGGTCCCCCGGAAGAGTTGGAGGAAGTGCCTGGGATGAGGGAGGTCTGGGCACCTCTGCTCAGACTGCTGCCCCTGCGACCCGGTCCTGAATAAGCAGATGAAAATGGATAGATGGATGGAACTTCATTAATATAAACCACATATATTATTCCTCCTCCAACATAAGAAGACATGGGTGGTTAAATTTTTTTTTTTTTATTCACTTTGGCACTGATCTGGATCATTTTCTTTAAAATTGCAGAATATTTGTTGGCCCTGTGCTGTCTAAGTGACCTAGTTTCAAAAACATATGACAAAAGATATGTTTTACGGTAGATGTTTTCAAGTTAACCAAAAAAATGTAAGTGCTTTCTGGATCTCTGTGTGTAAATGTGATGGTTTTGTCAAATTTCCTTTATGCAGTTATTCACCATAAATAATGCATCTATAATAAGCAATATATCTGCAATAATCTAATGCTGGCCTACAGGCTAGATCGTATTGAGATAAGTACTGTCAGTGTCCTTGGCCACTATTTTTCCCCTGTGGGGAGAAAATGAACTAGGCTCTGCTGTCTTCTGTTGCTATTGGTGCTCCGTGTCGATTAGTGTTGGTTTAATGGCAGTAAAAGCTCCAAATTATGGCTTCCAGTTTCTGTTATCTGACTGTAGATTACCACCTTATAAATTATTGCTCTTCCCCAAGTTGATTCAGTAACAAAAAGCTTTGACTGTTATTGAAAAATCTCTGAGAGACTCCTTCTGAGGCAACTTTGAAGAGCAAAACAAGATATCATAATGTACTGCCAATTTTCACTCCTCTAGAGAAGTAAGAGATGTCCGGCAAGGTCATCTGTGCACCGTTTAGCTGCCCACAGATACTTGACAAGCTGCTGGGCCTGCAGCATCGCTGTCATCCTGCTGCGATAACTGTGTCATTTCTCAAAGACAATTTCCCTAATGTATTCTAACTGACAGATGACCCATCTTTGTGAAATCATTTATCCTCCTCCTGCAACATTGGCGTACACCAAGTACGAAGGCACGCTCCATATGAAGTGACATTGCCTTCAGGGTCCGGGCATCCCACACATCCCAGTCCAAGTGTCACAGATGTGTCTTTCGTTTTTTTTTTTTTAAAGTATGCTCCTGATTCCTGTCCCCATGGGGATTTATCTTATTCATACAATAAAAACAAAGACCAAAATTGGACATGACAATAAGTTGTTCCCTACCATACATTTTTTTTCTTCTTTCTTTTTTTTTTTTTTTTTTTTTTTTGACTGAGAAACTGGTTTACACCGGTGAGGATCATCATGTGAAGAGGTGTGATATTAGAAATTAAAGTTTTCTGTCCCAGACTGGAAGGCATTTTAGATTACGTTAAATGAGTGAATATTGTACTGCGTTGCTTACATTCTGATGTTTCTCTACATAAGGAAGATAAAATAAGCTCAAATGACTTTTCAGGTGGTGAATGAAATATTTTAAATCAATAAACAATATGCACAGAAATTTGTGATTTTGTGTGGTTGTAGCACAGTTGCTGTTCTTGCTTATAGGAGTGTGTTAATGAACTACTGTCTGTGTGTGAGTTTTAGTATTTCATTATTACAACTGTTTCTGAATCTGCTGCTGCAGCAGATACAGTGGGCCGAATTTCTGGATGAAATCACAATCTGCAATATTTCAATTCAATTTTATTTATATAGCATCTATTACAACACAAGTTGTCTCTAGGTGCTTTTCAGAGACCCAGAACATTACCCCATAGCAATTATCACATAAATGGCAGGTAAAACTCCCCTAGTGGGATAAAAACTAGGCTTGAGGAGGACCTGGATCATGAGGAAGGAAACTCCTGCTGAAGGCCAGCTGTAGAATGAAGAACAGAAAGAGGAGAGCCATTTGTCTTTAAAAAAAATCATGTCATACTATTTTACTTCAAATAACCAAAGAAGTGTTACTAATACAAATGTTTTCACAAAAACACTCTTCAGGCAGTTTGTCATATCTGTTTCTCCCAATCTTTCACGTCCCATTTGTGTGATTTGCGGCTGCTACTGCTGTCGGATCCATTTCACTTTGTGGTGAATCAGAATGCTTCAATCTATTTTCAGGACCAACTTTTCATGTTCACCTTCATTTGTGATAGTGATAATGAGAAGGGGAGGCAGAGAGACACAGACTGGAGATAAGGGTTACTTAACCACATGCATCTCTTTATAGTCATACCAGCAGTAGGAAACACTTTATTTATTTTACTTTATTTTAAAGAAACGATGACTGCTTCTAAGGTTCTAATTTGACAATTTTCAAAGGCCATAATAAGATGTTAGACACCTGTTGTCATTTGTGAAATAAAGAGTGCTCAGAACTCCCTTTTTTTCAACAGTGTCCTGACTTTTGAAATCTGTCAAAAAGCCTTTTGTTTCTGTAGAAACATAAAATGTATAGATGAGTGACGTTTAAGAATCCCTGAAGCGCCTAGTTTACTGTATCAGTATCTAACCCGAGAGCGCCCACAAACTAAAACCTGACTGGTACTTGTCTTTTTAAATACTCTTATCCCTTGCTGGCATTTTTTGTAAGAAGTTTACCTTCACACTTCTGATGTGAGTGAATGTTGCATAATTTGAAGTTGACTGTACAGATCACCGTTCAAAATAAAGACTGAGAACTGGATCTTTCTGCTCTTGTTCTGCAATTCTATGATATTTGAGTTTGTAGTGATATCAGACACCGTGTATCCCCCCTTTTTTTTTCTCTCCATACGACCCTTTCTGTCAGAATGATTTGGTTTGATTCACTGTGTTCTGATAGTTTTTAAAATTTGATGTTTTGTTTTTTTTCCCCATTGTAAATGTAAAACGGTAACTTCTGCAAATGTGGTGTTGGGTGGTGACCTTTACATATATGTCCCTTTTTTTTTGTTGTTTTAAATAGAAAACCACAGAATTGTATTTCCTTTGACTTTCTAACACAATAGCTGTTGACGGGGAGCCACTGAGCGCTCACTGATTTGCTTTCAGCCTGACTTGTGAGCCCAGCGACTGGAAAATCAGGCATAAACTTGTGTAGTGTAAAAGTGGCTTTAGTCAACCATCTATTAAGTACAGATCTGTGTTATTGATTGGTATATTTTACATTTTGTTTGTTCCAAGTGACCAAGTGACTGCATAACATACATAATTAATATATGTGCATATTTTATGTTTATATCAGAATCTGATTAACCCATCTGATCACAGTCATCTCTCATGCAAATCTTGCATGTTCTTTTACTCGTTTACTCTATATATACATATTCTAATTTGGAGTTGATGCAGCAAAAGTACACCGTTGTCTTCTCTGGTCTTTCATCATTTTCTCATGCACCAAATGGTCTAGTCCTGTAACTTCGAGCCATCTTATGTTGCTTTGGAGTTGAGCTTGATTAATTTGTCAACTTCATGTATAAAACTATTCTGGTGAATCATTGTCAGCAGGTTTTGCAAAGAGGAAGCACTGTGTCAATGTGCAAACTAAAACCTCGCTGTTGCAACAGCAGCATTACACAGAACTATAACTAGTTGGACCTGCTACTAAATTATTTGGATCATCAGGAAACGACTGCAGCCTAGCTGATTCTGTTTCACCTCCTCATTCTCTGTTAACATGCAAAGCTGTTGAAGTGTGTTGCAGAGGAAGCTCACGTGTTCACCTGCAGGGTTATTGTGGTCACTCCTTCATCCTGCATAAGCTCCGTTTCCTTCTTTGTTGTGGTTCCCATGTGTTACCTATCAAAAATCAGATACACTTGAATGAGTAGTGAGGTAGCCTGTGTGCTCTGAATAGAAGACTGACAATGTAGATCAAGAGGAGAAAACAGTGGAGACCCTCTGCTGTTGATGCTGAGTGACACTGGGAATTGTCAGGTTGAAAGCATTTATCCAACAAACACTGTCACATGGTAACAGTAGCCAGGGTCTGTTAATTTTCTACATTATTAAGACCTATTAACAGCCAAACCATTTTTAATAATCAAAGACCATTACATATTTACACCAGAGGAGTAACGCAGACTTTGCAGGTAGCAGCAGGCACTTATGAAAACCCCTTATGATATCTAATGTCTGCCTTTTTTTTTTTTTTTGTTGCTGCAGATGAGTGACTGCAACACCACTTAAAGATGTCACTTCAATTATTTAAAAAGACCATGCTTCCTGGACAAAATGCGTTAGAGCTGTTATTGCTGCATGCTTGATCTCTGTTTTGGTGACTGCATCAGTAAATCACCATTTTATTAATCCAGTCCGTCTCTGACACTTGAATTAAGTTGACTCTAAAGTAATAACAGAGAAAGTGATTCATATCTCCACAACATTTTTTCAGTTCATGATAAAAATTGCTCTGTGGGTAGATAAGACCTCATTGTACCTGTATGCAGTCCGATGTACCTGCTTGACGTGCCAGTACTTGGCCCAGAGAACTGCAGTTTTACTTTGTATTATTTTTATCACGTTGACGGTGAACAAAACCTTGGCTCTGCTCTCCGATATACATGGATGCCTTATGTGGTTTAAGTGAGGAAGGAAATATTATTTATAGGCGTGCATAAAATCTTCCTTCCAGTTGTTGCAAGATTTAGACCATAACATGTTGATTATTCAGTTGGACACCAACCAACAAGTCTGCTGATGTGTGTGGACATGGGGCTATATAATTACATCCTTCAGCTTGAAAATGCTTAGGCTCTAGTGTTTTTGCACCATTGTTTTTCAAGTAATAAATCATGTGGTTACATAAAAATCAACTGAAATATGGGATGATAAGACATAAACAAAGTGTATAAGTAAGCATATACAGGAAACCACATAGGCCAAACAGAATGTGAAAGTTATTTGCTCAGAGTGATTCCCAGGTGAAAGAGTCTTGTACCTTTTTGATGAACATAAGAAAGCTTCCTCTGGATGCCACTGGATAGGCACGCAACCAGTTAAAGAAAAAGTATGTGACATAGGCAGAATGACAACCAGACCAGCATCAACAAAAACATCCAGAGTTGTGAGCAGGGGAGTAGAGAAGCGGGTAAATCACTGTTGTTCGCTTTGCAGTAAATGCTTGTTGATCTAAGGTCGTATGGTTCTGAGTCGTGGCTGTTTGATGCTGCTTGGAGTCGGCACATAAAGCCTTGCTGGGCCGCACTGCAATTGGTTCGGTACCGTATTGTACAAGGGGAAAAAAAGGCTGTAAATGGGAGGGGTACCAGACCTATTTCATAAGGGAGTTTTTGCCAAGTGAAACTGGGTTTGCTGGCCAAGTTGATTCACAAGGGGCCATTTTTGGACTTTCTGTACTGAAAGCGGAAAGCTTCCCTAACGTAGACAGTTGTTGGTGATTGTCTCGTTGTGCTTTTACAGACTATTAAAAGAAGTCTCAGTAGTCTGCACTGATGCATTTACTAACTCCCAGTCCCCACTCATGGGAGAAATTAGATTAATCAATATCTGGTCAGAGCCAGTCAAGCTGAAAATTGATCATCAGCTGTCATCAGTTAATCCGTACATCTCGTATAAAATCAAACCAAAATGACTGGTCTACTGATATGTAGACCACTAAACGGGAATCTACATATGGCTGATACGTTTGTTTTCTTTTTTTTAAAAACCAGGCTAGCTCAATGATTTATTTGTCTTGTTTGTGGGTTTTTTGTTGTTTTTTTTTTTTTTGCCTGTATCTTTAAGATGCAACCGTTGAAAAATTACAACTAATGCACAAATTGCTTAACCTGAAATATACATATATGCATGTTACAATTAAATGTATTGAATAAAACAAGGGAAGTATTCTGTGTTTAACAACTCAGGGGTGCCTGCAGATGTGCCTGCCTGTTAATTACATAGATATTCAGTCAGTGACCATTCCTGACCATTGAGAGAAAAATAAAATCCTGTATTCAAATATTTGAACTGCTGTTGTAATGTTTATGGAGAGGTGATGTGAGGTACTGATGCAGGTAATGTGCATGCTTGAATGCGTCTTTTGATTCAGCCTGGGAGGATCTGGGGATTGACTGACCTTTTGACGTATACTTTGTTGTGAGATTGTTGGGATACAGGACACTTGATGTTAGTTTGAAGCAATCCACTGACGCAGACTTGGTGGAATTCTGTGTATATTTGAGAAGCTGTAATTCACTTCACTTCACTTGTTTTGACAAAGTGAAGCACACTCATCTGTTGTATGTTTAAAGCAAACTTGCTGCCATACACAGTGTTCAGACTTTGTCTTTAGTTTTGAGCTTAATACCTTTTAAATAATAACAGTGTTCTGGGACTTTTGGTGGAGTGGGTTTATTTTGTTGTGTATGCAGATTAACTTTCAGAATTTCAGGAAGACTGAGTGGTATTTTAAACATGTTCCCTACAAAATATTTGGCCATGAAAACAAAACATCTGGAAAGCATGTGTTGCAGTTCTCTGTAAAAGACATTTGAAATGTACTAACATTAAATCAAAGTAAATCAGGCTTACTAGAATTTTAGTGAGTAGAATAGAATTTTAAACATAAACTTCAATAAGAGGAAAAACATCTTATTTACTGAATGTTTTCATCAAAATGTCTTTGGTTTTGCTTTACAGTCACAGAGTGGGGTGATGATGTGCGGCCCATCTCTGAAGAGGAAGCCATGGTCATCGTCAATCATCAATCTACAGGAGATGTTTGCACTCTCATGATGTGCCTGCAAGACAAGGGCACGGTAAGAAATGTAGATATCGCACAGGTGTCGAGCCTGCACAGATGACATAAGCACGAATAAAAAGCTGTGCAGAATTCTGTTCCTGTGGTCTGTGTGAGGTTCTGTCAAAGCTGATGGCCATTCCACCTATCCTTATCCGGGGCCGGGTCGCGTGGGCAGAAGTCTAAGCAGGGATGCCCAGACCTCCCTCGCCCCAGACACTTCCGGGGGGACCCTGAGGCGTTCCCAGACCAGCGGAGAGATACAGTCTCTCAAGCGTGCCCTGGGTCTTTGCCGGGGTCTCCTCCCGGTGGGACATGCCTCGATCACGTCCCTAGGAAGGCATCCTATACAGATGCCCAAGCCCCACCTCAGGTGACTCCTCTCGATGTGAAGGAGCAGCGGTTTTACCCCGAACTCGTCCCGAGTGACAGAGCTTCACCCTCTCTCTAAGGGAGCACCCATCCACCCTGCAGAGGAAACTCATTTCGGTCGCTTGTATCTCGTCTTTTTGGTCGTTACCCAAAGTTCATGGCCATAGGTGGAATAGCATACATTTGTTGGAAAAAGCTTGCTTAGCCATGGTTATGTTTGTAAAGGAATATTGCTGTAATTTAACCTTTTTATCTTTTTTTTTTTTGTTTTTTATGTGGGCAGACACATTTTGATGGACTTAAATAGAAATAACCAACTCAACACCAAAAACCTCTTAGTATTAAATCATAATTGCTATTACAGGCCAAATATAGGCAGATTAAACAATTATATATTTGCAGAAAAGTAGATTATAGATTAGGAGATGCAGAATAGTAAATTATAGTATGTATTAAATGGAATGGATCTACCTCTTATACGCTAAAGATTTGCTTTAATTCGTGCAGTGAGATCAGCTTCTTAACATTTGGATGATTTTTGCAGATAACACCAAGCTGAGAAAACAGCATTTTATACATCTAAAAGGAATAATTATTTAGAATGAAGACTGTGACGTCCTGTACTTTTGGGTTTGTTTTTTTTTTTTTTTTTTTTTTTTTTTTTTTAAAGGATGTCAGGTGTAGATGGGTTGAGAGCAGAGCAAGACTAAATTTGTAGAAGGGAATCTTCCAATGTTTGCTCTGTTCCTTTTTGTAGATCCAAAGCGTACAACCTGAGCTTAGTGTGCACAGGTGTTTTCAAATTTGTGATGAACCTTGCTGGCAGACTCTGTTGACTGCATGTAAGCATTGTGAAGGTCCATGCTTGTACTTGTAGTTTTAATCCAGCACTGACATAAAAGTGAGGATAACAAGTTTTCCTTTTGGCTCCAAAAGAAAGACAGTGATTTGAAATGGGGGAGAAAATAAAACATCTAAATATTTTTTTTAACCATTCATGTACAGTGAGGCGTATATAGAATAGAGCATCTCCAGTTTGGATTCCTAAGTATTTGTATTGTGATACAGACACAAACCAATACCTAAGTTGTAGTTGAAAGATTGTACAGGATTAGAAAGTGTAACATTCAGCTTGTGATCTTTGTTTACAGGACAACACTTGTAACATTGTTGATCCACTTTGTAAAAAGCTTTTGGAAGATCAATCTAAAGGGGTGCCTCGCTTCCCGCAGTAAAAAGCTGATTGAACCAACCCAACATCTCAGACTTAAAGCATTTACAGGGCTTTTCAGAAGCACCATTATCTCCAGTTACATTTTTATACATTTCATTTGAAGGTAATAATCATTATTGGTGAAAGGTTTTAGTAAAGAAATTATTAATTATTTGTCTTTTCTGTTGGCAACTGTACAATTGTTGCATAGCAGTCTATGATGATTTGTTTTCCTTGATCTTCTCATGTTATGCTGTGCTCCTGAAGCAACAGGAACAAACTTGGAGTGAAGAGGACATTCATTTTATCTTCGGCTCTAAGAATATGCTTAAGAATTTTGGTAGAAACTATCATCAAAGGTCAGGTCAGAAATTCAAGCCAGACGTGGCTGATGGGAGTCCAATAACGACTACCAGCAGTAATGTAAAGAGTATCGAAAAAATCTAGATCAAGAGCTGAAAGTTAAAATTGTTTTCTCATTAAAGTTAAAAGCGCATTCGCATGCAACATATGTTTAAGAAAAAATGAAGGTTCAAATTCCCTCAATGTATTTGGGAATGTGGCTACAGCTCTGAAATGACACTCTTCCAGCGGTTTCAGAGAGAAGTTGCTGTGGTTAGCTGCCACTAAATTGAAGTTCGTTTGCCTGTTTCAATAGCAAATGTGCAGAGTGTGAAACATCGGTCATTTTTCGATGTTTTACACGTCCACATATCTGTGCACATGCAGTCTTTGTTTTAGTAGGGTACTTGTGTAATTGAACACAACTTTACAACATAAGTTGGTCTATGTTCTGCTGAGCTTGTGTGGTGGGCTTTCCTTATAACTTTAGCTTTAGCTTAGGCTGGCGTGAGACTGAAACTGCCGAGAGACACTGCACAAACATGACATGATTCGCATCAACAACTGCATCCCTGGCCCAGTTTATCCTCTTAGCACTGAAAGGACAGTAAGCTGCATCGGTATGGGTCATGAGGGTGGTAATGCTCAAAGGGGCTGTATCACTTTATGCTGATGCTTAGAGGGAGAAATGTGTGACTGAGCAAAATTACAAGTTAAAGATATTACTGATGTTCACTGTTCGCGACTGATGCTCATTTCTGTTGGGTTTTTTCAGGTGGTACGAAAAATGATGTGGTTGATGGACCATGTGTTCAAATACACCAACTTTGGCCTAGTGTCCCTGATTCACGGGGACTTCTTTATTAGACAGGTAAGAAATCCAAAGTACAGTGTTGCACTGTTAATTTTATTTGTTTATATTTTAGTGTTCTGTTACATCCTTATATTGGCCAGCCCTTCCTTGTAATTTGCATAATCCGAAGGGGCTGCACAAACGCTTGTCACTGGAGGATGAAGTGCTGTTCCCTTCGCATGTCAACACCTTCTTTTTGAACATTCAAGGCTTAAAATCACAAAGCTGTGGGTCATAACATACCTCGTTCAACCCCGGCTGCTAGAGGCCAGTTTGTCCTGCGCCCTCCAAATGTGTACCAGCAGCTCTTCTGCTTCATTTAGCTGAACAACAGTTATGTTAGTCGTGTTCCTAAAGCCACGGAGTCCTGAGAAGGATAATTGTAATGGACAGTAGCAAGGGAGAGCTGCTGGGCCCCTTTGGATCAGACCAGGACCTTTTTGTTGTGGTGGCAGCTAAAGTGGTGCTGCGACAGGCCTACACACGGAGCCAGCTGGGCACTCGCAGGTCAGGGAATTCCTGAAATATCATGCTAGTTTAAGAGGTTCTTTGAGGCTGAGAAAACTGATCGAGTACAACTTATTAAGTTTCCACATCCATAAAAAACAATTATGGCAGCCAACCAGCCCTTACAAATCTTTCTCACAACATATTTCTTGTTGCGTTAGGTAATATAGATGCGTTTAAGTCACTGGCTTTGGCATCAGCACCATATGGACAAAGATTTGTATTTTAATTCATGTCTCATTAAGATATAAGAAGCCCTCTTAAGTATTGCAACTGCAGTATCCATATGTTGCATAGGTTCTGATGGGTTAAAAAACAAAAAGCAT
Source organism: Xenentodon cancila (assembly GCA_014839995.1). NCBI lineage: Eukaryota > Metazoa > Chordata > Actinopteri > Beloniformes > Belonidae > Xenentodon > Xenentodon cancila. The sequence continues at coordinate 14,646,677 of CM026209.1, read as the reverse complement.
TAAATAACTACTTGGATTGAACTTAATGATTGAAAACTGTTCATCCACAATCATTTCATCAGAAAATAAGTGTTAAATGTTTTCTGCTCATCTCTCACATTTTGAGCTGCAGAAACGGCACAGCAAGAGGGATTTTTTTTTTTTTTTTTTTTTTTAGGTCATGTCGATGTTTTGCCGTGTAATTTCACATCAGGCAGTGTGCCGAGGGTGAAGCACCCTGAGCCTGCTAACAACCAGACGGGCTGTTGTGGAAAGTGTGAGCAGGCTGAGTAAATTCTGCCATCCCCTGTGGCATTTTTGCGTGTGCATTCTTGACATCCCTCCTCAGAATATTTCACAGCACAGCAAGCAGCTGACCCAGTCACCCAAAGCATCTGCTGTCCACGCAGGATCTCTCACACACGTTTCAAATGTTCTTACGCAGGACACAGCGAAGCACGCGTTCATGGCTGCATCACTGTATGTCCATAACTAGCTGTTGTCTTTAGGGCAACTTGTACATTAGGAGAACTCATCAAATCTGTATTTGTTGCTTTCAAACATGTGCAAACAAAATGAAACGTAACTACACCACATGGCATCACAGCTCTGCCTTGTTCTAGCTCAGCCACCTTATTAAACAAGTTGTGATACCAAATGAAAGCAAACATTTCAGTTAAATTTATTTTTATTTATATAGCGCCTCCTCGTAACAGAAAGCCACTAATTAGTGTACATCAGGGAGAAAACAAAACAAAACTAACAGTTCCCTTAGGAGATGCTCTCCAAAAATGAAGTTTTACATGGCTGATAATGTTTCTAATCGCTGTATAACGCATAGAAATTAATAAACTGTAATATTAAAACATAGGTTTGTTTACCTTTTTTAGGCTATTTATTCTTGGTTTTATTCCATATTGTCGTCTTTTATTTTAGACTTGATCAGCATTAACATGTCAAAAAACATAATATAACAATGACTCAAACATTAAGCCAATAAGTTTATTTTGTTGTACGTTTTGTTTGTTTATTTAAGAGGGTGTCCTTTGCAGTGTTGCCTAAATGAATTGTAGTCAATATTTGATGTCGGCTACATTTAATGCACCCGACTTATACTGTCTGGGACAAAACACGTCAGTATTTAATGAGATACAATTCAACAGCAAAATAATGTACAAACTTCATCATGCAAATCAGTAAGTTGAAGCGGCTCCGTTATATAAAGGTTGCACCAAAACTGAGCATTCTGACCATTCTGGAAACAATTCCACATACAAGAAAAGATATGAACAATAAAAACATTACATGAGGAGAAATCCACGGCAGTTATTGTACAAATATCCAGGTGAATAGAAATGTTAAGAAAATGATCGAATATTGTGAAAATGTAAGTTGTCTTTGGTATGTAGATGGTGATGAAGCAGTGTTCCATCAACCTGGTCGTCTTTTGAGGATAAAATGTTGTTACAAGGAAATCTTGAGTGATTTGTAATCAAAGACTGGATGACCAGGCTTTTTATTCCCCCCCCCCCTCCCTCTCACTTCCCTGATGACACATGACAATAACAGGAGTCATTGGACAGAAATGATGGAGGATTGGTTGAGGGAGCATGAGGCTTTATCTCACACATGGATTAGCAGCCTGTACATTAACGCTGTTGAAAATCTTTGGGATATGCTGCAGTAGTCCTCCTCCCAGCATTCCTCTCTCATCATTGCTACAAAACCTCAAACAAAAAAAATCCCAACTCTGGAGGAATATAATACAAATATTATGACAGTTGCATAATCTAATCCTTACAATGCCACAGTAAATGTATGGTGTAAAATCGTCTCCGTTTTCCTTCTTCTTTTAGGGTAAAGCTCACAGAGACAAGCAGCTGGTCTACTTGAAAGATCACTTAGACAAATACTACCACAGTCGTGACAGAAAGTGGATAGTGCTATTCCCTGAGGGCGGCTTCCTTAGGAAAAGGCGGGAAACCAGCCAGTTGTTTGCCAAGAAACACTCTCTCCCTCACCTGACCCATGTTACGTTGCCTCGTCTCGGGGCCACCCATGTCATCCTGAAAAACCTGTCAGCCCAACAGGAAAACGGCACCATTGGCAGTGACGCAAAGACCCCAAACCAGACAGGTAACCAAAACACAAAAACTGTAAGCTTAAAGTTGAAAATGATTTGACCTTGTACTCTGATGTGAGGAGGTGTTGCTCAAGGTTGCTGAACAAACTGTTTTCTTGTTACTTAGGTTTCTAGGTCTCAAAAACTGGAATGCTATTTCTGGAAAAGACTGGCAGAAATGCTTTTCTTTTCCCCCTCAACAGTCTCTGTGCACTTCCCCCTACATGCTGCACTCTGCAGCTCTTGATCAAATGTTAGTTTCATGTCAGTAAGAGGGGCAGGGATGAAGCGTGCTCCAAACATGCAGCATTAAATCATGACCTTTGTGTCCCAATATTCTCTGGGAGTCCTGCTTTAAATGAGAGGCGACTGGTGATAAAGATGGCCAGGAGAGGAAAGGGGTGACATGCACAGAGGTACCAGAAATTGCATCAGTGTTCCTGAAAACCCCAGTGGTGATTTGCAAGAGAGTAATTGTGCATACCTAGAGACCAGCCCTAAATTCAGCCAGTGAGCAAGGCGATGATGTTAAATTCTCAAAAAAAAAAAAAAAGAGAGAAAAAAAAGTACACGTGAACAGGAATCGTAGTATTAAGTTAAATTTCTTAGATGACTTTATGAAACAAAAATGGCCTGCTTTAAGCAACTCAGATTTCTGGGTCTTCTAAAACCTCCTTTAATTGGTGTATTATTTCTGAAATGTTTAAATTTGTGCAGATTTATCCGGATAACTCAGTGATCCTGTACTTTGAGCAGAAGAAATAGCAGCATTAAAACAGCCTAAAACGTGCAGATTCAAAGACACCCTCCCCATGGCTGTGCACAGTGCACTCTGTTTACCCAGTGGACTCTGCTGGCTTTCATTCAAAATCCATTTTAAGGGTGTGCTGTGTTAATGATTTGGAGGGAGTTTGGGCCGGCGCTGTTCAGAATCTTTCTTAGAGACCTCAGCTTTCCTCGAGTTTGCAAACACAGCTGTGTGTCCTACAGCCTCAGCACTAACGGCAAGGTGCCATCTGTTGGCTTCTCTGCAGGACAAACTGAAACCAAATGAAAAGGATCTTATTATTGACCATAGTCGGGTTTAAATGATAAACATAGTCAGTGTTATGTTTTTAATTAGCTTTGTTTTCAGGTTTTTATTTTGAAATTTCACATTTACAAACACTGACAGCTCAGTTTTCGTTGAGGACAATTTTCAAAAAATATTTTAGAATCTTAATTGTCTTATTAATAGCACAGTGTTTCTTCCGCCTGTTTTATACTGCATTTCTAGATCATATCCCAGTTCTTTGTTGCTTCCCTCAGTTCCGGCAACTCAGGAGGAGGGGAAGATGGTTGCTGCAATGGGGGTTGTCCTTCCACTTGAGTCTAGCTAATGGCGTTAAATCTTGTGTGTGTGTGTGTGTGTGTGTGTGTGTGTGTGTGTGTGTGTGTGTGTGTGTGTGTGTGTGTGTGTGTGTGTGTGTGTGTGTGTGTGTGTGTGTGTGTGTGTGTGTGTGTGTGTGTGTGTGTGTGTGTGTGTGTGTGTGTGTGTGTGTGTGTGTGTGTGTGTGAGAGAGATCAAACCCACTGCTCTGACCCTCCCCGATGCTCTTCAGAGGTGCCCAGAGCTTGCTGACTCACTCAGAGACAAATGGGCCACTTGGAGAAAATAGGATTTGATGTAAATTTGTGTGTGCGGCTGTGTTTCGGCCGTGCAATGTCATCCAAGCTAAATGCACTGCTGAGTGCAAATACGCAGCTCACAGGTGGTTGGGGTATGTCTCAGTTTGCAGATGGGCCCCATTTGCCTTGTAGACTGATAAGGATTATGCGTTGTTACAAAGCTATATTTACCTTTTGGTGGATAAGCAAAGTTAACATCTCCAAGTCATTTAGGGTTGGAGCGGAGCTCCATGCGGTTTATAGGTAAACCTTTTATTATCTACATGTCAGCTTGTAGGAGGGGCAGGTTTTTGGTTTAAGGCTTATAATTGGCCTGATGGAGAATCTGGTATCTTTTTTGTTGTAATTCTTTCCACTATTTTCAGAAGGGCAAGGCCTATCCAGTGTTTCAAAATACCATGGCTGCTGCCATTACAATGTTGTTTGTCACAACTTATGAGTCAGCAGCGATACCTTGTCTCAGGGCGCCGTTCTCTGGCCTTTTATCATACTCAGACACAAATATGTATCAAATTACCCACATGGAGATAACTGTTGTTTGCCATTGCCATCAATGCTACCGAAGCGTATCACAACTAATGACAAATTGTCCAGCGTGCTTATTGTCTGCTTTATTCTGTCTCTTCTGGCTTGGATTGTGAAATGTCTGAAGTACAGAGGTCAAGTAAGGAAAGGTGATCATTCTTAAAGGTCAGGATTTATGACGGATAAATGTATTTATAATAAAGGCTGAAGACAAGTTGGCCTTTGAGGTCCTAATCGGACCCAACAGTCAAAACCGTGAAACGAGATTAGACAGTATTCAGTGACGGTAATTAAAAAGCATAAAAGTTTCATGATGGTGTAAACAGACTGTCAAATCCATTACATATTCCTTCAACCCAGGATGAAAGTCAGTATCTCCTCTGAAATAAGAGTTATATTAGAACTAGAGAACAGCGATTTTATTATTAAACCTATGCAACACAATTTTTTGACAAACAGCTTAAGGAGGCCAATGAAGGGTAGCTTTTGCGGTAATTTGTTGGACTGACCTGTCACCAAACCTTTCCTCATCGCTACGCTGGAGCTGCACAACAAGATTTACTTGTCAATTGTAAAACTGTGTTTGCGCCTCTGATCCAGGAAGGATCCGTTGTTTGCAGTCTTTCCGGCACTGCTGGCATCTAGGTTTCTTGGCAGTCTGAAGTTCTAAAACATTATAAAAATGCTTTTCAAATTGGAGATGTAATGATTGCAGTTTTCCTTTAGGGATAGTTTTCCGCTGTTTCTGATTTTGGCCAATTCGATTTTCTTTCCGGCAAGTAGTATACACTGCATACAGTAACCTAATCAACCAGTGAGAAATATCTACTCTATGATTCTGACAAGATGAGCAGTGGTCACTCGCTTTATCACATCATTATAAACTATTAGTTAAAGGCATAGAAGTCAGCAGCTAAAAATCTTCACCATCTGCCAGAAAATTAGTTTCTGAGGTCAGATGAAGGACTCCAGTTGGTTTTGGAGTCCTTTATGTGTTGAGACATTCGTGAGCAGGATACTGAACCCGGGAATTACACCCAGTAAAGAGTGTGTGTGTGTGTGTGTGTGTGTGTGTGTGTGTGTGTGTGTGTGTGTGTGTGTGTGTGTGTGTGTGTGTGTGTGTGTGTGATGTGAATTGTATAGTAAAGCACAAGAAAACTGCTATATAAATACAGTTTACGTTCATTAATCATCATTCTCAAAGTCACTGTATTTATTGTTTGGTAGCTTTGCAAAATTAGTAGTGTAAATTGTGACTTGTTACCACTGTTGTCTTGCTTCGACCTTGAAAGAGTGTAATGTAATGTTTCCCGTTGGTTGTAAAACTGAACTCCACTTTGTCACGTGGCCTATTTCTCTGACATAAAGAAGCCAGTGTGCTTAGATAGAGAAGTGCTTGCTGTTCACTAACAGCAGATTGGGATGTGGCTTTTGCCAGGCAGTCAAAAAAAAAAAAAAAAAAAAAAAAAAGAAAGCTGCACCTCTTCAAGTCGTCAGGATGGTTTTAGTGTTGTCTGTGCTGACAGAAGCTGCTGGTGTTGGCTGTTTTTAATTTGACAAGCAGGTAAAGAGTCTTCTGCTTGAAGGGAATCTGAACTGATGCCCAAAGAGCAGCCTGCGGGTTGGAAATGAGTGTAAGAAAATTAAGAGAAAAACAAACATTTTTGAATATACAGAGTGCATTTTAATAACATTTTAGGGATTCTTTTATAATCGACTTTTACACACACTTTAGAAAAACATAAAATGTTCAAAGTGTCATAAAAGGGAGATCGACCAATCTTTTCTTGAAGATTATCAGTAGGAAATATAACAAATCATAAGCAGTAGGATTTTTTTACATATGACGCACCATTAATAATTGATTATTGCAACATGAACTAAGCATAACGTTTGAGAGTCCTGAATAACATGCATGTCTGGAGACTTTTGCAGTGTTTATAGACTTTACTACAAAAAAATTAACAGCAGTGGGATTTTAATTTTTCCCTTCTGAAATGGGCACAAAATACTCCTTACAGAGGCAGCAAAAAAAAAAAAAAAAAAAAAAGAAAGTCCTGTCTCCTCACCCTCACAAAAGTCACCCAGGCACAAAAAGCAATTTTATTGTTCAGGAAAATTGTACTGACAAGTACAAAACACCAGCTCACTTAATTACAACCACTCAGACTCGCTACTAGACTCTTCACACTGAGGCAGCAACAACTCCCTCATGTCACGTATTACGATGAGTTATGAATGTTTGTCAAAGGCATTGCACAAATTGGGCTGGGTTATGTCATCGCAATTTAAAATTAAAATAAAAAAACTGTAAGAAACTGGATGTGCAGGTTGCTGGTTCTGCAGTGTCTCCAGGAAAGGGGGCAGGTCCAATACCTGTAAAGACTAGTCATATTTCAGTCTCATTGTTTTTATTTTTTTCCAAAGCCATAGCACAATCAAAATGTCAGTCAGATTCAGTCCTTTATTTACAAGCAGGTGGTTGAATGAACACAGCAACATCACCCTTATTTGACATCTTTTCTGTTGTCTTAATGAGGTTATCTGCAGGTCGGCTACACACGTGTTCATCTGACTTTTAAAAGAAAATTACACACCTGTCTCTGCCTCCCCCATCTTGCCTCACCTTCTCAACGTGCTGCTGTTTTTACCCTTTTCCTTATAGATTGTTTTACTGTCTGGTACGTGTATTAGCCGTCAGTCCAACCCTCAGGAGATGGGATTTCAGTTGGTAGTTTACCAGCCACTTTGGGCCTAGGCCAGACCTCATTTGGCCACTGGTACTATCATGTCAGGTTCACATAGACATGATAAATGCTCTGAATGATGAGAGTCCTGACGCTGGAGAACCAGGAGGGTCTCATCTGTGGAAGCGACACTCATCCTTCTGATCATTTTTTTAATGGATAAAGCCACACTGTCTGCAGTGAACATTTGAAAGTATGATTATCTATTTGTTCTCTTGATTTCACAAATTCTTTTATGTTTTTTTTTGTTTTCTTTTCTTTTTGTTTTCCCATGACAGCTAAACGTAAAGGCCTGCAGTGGGTTATAGATGTAACCATAGCGTACCCTAAAGCCAGACCAATGGACATCCAGACGTGGATCTTTGGTTACAGGCCTCCTACAGTCACACATGTGCATTACAGGTAAGAATCGCACGGTGATCATCACGTTCACCTTTTAACATTTGTTTTGACTCCTGTCACAGTGGTAATTTGTAATATGGAGAAAGTGTAAACCTGAACGGCAAAAATTTTCCATGCAAATGTGCTATGGAGCAAACATGCAAAAGAAAAAGTGTCATGTGAAAATGTACCACATGACACAGTGAAGTTCATTTGGTGTCAGAAGCCTCGTGCTTAAGAGACGCTTCTTACCGAGTTGTTCTTAACACTGAATTACAGGGTGCCGTTTTGTTCAGATCGTCACTGAGTAATTTCTTTTTCTTTGCATAAAAAGAATGATTATTTTTGACCATACTGTGTTAAATGAAGAAACGGATGCTCTCAGCTTCACAGGATGAAGAGTAATTCTAGTTTCATAAGACAGTTGTATTAATTAAAAAGTTTCAAAACCTGGTCAACTAAAAAACAGAACAAAAAGATCCCGGAGGTGTTTGGGATCTGGGTGATGAAAATGGCCAAATGTTGCTTTTGAAGAGTGAACTAATCGAGGACTAATAACCAGGTTTGTGGTACACGAGTTGTGTAGTTCTGCAACAATGTGTTTTTGTACAGTTAGACGGCTGCTTATGTATAAGTGCATGTGAATGAATTTACCTGTGTGCAAATTAAGACATCCAAAGAGGCTTAAGATCACGATGTCGCTGTTTTAACTCGTTGGGTTTAAAATACATGTTTTGTTGCATGTCATCTTGCTGGGTGTGATGGTACAAAATGTACCACTCGTGTTTTTTAAGGCTGATTTCAGTTCTGACCTGCTGATTAAAAACCATCAACATCGTACTATTTTATTTTTCTTCAAATTTAAAATCCAGCTGAATTCCTAATAAAACATTAACTACAAATCACTTACACTTTTTATCCAAAACCGTAACACAGAGCCATATCGTTCTCACTGGAAACTGCGTTAAAAAAAAACAACCAAATTGAATCTTTTGTACAAACAAAACCCAACTGAAAATCAAATAGGGTACTTAGGCTTTTATGCACTGAATTACATGCCTTTTAGTAATTGTGCACGTCTCTAAACGCGTGCCAGATAAGAAGCCATTAAATCTTTAGACAAGTATCCAAAAAGATGGGCAGTAGCCAGTAAATGCAGACAAATAATTTAATCTAGTTTGTCTTTTAATGCCACTTTTCCATCATATGAGCTGATGTGTGCTTTAGTTTGTCATATTCCCTTCATAGATGCACCAACTCCACTTTTCCTTTTCCAATTCGGATTTTGATCTTTCTGATCACTTTCTCTGTTGATCACCGGTGATTCTGGTCAAACTGAAAATTCCAGGCTCCAGAGAGGTCCATCTGTGTTACAAAGTAACCCACAGTGCAGGCAATCGCCACCCCGAATAAAGCGGCTAAGAACACCGTTGCTCTTCTGCAAGCATCCCTCCATACTGCCCTGTTCTCGCTGCCCTATGGGTATCTGTCCTCTTGAGACTATAGTAAAGGTGGGTGGTTATTAGATTTATTTATTTTTTTTCTCCTCTCAGTCCAGGATGAATGTCATCCTCTGAACATTGCCTTGGCACAGACAGAATCAGGAAAGATCAAGCAGTAGTCTGATAGAAGTCATCGCAACCTTCTCTGGCACATGTGTGGCTTTGCATCCCTCTGTGCAAGGCAGGATGGGACAAAAGCAAAAGGTAATTTATGAACCCTAGCTTGCTGGCCTCTCTCCAGAGGCTTCTCTGTCCACTACGACTGAATCTGAGGACTCATTAAGTCTGTAATTAGATGAGCAGTGGAAGCTTTATTTCCATCCCACCTCCAGGAAGCTCTAATCAGCCATCGATACATTCGGCTTCCCTCGCTCGGTCAGCAGCTCTGCACCTTCGGGGAGAACGGGGAACAACCAGACCACAGCTGTTCCCGTTACAAGGCTGCATGCTCAGTTCTAGCCATGTAGACGGTGCTGATCCGTGAAGTTAGACTCACGCTGGTACAGTTGCAGAGTCAACAAGAGGATTATTTTGCCTGCTGATCAAGAGAACACTGTGGGGGACGGAGCAGCATGATACACGGTGGCGATGCAGATAGTGGAGGCGGCTAGACAAGTGTGCCCTCCTGCAGCGGCGTTTCTGCTGCGTCAGTTCAGGACAATTTCCACAATAAATGCAGCTTTTGTTCTCCAGCAGACTTGCAGATAATAACGTGTAAGTAACGTCACTGAATTTGAAAGGGTTACAGTGCAAGAGGATTACGAGCAGCCATGGAAGAGTCAGCAGTCCTAAGAGCTCCTCAGTCCAAATGATAACTCATTCTTTTACAAATGACTAATTCTTATACTCATACAAAAACAATGTAGCAAGAACAAATATGACGCAAGCACAAGTCTGTTTTAGCTTTGTTGTGGCACAAAGAGTTCAGATTTTGTTAATTTAAAAAAGTATGTAAGATTGGATTTAAATTAAAAAAAAAAAAAGGTGAGCTTTAATGTCTGGTCTGTAACAGCTGACTCGAGGAACAATAGTAACTGAGGAAACAGACCTCAGCTTGTTCTGGCCAAACCTAATGACTTGAAAGTGGAATTCAGAAAAGCACACTAGCAGTAACATATTTGATCACACCACAGCTTTTGTTTAGTTGATGTGTAATAAATTAAACAGGTGTTGGATTCATTGGTGGCCAGGCACAAAGCAGGACTGTGTGATTAAAAGCTGGAACGCAAGCGTTCTTTCCTGTTATCTTTAATCCAAGTTGTCAGTTTTCTTTTTTCTTTTTTTAGCTACATGGTCTAAAATGGTCAGTTGAAAAGTTTGGTGTTAGAAGTAACTAAAGGGAAGCGGGGAGCAGAATTGCTACGGAGTTCACAGTTGAGTTGAGCTGTTCAGTCTGTTGGGCTGAGAAGACGGCATAGTTGTGAAAAGTTTAGATTGTGGGATTTGTCAGCTGATCCCTGATTTCTGACCTCCCAGAAAGCGCATCTGTTTGTTTTTTTTAACGCTTTCAGAATTGACACGCAATTACGTGTCCCGTTGTAAAACCTGTTTCAGTACCTTTTTGATGTCGGCCTGTTTTTCCCCCAGTGACAAAAGACGGCATAAAACCTTCACATTTACCAGCAAAGCTCAGGGATTTTTAATTGCAACACTAAAAGATAAGCGCCCTCCTCTTTTTGGTATATGCTCAAGTACACCATGCCTCTCAAACTCTTCAGAGTGTTATGTAACTGTAACAGTCTGCTCTCTTGGGATTTTTTTTTTTTTTCTAGTCAGCAGCTGGACCTGAACTGTGATTCAGCATGTTGAATCTGAGTGGAGACGGTTGCTGTAGTCAGATTTTTGGGTGACTGCTCAGTCATCATTGTGGTCTCCTCTCATATTATTGTATATTCTCATTTCATGCATGCAGAAGAAGAGTCATTAATTGTGGTATTTTTGTTGTGTTTGGTTGATAGACTGATGGCTGATTTCCTCCTTTTATTAGAACAGAACAAATGTAGGTATCTGCTTTAGTGCTCCCGATGTATTCACGTCCGACTGGATAAGAAAATAAGTTATTTTAATGATGCTGGGCCCTGAATCCTGATAGTAAGTAGACCCCTGACCTGCTTCTGGGGTTGTCATTTTCGAGGGCCTGCGTAGATTGTTTCTGAGCCAGAGCTTCACAGTCAGCAGCTGACTTATATTTTGGATCAATCCATCCTAGGAGCTCGCTGCTATTTCAAATCCTCCTTCCTTCCTCCCTCCAGTCCTAACCCATCAGTTCCACCCTCCCTCGCTGTGTCTCCTGCCCTCTTCTCATATAATCTCGGCCTCACAGATTCCAGCATCACAAGCCCTCTGTGAATGGCAGATGGGGGGGATCGCTAGGTGGGAGTACGGGGGCTGAACAAGGGCGCCAGTGGGAGTTAAATACGTTGGGTTTTTTTTTTTCTTTTTTTTTTTTTTTTGCTGCTGTGTATTTTTGCTAAAAGCTGCTGTTTGAAAATATCTGAGAGGCGACGTGATTAATGGGGCTGAGTCTGCCTGGTCATCACATGGTGGTGTTTTAGCTGCACACCTGGTTTTCTGTCAGACGCGCGCGCACACACTCAGCAACTGAGCTTTGTCATTCATTATGCTTTACGGTGTGGTGAGGGACGTTATCTCTGATCTCTTTGTAAGTATGTCCACATAATGAGATGTAGACAACCCCCCCCCCCCTGTTTTTTAAATATATATTCATCTGAGATATAAGAAAATCGAGCACTGGTATTTGATCAGCAATCAGTCCAGACAGCGTCAATTTAACAGTCTGAAGCAGGAAGGTGGATAAAGTAGTTGCGCAAATATACACTTGGGGTTTTTTTTGTTTTTTTTTTTTTTTACTTTATAATCAAGCAGTTCTTTGGATCACTCTTATTCTATAATTTCTATACAATTTCTTTTTTTTTTTTTTTGGAACGGTGTGCTTTTTTAAAAAAAAAATCTGCATGTTTTTGCATGACAAATACTTTGCAAAATAATTTAAATCTGATGTAATGAACTGAAAAGTTGATCTCAGAAGCATAGATCAGCAGAAATGGAAGCGTGCGGTGTTGAAGGTAAAAGGGTACCTTGGCTGAAGTACAGTACTTGCATAAATGTTTCTGCCGTCGGTCTTTTGATAAAGTTTCCTCTTGTGTCCATTCAAAATGACCTCGACCATGAACCCTGATGAAAAAGCAGGGTGTGCTGACATCTGTGTGATTATCCAGTCAGCTCGGGCCACATCCCCGTGACATTGGTTTTATGACCCCCTACAGCTCCGCCGCTGCACTGATAACGGCGGTATATGGTCACCCTGACAAGGTGAACATAAGCTGTAGTCATGTTGACACAAAGATAAAGTAGGGGGGAGGAAAACATTTTTGTTGGTCCATGTCAGATTTCTGTTCACTTTCTGGATTACCGTCATGCAGAACAGATAAAACCCTGTCACCCGTAACTTTTATTTTCTTATCTGTACTAGCTATCTATATGACGGGTGTAAACTCCTCAGATGGTTGGCAGGTTTGTAAGCGTCATCCTCAATCATCAACACAACTCTGACAAGATACCGGAGTCTGGTTGCTTTCAAGAAATCACTCTCTTAAAGATGCAGTGCACATTTAAAAGTAGTAAGTAAATAGCATTTGATGGTACGAGAACGTCTTAACAGAATAAATGATCCGGCACACGTCAGCCTTTTTGTTGTGTGTGTTGTCCCCTTAAATAAAAATACACTGATTTATTTTTTTATCTGGGGGTGGGGCGGTCTTTCTTTTTCATTTTTTCCCCCTGACATTTCCCCCTCTGGTTGAAGCTCTATAGATATGTTTCTGCAGCAAACTATTTCCTGGAACAGAGTCTTGACAGAGGAAGGAGGCGAAGGGCTTAATGGAGCAATTAACAATCGGGCTCCCACCGTTCCTCCACAAAAGGCTTCCTGGTATTTTGCAAGCACGGGTCCTTAAGATATTGTGTGGTTTGTTGTAGGATCTCCATTAACCTCAAGTGCATCCTATGGCTACTGCTTCTGTGTAGTATAAATAAATCTTATATTGTCTTCTGGTTGTGGGGGGGGGGGTCATTGCAACACTTAAGAGAGGCAGCTCTTAATTATTTTTAAACATCATCACAAACACAAGCAGCCTAATATTAATTTTAAAATTAAGAAACTGGAAGCAGGGTAGATGTGTTTTTTTTTTTGTTTTTTTTTTTTTGTTTTCTGGTCCCAGACTCAACCTGGACTCCAGTCTCAACATTCACCATTTGTAACCTCGTGTCTGGTCTCCAGCTACATTTCTCTGTTCTTCAAGACTTCACGGCCAGAGGTCTGGCCTCTTTTGGAGTCACCAAACAATGGCTGGCTTTCCTCCAAGCAGGCTTGTGCATTGGACAGACTTTCACAGCCAGAGCCAAGTTCAATTAACTTCCTTGGCCAGTTTAGACCAATAACAGTATCTAAAGATTAAGAGCTTTACAGAAGCTAAATAAATTCAAACGAGACAGTAAATATGAAGAATATGTTCACTCTCATTTTTTTTTTTTTTTTGTTGTTTTTGTTTTTTTTTTTTGTTTTGCATAAGCATATAATGAAGATAAATTAAATGTGAACAATTCAAATGTTGTTTGTATAAAGTTTGTTTATACATCTGTCCAACAAACTTGTGCGTTAAGCATAGAAATTGTGCATCACATGTAAGTAAGAATGTTGGTCATCTGATGCATGTGAGGCTGGTCGAGACATGGTAAAAACCTGACAGTGAAGTTTCCTGACAGCCGAAACTCCGGCTCTGCCTCAGCTGTCTCTGCACGCCAGCGTGTCAGGTTACCGAGCAGGCCAGTGCCAAGTGGGTTAGAGTGGAAATGAGAGCGCCGCCGTGGCCCCGTGCCAGCACATCACTGCCAGTTCCTCAGCACCACCAGCATCACTATTGTACTCTGGTGATGAAACTCTCCCCACAGCAAATCTAAATGCCATCATACTCTTGATTCTCTCCCAGTGCAGAGTTGGCACTGTTGGCGATGTTTCCAGTTTCAAGCTAAACAAAACCGCACCGGTGTTGGAGGCTGATTTGCTCATCACGTTCGCTATAACACCGCAGCTCGCACGCGAGATAGTACTCTGGTCGACATGACGCCTGTCTACGGGCCTAGTTTATTTATTTATGAAACGTAATCTAACTGTCTTGATCCTACCTGGCAGTACCCTAATCTAAATGGTTTTATTAGGGATTTTACAATTAACAGCAAAGCATGGCGTCTAACATTTATTACAAGAAGTCTGATATGCTAAACAAAATCAGTTGGACTGTAAATGATTGGGTGATTTTTTTTTTTTTTTTTTTTTTTTTTTTTTTTTTTTCCAGCTATAACTGGAGATCAGCTGTTTTTAGGGAAGCAAATTAACCCACTGAACTTCCAACACACTCGCTGTCTTTGTCCGTGAAAGGTTAATCTGCCATTTTTGCAGATGTGTTTACATACTTTTTAAAAAAGAAAAAGGAAAGGATGTCCTGTCTGATAAACCTGTGAAATCAGCAGGTTACTCTGCGCTGTCAAAGCATGTTGTTGTTTCTCCAGACCCGAATCAGAAGTATGCTTCAACCTCAGCTTGTGCCGCCTCTCTGAACAGCAGAAGAATGTGATTACTGCATGAATATTTCAGCTGCAGGAAAGCACGGTGGCAGCCAGCCGTTACCCAAGACCTTAAACACTCAAACCCCTTAGATAAGTGGCTCAAGTCGGCTTTTGTTTCCCTCCGCGTTATCGGTTTACATTTCAGATCACACAGGGTGTGAAACTCTCGAAGCTGACACATGTTGTATTAGATAAATAAATGAGCTAATGTGATTAATTATTTATATTTGATGGCACCGCCGCAATGGATCATTGCTGTGAATAAAGGACTCGATTAACCCTACAGAAATAGATTATTAAAGTATTCCAAAACTGAAAATTACTACCTGAACGAAGAGAATTGCTTGATTTGCTCTAATCATTACTTTCAATTCACATCCCATCCTTTTTTATTACTAAAAGAACCTGATGTAGTTTATAATTATCAACCTTTATCTCAGTGCTTTTTCTGCATTAAGAACTTCAACAAAGCGTCAGTGTGCGCGCTCGTTTTCTATGGCACATCAGCAATCGGAAGGACACCTGATATCTGCAGACACAAGAGGAAAGCTGCATGGAAGGGCTCGCTTTTACCTCTAATCACCCTAGAAGGTGGCCGTGGAAACTCTAGATCCGGGTTTGGTCACACCGAGTTGCTCAGGGAGGCCGGTGTTGCTGTTACACTACAGTTTTTCATCTAAACAAACTCTGCTTGTATCAGACCTGTGACATAAACCAGAACTTGTTTAGACTTGGCAAAGGGCAACGACAGCAAGTTCCTCTATACGGAGACGATTCCCAGAAAAAAAAAAGGAAGTGTCGTAAATCATCCGTACCTCCCACTTGGATCAGCGCAATGATCCCGGCGAGCCTTTTCCTGAGTTAGTCAGAGCAATTATGTCTGTCCAAAGCAGGTTTTTACTGCTTTATCAGTTACTGTTTGATGCAAGTCTGACTTTGTGTAAGTCTTTTAGACCACTCCTGCACAAATAGGGAATCAGTGAAATGGGAGTGCGTCAAATAACCGGCTTAATTCAGGCTAAACAATGGCATGTTAAACATTTATTTATTTATCTTTTTAATTTGAGGAATTATATTTTATTTTGTAGAAATTAAGAATGCCACTATCAATTCCTCCTGGTTCTTTAGTTGATGAATGAGCATCCCCCTCCATGCTGAGGCACAGGTGTGTGTTCAGGTGTGCAGCATGTATGTAGAGAATGTGCTCTACGTGCACCCATCCAGTTTAGTAAAAATAGGATTTGATTTAATTTATTTACTTTTTTTGGGTCTCGTCCAAGTGTTGCATGTTTTCCTTGTGCTTGCGGCTACTCCGGGTTCCCACAATGTCAGGTTATTTGGTGATTATAAATTGTCCATAAGAGCAAAAGTGTGTGGTCGTTTGTGTATGTGGCCCTGCAGTGAACCTGTCCTTTGGCTCTGGATGGATGGATGGTTGTGTCTTTAGTATAGTTTTTTTTTTTTATTCTTTATTTACTTTTCTGTACAGCACTTTGATCTGCAGTAGTTTATATAAAGTTGGTATGGTATAAAACAAGGGTCATATCTCCGTGGATGTCCACTTCTGCACATTAGTTCATTCTTCTTCCAAAAAAAGCATAAAAATCACTTTTATGAAGCTGAAATCAAAGTCTTTCTATTATCCCTGTATCTCTGTTCAGCTACTATTGTGAGTTTCTCATAATTTTAAAGACGACATTAGAGTTAACTGGTCATATTTGAGACTAAGCTTCTGACTGTTGTCTTTCGATTGGTAAAAAGTTGTTGCTGTTCGGGGTACAGATTCATGCAGCTTCTGCAGTCCCTGCTGAGGGCAGATCATCACCATGTTTGTGTACGAAAATCATGAGCCTCTGTATGAGAGGGAACATTTCCTGATAGGAGAGCTGTCACCTTTCCATAAATCCCATTTTAATATATATCAATCAGTTCAGCGGTCAATGCTGCACGCTGCTTCTGTCAGGTAGAGGCTCTGCTTCTAAGCGCGCGCACGTACGTTTATTGTGAGCAGGAAATGTTGAGTGCAGAGGAAACACGTGTGCGAGGGAGGAGACGGTAACCTCTGTTTGAAGGTGACTGGGAGCTGCCGGTGTGGGAGAGCGGCCTGCTAGGGACCCCTTCTGGATAGAGACCAGACTTCAGCGCTGGTGTCATCACTCGTCAAGGCGACAGCACGGTTCATGATTACCTTGTCCTCACCATGGTGCTGTTTTAAAAAAAAAAAAAATAAATAAATAAAATCTGATCTTTTTTTAATTGCATATTGTCAATTACTTTTTATAAAACTGATTTTAGACTCTTTTTTTTTAAAGCAAAGCATAGCATATAATTTTTCTTAGTCAGTGTTTTTTTATAATGACTAAGAGTCAGAGTCAGAGTCAGAGTCAAGTTTATTGTCAATTCTACCACATGTGAGATACATACAGAGAATCGAAATTGCGTTACTCTCAAACCCTCGGTGCTACACAATAAATACATTTTAAACATAAAGTGCAGGTTAAAAAGAGACAAGAAACAAGTTGTGACATGACAACAACAGTTTTTCGGTTTGTTTAAAGTGACATGGTGCAAAGCAAGCGGTCCAGTTCTGCCAAAATTCAGATACTGAGATCAGAGTGAGTGAGGGGGGGGGGGGGCAAGGCGGGAAACGGTGGAAGAGAAGGGAGAGTGTTAAGTGTCCTGACAGCCTGGTGGACGAAGCTGTCCTTCAGTCGGCTGGTTCTGGCTCGGAGGGTCCGCAGCCTCCTCCCTGAAGGCAGCAGACTGAAGAGGCTGTGTGACGGGTGGGTGGGGTCTCTCACAATGCTGAGGGCTTTGCGAGTCAGACGGCTGCTGTAAATGTCCTGAAGTGAGGGGAGAGAGACACCAACGATCTTCTCAGCTGCTCTCACGACGCGTTGGAGAGATTTGCGGCAGGTTGCGGTGCAGGATCCGTACCACACGGTGATGCAGCTGGTCAGGATGCTCTCGATGGTGCCTCTGTAGAAGGTGTACCTGATGGGGGCCGGGGCTCTGGCTCTTCGCAGTTTGCGGAGGAAGTAGAGGCGCTGCTGTGCCTTCTTGGCGAGTGATGCGGTGGTTACAGTCCAGGAGAGTCAAAAATCCATCATGTTTGACAAGCTTGTAGATGGAAATAGTTTAAATGTTTTAGGACAGTATGGCAGTTGAATATGTCAGGATTTTTAAATATACTGGTAAATCACTATACATGCCAGGATTTTACTTGGAGTTGAATTGAACTGAAACTTTGATTCTCTTCGTACTTCAGTACTACAGTAAAGCAACATTAGGAGTGCTACTCCACTGTGGTGCCTACAGTAAATACAGCATATATATATATATATATATATATATATATATATATATATATATATATATATATATATATATATATATATATATATTCTACATCACAAAGATGTTGATAAATGGTGAAATTATTCATCTGCAGTTATTTTTCGTCACTGCAAACGTCTGAGAAGTTAAAAGCTTCTACACTGGAAATGCTTCTTGTATCTGAACTGATTTGAACTTTTGACCTAGATTTGTCTGCTTGTTCTTAATCTTGAGTCCTTTGTTGTTCTGGATCTCCATGAGCTTGACTGCTGTCAGGACTTCCCTCAGCACTTCTGTCTCTGTGACACGTTGTTGAAACTGCCAGCTAATGAACCCACAAAAACGAGCGCAGACGCAGGCTGCGGTAACACGCTCCCGTTTACGTCGAACTGCTCTTCTCAGGGGCCACAGCAGATGACTCCCTGGGTTTGAAATGCTCTTTTCAGAACAGATCAATGCAGTCAGTCTTTTTCTTTTTTTTTTTTAAATGAGATTTTCTTCGTCTTCTGTCTGCCCTGTCTGCCAACCTCCCTCTTCTACTACAGGATGTACCCGATAAAAGACGTTCCTCTGGAGGCAGAGCCCCTGACTGACTGGCTGTATCAGAGGTTTGTGGAGAAGGAAGACTTGCTGGCTCACTTCTATGACACAGGTATGGTTTTTTTTTATTTTCGTTTGTTTTTTTTTTTTGGGAGGGGGGGGGTTGTATTAAAGTGTTTTCCAAGCAACGGTGGTGATTGGGTCTGCATCTGCTCCTCTTTCTGCAGGGTCCTTCCCTCCTCCAGAAGGACACAAGGAGGCAGTTTCCCGGCAGATGACCCTCAATCCCATGTGGCTGTGCATCATTCAAGTGTTTGCTTTTGCTTCTGGCTACGTGTGGTACAGCGTCCTCCAGTACCTCTACTGCTGTTTATTTTGAGTGCGCTGATGAGGCAGACATCTTTATCGGACCACTGGAGAAGCCTCAGGATCAGTTGGTGTGTGGCCGAGCGTTATACTGTTCCCCTACGATGGATGAATGTACATTTACAACAGCGGAGAGACTCGACAGGAAACCGTGCAAAATTAAAATATATATATATATATATATATATATATATATATATATATATATATATATATATATATATATATATATATATATAGAAGAAAAGTAAACAGATTACAAAACCCCATATAATATGAAACTGGTCACAAATGTAGTTAAGTTGTGCACAGCCCTAACAGCCGGCCCAGAGGAGTAATCGCTCACATCCGTCACGTAGACACATTTTAATGTTTACACGCCCACATACATGTAGACACTCACACGTACATGACTTTTATTCAAAGTTGACAAAATGAGGCTCAGGACTCCTCCAGAAGAAGCTCTGGACTTGACCCTTGCCCCCTCTGAGGCTTTAGGCGTTTAGTTTTACCGAGTGTAACGTGCGAACAGACGGGTGTGGAGAAATACACCCGCCTAGAAGCAGAACGCCTGCCCTTACTTTTCTTCGTGGTGAGAGTCTTCGAAGCCCACTGGACCTCTCCGTCAGTCCGCTGACGGATCCGCTGACTACACCTTCCAGAGTGAGCGGCCATAGCGAACGTTGAGAGGCGGCGCCGCCGCCGCTCCTCCGGCTTTCATTGCACTAAAGATCCATACTGCCCTAACTGTTCTCCTGCCCCTGGAAATACCCTCCCGAGTGGTAGCCGTCAATGTTTTAATTTCTTTTATTTTCTTCCTTTTAACCTGCATATCTTCACAACGGTTATTGTATTGTTGTTCATGTCTTCGTGTGCGTGTCTGTTCAGAACGCTGTCCGAATGTCTGTTGAGGCAGTATTGTGAGCTTGCTTTAAAAAAAAAAAAAAAAAAAAAAAAAAAGAGGGAGGGGGGATGTCTTGTTTACACTGGCAACCGTGTTTTTTTGTTTATTTTTTTGTTTAATTGTTTTGTTTATATATTGTCAGGGAGGAAGAGAGAGTAAAGAAAAAGTAATCTGGTGGAAACACAAGGCAAGATATGCAGTCTAATCACCTAAAAATAACTTGTGGATTCCCCTTTTTAGCCCTCTGCTCTCTGAGTCGCATACAAACACGCACACGCGGTCTTCTGCAGCTGCAGAGAGCAGAGCAGACGTCCGCCTCGAGGATCAGCAGAGGGAGGCAGGCGGAGAAGACAGACTCTGACTCACCTGCTGGACTACGTAGTTTTCCAAATATTTAAGCCATATGCTTAGTGTTGGAGAAGGGACGAAGACTTGAGGAAGACGAGGCGATTTTTAAATAGGAAGCTACTTTAATGTTGCGCATTCTACAATAGAGATTTTGGCTTACAGAAATATAGGTGTCATAACTGTATATTTACAGCATAACCTGCCTAAGTGTGTGTGTGTGTGTGTGTGTGTGTGTGTGTGTGTGTGTGTGTGTGTGTGTGTGTGTGTGTGTGGTCGACTTTATCCCCCCATTTTTTGATATATATGACAGGTATGTTGCTAGTGTTGCTCTGTGATGTCAGAGTTTGGCGACAAGTTCACCTCCAGGGGTCGAATTATTTCAATTTAAATTACATGAGCTGTTCTTTCTCCATGTCATGGTATGTTGAAATCTTGTACATAAGAAGAAAAAAAAAAAGAGAGAGGAAATGTTGGAAATGACTGCAGTATCTCTCTTTTGGTCCTTGATAATATTAGAAACTTTTATTTTGAATATGAATGTTTTAAGAGAAGAAGAAATGAATTTACCTTCATTTTCCAGTATTACCCTGTTTGTATTTTTTATTTTTATTTTTTTTTTAATCATTATTTTTGACCTTGTGCTTCATAACATTGCTGCTGTAAGTTCACGTGTACAGCCGCACATGAGCCCAGTTGCAAACCTTTTAAATAATCAGGATTCAGTGGAAGAACTCTCAAGCCTTACCAGATGTACTGGTCGACCACAGGTCTACATAGAAGTGGTTTCCTGGCGTTCCTTCTCAACACATTTGGTGTTGGTCCTTTTCTGAAGACGGCCTCCGTGTGTCATGATAAAAGTGGACTAGTGTCACTAAGCGGTGGCGCGCTCACAAACGTACCTGCGGTGGCTTCGAGGTCGGTTGTCTTTAACTTGAATAGCCTGCTTTAATTTTGAAATTTTCAGTGGAGCCCTCACTGGCGGACGCTAATTTATATAAGGATCATTTAAATGGTTGCTGCCCCACGTCTGTACCACTGGTGGGAAAAACTGTGTGAAATAACAGAGAGAAAAAAAAGGGCTACCTGACTAGGTAGGTAAAAACATTTAAATCGGACTGTAATTGTGTTTTGTCCCGTGTCCTTTTCAGATTTCCCTCCATCAGAGTGACTTGAAATGAAGATGAATCTTTTTGTTTTTCTTTTTTTTTTTTTCTTTTTTCTTTTTTTTTTATGTTTTGACCATGTTTCCAAAGAAGGCAGGGAAATGATGTTTCCTAGATCTGGTTTTAGGGAAATGAACACAATAGGAATTTAAACAGATTATATTAGAACTGTCTGTAATTTTCCATTTTGTACTTCTCCTTTAATTCCTAGCTACACAGCCATTTTACAACACAAACGACTTGTGCTGGAATAAAACATCATAAAGATCCAACATTTGTGCCTTTCTTTATTTTGCAGGGTTTTTTAAATATTGGTTTTGATTATGTATAGGGGTTTTGCTTGCAATTTCAACAGGTTATGTTTATGTCAGTCTGTCGCTCTTTGCTGTAGTTTGGAAAAATGGTCTCTACCCACCAGGTGGTCCTACCCGCCAGATGCGGGCCTCCTACCCGCCAGATGCGGGCCTCCTACCCGCCAGATGCGGGGCCTCCTACCCGCCAGATGCGGGGCCTCCTACCCGCCAGATGCGGGGCCTCCTACCCGCCAGATGCGGGGCCTCCTACCCGCCAGATGCGGGGCCTCCTACCCGCCAGATGCGGGGCCCCCTACCCGCCAGATGCGGGCCTCCTACCTGCCAGGTGTGACAAAAACTACAGAATTAGGTTATTGGATGGGATGTGGGAAATTTACACAGAAATGGAGAATGAAGGTTGAAAGGCAGGAAGTGGGCTGGACAGTGGGGTTGGATCTGCACTAAATCAAAAGTACAGAGAGCTAATAGTCTGTTGGCAGGTTGGCTTCGGACCCATTTGGTGCGTTCAGAGAGGAGTAATCTTTATGGAGATTCCCTCTCCTCAGTGTTTCTCTGTTCAAGGTCATGTACATGACAAAGACAAATGAATCCCCAGAATAACTTTTATGTCCTCTGCAGATGTACCAGTGTTCCTTTGACGGCTCCAATGAACTATTTCACGGGTTCTGCTCCCAGAGGTCCTCAATGTCACACTTTGATGCCTGCCTCCTCATGAAAGCTCCAGCGATGGCAGTGTCCTCTGAGTCAGCAAGCAGGAAAACGTCCAGCTGTGGAGAAAAGAGTCAGGTTGAATCCCACCGCAGCAGCCCTGAGCATCACAGGAGTCATCCCCGTCTCTCGTGTCGTCGGTGATGCACGGATCCATGGAGTGTATAAAAGAAACGGGCATGGCTGCACCCAAAATGTGACTACGTTTTGATCCTGGTGCAAAAAAGAAAAAGAACACCAACATGTTATGCACATGAGATGCTTTTATAGGAGAACTACAGTTCATTGCATGCAGACATGGCTACGTTTTATGCTTCTAGTTGAAATCCTAGAGCGGAGTCTCTTTGTGAAACTTAAATGTACTTAAGGTATTGACTACAATGTGCAGCCAACTGTACAGTAAAATCAAGAAACATCTGCTAACCACAAATATGACCAGTGGATGTTTTGGTCCCCAAAATGCAGCTGTGGAAAAGTGCGCATTTACTTTTAATGAATAGAAGAAAAAACAGTTGCTTCGGTGGTGTTCAGAAAAGTTAAATTTAAGGGTACTTGTTAAGTCCAGATGAAGATTTCTATTGGCATCTTTGTCAAACAAAGTGCATTTTCGAAAGGAGTGAAATTTCTACTGATATTTCCAAGAAAATGCTGATAATTTTCAACACATTTTGGCTGATTGCTGTCACCTACTTGAAGACAACACTCGGTGGAAAAAAAACAATATATTGGCAGAACTGCATCCCTCAGTGTGACGCGTGTCAGAAGCAGAGGCAGCTTTTTTTCAAAAGTACAGTCACGTGGAAAACTACTTCAAATCCCATGTACAACATGACATCTTTAGTGTCGTCTCAGCCTGTAAGTGCACATTTATGTGGGGTCCATCTGACATAAAAATAGACTTAAAAAAAACCCCGTCAGGCTTCGTTTGGGTGGGTGGGTGGTTCTTGTCATCTTGTTCCATCTTCTCCAGCGTCATTTATACAAGACGTATCTTGTCTTGTTGTAATTTTTTAAACGTACCGCTTTATGTCATAAACAGTGATTAATATATGCAAATGTAAAGTCCTGCAGTGTAAACTGTGAGTCGCACACTAGAGGTATCGTTTGTTTTGATTTCTCTCTTTCAATAGCAAAGGGTTGTTGCTAAGCAACTTGTGCTGCCGTGATGTTTCCTGTTCCTGTTCCTGATTTGCATTTCATTTCCTGCAGAAACTTCAAATCAATGAAAGGAAGCACAAGTGTGCAACTTGAAACACTAAAATAGTTTGAACTGATGTTAAACAGTGAGACAAGGAGCCATAAGAAGATCTCAGGACTGGAGGCGTCGGAGAAATCGCACCGTCTTCCTCTCTCAAAATACTAAATTTAAAGTCTCCACAAAATCAAATCAAATAAAAACTTGTTTTAACGTTTTCATGTCTTATCCTGCAGTTGGAAGTGTTTAATGATTTAGCATGCAGTTAAATGTGTGTTTTTTTTCTTTAAAATTCTGCAAAGCTGGTGTGTAAATGAAAACAACCTGAAAATGCACCTGGAACTGACCATTTACTCGCAGTTGTCTGTTAGTTTTCAGGATATTTGTTGTGGGGAACTATAAAAACTTGCCATTTCAAACTTGCCATTTCAAATTAAAAATGTTCAAATCACAGCCTGCTAAACACTTTTCTTTGATCTTTTTCCTGCTGTTAGTCTGGAACTGGACCCATAAAAGAAAAGCAGAGGTCTTGGAGGGAGCGAAAGCCTCCTCCAACCCCGATAACAATCTCACGCTCAACCCCGGCAGAGGTGAGGAGGTTATTATGGGATGGGACTGCACGTCCTCCCTGTCGCTCCAGCTCTGCTCGTGCCCTTTAACAGGGGCAGCTGACGTCAGAGTGGCCTCGGGCAACCGGGCGTCTTTCTTTTCTTTTTTTTTTAGCTGTCAGTTTTCCACTACCCTACGCCCACCCCAGCCCCCCGCCCCCTCCTTCTGCCCCACAACTGTCCCTGGCCAACGTCCAAACTCCTACAGCTCTTTGGAGGAGTGACCTTTGCAGAGGCAGACTGGCAGCCCGGCCCGAGCGCTCCCTCCGTGTGTGGCGCTGGAAAAGCAGAGATGCCTGAGAGGATAATCTGGACTGTTAACTGACAGAACTCCCAGAGCACAGTGTGATCCCAGACTGAGGATCACACATTCAGAGTAGTCATCTGTCACAGTGAGGATTTACTGGCGTCATGCTTTCATTTCGCTTGCTGAAACTGAAACTAATGTTGATTTGCTCTTGTTTTGAGTCAGAGGATCAGATAATGTATAAATAATACTCAGATTTCAATGTCAACTGGAAAATAGTTGTGCAGAAATCCGATGTGACACAGCTGAATCAGGGATTGTAAATGTGATACTTTTAATTTGAAAATGACAATGGAGAAGATGAAGAATAAAGGATGGACAAGATAAAAAAAAAATATCTGGCACTGCCATTTATTTTCTGTGTTCTTTTATTATTCATTTTCCCTTTATAAATACGAAAATGATCAAAAAGAAGCATTTTCTGAAGCCCTAGTTGATGTTTTCTATTAGCTTTGGTCATCTTCACAACAAATGTTGGCTTTCTTCCTTATTAAAAGACCTTGATGATAAAAATCTGTTGGGAGATAATTTACTTTCATTAATTGTCCACACAGATTTGAGGTAGTTTCAAATTATCCTTTTTCTTTTTATATCCTGCTTTCATTTCATTCAGAGCTGCCATCTATGCCGTAGATGATGTCCAGATAAAGGACCAGAGTGAGAGGCCGGCGTGCGTCCCTCAGATGGCAGCTCCTCAGGTAGCCCTGTGGGTCAAATCAAATGACCAGCGACAGTAAGATGCTCGTCTGCCTCTTGTCTGTGTCACAGATGGTCCGCAGCCATGGAAACTGCTCTCATGACAGCCAGCGACCTTTCAGGGTATTTTGGAGTAACACGGGGGCACCTGATGAGATGAGTAAGCCCTGCAGATAATGCAGTCGCTGCCAGAAAGAGCGAAAAAGAAAATATCCTTTAGAATTTTGTTTTTGGACATCTGTTCAGTTTGAGTTAATTTACAAACACCTTTCAAAGCAGACTTTTTTGTAAACCACGGCTCCATTATGTGGTTACAAAAGTCTGCTTTGAAAATTGAAAATATGAAAATAGTCTGTTCAGCATCGAAAAATAAAGTTGTGTGGGACAAAAAAAAGAAAAAGAAATCTTTTCTGCACTCATTCACATACAGAGCAGTGGGGAACCAGACAGAATCCAAAATGATTTAAATTTGATCTACTGGAGCAAAAGATTACACGTCGGTAAGAAAAAATCAGAATATACACTACGAATTCTAATCCGTTGATTATTTCCCAACATAAAAGAATTTCTCGCTCCTATTTCCTTTATAAATGTTGTCAAAATGACCTTAATAACAATGAGGCATTAGTTGTATAACGTGTTTGTGGCGCCACCCTGTGGACGATGTGATACACGACACCCACCCGCGCTGCTCTCGCGGTTTTTTCAGGCGCTTAGCAACCACGCGACTGTATCTTTAGACTGACCAATCAGGAACCCCCATGCTGGAGTAGTTATAGCCAATCGCGATCGGACAATTTCGGCACCAGTTTAAACAGACGGTGAATACGTCCTGTTTTGTAAACAGCCGAGAAGAGCGGAGAAAGGGGCAACTAACTATTTGAGCAGATAGTTTAAATGTTTCCACCCGGGCGTCTCCGCTTACGTTAAAGGTTTGACAACTTTAGACGTTAGTGTGGGTTTACAAAACGAAATGCCGTCGCGTGTAGAGGACTACGAGGTGTTGTCCTCCATCGGCTCGGGTTCATATGGACGGTGCCAGAAAATAAGACGAAAAAGCGACGGCAGAGTAAGTACAAGAAAATAATCTGTTTGACTTTAAACCACGAAGCCAGCGCGGAGATGTCCTGAAACCTCCTAGGTTGTCTTCGTTATTTCAAACGCAACACGATAGTTGGACAAGTAGTCCCAGAAAACGGACGTTAGTAACGGCCCGTTAAAGGAGACGCCCCGCCCACGAGTGATGGACAAGAACACACGTCAGAATAGTTTAGTTATGAAGGACTAACTTACTTGGGTTGTTTAATGGATTAAAGCAACCAGTTTTTTTGTTTTTTTTTTGTTTTAGTCAAATAATCAGTTGTCTCTAAAATAGTTAAGGAATCGTTATATCATCGTCATCTCGCATCACTGTACATTTGAGAGTAAAACTGGCGTCAGTAATAAGTGAACTAACTGTGACTAAAGAGTAGTAACATTTTGCATCAGACATCATCATTACTTTAACTTCAAATTTAAATTTTCATCACCTTGACTTAAAAATATTAAATCTTGGCTTTGATAGTGGGAGTGTCAGCCAAAAGGTCCACACAACTCCATCATCTGCTTTTTGTCCTTAAATGCAACATCAGATTGTCCGTGCTCTTCTTAACCCGCCACCTCAGTTTGTCAGCTCTCTGTTGACACTCGTCTCTTCTTACCCAGATTCTTTTTGGGTCATTTTAAAGCAATTCCCTTTTATAGATCCTTGTGTGGAAGGAGCTGGACTATGGCACCATGGCAGAGAGCGAGAAGCAGATGCTGGTGTCAGAGGTGAACCTCCTCAGGGAGCTTAAGCACCCAAACATAGTGAGGTACTACGACCGCATCATAGACCGCACAAACACCACTCTCTACATTGTCATGGAGTACTGCGAAGGCGGGGACTTGTCCAGTCTCATCAGCCGGTGCATCAAAGAAAGGTAATCGTGTGATGGTTGTGTACACGTGTTCCTCGCCTTTAAATCTGCACAGCTACAAGTGTACTTTGATGGCAGGCATTATTTGGAGGAGCAGTTCATCCTGCGGGTCTTGGTGCAGCTCACATTAGCCTTGAAGGAGTGTCACAGGCGGAGCGACGGCAGGGCCACAGTTCTGCATCGGGACCTGAAACCAGCCAACATCTTCCTTGACATCCGTCAGAACGTCAAGCTTGGTGACTTTGGTCTAGCAAGGATTCTGAACCACGACACCAGCTTTGCAAAGACATTTGTTGGGACGCCATACTACATGTCTCCAGTGAGTGGTTGGGTGCCTTTTGATTTTCTTCTCAAAAATGCCTAAGTATTTGTAGTCTCATTTTTTTTTCTCAAGGTGATTGAGGGTTTATGGGAGTATGCCAAACCAGTTCACAGGTGCTTTGTGAATCTGTAGAAGGCATGCGACCGTGTCCCTCGTATTCTGTGGGGGGTGCTCTGTGAGTATAAGGGTCCAGGCTGTTCGGTCTCTGTAAGACTGGAGCAGGAGCTTGGTTCGCAGACCTGTTCCCAGTGCATGCTGGACTCTGGCAGGGATGCCCTTTGTTACCGATTCTGCTCATAATTTTTATGGACAGGATTTCTAGGTGTAGCCAGGGGCCGGAGGGGGTCCAGTTTGGGAACCGCAGGATTTCATCTCTGCTTTTTGCAGATGATGTTGTCCTATAAGATTAATTGAGCCAGGACCTTCAGGATGTGCTGGGACGGTTTGCAACCAAGTGTGAAGCAGCTGAAATGAGAATCAGCACCTCCAAATCCGAGACCATGGTTCTGAACCGGAACGTGCCCTCTCTGGGCAGGTGGTGATGTCCTGCCTCAAGTAGAGGAGTTTAAGTATCTCTGGGTCTTGTTTAGATGGTCCTTGAAACTGACAGATGGATTGATGCAGCCTCTGCAGTCATGCGGTTGGTGTACCGGACCGTTGTGGTGAAGACGGAGCTGAGTCGCAAGGCGAAGCTCTCGATTTACCGGTCAGTCTTGCTCCCACCCTCACCTATGGTCATGAAGTTTGGGTAAGGACCGAAAGGACAACATCACGGATACAAGCGGTCAAAATGAGTTTCCTCTGCAGGGTGGATGGGCCCCTCCCTTAGAGAGAGGGTGAAGCTCTGTCACTCGGGAGGAGCTCGGGGTAGAACCGCTGCTCCTTCACATCAAGAGGAGTTAGCTGAGGTGGCTTGGGCATCAGTATTGGATGCCCCCCTGGATGCCTCCCTAGAGAGGTGATCCAGGCATGTCCCACTAGGAGGACACCCCAGGGAAGACCCGGGACATGCTGGAGAGACTATGTCTCTCAGCTGGCCTGGAAATGCCTCGGAATCCCCCCAGAAGAGCTGGAGGAAGTCTTTGGGGCGAGGGAGGTCTGGGCACCTCTGCTAAGACTGCAGAACATTTGTTGGCTCTGCGCTGTCTGAGTGAGCTAGTTTCAAAAACGTATGACAAAAATATGCTTTATGGTAGATGTTTTCAAGTTACAAAAAATGCAATTGCTTCCTGTTGCTCTGTGTGTAAATGTGATGGTCTTTCCCCCCACCTTTTAAAAAAAAAAAAAAAAAAAAATTAAAAAAAATTCTTGCTGCTTTTTAAAGAAATGATTGGACACATTGGTTGTATTTGGTAGCCATTTGTTTGTTCTTTCAGGAGCAGATTAACAGGATGTCATACAATGAGAAGTCGGATATTTGGTCACTGGGATGTTTGCTGTATGAACTTTGCGCATTATCGTAAGTTTTACCACTGACTGCTCTAGCATATTTTTTTATTTTTTTCCAGCTGTTTGACAGGTGATCTGACAGTTTTCCTCTGGATTTTTCCTGTTTAGCCCCCCATTCACTGCTTACAACCAGAAGGAGTTGGCAGAGAAGATCAGAGAGGGGAAGTTTAGAAGAATCCCATACCGATACTCGGAAGAACTGAACATCTTACTCAGCAAAATGCTCAACCTAAAGGTCTGATATGAATTATTTAACAGTGCATTTAATACTGTGTGAGACAGTAATTGACTTTGTTGAGCACCGTACTTGTGCTGAAGCTGTCAGGATGCATAAATGGATCTTCTGCGTTTGCAGGACTATCTGAGGCCTTCTGTGGAGTCTATTCTCCAGAGTGGCCTGTTGAGTGACATGGTTGCGGAGGAGAAGAGGAAGGCACAGCCGCGGCACCAAAAAAAGTGTACAGACCCAGAATGTCCACCAAACAAGCCTGTCGAAGTGGTACCCACCTCTGCTGCAGAGCTCAGACTCCGGGAACAGGCGCTCCGGGACCGAGAACAGGCACTGAAGGAACGAGAGGAGAGACTGGAGAGTAAGACGTTTCTATGTGCCAAAATAAGCTCATTTACACATCTATTATTTTTTTATCATACAATTCTGTTTCCATAAAGTTTAGCCTCTGTGTAAAAATGGAAGTTAATGAATGACTTACACGCATTAGCACATTTAACAGAAGTCAGGACGGGGCATCCACAGACACGGAGTCTCTCAGAAGTTGATGGGACGCAGTTCCCTGCTCTGAAAGACTGTTGCTCAACAACGAGAATAATGTTTCTCAATGTAAGATCACAGATACAGTAGTTAACCCAAGGTTGGAGAAATGTCTGTATGCATGAGAAAAAGCTGAAAGGCAGCAACCATTACTGAGAAAAATGCCAAAAATAACCAGAGATCCTGTGCTTAAAATAATTCGGAAACAAGGCTGGAGGTTAGTACCGGTCACTGCCCAAATGTGAGTTATTTTCTGTTGTGGGTAAGTTTACTCAACCTTCCAGCTGCTGTGGTGCTTACAGAAGAGAAATAATGAAGTAAACAATAACCGACGAATTCTTGACTTCTCATAACGGAGCTCGCGGCTCAGGTCCGTTTTGTTTCTTACTGACATTTTATGTCATACCATGGCAACCCGGCAGGAACCCACTGCGTAACGCGGCGACGTGCAAGAGAACGCCTTTTCCACTGCGACCTAAAACGAGAAAAAAAAACCCAACCTTTGTCTGTTTCATTATATAAAAGTAGTGTGCTGTCATCAGCAAGAGTTAAAAGATGTGTGTAGCTGGAAGAAAACGTACCATAAGTATTCTTTTTTTCCTATACTATCATCTTGTATCTGACAACGAGATCTGACAGAGATGTATGACAAGACAAGCCTGTTCTGTTTGGTGCACCACCAGTCTGCTTCAGAATCCAATAAAATAATCGGCTTTCTCGTTGGGACAAAAATAGATAAATAAATGAATAAAATTGGAAGCACTGTGCTGGGAGTCGTATTCTGACTATTGAGAGATTATCTTTCAGTCAATTTGCATTGGCAAATACCTTTTTATTTAATGAAATAAAACATCTAATTTGGGTTAAAAACGTGCTTTGATTTCAGAGCATTTGTTCCGTTATTTTTGCACATGTAGCACGGTGCAGGTAAAAGTGGCAGATTTTGAAATCTGTCTGCTACTGTGGCAAAATAAAAGTTAATTTCCAGTCCTGACAGTATTCTCAGAAACTCTTCTAAATGCCACTCTCTCAGCTGTCACTAAAAGTGGGCTGAAGCCATGTGGAAAACCGTCCTCTGGTTTGACAAATCCAAATCTGATGGTCTTTTTTTTTTAAGAAGTGATGGATGATGAACAACAAAGCAGACCTTGTCATTACTTGAGCAATCAGAATTTTGTAGGTCTCTTGTTGACCTGCCACTAATCAGTGCATTTCAAAGCATGAATGAATGAATGTAATCAAAGCTGCTTATGAAGAAAGATCAGATCAGCTTCTGATTCTGGAAACATTTTATATTCGCTGTTTTTGAAGATTAGTTTCAGCTCTCATCTTAATTAATTATATATATATATATATATATATATATAAAGTACTTTCTATGCACCTATCATGTATGAGAGTTTTTTTTAATTTTTTTTATACAAATTCCCACTGAGAAGGTGGCAGTGTGGTTGAAGAGATTTGTTTGAATGGAATAAGTTGACTCATGCTGCCTGTAACAGAAGGGCAACTCCTGCCCGACAGTGGAGAGGACATGCCGCTATATTTATGAAAAAACACTTTTAAGTGTTTGCTTAAATTTTAAATCAAATTATTTCTACTATGGGATGTTTTAAAGTCCACGTAAAGCCCTCTGAATCACCTTGTTGTTGAGTTGTGCTAAACAAATAAACTTACCTATTTACCTAAATAAATTGTCACTGTTTTTTTTTTTTTTTCTTTTTCTCTTTTTATGGTAGAAAGGGAGCATGAGCTTTGTGTTCGTGAACAACTGGCAGATGAAAAGCTTGCACGGTAAAATTGTGTTTGAACAATATTCACATTTGACCTCTTTTACTCCTACATTTTCTTTTTCGGTAATTGGTGCGTCATTGCTCATGCTTATCTGTGGTTTCAGAGCAGAGAATCTTCTGAGGAATTACAGCCGACTCCGACAGCAGAGGGAACCACCGCTGATATATGACAAAGACATAGGTATGAGAATCCACCCAAGACCTCTGGATTTACTGAACAGAGACAAGAACTGACGAGTGTGTGTTGTGTGTTGTCTGTCTTGCGTTTTACTGAGTAATCAAGTATATTTACCTCTTTTATTTGTTCATATCATGGAAATAAAGTTTTTAATCCACTAGAGAGGGGTTTATTGTTTTAAACTTGCATTTAACGCCATGGCACACGTAACAATCTAAAATGTACATGCTCTTGCAAAGATTTGACTTGGAGATGTTTGATTATATAATGCTTTGATGTGTTTTTGTTAATGAGTCACTTGACTTGTTGCTGTTTGGTTGCAGATGTGGACAATCTGTCCCCTGGCAAAAAGAAGGTCCATTTTGCTGGTGAAAGCAAAGAGAACGAGCAGCCTGATTGTCGTCACGGCGCCACGTCTCAGGAGCTGATGAGGAGGAGGCTGCAGGCAGCCAATCTGCGTGCCCAGAAACTGAATGAAGTAGAGAAGATTTGTCAGTTCAAAAGCAGGCAGATCCTCGGCCTCCGCTGATCACACAAACATAACCACCTACTTATGACAGAATGTGAAACTCTTGGGCACTACAACTGGATGTAAATACTGAGTTATTTTTAACACTGAATAGATGTGACAGTAGTGAGGCCAAGCGAATCAGTAAAGGAATACTGTGTGTGTGTGTGTGTGTGTGCGTGCGCGTGCGCGCGTGTGTGCGTGTGTGCGTGTGTGTGCGTGCGTGTGTGTGCGCGTGTGCAAACTTTGTAAAGTTGAAAGTTTTATTTGGTTGAACAATGATGTGTCCGAAATCCAGGCAGCTATTGTGGTTAACAGTATAGTATGTCCCTGCTATATTTATGGCAATTTGTCTCAAATTATATATTCGGCAGTAGATATTAAGAGTGTAGATAATTTAAATAACATCATCCGAGCCTCTGAAGGACATGAAAGCTATCCTTAATGATTACGACTCATTTACTTTAACTGACACAAAACACAACTCAATATATTTATATTTTAAACGATTGACATCTTGTTTGTGATTGTAAACATTCCAATTGCTCAAAACAATTATTAAAATAACTTTGATCATACTAAGACGTTATGGTCGTTAATCACAGCAACAGTTCCCACAAGGGGTCATCAGTTTTCCCGGAAGCGCGTTGGCGCAGCAATAACGCCTCCGTTCACACCTGGAAGTCCTTTGTTTTTAGGCCACTGTTAAGACGTGAACTGGATTATCTAGATACGTTTATTGATGTGATTGTTTGCTAAGATCTTGGCAAAAAAACAACTACCGATGTAGGCTCGGGTACGTTAATGAAGTAAAAATAATGGAGCCAAAAGACACGTTAATGGCTTTAGAGGAGGGACGGAAAAGCAGCTTTTGATCACATCATCCTCTGTGATGAGATGTCGATAAGAAGCTGAATGTCTGGTGGCTTAAGTTTCGATTGATTGATCGATGCCGTTAGATTTACAAATTATTTAAAGATGTAATCGCGAGATTACGGTTCCAGTTAGCGTGCTTAGCAACCACGGTTGTCTGGCTGGGTGAGCACCTCCCACAAGCGAGGCCTTTCGCAGATTTCGACCAATCGCGCTCCTGCTTATGTTTCACCCACCAATGGAAATCGCCATGGGCGTGCCACTACAGGTCCATGTTCCGTGTGGAAACTTTGCCGGTTCGGGTGCAAAGTTTCAGCCGTCTGCAAACCGTCGGTCGTCGGCAGCCGTTTCTGTGTGATGACGGAGAAATTCACACGGCCACCGGAGTCCTCCGTCTTTTTCTGACACACATATATATATACCTATTTATATTTCGTCTGCGTTTGTCTTCAGATGTTGCCAGATAAGAGCGTACTGAGAGGACGCGGTTAGCGCTGAGTGTATTGTCTCCCAGCTAGCTTATCGTTTAATCGTTAGCGGGCAGTTGGAGCTCCAGGTCCGGTCACGGTTTCTTTTACTCGCAAAAGAACAAAGCGAGACGTAATTTGACGTTAACTCCAATCTCGAATTGATTGCCAAAGGAGTGTAAAGAAAAGGGGGAAAGAAAATGGCTTGCGAGCGCAATCGTGTCCGGTTGCTGTGTATGCTGTCGTTGACTTTTGGGTTCTTCATAGTGGAGGTGGTCGTGAGTCGCATCACCTCATCTCTGTCGATGCTGTCGGACTCTTTTCACATGCTGTCGGACGTGATCGCGCTGGTCGTGGCTCTGGTCGCGGTGCGGTTTGCCGAGAAAACCCACGCGACCAAGAAAAACACGTTCGGCTGGATCCGGGCGGAGGTGATGGGGGCTCTGGTCAACGCGGTCTTCCTCACGGCGCTGTGCTTCACCATCGTCCTGGAGGCGATCGAGCGTTTCACGGAGCCCCACGAGATCGACAGTCCCGAAGTGGTCGCCGGGGTCGGCGCCGCGGGGCTCCTGGTCAACCTGCTCGGGCTCTGTTTGTTTCACGGCCACGCCGGCGGAGGCCACGGGCACTCCCACGGGGGTCATTCACACGGGAGTAAGGGCAAAAAGGGGAAAAGCGGCAAGTCGCAGAAGGCCGGGAACGGCTCAGCTGGAGAGGAGACCAACAACCTGGTGGTACATCACAACAGCCCGGGTGATCAGAGATCAGCAGCTGGTAAGTGTGAAGAGTTGAAGTCACTTTATTACTCTTCTGGGTCAATATGTACAAACAAGAACAGACAAAACAGCGTTTATCTGACTGCGTGTGTTCATCTCCATAGTAAGCAGTCCAGATCGCTCAATAGTACACCCCATTGTTTCCTTGGCAGCCGTGGTCTTTGGTATCACATATTTGTTTGGTCATTGTATCCATGGAAACGTGACCAGCTTCAGGCATACAAGCCCGTGAAACGATCACTCTGTGGTGGTATCTCTGAATGTTTTAGTCTTTTTACAAGATAGCTGTTATCAAATTGATACCAAACTCAACAAAATGAGCTGATATTGTCTTTCTATTTCTCACAATAACCGAGGCAATAATCTGAAGGCAATTCGTTGTTTCTTATTAAAAAAAAATTAAGAAAAAACAAACTGGTATCTGTGTTTGATACCACTTATTTGTGTATTTGAAGTCACCCCCTACTCAGAAACTCTAGTATATCACAGTGTCACTTTGTTTTGGGCCAGGTCAGAAGACTTGTCCAAATCAAAGTACAATGATCTAGTGTACTTACCTAACTTCTCATCAAGCTGCATGTTGCAATCCTGAATGGGAAGGAGAAGCCGTTAACATTTTATGGTATAGAGGAGTAGAGTTTACTCTAAAATTGGCTGCTGTGAATACAAAGCTAAAAGATTCATGGTAGAAAAGGGCCCTTTTGTAGTGTATCTCAGGGATATGCTTGGTTACTATTTATCCACAGAGAGCAGCTCTTTTTTTCTGTTTGTGTGTGTGCTGGGTATAAAACAGCAGCCTAGTCCAGAAAGTTTACTGAAGGGTTAAAGTCATACACAGGAGACTGTCAACCCCCCTCCCTTTTTTCTCCTCCACTGTTAAGCCCTGCCAGCTTCAATAAATTAGTACTATATCCCACCTCCTATATACAGTGGTCATGGTTACTGGGTTATACATCAGTGTGACTGTGGAGCTGACAGCCCCAGACACACCATTAGCTGTTGATGAATGACCCGGTGATACCCAGGGATGGAGGCCAGCCACCGTTCCTCAGGTGCTGCACCCTCAGCTCAGTGCATGTCCTTCCACGCTGGCTCCATTGGCTAATTAACATGGCTCCGTTTGAATTACTGTGCAGAGTTTCCTTGTGTTCAGGACGCCACATGCTGGGAGTTTATGGTCATGTAATCCACCGAGGCTGTCTGGCATGGTCTCCCCTGTGTGTAACCCCGCTTGCGTGTAATGCCGACTTCGTCACAAGAATTTTTCTATTTTAAAAGCCACTATTGTGGGGAGTTAAAAAAAAAAAAAAAAAGATTAAAATATGTCAAATGGCAAGGCTGAATACAAATTATTCTTAGCCACTCTAGTTTTGATTATGAATGGAGCCTCTTTAATATGTGTCGCCTCATAGACAACATAGACTTTTGTTTCAACTTTCTAATGAATTTGAAATGATGTCAGTGAACTAAAGCTGGCCGCTACAGTTATATCTGCTTCCCGTGGGTTTATTTGTTGCAACCCCATTATTTATCCTCATGAGTTTCCTAGTTGCATTTCTGTTTTTGTCCATCTCCTTTTCAACTGCTGTGTCGAGTGTTTAGGTGTCAAAGTCCATTTATCTGCTGCGCACAAGTAAACTAAACTTCCTGATTTTTATCTTCAGAGGTCAGCTGTAAAGATGATACGGAGGTGCAGATGAACGGCAACACCCACTTTGAGAACTTGGACGATGACCAGGACACGACGTCGCAGCTCAACATGCGCGGCGTGTTCCTGCACGTGTTGGGCGACGCCCTGGGCTCTGTCATCGTGGTGGTCAACTCTATCATATTTACATTTGTGTGGAAGCCCTGCAAAGCCGGAGAGAGGTGTGTGAACCTTTGTACCAACATCCACACCACTGACCACCAACACGTCAATCACACGCTGGTTGATGTGCTGGAAGGTGGGAATGTGACGAACGTGACAAAGGCCGGGCCCTGCTGGGTGCTCTACCTGGATCCCACGCTGTGTCTCATCATGGTGTGCATCCTGCTCTACACTACCTATCCGCTGTTAAAAGAGTCGGCCCTCATCCTGCTGCAGACTGTTCCAAAGCAGATCAACATGCACCGCCTCAATGAGCGCCTGCTGAGCCTGGACGGCGTTCTGGCCATCCACGAGTTGCACATCTGGCAGCTGGCTGGAAGCAGAATCATCGCTACGGCGCACATCAAATGCCACGACCCCACGTCTTACATGGAGGTGGCCAAACGCATCAAGGACTTCTTCCATGACGAGGGCATCCATGCCACCACCATCCAGCCCGAGTTTGTCACGTTCAGCTCGGAGTCTCGAGACTCCCAGTGCGAGCTTTCCTGTCGGACTCAGTGCGCTCCTAAGCTGTGCTGCGGTTCAGCGGACAAACAGAACGCAGGCTCCGACAAAAAAGCCAGTAGTGACTACAAACCTGCTGTCGCCTCGGCCCTGGAGTTGATCAGCGAGACCCCAGAGAAGGTTCAGGTGTGCCCTCGGACTGAAGCTGCGGTAACAATCACCAGAGAGGTGGAGTCGTCTCTGTGAGATGGAGGGGACAGAGTGAGACCAAGGAAAAGCAGGAAAACTACTACTTTGGGCAAAAACATCGCTGTCATTTCCACAGGACTGTTATTCTTTTGACCCGTTCATGCATTTGAGCCTTAGTTTCTTTCGATTTCATACCTCCCGTTACTTGTATCCAGCCCGCCTCTCCTCTGCCACTGGGCTCCTCTGTTGTTTGGCAGTGTGGTTGTGATGCATGTTGGGGTCACGGACCTCATATCCTCCAAGGCTGGAGCGAGGCCTGCATGAGTGTCCCTCATTAGCACCGTGTTG
The DNA here is from genome assembly GCA_014839995.1 of Xenentodon cancila. Classification (NCBI taxonomy): domain Eukaryota; kingdom Metazoa; phylum Chordata; class Actinopteri; order Beloniformes; family Belonidae; genus Xenentodon; species Xenentodon cancila. The sequence goes on along the minus strand of CM026209.1, from coordinate 14,609,675 downwards.
TGATGTGCCATCTCATACTATGGTGTTTTCTGTGCCAAAGCTTCTCCCTGCAGGACTGAAGGGACCCTAAATGTGCCCTCCTCTCTAAATGGACACACATCTCTAGTTTTTTGTAGTTCAGCCTATGGACCTCTTGGCAAAGGGTTTACTGTTTTTTTTTGTTTGTTTGTTTTTTGTCTTTTTAGGTATGTGTGAGTGGAATGTGAGCAAATCTATTTTCTTATCTTCTTACTGCAAGTGGAATAGTATTATATTGCATAATAATTTAAGTATTTAAGTTATTAGAAATGATCTATTTCTCACTGTAGATGCTGTTTGTAATATTTAGTTTGAATGATGCAGAGAGATTTTTGCAATCTTTCTGCATTGGATTTTTTTTTTTTTTTTTGGACAGACCATCTATGCTGTAGGGTGTTTTTTGTTTTTCAAACATGCTGTTTTTTATATATAATGATTTTTTTTCTTTTTTTCTAGTCTGGCCTTGACTCAGTTTTAATTGCAGTCATTAGTTGGAGACAAAGCCGTATCGACACCTCTCACCTTGCCTTTTAAACAAACTGCTGTGAGATACTTAGTGCTATCGTAGGAACCCTGTAAAAGAACTTCTCTCAGTGGCACAGTCACCTAATTAAATGTTTATTCATAAATTAGATGCGATGCAAGCCAGAGGGCTGTGGAGAAATGAGGACTGTATGCCATTGGTGATACACTCTTCTCTGTGTGAACATGTACTGGAAAGCTTTTTCATGCTGGCTGTTTGATTTTTAATTGATTATTTTGGAAATCCTCATGAATGTGTTCGGCACCTTGTCACAATCCACGTTGAGGGAGTTTTTATATGTCCTGGACTTTCTACCACGTTTACATGATCAAAGCGAGACCTAGTGTTCAACATTTAACAGCTCCGCGAAGAGTGTTAGTTGCTGCTTACCAGCTCCAGCTGGTATCCTCCAATATTACTCATGACTGCCGGTAATGACTCAGCATATAGCTCATTTGTCGTCTGCTTTGGACAGCTGAGGAAGCTGTTTGCAGAATTAAAGTCCATATGGTGGCCTTGAAATTGTATGAGTTTCCCTCATGGGCACAGATATCATCTGTTTCAGATTTCCGCTCACTATTAAATGTGTAGGCAATATAGAAATATGTGCTGGGAAATGCATTTTTGCTTCTTTGGTAATGTTTGGTCACTTTTATTCCGTCTTTGGTGACATGAACTCTGTGCAAATTGAAAACAAAAGTTTTTTTTTTTTTTTTTTTAATTTTAGATATGACATGTCAGCTGATGTGTTTTTGATATATACATGCATATATATATATATATATATATATCCACAGTACTGTCCCATGTGTCATTGTGAAATAAAAAAAAAAAATGGCTGTTTGATACAGTTATGTAACCAATATTGGTCTCGGTTTTACTTATTCTTTATTATCACAGTTACAACTGTCGTTTCATCATTGTTGTTGCACGGAAAAAAACAAAACGGATTGCCATCACCACTGACTGGACGGACGATAGAAAAAAGGAAACAAAGCTTGAAATCAGTAAAATGAAGACTGAACCAGGTTTAGTTTGGTTTCGGTCTCTGGGCGAACCAAGCCAGTACCGGCCCGATAATCCAGGATCAGAGGCCGACTACTCACCCTGAAGGGTTCTTACAGCACAACTGTTAACATTAACGTTTTACATTGCTAACACACATTAAAATATAAATAATCCTGTGCCCCTAACTGTCCAGTTAAGGTTTCATAAAAGACTTTCATGAAGTAAATGTTCGCTCATGTGACAGCCTCTATTTAACTAAAATGTAAATGAAAGCTGCTACAAAGAGCTGCATAACTTTCACCAAAAAACACCCTCTTAAATGTGACTCCAAACGTTAAGAAATGATGACGCGTGGCATCATTAAGTCAAAGTAGAACTCGTGATTCAAAAATCTCTAATGTGGCAGAAGTTTAAATTTGGGTCCAACACCCTCCCTGCATGTTGGCTGTGTGTGAAGGCCAACAGGAGACGTTTGGTTCACGTCTTTCGCCCAGATACAAGACCTCTAATCTGAAGAGTGATAAACGTTACAAGTGCATCTGACCCACTCAGTGATTTGTGGAGTGTTGTGCTGCCATTACATAAGTCCGTAATTGCAGTGTGTCACCGCTCTTCTCCTCTCTGGTGTGATTGAACAAATCCGCCTTGACTGGAGAGGCCGCTGACTGTGAATGGGAGGCTGGCGGAGCTGCGGGAGACTTATGTAAGAGGCCCAGTGGGGCGGGGGGCTTCCAGAGGCAACAAGTCCAGCGCTCTGCCCAGCATTCCTCACTTCTGCTGCCTTCTCTCTGCTACAAGCCTCAAAGACCCATTCATACATCCGTAGGGATTGTTTCCTCACATCTTTTTGCTTGGGTCTACTTTTCTATTGAAATTAAAAAAAAAAAAAAAAGAAGTTGGGATGGCATGAAAGTAAAATAAAAACAGCACATGCTTTGACTTTCATTTAACTGAACACAGTATGGATCAATATAGTTAATGTTCTGTCATGTCAGCTCAATTCCATTGGCTCATATGCATCCACTTCTGAATTTCCTTATTGAAACTTTTCTCCACCAAACTTTCTCCTGGACCTATACCGATCTGCTTTTACAAGCGGTCTCTCCACAGAAACTGCCCTGTAATCTGTGACAGAGGCACTCATAACGGCTCGAGCTGCTCAGTCCTCAGTTTTCTTTTTGCTCGACTTTGCTGCATTTGATCCAGTCAACCATTGCATCCTTGTCTCCACTCTCTCTGACATGGGCATCACTGGCAGTGCACTTTCCTGGTTGGAATCTTACCCGTCAGACCGTTCGTTCAGGGTGTCTTGGCAGAGTCAGCTCTCAACCGGTGCTGGGGCAACTGCTCTTTGCCACATATGTGACCTCACTTGGGCCTATCACCCGCTCACATGGTTTTGCATACCACAGTTATGCAGACGAGACGCGACTCGATCTGTCATTTCCTCCTGATGACCACTCAATATCAGATTCTAATATCAGCTTCTAACCCAGCATGCCACACAGATGCCGGCACAAGCCGTGGTGATCTCCTGCATCGATTATTGTAATGCCCTTCTAATGGGTGTGCCGATGTGTGTGTGTACTTTCTGGAACCGCTGCTTCTTACTTGCACAATCTGGTAAAAACCCCACCCACTCACTACACGTCCATCACATTCAGTACATGAGCATCGTCTGGTAAAACCAGCTCTGCAGCTACACCAATCCATGTTTTCCTCCTACCTTACCCCCCCCCCCCCCCCCCCCCCCCCCCCCCCCCATCCAAAAGCAACTTATGTGGAGACCACGTAGAGAAGTGTTGAGCACAACACGTCCTGATGAAACACGAGTCGTTCCCAGCAGTCCTGCTTTGTCGTCATCAGCGCTCTGGTTTACGTGCTAGTGATCCGACACTCTCCACAAGAAAACAAGTAGTTTCAGCTTCCTCTCTTTTGCTCTTTTTTTTTTTTTTTTAGTTCTGCTATACTTTGCTTTTGGTACTTCTGCTTCTCATCTGCTTTCCCCTTTGTCATGATTGTGCATTATAACAGATGTAAAAACAACAACAACAACAAACAAGCCAGAACAACCAGGAGAAATCCATGAAGTGTCTGGGCGTCTCTACAAATGAAGAAAATCCTTCACAATTGAGGTGTGGCACCTTTCAAAGAACCCTCTAGTGTGATGTTTGGGGAAACACTCTTGTTTGCCGGAGACTTAGTTGAAATATTGATGCCTGTATCAAGATGACGTGTTAGTCTAATCCTGTGTGTGTTTGTGTGTGGCCGCACTAGGCCATCTGTCTCCCCGGCTTTGTCCGTGTCATTTTCAGACTCGGTGAGCGGCCAGACATGAAGCTGAATCCAGGCGGGGCGGGGCGGGGTGGGGGGTTAACACTGGATCTGAGGGTGAGAGGTTACTCTGCTGCTCCATGCTGTCACCCATTCCCGTGTTTGTCAGCACTGTGACCTTCATTAAAAGAGAGAAAAGCAGAAGTGGGCTGAGATTTAAGAGGTTTGTCAGTGAGCTTTAGTGACTGAGCTCTGACATTTGTGTGTTTGTTGTTGTTTTGGGGTATTTTTGCATATATGATCCATGTAAGCGTCGTTGCTGATGAAGCACCCTTCCTCATGGCGACTTTATCAGTTTTAACTGTGCCCCAGAAATCTGCTCTAGAACTGCTCCAGGAACGCAACAGACAGCCGGAGGCTCAAACTCGACTCCCAAAGATCCAAATCTGATCGAGCCCAGACAGGTCCAATCTACCCAAGCGCTACCTCGCAACCCACCGATTATCTTCTCCCATCCCAGAGCCAGCTCGCATTTATATGTAGGCCTTATATGAGCTAAAAGTGGGCTGCAGAATAGGTGCACATGGCATGTCCCACGGTGGTCCTACCTGTTTTTGCCCATATGGACTTCTGAGTGGGATCTGCCTGGTTTTTGAATGTGACTCAACTAGATAATTTTAGACTACTTGTGTCCCTCATGGGTCCACACAGGTTTCCCACTCTGTATCCAAGTAGCCCACTCTTAATTCTGTTGGGGGCCCAAGAGGCACCAAGCAGAGGCCCTGCAGAGGCCCTACAGAGGCCCTACAAAGGCACCATGGAGAGGCCCTGCAGAGGCACCCTGCAGAGGCCCTGCAGAGGCCCTACAGAGGCACCCTGGAGAGGCCCTGCAGAGGCCCTGTAGAGGCACCCTGCAGTGGCCCTACAGAGGCACCAAGCAGAGACCCTGCAGAGGCCCTACAGAGGCACCCTGGAGAGGCCCTCCAGAGGCACCCTGCAGAGGCCCTAAAGAGGCACCCTGGAGAGGCCCTGCAGAGGCCCTACAGAGGCACCCTGCAGAGGCCCTGCAGAGGCCCTACAGAGGCACCCTGCAGAGGCACCCTGGAGAGGCACCCTGCAGAGGCACCCTGCACAGGCCCTGCAGAGGCCCTACAGAGGCACCCTGCACAGGCCCTGCAGAGGCACCCTGGAGAGGCACCCTGCAGAGGCACCCTGCACAGGCCCTGCAGAGGCCCTACAGAGGCACCCTGGAGAGGCCCTGCAGAGGCACCCTGCAGAGGCCCTGCAGAGGCACCCTGCAGAGGCCCTACAGAGGCACCCTGGAGAGGCCCTGCAGAGGCACCCTACAGAGGCCCTGCAGAGGCCCTACAGAGGCACCCTGCAGAGGCACCCTGGAGAGGCCCCCTGGAGAGGCCCCCCATTCACACCATACCAGTCAGGGCAGTGCAGAGGGGACTATCAGGAAAGAGCGTCTAATGTTTTAATTTATACCTATGTAATTACAGCATTTAAATTTGTTATTATCTGCTGTAGTCATAGGAGACAGTTTTCAAACTTGGATTTCTTTACTTGCTGACATCCCGACCTGCAGTCCTCATCCCCTTGGATCACCGTCTATCCATATATCACCCATATACACAGAAGTGTAATTGGACTACTGATGATAGTTACTATTGTATTCTGTCTTGTACCTTTGATGGTGTCTCTATATCTCTATTCTTTCTTATTTCTTGCTGAGGTTTCTTCCCTCTTAAAGGGGAGTTTTTCCTTGCCACTGTTTGGCTTAAGGTTTTTCTTCCTCTAGGGAAGTTTTTACCTGCCGGTGTTTATGTAATAATTGCTCGGGGGTCATGTTCATGTTCTGGGTCTCTGGAAAGAGCCTAGAGACAACTTGTGTTGTAATAGACGCTATATAAATAAAATTGAATTGAAATTGAATTGAATTTCAAAAATAAATAATAAATAGTAAATAGTAAAATAAAAAAATAGTGTTTATTTGTCTAACCCTTATGTTTAGGATAGTGTTGAAAATCCTTAGGATTAGTGGGAAATTACTTGATGCCAAAATAATAACAATATTGTTCCTGATTTAAAGCACATCAGTTGTCGTCCATCATGACTTTTCAATTTCAAGTGTTGTCAGTTAGTCTTTTTTAGGGCATGTGTGGAATATTCTGACACAGTTACTGAATGATTTCCTTCTATACTATGTAAAAAGCGTATTTAAATAACAGTAAACTTAGTAAATGTTGACAACCAAAGTGTACTCTGGAAAAAAGGATGTACTCTGATATGTTGCATAAAATACAACAAATCAGGCAAGAAAATGTGTTTTATGGTTGCTAAATGGTGTGTTCTCTTTTTTGTTTGTACTATGTAAAGGCTTTTAGATGAGAACCTACTGTGATGCGTTAACGGACGTGTCAGATTCAAATCACTCAACTCAACGTGTTTATTTGGCTTCGAAGCTGAGTCAATGGTTGTGTCTCGACAGACTCACACTGAACTCTGTGGTTTCTTAAAATGTTAGCCAGGCAGTTTCAATTTTTTATTTTTTTATTTTTAAGAAATTAACTGAACTGAAATACTGAACTGAAACACTAAGAGATTCACCAAAAAGCAGAAGTTTAGCCTGTCAGTTGAGAATAAATGGTATTGATCGGTGTGCTTTTGGGTGTATCTTTAGTGTGCAGGATGCAACAATAATATGATGTCTGCAGTTGGGAAAGAAGCTTGTTTCCTGTCTTCTGCTCTGCCCTGTTTGCAAGGACATTTTCCGTTTCTTTAGGTCTCTGGCTTTTTTGTGGCATTACGGCACAAATGTGAAGTGGAACCAAAAGTAGCACGCCATTTATTACTGTTTATTACCTTTCTCGTGTTTTTGCCCATTGACTGTCACTGACTTTTGTTATTCCCTGACTTTCATGACCGGATGCCTGGATGAATGGGATGACCTAAACCAGGGTCATAATGAGTCACTGAGCTTTGCTTGCAAAATGTCACTGAAAGAGGCACAAACAAAGACACAAAAGCACAATGGGACAAATATATCAGAAAAAAAAGATTTCCAGAAAATTCAACAAAAATGGTCAGACCAAGCATAAAGAAGCACACAACTAAACTACCACTACTTATTGCAAACCACTGTAATAACATAAAACTATCACAAACAAGAGGGAGAAAAAGAAATCCAAAAAGAACTTTAACCCCAGACTGTATAAGAAGAACTGGACAACCCCTCTCTGATGTTACCCATAGCTTTTCTGAAGAGAACATTTGAAAAAAATGTCACACTGGAATGCACCATGTTGCAAATTGGGAGAACAAACAGGTCTGGGAAGCTGGTTGGAACACGGGAACCTTGTGTTTATCAAAAGCTCAATTTCCACTGAGCAGTTTAGTCTGGGCTGGCACATTTGGGTATGCTATTTTATGTGTTTCTATAATAAAAAGGTCCCATACAGCTAAACCAAACTGCACCATTTCAGGGGCCCCTTCAGTTGTAGATCCATAGGAAAAATGTACGGTGCGATTAAGGCGGAGTTACTGGGTAATGTGATACAATCCATTGATTGGTCAACAGAAAAACGTCAGTGACAAAAACACCATTGTCATTTAGTCGATGCCAGAAGTTTTCTTCTCTTTTCAGCTGTTTCTCTTCGCTGCCTGCAACCTGCCCTCATGCAATGCGGCATGTATTGTTCATACAAAGGACCAAAAGCCAAGCAGAACAAAAAAGGACCTGCTGGATGAACTCCGCTCTTGTTGTTTGTAGCGCCATGTTTGTTGTCGTCGCACTAGTATGACGCCACGCTAGGCATTTGGTCTAAGCCCCACAGGCCCAGTGGCCGTATGACTTGCAATAGGAACGCTCACTTGAATTGGCTGGACCGTTCCGACCTTTCAAAACGTACTGACTTAAACCGAACTGCTCAGTGGAAACGGTGCTGAAGTTAGCAAATTTTAGCTTGCTCGGCGTAGCTTATACTGACCTATGATGCTAATTAATAATAATTTAAGACAGTTGTCACAGTTGTCTGTTTTTAATATGATCATTAACATCACAAGAAAACATATTCTTTTAAAAATATTTTGACTATCTTCTTATGTTTAGTGAATACAGTGCTGAGTAGCAAAATGATGACGAGTCATTGAGGTGTGTTGACCACCAATCAAATGTCTGCGTCTCTAAATATACTTAAATTTGGTGCTTTATATAATTTTACTTAATTAATTTGACATGGATGTCAAATCTAACAATAGAGAAAAAAAACACTTTTTTGAACAAAGCTGTAATGTGTTTATTTCTGCTGCAAAGTTGGATATTTTAAACTGAAGTGAACAGAGACTGACCTACTGTTGTCAGCCCCCAGCGGTCAGTCCAGGAACTGCAACTTTTCCTACTAACATGGTGGCATCATCCTGGATGTTAAAATGTTAGCTCAGAGTTCCACCTTTAGGCGTGGAGATTTATTCTTGTTTGGCCTCTCGTACAATTAGTCTTTCATTTACTCTTTCATCATTACACCAACCTGATACGTTATTGTCAGTATTCCAAACTACAGCTCTTTACAATTCACATAAATGATTACAGCACCTTATATCAGATGCCAACAGCTGACATCATTATTTAAGTATTTACATGTAACTAAGGAAGTAATTGTTCAAGAAAGAAAGTAAAAAAAAAGTTCATAATTTTACAGCAGTTTTTTTCCCCAAGTTTTTTTGTTTTTACACATTGTGTAAGGCAAGCCATTTCAGCATGGAAAAATGCTCAAATGGCTTGCCATACTTTGTATGTTCTAGAGAAGTAGGTTGTGACACCTCCTTTTTTATCTTCTTTTTAAACAGTCACATACAAAAAAACCAACTGTCCTCTCCCACACTCCCCCCTTTGATCTGACCGCATGGGAGGTTTGTAGACCCTGAGATCCTATAAGAGATTAGGAGAGTAGGAATGTTAACCGTGGTGGTGATGAGGACGATGATGATCAGCAGGGAAAATAAAAGAAAATAGAACACTTGAGGGCATTTAGCAGAGAACTTCATTTTCACAATTTTTGTTAATAGTTTACATAAATGATTAGTTGGTGCATTAGTTAGATGGTACAAAACATCAAAAAGTTAAAATTTGCATTTTTTTCCCAATTGCTTACCTTTTATTTTTTCATTATTTTAGCATAAAATTTCTCACTAATGTTAGAATTCTTACAAGCAAAGCAATAATTTAAATAAATTACAGATTCATTATGAAATCAAAATAGTCATCCATCACTTTATCTACAGAAGTTAAGTGGCTCTAAACTATTTTGCAGCGTTTAAGATTTTTTAAAGCCAGTGAGTAAGATAAGATTAACTTTATAGACCCAAAGGAGAATAAGAACATAATGTATATAAAATACTGAGAACAATAAATGACAGAAAGACAATAAACAGAAAAATTATATAACATAAGTGTTGTATGCCTCAAAGTTAACAAGCAGTGATATATTTTATTGAGAATCATTTCTCAAAGTAATTTAGGAGACAAGGAAATTTCAATAATAATTAAAAAAAAAATGAATATGCACCAAAAACGTTGGCACAAAAGCATCTTAAAGACTGGTTTAAAGTCCTGAGACAGTTTTAGTGCATTGAAAAATAGGTTGAGTTTGATTGTACCTTTTGATGTTTTCTACATTTTATTACATATGAAGTTGAGAAAGAGCTGCTTTATTACTGCTGCTCTGAAGCAGATATGGATAAATAGATAAGACACAAGCAGATTTCAGTTCTCTCTGGTTACATTTCATTTCATGTGTTTTCACTGATTAGCTCCAGTGAGGCGACTGAAACTCCTTCAGTGATTTGACTTTACCCCAGTCGTGATGTCAATAACGGCCGCAATGTTTGCATTTTTGAATTCCAGTTACATAATAAAAGTGGTGAATCCAGTCATGTGTTTTCAGTAAAGGGAGGTGTTGAGGAAAAGACGCGGAGTTAATGTTTCACCGACTGCCCCTACTGTACTCTCAGACCTCCGTCGCTAGACTCTCGGAGTTTGATAACTGAGTTGAATGGGTTCATGGAGCAATAATTAATTCCTCAGTGATGATCTGAGCGATGGTGACTCAACGCCAAACACTCTCGCTGTTCACATCCTGTCATTGTTCAACCTGCACACGGGGAAGATAAACTAGTAAAGATGAGAGCGTGTGGAGGCATGTCACATCCACTGTCATTGTGAGGACGGCTTCGACTTGTCTTTTACTTTGAAAGTCTTCATATACAACTGTAAAACACTGAAAATAATACGTAATGTCACTGTCTAAAAAAAATATCATCTTATCTAAGAGTTTGGCAAAATCAGTCGTCTGTATTTTACTTTGGCGGGACCTCAGATGGATTTCTGCTGTTAGTGTTTTCTTAGTCTTTATTCTTCATGTTCATTTGATTAGCAGCCACATGTGCCCTCGCCATGAAAGCGCCGCCACCATTCTTGACACATAATGTGGTATGAGACGTTCCTTTCCATTCCGTCCTTATCCATCCACGCCGTCAGCATTTTTAGAACAACTAGTAGCACTTGAGGGAGTGTTGTTGTGAGTGGTCATGTTTTGCTTATATTGCCCATCTGGTTGAACCTGCAGGCGTTGCAGTTCACATCCTGCTGGTGGTTTCATGCTGATTGGACCTTTGTAGTGGTTACTGCAGAAAATCTGCAAACAAAAGCAGTGCACATAGAGACAGGGTCACCACTTGCAGTGTTAACATACAATCGCCACTTTTAACGTTTGTCAGATTGGAGGGTTTGAATCTCTACGTGTTACGCCTCAGGGTTAAACCCAGTAACCCGTACAACGCTTGGAGGGGGCGACAGTAGCAGCAACGGGGCTGCGTATGTACTGGTGAGTCTCAGCGTTACCCAGCATCCCCGCGGATGGTGACTCAGATTTCAAATGATGACTCCCAACCATTTACAACCATTTACTACTACTACTACTACTACTCCTATTCTGAGCTCCAAGTTGGAAATTTAAACTGGAATGCACACCGAAGTCGGAATTTCAGCTTGGAAAGTCGTAGAAACCTCCCCTACCCTGACTTCAGAATCAAACATAACTGCTACTCGCATTGACAAAGTAAACTCTCAGCTGCTTTTACTGTTTAAAACAGTTGTGTCTTGTATCATCCACATTATGTCGGACATATGCGTAGTACTGTTTGAATTTTATCAGGGGATGTGCTGCTATGCTGTTTGTGTCTTCTAAATATCCTGTAACCTACAGCGTTGTTATTAATAAGTATTGATAACAACAGCTAGAAGCAGCCACGTCTTTAGTCCGAGATTTGGATTTAGGACTTCTCATGGCTGGAATATCTATTGTAGAATATTTCTCTGTTCTTTTACCTTTTGATATATTTTTTTATTTCCCTACTCACAGGAGAGCACATAAGGAAACCTTTGATGACAAAACTGTAACACAGGAATGCTGCTCCAGGACTTGCCATCGTAGAAAACCTGTGGAAAAGGTTTGTTTAAAAGCCCAAACTCTAATAAGATGGCCTCATTTGTTTTCTAGGTATCTGTCGTCAACACTTTGCACTGGGCTGCAAATCAGTACCTGTTATTGATTTATGCCAGCTTCAGGCCAAGTGAGTGACGGCAGTGAGGCGGAAGCGTGCAGCCGGCCCCACGCCTGCACAGTGGTTACGGGAAATGACGTCATGCTTGGCTCTGGAGAAATTCACTTATGTGCCCGAAGAGAAACTAGTTCAGGGAATGCCTTGAAGGCTGAAATTACTGATTTAATTAATTTTGTTTCACTTTCGTTCCTGCTTTGGACATTTATTATGCCAGAAACAATAAATGTATTGAAAAAAGAAAGAAAGAAAGAAAAAAAGATTGTAGAGACTGATAAATCATCCACATTGCAAACAAAAATGTTAAATATTTGCATTAAAATATACAGAATGAGGAACTGCCTGAAAATCAAGAATAGTTTTGGGAGCCACACTGCAGGAGCTATGACATAAACGTCCCTCGTCAGCCCGCCGGCAGCTGGCTGTTACGTTGCCTCATGTTTGCAGTTCTAATGCTACCAGAGAGAAAACTGCAAAACCTTCCAGTTCTCATAACTCTGCAGACCTCGAGCACAGTTTGGTCCCAAAGCGCCTCCAGACTCTTCATGGCTACAGGGGAGGAATGCATGCGGTTAATACTGATAAGTCCTTGAAAACCTCCTTCTGAGTGCAATGACCTGAAATTAGAGCAAGAGCTTGTCTTTCAGCACACACATGACTAAGCAACGCTGGCGTGGTTTGAAGACGAGTCTTAGACCTCATTTAGTCCTCAGCGGAGGCACCTTCAATCCGACAGTTTTCTAATCCACTCCGATGGAGCTCAGGAACAACTGAATAATAATACAATCATGCACATAGGGACTTAACCACATGTAATTAAACCATAAACAGCCGACAAATGGACAGAAGCAAAATAATGAATCCTTTTGGCTTCTATCTTTTAGACCCCAATCCACAAGGCAGTGAGAGTCTACGTCTATCTTCTACACACAGACCTGTTACCATTCATTTCTCTTGGGGAGAAAAACACAACATTTAATTAAAGATATTGATTTTGTGGTTTAATATTGTGGGAAACTAAGCATTTAGCAAAAGATAAGATGTTCTGTCTCTGTCAGAAAAATCAATCGTGAGTCTGAGATTGTTTGCTGGACTTTTGAAGACACAAAGTTTCACAGACTAAAGCACTTCACCAGTAGTTTAGTAACTGAGGCACCGGAACCGGACTCCGGTTTCCACGGAGTTAATTAACTCTATTTACATTCTGCTTCCTAGTTCACCAAAGTTTCACCAAAGGTGTCAGCAAAGGCGTGACAATACACAAGAAATCACCAGAGTCACTTTTGTACTTTTATTTTGTTTCCCTCTGAAGGTCAACGGAGTAACTGTGTGTAACAGCACGTGTTTTCAAGTTCTCACTGAGTTCGACGAAAGTTAACGGTTCAAAGTTCGCAACCATTACTGCTTGCGTCCTTTTTGCAAACAGCACAATTTAAACATTTTACAGCCTCCGATGTACGGTCATGTGAAAAATAAAAGTGAACCCTTGATTGGGACATTTGAGAGGTGGTCCTTTATTTTTCAAAAGAAGCAGCATTTTATTCTGGTGGCTTGAAGGTTTCATGTTGTAAACAATGCAAAAGTGTATTTTTAAAAACGTATCTAAATATTCCTTTAAATACATAAAATAATGGACTTGTTAATGAAGGTCTTCTTTCTCAAAGTAAAGGGGCTGATACTGTTCCGGGATTTACAACATATAAACAACTAATAGGTGATGTATTGATAGTAATAAAAGGCACTAAATACTTTGGTTGTATGATTCAACTTACATTAATGTCTGCTTTTCTAACAGCTTGGGCCGTGATGACCTGCGAGAGCTCCAAGCTCTCGCTGTACCTCACCGACCTCAGTCTGCAGTCCACACAGGCTTTTCAAGTGAAATGGGTTGTTGGACAAACGCCAGTGAAAAAGGGGCTGTCAGCAAAGTTGTTTTTTTTCCTCTCTCTGCAGTCATGTGATCTGCCCTGAACTTCCTTCCCCTATCACACCAGGCCTGGGATTTTGCTTTCAGGCCAATTTCAATTCCAGCCTGACATTAAAAAGCTTCGGCAACTGCGTGGCTCTGACATTATGTAATTAACTTTAAGCAAAAGGAAACAGTGAGTTGTTTGTTGAGTCACAAAACACAAGAAGATGTTTAGAGAATTTAGGAAAGACGGCACAGCTGCGTGAAGAAGAAGCATGTCTGTTGTGATTTAAAGTCTTATTTATCAGGACATAATTTGAAAATAACAAAACAAAACAAACCCTGGCTCTAACTGAGTCTTCAAAAAAATGTGATAAATACAGTCTCTGATGATCAACAACGCATGACATAATAAACAAACTGTGTCGGACTTCCACAGAGAAACGAAGCTGATCAAAATCATCTGAAGATAACACCTCCATCCATCCATCCATCCATCCATCCATCCATCCATCCATCCATCCATCCATCCATCCATCCATCCATCCATCCATCCATCCATCCATCCATCCATCCATCCATCCATCCGAGATGCCCAAGCCATCTTAGCTGACTCCTCTCGATGTGAAGGAGTACCGGTTCTCCCCCAAGCTTCTCCCTAGTGACAGAGCTGCATCCCTATCCTCTAAGGGAGCACCCATCCACCCTCAGGAGGAAACTCATGAAGGCCGCTTGTATCTGTGATGTTGTCCTTTCGGTCGTTACCCAAACTTCATGACCATAGATGAGGGTGGGAGCGTAGATTGACAACAAGACAACACCATCTGCATAAAGCAGAGATGAAATCCTGCGGTTCCCAAACTGGACCACCTCCGGCCCCTGGCTACGCCTAAAAATCCTGTCTCCGTTAGTTCGACCACCGCCCACAGAATACCACGAGTGACGCGGTCGAATGCCTTCTACAGATCCACAAAGCACTGGTAGACTGGTTGGGCAAACTCCCATGAACCCTAAAAACTTACACAAACGGGTAAAACACCTGCAAACTTCAATGAATTAAAACAGTCTCGTCAGCCTTTTACAAGCGGGTGTTGCTGAATCTGGACAAATTTTGTTTTGATCAGTTTATTCAGATTTTCCATTGAAGTTCCACCGGTGGCAAGTTTCACAGGACATTTGTAAGCAGCCCGGACCTCAGCTCTGAGACGCCACCAGTCTGAAAATGCAAATAAGTGTCACTACACTGGGCTGTTACACATTATGCAGTCAGTAATTAGAAAGACAGAAGTCGTGTGTCCTTACTTTTACTGTAGATGTGTACGAACACATGTACGAGGTTTGCAAAAGAAACAGGTTCATCCGCTCAGATATCTGATGGAAAGAGCCTGTTTGTCCAACATTTTCCTTCGTGCATTGACTCAACAAGTTCAGAATAGTTTTCATTTAATTTTCTTTTTTTCTCCCCCAAGCACTTAAAAGGGAACTGATCTCTTGCCAACTTCGTCACAAGTTTGTCTGTCAGTGTCATGTCGTACTGACGGGGATTTTGCTTTCTTGGTTTGTGCAATTTCTTCTCCTCATCAAAACTTACTTAGTTAGTTATTGATTTAATCTTGAAATAATTTCGCTGTTTAAGTCACTACTTAAGAGTCTTCCGTCACATCTATATTTTGCCCTCAATGTGCAAAATTATTCTTTTTGGACACAAACGGGGTTTGATTGATTCAAAATGACAAATATTCATAGATTGACTGGACAATAGTGGGATCAGATCAGGGAACGAGCTATAAACATACAGCATTTAAAACATGTTGATGTGGATTAACTGAACATTAAAGCTGCAAATTGTTAAAAATATTCGCACAGCAGAGGGAAATGAGTAGACAGACAGTCGGTGTCGGTGCGTTGTGCTCTGCTCATCATGTGATTGTGACACAGATCCTCTCAGTGTGGAGTGCACAAAGTCTGGCACGTGTGTAAAAGAGCTAAACCAGCCTGTCAATCAAACAACGTCCCCATTCATTTGGAGTCCCTCCTCTGAAAGAGCCTTTTTCACCTTTCGTCCTGCAGATCAAACTGCAAAGGTTTCACAAAGAGTGACGTCCACGGTAGCTGTAAGTTAGAGCAGATGTTTGTCCTCTGACATGACTGTTTTCATTCCTCTGAAGCCTCGTCTCATTGTTGTCGATAGATCAGTGAGGAAGGCATTCACGCATGTGGATTAATGTTTGTTCAGCAGGTGAAGCCAGGTGTTGTTTGTTTGATCAAACCTATTGTACATGTCAAGAATGTGAGCTATGAGTTCTCATAACAAGGGGTTTGCCCCTCCGCTCCCCTTTCTACTCCCAAAACCAGTGTAGCACAGTTCACACCGCATGTCAGCATTGTTGTTATACTATCAAACTGTGATGAATCTGAGGAGTTTAGGAAATATTAGGAAATAAAGAGCACTTCCCGGAACCTTTAATCAGCTAAAATGGTGAGCATCTTCCCCCTAGTGGTACTTGTGGGTACTGCAACAATGCACCGAGATTAACGCAAATAGTTTTAGATTTTACATTTTCTATTTCCTGAATGATTTATCGAATGAAATATATCTGACTCAGTGTAAGAAAACATCGTTTGTATTTTATTTTACTAAACAAACACAAAGAAGACAACCAACATCCGAAAACTAAACAGAACTGACACTAAAAATGACATTGTTTTGTTCCAGCTTGGGCATAATTGGGTTTCACTCCCACGAAAGTGATCATTTCTAAAAAAAACAAAACAAACAAAAAAAAAAGCCAATTATATGTCTTATGAAATGGTCTTATAAATATCAGTGAGGTCACAGGATGAGTAGGACTGCGGCGATCACACCACATTAGTGGTGTTGTTCAGGTTGATGTGATCAATACGTGCCTGTGACTGAGTCACTTGGCTCATTGTTTATAAATTACATGTCTGACTCACATCGTGGAGACAAGAAGGTTGTATCAGGATCAGCTGAGTGACTGTGTCTAAAAACAGATTGGAGATGCATGCCAGTATAGATAAGACATTTATTTGCTCAGCAAAAGAGACAACAAAAAAAAAACAACCCACAACTCTGGTGTTAAAGTGTTTGTGCTGAGAAAAGATCTGAAAATTTGAATTGTGACGCCACTGAAAACATGATAAGATGTCCCTCACAAGACACTGATAAGCTGAAAACATCTTTGCTGACCATGTTTTAACAGAATGAGATACTGGCCAAACAAACAAAAGCTTATATGGGCACAGAAGTGGGCGTTGTCTTTTCATGGTTAAGAAAGAAAAGTAAAAAAAAAGAGAGATTGCTAAAGAGTCATTACTAATGATGAGGCAAAAAAAATTCCTATGTGATGTTATGGGATGTCATGATGACACGTGATAGCATATATCGGAGCTCATGACGTGTTATTACGTATCACCACGCTTCAGTGAGGTTGTATATAACACAAAAGTATCATAAAGTGATGCAAAGTTATCATGAAATGATAAAACAAACAAACAAAGATGATCCAAAAGAGTCTGAAAAGTAGTCCAAAAGCCATCTTCTGTGTTGGTACGAGCCGGACCGAGCGCTCCTTGGCAAAGGCCTTTTACTCTTCTGTGACCACGACAATAAAAGTGTATAAAAAAAATGTAAAGAAGGAGAAGAAACATTCAACTATACAAACTTTCCACCTGATCACTACACTACAATGTTAAAGTGCAGTGTAGGAAGATGTTTAAGTGCAAACCAGGGATGAGCAGATTCCCTCGTGTTTTATTGGGATGATGAGGCGTCAAACGGCCTGAAGCACACGAAGTACGGCCGTCATGGTGTTTCTCTGAAGTCCCTTCTATTTTCTCAACCGTTGCCATCGAGGAAATGAGGCGCCGTTATTAGGTTTTACTTTACGTCTCGCAGCTTCCAGTCTGTTTTGGCTACAGCTGTCTCAGTGTAGGAGAACTTCCTCTTTGACCGTGTTTTTAGTGCGTTCTCCGTCATCGAGCTTGTTTGTCACGCTGCTAACAGCTGGTAGTAACTGCTCGCCCACAGCCCAGGTAACAAGCACTGAGTATCCATGAGATGTACAAATAACTACCCCAGAAACAGGCAGGGGTCCAGTCGACTGGCAGAAACAGCGGGAAGCCACTTCTCCGGTGTTCCTGCTGCCACAGATGGCAACATTTTCATATTAAACTCAGACTATATATTCTTCTATATATATATATGATATATTCTTATATATCACTTCATTCTGGGCACATGACAAAAGGACTGGCTGGGGAAGAAGAGGGTACCTGGACCCCAGCTCGTTGACCCCAGCTGCGATGGCCCTGTACTACAAAGGGAAAATGAAACAAATGAATAACTGAAAGTCTTTATTAATTTATTTATTATTCGTGGCACTAGAATTCAAATGGCATGAAAACATTTAACTGTTGTACAGCTTTACTGTTCATTATTTGTTGTTGGTGTTGTTGTTTGTAACGTGCTGCAGACTTGAATTGCAGAAATAGATATAATAGGGTTACTATAAAAACAGCGTAATTGCAGCGTATGAGTGGCAAACACATAATGATGTAAGAAGGAGTCTGGCATGCACGGCATCAAAAAGGAAATCTGCGAAAACCCCCCAAATAACATCAGTTTTGGTGACGCATGGCCACGGCCCTGGGGGAGGGGGGCTCACACTCTGCAGCACAACACCCGGCTGATGGAGGGAATCACTTTAGAGGATTAAGACTGTCATCTGTTTGGATTACAGAAAGAGCTTACCTGCCCATCTGTCACCTGAAAGCAGTGGCAGACACACTGCCTTCACATGTCTGTATTTACCTCCTCTCCCGATTAAAAACATGACACCATGACTCTCAACGGGAGGAGTGTCCAACTCCTCCTGCGTGGTAACCGAGTTATGTGAACCGCGTCTAAAGAGTCTAAGACGTATATTGCTTGTGCTGCCTTTAAAGGAGGAATCTACGTCCAAAAAGATGAACTTAGAGAGGATGTTGACGTGTGCTGATGTGCATTTGGCCTGAATGGGCCGTGTTTCTGGTATTCATTAGTGATGCAGGCGTACAGAGCTGCCAGGGGTTGTTGTGATAGCAGCCTCTGTCTGATGCCGGGCAGCTCGGGTGAAAGGAACCACCAGGGTCTATAGATCTTGGTTATCCTCTGGGTGCAGCTCAGAGGCTACACAAGAAGAATTGGTCTGCTCATTGAAGCTCAAGGCGAAATTCAGGTGTGTGAGCAGTTTGATGAGGACATGGAGCAGGATTTTAAGTTGACCTCAAACAGATTCAGGCAAGCTGTTAAGTGCCTTAGGAAGGAGAGCAGAGCTTCGCCAACACTAGTGGGGATGAAGTTCTGCTCACCTCAACTGGGAATACCGTCTGACGAAAGTAAACTTCTCAACCTGATAATAACAGAGGTCGAAGACATTGGGGGGGTTCTTGCCCTTCCCTGAGGTAACTGGGGAGTTCTGCACCTGACGTTGCCGGGCTGTGTAGGTTAACATTCCTGTACTGCATCCCACGGAGGTCAGGGGACCTCCGGGGGTCCAGATGGTGTCTTACGACTTCAGAGGATTAAACTTAATGACCCCTCTTGAATAAATCCATACCAGGGTTATGGAGTGCACTGACATTGCAGATTCAGCGATCCCATTTTCATTCTGGTTGAAACACTGGACAAGCTTATTACCCTGACGGACAAACAGAGTACGTGACAGGATGCACACAGTCTTCATATGTTTTGTTGACTTGGGAAAGGCTTAAGAAAGTTTCTGTGGGAGTATGTCGCATTTTTAAGCCCGCGAAGAGCTGGGTCATCACTTGCAAATTGAGATAAGCAACAAAAAGTGAGCACAAGCCATTTAAAATATCCGTCCTGCTGCAAAGCTGTTGTTGTTGGTTCACTTGGCAGTATAGTTGATATGTTAATTCGGTATTGCAGTGCTCAAAGGCCAAACCGATTCAACAAAATACATTAACTGAAGGACAGAGTTGTTACTGACGTGAAAAGCAGCAAAGAAACGGAAAAACATTTAAAAAATAATCTAAAATTAGCAGCATTCCATCCATTTTCTATACCAGCTGAATCCTATACAGGGTGACGGGGGTCTGCTGGAGCCTGTCCCAGCTCGTTACAGGTGAAAGGCAGGGGTGCGCCCTGGACAGGTCACCGGTCTCAGGGCCACAGATGTAGACAAACAACCACACACACCTACGGACAATTTGGAATCATCGATCAACGTAAAATATGTGCTTTTGGACTGTGAGAAACAAACACGAGGAGAACATGCAAACCCCATACAGAGAGACTCCTGGGAATTGAACCAGGATCCCTCCTGCTGTGAGGTAACTGTGCCAAGCACCATGCCACCCATTAGCAGCACTTATTATCTAACAGTAACTACGCACGCTTGTGAAACTGAGTAAGCCTTAAAAAAAATAAATAAAAAAGGATGATCAACTCTGTTGGTAAATTGAGTGTGAACTGATACGTTGGAGTCGGTGTTAGAGTTCTGCCCTAATAGAATTTAAAAATCTTTTTTAAATTTTTGTTTCACTTGAGCCCAGCTGTTGTTCTGAAGACTGTACTGTGTACAGTTGCTCTGTTACACCACTGTGCATGCTTGTGCAGAAACTTGACAGAGTTCATAGCTCAGGCAGCATTTATTTTCGCAGCGTAATGCCGGGAAGGAGGAGGAGAAGGTTGTTGGAGATGTGATGAAGATGCAGGAGCAGAAGCAAACTGTCTGAGGTTAGATTCTCACACCTACACGCAGAATAAACCAACAAACCTTGATATCCACCTACACAGCTGCACATTCAGTCTGGACTGCACCTCTGTGCTTCTCAGTTATCCACATCACACACGCAAACACACATTTGCTCGTGCAATTATCACATTTCCAACCGCTGTGTACATCATTTGCAGTTGTTGTGGACCGATGATGCTCATTATCGGTGGGAAGTTCATTCACACAGGATGACCTACTGCAGCGGTTGTGCCACTCTCAACTAAACCGAGCTGTCGTCACGCACGCACTCAAAAACCGGCATTCACTACACTACTCAACAAACACCCACTCCTGGAAAAAAGAAAGAAAATCATTCTTTGATTCCTCTCTCTCTCTCTCTCTCTGTGTCTCTCCATCTCACCGCTCAACCCACTCTGCCCTCTTTATCTGCCTCTTCATCGCTCTCCAGCTCCCTTTCAGCTGATGGAGCTTATTGTGGACAAATAGGCTTAGGAGCGTCACTATGGCAACAGCGAACCGTAAAAAGCTACATAAGCACTTCATCAGGGGCCGGGATCCATTGGCTCCCTTTGGAGATGGTGCCCTCAGCCTCCCGCTACAAGTAAAGACAGGTCAGAGGAGCTCCTGGGAGGAAGAGGAGGCGAAGGGGGAGGAGGGGAGAGAGTCACAGAGACGTGGAGATAAACTGCAAGAGGACGGGAGACGCCACAAAGAGAGAGCATTTCTCTTTTGCCTCTGGGTTTCCATTCATCCCATTTTCTTTTCCAAGTATTGTTTTGATGTTTGAGTTTTATCGTTTTCTTCTCTTGCGATTCTGCTTTTGTGGAGACGAAGAAAAATAAAAAAAATTCCAGAAGAAGAACAGGTAAGGAGAGACAGATTTCTTTCACTCTTCTCAAAACAGGAAAAGACTGGTCGACATTAGTAACAAGTAACTGGAAGTCCGTAAAAAAAAAACAAAAAAACACTGAAAAACAGGAACATCGCACAGAAATGTGTTTTTTCTTTAATTACTGATTGTTTTCACTTCAAACAGAAATATGTCAGAGAATTGACCAAGTCAATTAAAGTAATAACTATGGTCACAGAACAAAAATTTGTGACTGAATTTTAATTAATATCAGGTAAAAATGGCCAAACAAATGATGTGTAAACTGCAAACATAGCCCCTATAGAAATAAGCATATTATTCTTTAAATCTAGTTACAATTGTTTTGTTTTCAGCACAATATCTTTATTGAAAATGGTTCTTGACTAGAATTCTCAAAACTAGCAAAATAGTCTAAAAAATCTTCAAATTTTCTTGCAACTAGTTTTTTTTTTCTTACTTAAAAATGCATTTCTGCCACACACTGACTCACAGATGTTACATTTCAGGGAATTCTTCCAAGAGTCAAACTCACTGTTTGGATGATGCTTGGTAGACCAAAAATATGACACAAATTGGTTAATAAAATGAAAAAGCTACAGATTTGTTGATAATGAAAATGACTGTTATTCAAAGCAGTCGTCGTGAGGCGACAGCACTGTCCCCTCTGGTTCGGAGGAGTGGACATCTGTTCTTCCTCCAGAGCTGGTTTTCCATTTCCGCTGGGTTTGGAAACTGGAAATCTGCAAATCTGATCTAGTCTGCCCCAGTGTACTCATGTTATTAAATCTGATGCTCAGATTGAAACAAAGACAATGATTCTTATTGCAAGTCAGTGAAGATGAACAGGGAATATTATCAGAATTTTACATGCAAATACAAGTAAAAACCACGACTTTTTTTTTTATCTATGAACAAGCTCACAGGACGGCTGCCGGCAAATATTTTAAATGAGTGTTTCTTGCCAGACAATGTAGTTAAACTCACGGGTGCATAGGAGCAGATGTGTCACTAATCCGTGTCCCTCTGTTGGGAAACCTTTTCCTTGCACCTGTTTAATCTGAGCCACAAGCATCCAGCCCACGGTATTATGGACAGCATGGTTTGGAGACGAACTAATGCATGCACACAGATTCACGCAAGATTAAAAGACATGAAAGCAGACGTTATCGTACAGGTAAAAAGCAGACCGTGGCAACATTATGGGGGCATTTATGACATCAGATATAAATGCTGCTGCTTAGACGTGCAAAGCGTGAGACTGATTTTGAAACGGCTCATGTTTTATGATTTCAAGGTCAGAAATATGTTCTATTTTCTTAATTAAACAAAACTGATTATGCCAGAAGATAACATGTTTGTTTTAAACCCATCATCATTCTAACCCTTTTTTCAAACTTGAACATATTTTTTGCCACTGTTGATGTTTACAAAATATATAAATATTCATCTCATTAATTCATAGCACATCCTATTCAATTTCTATTAAAATTTTTTTTTAAAAAGCCACCGAGAAGCTGCATATCCTAACATGTAAATACCCTGGTGGTGACCATGAAGCTGGATCAAACCTTTGAATTTGAATCACAATACATCAATCAGCCACCTGTACTCGTTTTATGTTTTTTGTTGTTTTAAAAACCATCCCAATACAAGAGTAGCTGTTGAAAAGCCTATTACAGCAGCTGTGTGAGCAGATGAGATGAGGAGATGGAGGGTGATGGAGGTGATGGAGGATTTGGAGATTTTAAACGATTGAAAATCGTACAGGGACGCAAGATCTCCGAAAAGATCTGCTATCCAAATTAATTGCATTTTTGGTCTTACTGATCAAGTTTAACAGAGTAGGCTATTCGTTAACACTGAATACCTACGAAAGTGACCCGAAACCCCACAGAAATCTACAGTTTGTTGTCAACAACATCCCGTCTTTTCGTTGTCAGGGCAACAGTGACCGGAGGACGGGGCCATGGCCTCCTGGTTCAGCTGGAACGAGCCTTACTACCGGAGCCCACGCAAGGACCCGGCCGACGTGGTCACCGACACCCTGATGCTGGAGTTCAGCTGGCAGCTCAAGGAGGCGGAGAGGCTCCAGAGAGAGAGGGAGAGCGAATACCGACGCCTGAAGACCGGGGTGGACTACAGCTGGCTGGCAAGCACACCGCGGTCCTCCTTCAGCATCAGCACCGGGGAGAGGCTGGCGCTGGAGGACCTCTGCTCCAAGGTCCCGCCGCCCTGCTGCGGACTGGTTCTGCTCAAGTAAGGAGACGCGAAGACTTAGACAGGGGCTCGGCTCGAGTCCAGATAACATCTATGTTATTACTCACAAACAAACAAAAACTAGTGATACTGGTGATTTCTCAGAGGGGGCTATGACGTAGTAGAGTCGGGATACCCTCCCAACTAAAGGCCGCTGGGTTGGTGAACGTGGGGTCACGTGTTGCGGCGCAGGACATTGAACCTCACATTTTTGCTCATTTTGCACAATTTGCTGAGGCATGTTTCTTCTGATTATCTCACATCCCTTCACGTGTCAAACACTAGTCAAGTGTATGACTATAAAGCCTCAAAGGGTTTATTATAATTACAAATAATCCTTGTCTGCTTTTGGTTTTGATGATATTTTAAGTTCAACAAATTACTTTGATCTCACATCTTCTTTTGTCATTGCATACCATTAAACTATTAAAGGATTCAAACGGTTTCTAAGCAGAAAGAAAACCTATCAAGTCCAAAACCAACCGAACAAAGATAAGACTGCAACAGCAGCCATGGACATTTCACTGAAGGACACATTCATACCCACAGCTGGAAAAGGGATTTAGCTGCAGTGTATTATTAGTCTTTAAATGTAGTCATTCCTTTAGAATTGGTGATCAATGTATTTCCATATAAATGGGGAGTGCTTTGATCTCAGCAGAACGAGGACATGGTGCGTTAGTCCGAACATAACCCCGTCCATCCATCCGTCCATCAGCGGAATCAAAATCACATTTATGTTGTATACAGCTTTCATTAAAAAAAAAGAAAAGTTCCCTTTAGAGTGATGGTTTTCCTTAGTGATAACTGAAATTGGTAGATTCCATCTCAAAGAAAAACTTCTGTCATCTGGACAGTCGCGACCTCTGAGGGGACAGACGTTGACTCCCAACGAAGGCAGTGATCACAGCTCATTAAATGTGCTTCTCCATTTTCTTTAACGTGACCATTTCTCCCTCCTCCACCCGATGACGTGTCAACTCATCTCAGGTCACGTAATAGAAAGTGTGTTTGTGTTATGATTTAAAGCACTTAAAGTCCCCGTCGAACTAAGTTATCTAATTAAATGTTTTTATGATGCTGCTGCTGATGCCAAATAACAAAAAATACAAACAATACAGAAGCATACTGCGGTATTCCTTATGGTAAAATGTAAAAGTATACACCTTTTTTTTTGCCCAACAAAGTGATTTATTTAAGTGAAGGGAACTGATTAAAATGTGATAATAATGTTACCTGGATCTACAAATAAACCACCAGGCCGTTTTCAGCGGCAGCCGATCAGCTGGGCCACGTCTCCGTCATCCAACACGTCTCCATCCTTTAATCTGCATCTTTAATCTGTTTGAACTCTTGTTCTAGCAGGCCGCTGAGGTCTTCAGTGTCTCGTTAGTTATACAGTGTTGATGCCACTGAGCAGGAAAGAAGCCAAAACACAAACACCAGCAGGAGCGTGCTCTCGCGATTTTAATGTCCTGCACGTAGGAGACCTCCGTTTTCGCACTTGTACCAATAGTGCTTTTGGATCCACGTCAGCATTCATAAACCCACAGCTAGACTGCCCAGTGTCTTTATAAAAGATCACAGTGAACAAAGAACATGTTAAAATAACATTCTAATGATATGCGGTATAATAAATTAAACAGCCGCAGCCAATTTGGAAAGGTCAAACATCACGTAACCGTCTGCACTCGTTGAGAGACTCATTGTTCCTGGACAGGGTGTATTTAAAGGCTTGTTAAAGCAAAGCCATCTCTGGTCACGAGGAGCAGGAATATGGTGTTTTGTGGAGGGGGGGGGGGTGACTTAGAGCCTGGGGTTGTTTTGTGGAACAGACAGACATTGCACAAACACAGCTATACTTTGGCATCTTTTTTATTTTATTTTTGCATCACTGGAGTTTTCTGAAGTGTGTAAAACCGTTTCCTGCATCAGCGGTGTTATAGTGCACGTGAACTGAGACTGACTGGGTTTTGTAGGTGAGAGCACCACCCGTTCAAAGCCAAACTTTAAAACAAAGACAACTAATGTGACTAAATAAAATCTAATATTGATCTGTCTGCTAGGTGTGTACAGCATAAACAAACATCTGACCCACCAAATGACCACGAGCAAAGCCTTCACCTGTGTCGTGTGATGTGTTGCCTTTTCGCAGGTTTAGGGATATCATGCAGGCCAATGAGCCCGAAGCACACGAGGTGTCCGCCCTTTTCCGCTCCGTCCTCATGGAGGCCTTGGAGCACTTGAAGGAGGAGCAGGAGGCGCAGCGGCTGGCCAGGCAGTGGAACAACCGGCGCTCGATGAGCATGAACTTTAGGTCGCGGATCAAGATCAACCCGTTTGGAAGCACGGTGGGGCTCACCTCCACTTTGGCTGAAGGGACAGGGATGAGTGACCTCAAGACCGTATCGGAGGACGTGGAGAGAGGGATGAACAGGGAGGAGCGATCGCAGAGGGTGTGGAGCATGCCCGACTTCAGATACAAAGGAGACAACAGCAGTAAGGTCGTCTGAGGAGGAGCAGGATGGAAACGAGGGGGTTGATGTTTCAGAGGGACTCGGATGTCTCCAGGACTTTGCAGACGTACAGTACGTCTCTTCAGCACTGCAGTGTATTCAGTCATGCTTAATCTTTATATCTGAAAGAGCAGCGTCAGGTGTTGGATCTTCTGCACCTTCACAAGAATTTACCAGCACTTTAAACCACTTTGACGTTACTTCCCGCAACCACGTCAAGCGTCGAGGTCTGTTTACTGGAGCCCAATATGGTTACTCGTCATTTAAAGGCTTTTATTATTGTGGAAGAAAGTAGTTTCAGGGCCAGAATGAGATCTCCATAAGAGAAATATAGTCTTAAAACAAGAAGTCCACTGCAGTGTCGTGTAAGGGCAACTCATCTCCCCGAAGTGCACACAACTGCATTGTTGAAGAGCAGAAAAAGAGAACTTCTTTTGAATGAAACATTCAAAAATTAAAACTTTTCCAGCGATTTAATTGCAGTCTCTTTTCCTTTTGTCACACAGCACAGTTCATCAGTACACAGCAGCTCTGCAGCGACAGCCGCATGTAGCCTTCAACGGGTCTGACTCGGGGGAACTGACAGCGACTGCTGTTTTAGATTTTAAAAAGGCAGAAAAATACTGAAACACTACTGGTCAGAACTTGGGAAAACAAATTTCTTACAGTTATTATTAAATGACACAATGGATCCTCATATTTAACAAAATGTACACATTTAAAAAAGAAAATGTACAGACAGGGAACATTGTGGCTCAAACAGCTAAAAGACACTGCAGAAACCTAATAGTCAGTTTCCTGAAAATAAATAACCAGGTATTCCTAAGATTTAAGCCACTGAATGACAGTCCTCTCACTCTGGAAAGTATCTTAAAACCTTTAAAGACTTAACCTTTTTCAAAACCTCTTAAAGGTTTAGTAGATGTTGGAAAAACCAGTAAGAGGCAGGGAGAAAACAAATAACAAGTACAACCTCTTTTCTTCCGCCCTTCCACCGAAGCTGCACCTTCAAAACACACCAATGTTCAATATCTGTTCACCGAAGAAGAAGAAAAAAAACAAAAATAAAAAAGTTTGACAACACACAATAAACGGATGGTGATGTTAGAGCTCCGTCACTGTCAGCGGTGATTAATACGTGATGATATGTGTTATTTATGTGTCAGGACATTTTCAGGTAATGTTCTACTCAACCTTTAAGACATTCAGATCAGATCTTCTGCTCCCTTTTACTTTCCTTTTGATACATTTGGTCAAGCAGCCTCACCGGCTCAGTGTCGTCTGTCTTGAGCCTTCGAATTTGAAAGTGAAACACGTCACATACGGACCAACGATGGTGTCAGCTACAGACAAAGACAAAGACAATGACTCTGCCTCGTCAATATTTTGGCCTGAATAAACTGGTGGAGCACTAATTGAAAAAGGGCTGACAGCTTCGAGCCGACAGGTCCGGCTGGGAGGTAGCCAGTTTCCGTTTCCATCCAATCAGAGACAAAACTTCAGATACAACACAAATGCTGACGCCCTCCAGGCAGAGAACGCTCCTCCGTCACTCCATCCAGCTTGGTGCTGCCTCCCTGTGGTGATACAAGTCACTCGCGTCCACCCGTCCAGCTGGTCTTCTCTTGTGGAGGTGGACTTGTTTCCTGAGTTCTGCTGACGTGTCTGTGCCCAGCCGTCAGGACGAGCCACGCCGGTGGCATCACAGGGTTGAGTTCAAGAACTCAAGAAGTTCTGCTCGATTTTTGTCCCGCTGTCACAAAACAAGGCCCAAGTGAGTCAGTAAAACAAACAAACAAACAAACATTCAATAGGAAGACACCTTTTTATTTACATAACACGGAAAAGGTCAAATTACCTGCTTGTCTTTTTTTGACTTTTTTACTTTCATCTTTATCTTCTTCCCTGAAATCATACTGTACTTGCCTTTTTTCCTGTCCTTTAAGTACTGAAAGAAGAAAAAAAAATAAATCAAAAAGTTGAAACTGGCCAAAACTCATCCAGGAAAACTGACGGGTGAAATGACAATCTACCAGGGTTAGACGATAAGCAGTGAGGCAAAAGCAGCACAGAGATGTAAACGTCTCCACGTAACCTCACGACTGAAACCGACATATCAGCTCTGATCGTAGCATCAGTTTTGGACTGACTGAATATTGTAAATGCGTTTCATATTCCATATGTGAAAGAATAAAAGTATAAACACATTTTACAATATGTAATATACATGAGACTGGAGCAGCAACCTGAAACACGATGGCAGCAGAACATTTGCTGGTCTAATGTGAACATGGAGAGACTGGAGATCTACCTTGGAGATCTGTACAGGTCCCGAGTTTTCTTCTCCTCCTTTTGCCTTCTTTTCTTTTTTACGCTTATGTTTTTTATCTTTCTTCCCTTTCTGGTTCAGAGCACAAGAAAAAGAGTAAAACTTACGTTTTCTGCCAGAGACATAAAAAAAAAAAAAAAAAAACAGTGGCGATGCAGGAAGATAGATGTGATTTTGTTACTTTTTTGTGCTTCTCCTTTTTCCTTTTCTTGGACTGCTTTCTGGATTTACTGCGAGAGTCTGAAACAACAAGAAAACAAACAACTGAGCCAAATCTCACCCAATATATCAGCAGATCGATACAAAAAAAAAGAAAAAAGAAATTCTGAGAAACTCAGACTGCAAACGATGTTAAAAACTTTCCGATGTACAGACTACAGACAAATCTGATTTGTTTCTCAAATCAAATCTTCAAGACAGACCGTCTCCTCCTTCATCTGCAAGTGATCAGATTAGATTTGTGTGGTCAGACATCACCAACTTATCTGTATGAGTTGTTATGGAAACGACAAAGGAATAAGTTACATTTTAACTTTAAAAATGAGTGTCCTCCCAACTTTGCCTCCACAGAGGACTGCTTGTGAACTACCAGCAGTTGTTAATTACAGTTTCGTCAGCAAACTCCTCAACTCTGAGTCTGCTGTTGGTCGAAATGTTTTCTGCGTTTTCTGCGTGATGAGACACGAGAGCACTTTGATCCCAGCAGACGGACAAGGATGCACACGTGGAAGTGTAACCGTCAATTCAAATAAGATAACATAATTATTTGAGCTGTTTCTACTTCATAATATATGAATCTGGATACAGGATAAAAAAAATAAATAAAAAAAAAGTGGGCGTGCAGTTTGAAATGAGCCTTTAACGCGTTTCAGACTTTTAACGTACACTTACCGCTACTGCTGGAACTACTTCGGCTGCTGCTGGGTGAGTGTGACGAACGCGAAGATGGTGATGAAGAGGAAGAGGAAGATGAGGATGAGGAAGATGAGGATGAGGATGAACTGGAGGAGGATGACGAGGAAGATCGACTACGGCTTCGTTTCCGCTTTCTTTTTTCTCGTCCTAGAAAAAAAGAAAAAAAAAAGAAAGAAAGACTACTACAATAATCATTGAAACGTCTTGCATCTCTGACTGAGGAATTGAAATATAAATATTTCAAAACAATTTAAATTCAGACATTTTCAGTGACAAAATCTGAAAGCGCGGTACATGTTTATATACAGCCTGCATGCACTTATTTTACACACAGGTACCTTAAAATAGCTGATAAGCTTTGGATGATAAAAGAGGTGCCTCCAGGTCTGGACACACACCAGACCTCAACAGTTAAAGGAAACTACCCTGTTGAATAAATGTTACTTATTTTTACTAAGAGGGGATCTTTCATCAGTTCATTAAGATAATGTATTTAACAAATGACTAAAGTGGGGCTGTGACATAAAAAGATTTAAAACACACCTTTAACACTTACGCTGCACAACAAAGCCCATCTGCAGTGGGACAAAGTGATGTCACGAGACCTGCCGGACTGACTCCACTAACAAACGCAATATCGTCAGTAGCAGCCTTATGCGCCCCCGTGTGGTCAGAAGTAACATCGTTACACATAGTGGCTTTAAATGTAGCCATTAAACAAAAGCGGTTATCACTACCAGCCACCTCCTCCACAGTTTAAACAAGTTGTTTGCACAATTCCCACTCCTTTCTACTGCTAATATAATACAGAGTCACGTGTCTCCTTGTACTTTAAACTCAGAGGAGGTAAACAAAAAAAAAAGTGTATCTCTGGTGTGTTGACGTGTGAAAGTTCCCACGACTACGTTTTGCTCTTCCAGTTCAATCAAAAGCAGCTTCTTGGAGTTTCGTCTAAACTCCCCGATCATAACAATCTAGTCAGTAACTCTATCTGTGGATACCGTATGCGCTTGATCCGCCCCTGCAGACGGCGACTGTGAGCCGGCCAGTCAACGGCTCCAGCCCGCGGGTCTCACCTCTGCTGCCCGACCGCTTCCCTTCGTCTGTTTTGGACGTCGAGCTGGACAGCCGGCACTCCGCTCGAGTCGACTGCAAACAGAGACGCGTGTACAGTATTGCTCTGGTTCTCCACTGAATGTGACACAAAACCGCGTGCGTTTGAAGACCCGTGAAGAAGTTAGTTGCGTACAGAAAGTTGTCTTTTCATCGCCTCCGTCGAGGCTACCAGGCTAAAGCTACCGAACGGACTACAGGTGTCAGCGGAAAGAAAGAGCCCCCGTACTCACCATGGTGCAAGCAGATTGCTGTCACTAAGTCGTATATTGTCTGGCGCCACAACCGCAGGAAAATAAAGTAGTAAATTGTGTGTTTATTTGCTGTTATCTCCCGTAAATTTGCACTAGGTAGCGATCTTCGGAGACATTTCGTATCCCATAATGCTCAGCTGCCAGCTACTTTGAAAACAAGCGCGTCACAGCGCCCCCACGTGTCCGATTAAGAGACCTACGGCCAGTGACGGTGCATGCAGACGTCTTCTTACTACTTTGGCAACATGTGGGCCGCTTTACAAAAAATAAAAAAATAAAAAAATAATGAGACATAAAAAGTCAGGGCAGAACGTCAGTGTGATGGTCAAAATTGTCCTCCCTCCAGACTTGAGGGGTTCCCCTACTATTTGAGGGGTTCCCCTGCTATTTGAGGTGTTCCCCTGCTACTTGAGGGGTTCCCCTCAAGTCTGGATGTTATTGTTTTTTTTCAGGTGTTTTATATGTTAAGTCTGTCAAGCTTTATAAAGTCAAAAATGAATATTCGACTAAAACAGATATAATACACAGCAAAAGTGGATTTAACCCAGCGTGCTTCTACTTTCACAGATTCTTCTGTTTGCAAAATCCAATTTTATCTATTTATATATCTATTTAATATTTTTAAGTGTCATAAAAGGTGCTGTCATTGAAAGAATGTAAACAACGTGTCCAACAAGAAAGACAGTAAAAGCAGTTACAATAATCTGATTATTGGTATCAATATCTAAGGTGTTAATATTGCTAATGATAGTTAAGGTATAAGTATTGGTATTTAAGGTGTAAATATAGGTTAAGTTGTAAATATTGATATTTTAGGTGTAAATATTGGTATCAATATTTACACCTAAAATAGCAATACCAGTATTTATACCTTAACCACCTTAACTGTAAATACCAGTATTTAGGTGTAAATATTGGTATTTATAGTTAAGGTGTAATTACAAAGTATTTTGATTGTTTTACTCTTTTGGATAAAACTCTTAATACTAGCAATAGTCATGTAGACTTTATTTAGACTCTTAAAATTAAACTTTTATTGTTCATATCTCTTTAAACTCATGCAATGATAACCCAAACACTCCAATCTATAACAACTCTTTGTGAAAATGAGCAGCTGCTTTCCTTTTAGTTATTTGAATTCTTGCAACAGAAGATGCTTTTCTCTGCAAGTGTGCAGAAGTTGATCTAGAAACTGTGCAGGTAAGCGATTTATATGGGACAGCCCCTTATCTGATACATCTGATGTAAGAGCACGTGATCAAAATACACAATTTGGATCTGAAAATCAGATATGAAGATCAGATTTGTCTCCACGAAACCCTGAGGACAATTAGATATGCGTCACATCAAAGGAGTGTGAGTGTTGGCCTGCCATGTCTCAGCTGGGGACAAACAATTACAAATATGATCATGTTCAAAACAGACTGAAATTTTAATTGTTTATTAGTGTTTTATGAGTGATTCTGCTTTCAGAAACTGACAACTTTCTTCCCAAACCACAGATGTTCAACTCCGTCAATAGATTATCCATTGATATAGCTCTAGCATTCATCAATAACTTTTAACAAAACAGCAGCAAATTACAATTAAATAAAGGGGGGAAAAAAAGCTTTATTTCTTCTATAATTATTGTTGGTGATGTTGTTGCAACACGGTGTCAAAAAGTACCACATAAACAGCGGTATTGTACAAAAACATTTTTATTATGACAGTATTGGTATAATATAAAAACAGGAGCACATGTCCACTGTATAAAAATACAAAAATCCTGATGCTTGTCAGCGTTCTGAGCATCATAAGTCATGTAATAAAAACCTGAATAAGTTTGATGAAGCGTATTTGTAGTCAGTTTCATCTAGCTCTCTGTCCTATACTTGACAATAAACACATTAATGACCTGTCATTCAATTCAATTGTATGTATATAGCATCTATTACAATACAAATGGTCTCTAGGTACTTTTCAGAGACCCAGAAAATGACCCCCGAAAATTTAGCACTGAAGGGGGAATGTGAGTTTTTATCCTGTGATATTGAACTGAGGTTTTTTTTTTTTGCTTCTGAAAACAAAAATATACTGAAACTGAATCTAAAAGGGAAAAAAAAAAACGATGACTGATGCACATACTGGAGTGATAAAACGGTTCCTGTTGATTTATTCAAACCATCTTTGAAAAAAAGCATTCAGTACCAGGAGCATTTTCTCAGCCTTGATGAAACTGACCATGTCAACGTGTCTTAAGAGCTAAAACTGTATGTACATGTAAAAACACATTTGCTCAGAACCAGAACGTATCTCATCCAGCGACAGGCAGTCGTCCACTGATCTATACAGGCGTCCTCAGAAAAGACTGGGGAGTGTTAAATGATACGACACGTGGAGGTTCATTAGTTGCAGGGGCGCCATGCGACCATCTCTGCCCACGTTCGAGCCTCGACGCTGCTTTTTCAGGCAGTTGGACTCCTCGCACAAGGACTGGACTCTAGTGAGGTAATGCGAAGCAGCAGATCCAACCCCAATTCACCCCGTTTTGACTCACGTTAGAGCAGATGTGGTTAGCTCAGGAGTAAGAAAACGTATGAAGAAAAATACACACAAAAGTAATATCTTATACATGCTTGTATACTTTGTTATAATATAAAATTACATCAAGAAAAGCTTAGAAAGATAGCTACGCTTCAGCAGTGAAGGTATGGCACTTGTTTTGTGTAGTGGTTCATTAATGTACTTAGATAAATAATCAAAACTTTAAGTATAAAAGGAAAACACTGTTTTATTCTTTTTTTTTCCCTCATATTTATAAATTGGATAAACCAAACTATGCTCATTTGGAGAAAATACCTTTGATTTTAGTTTGGTATGTGTAATTTGTTTAGTGGCCTCTTTAATTATAAAATTAAAGCTGAACTACAATTTGTCAGGAGATCTTTGTGCGCAAAACGCTCTAAAAGTTTGACAGTGTTTGTAAATTGTGTGTGTGTGTGTGTGTGTGTGTGTGTGTGTGTGTGTGTGTGTGTGTGTGTGTGTTCAAGAACAAAACGAATGACAACTAAAGTTGTTGCTAAAAGAACATTTCTCACATCTTCATTCACAGCTGAGCGGATGACATGCACGTCTTTAAGCTTCGGCTTTGTTCTTTGAGTGATCTGCGGCAGCCAAGCTTTCCTCGTTCTCTTCCTCCTCCTGAGGAACCTGGAGAACATAAAGGACTTGTCATCTGTCTGCAGTATAATAAACCAGACCTAAATGAAGTGAGCATGCATCAAACCAAGAGAGAATGAACTGATAATCATAATTACACTGATACCATGAAGCTTATCTAACTGAAACAAACCTGAAACAACCAACTTAATAACCGAAAACAAACATTTAGCTGCTACATCTGTCACTTGTGATACTTGACAGTCAAAGACTGGTGTTTATGAGGAATATGACTTCTTACCTCCCAGTAAATAGAGTCGTCAAAGCAGTTCTTGTCTGGAGGCTGTCCCCAGAATGGCAACTTCATTATTAAACCTTTAAGGAGGGAAATTCATTGTATGAACACTCAGATGGTATGACAGCCTTTTTCTATTCAGAGATAAAGTCTGTTTGCAGGATTTGCGCCATCATGAGTCCCGTGTTTGGTTCTAGTTTGCATCTCCACCCACCTGTAACAGCACCTCCGATCAAAGCGAACCCGAGGGATGAAGCCAAGGCAGCGGCTTGCATGGCTGCAGAGCTGAAATTTAAATGGAGAATCAAATTAAGTCAAGGAAAAAAATACTATTGTAGGTTTATACTGTATGTATTATTTTATATATTATTCACCCTTCTTTCTTGCCCAGAGCCACAGCCACGATGCCAGCCAACCCCCCGAGGATGCCAGGCATACCATGCAGATTGTGAACTCCACAGGTGTCCTGGATGCCCAGGTTGGATGCCAGGATGGGCTACAGAGGAGGAAACAAGTCACACTCTTTACATTTATGACGTTTGGAAAGTTGAAGATAATAACTTCTGCTTAAAATGATTAGTCATCTGTGATGGACTGGCATCCCATCCAGGCCATAGCCCCTGTATTTCGAACGAAACAAGGTAGGGTCCAACAGAACTCTGTGACCCTGAATAGGATCAAGTGGTGATAGGGGATGGATGGATGGATGGATGGATGGATGGATGGATGGATGGATGGATGGATGGATGGATGAATGGATGGATGGATGGATGGATGGATGGATGGATGGATGGATGGATGGATGGATGGATGGATGGAGATATTGAACGTAGCAATGTTGGATTAGATTTGGTAAATTTAGTGTTTAAATTCTTTAGAATGGCCTCGGTAACAACAGTATTATTAAATTATTATTATTATTATTATTATTATTATTATTATTATTATTAGTAGTAGTAGTAGTAGTAGTAGTAGTAGTAGTAGTAGTAGTAGTAGTAGTAGTAGCAGTAGTAGTAGTAGTAGTATTATATTGTTGTATAGTATGTATGTTACTGTTAAATATGAGTATTGTTAGTCAGAGTTTTGAAAATCTCAGTTCCTCTTAATTGTTTTTTCTTTCTTTCTTTTTTGAGGCTTCCACTTATGGACCTGTTACTGAGATAATTCGTCATATTCTTTTAAGGGGAAATTATAACTTTTTTTTTTTTTTGTTGCAACTTTTTCTGCAACTTAAAGAGTTCCTGACTTGTTGTACTTAGAGCACCAATAAGTTTACTTCTTATGTATAAAGCACGAGAAAAATAATATAATTATATAATTCAGAGAGGATTTCTTTAGTTCAACTCACAGAGAGGAACTTGAATCCCAGGGTAGAGATGATGCCAGCTATTAGTCCAATCACCATGGCCCCGAAGGGCTCGATGCTCATGTCCGCGCATGTTCCCACGGCAACGCCACCAGCCAAAGTGGCATTCTGAATGTGCACCTGTGTAACATAGAGATGTTTAACCACAACCGTATTTCAGTGAATTTGTCATTTGCTTTGAGATTGTGGATATTAAAGTAAAAGGTGCCTGACCATGTCCAGTTTTCCTTTGTGCTCCACGAGGCTGGAGATGGCATATGCAGAGAGCACGCAGGCAGCCAGGGAGAGGTAGGTGTTGACCACTGCGTTGAGCTGAGACTGACCCTCATCGGCGATGGCTGAGTTAAAGCTGGGCCAGAACATCCACAGGAAGACGGTTCCTGCAGAAGAAGTTCAAATTTGATAAAAACAGTTGAGGTAAACATCAACCAGTCAGGAGGTGAATGTCTGTTTGTGTCCACTAGGTGGCAGCAGTCATGCACGTTGAGGAGACCACCCAGGATCCCCCTCATTTAAGACACTCCAACTTATCTGAGAGTTCAAAAGTACAAGTAGCCAAAAACTTAACTCAACCAGTCTGATAAATAATGGCGACTCTTACCGATCATAGCAAATAAATCAGAATGATAAACAGAGCCGTCGTTCTCATGTCCGTTTCGCAAACTGGGTCGGTAAAGTACTCGAGCCACCGCCAAGCCAAAGTAGGCGCCATAAGCGTGGATGATCATCGACGCTCCAACATCGTTGGCCTGGTAAAGACAAGTTGACACAGAATGATATCAATGCAGGCATCCTCGGTGTTTCACTTGAGCCTCTTTTCAGTGCAGGAACTTCATGCACATGTGAGCTCATCAACTCACTTCCAGAACGTTTGCCACCAGATGCTCGTTGATGCCGAAGATGGTGATCTCAAGGATGGTCATGATGAGGAGCTGCAAAGGGCTGGTTTTTCCCAGAACAGCACCAAAGGAGATCAGGACTGTAGCTGTGCTGAAGTCTGCATTGATCATTCTGTGGGAGGAGGAGAATAGGTCAATCAGGAAAACGGATAAAAATCGCACCTGTCTGCTGTTTCCACTTTGCTGTAACTCATGAAGATAACTATTTTCACGACATCCATGCGGAAATCTTTAGGCCATCTCTGAAAATCTAAGTTTGTTCATTTTTCTGCACATGACGCTGACAGTTCAGACATACTTGAAGATGTTGATTTTGATCTTGCCATCATCCAGGTGCCAAATACCCTGCATGAGGAGGCCCCACTGGAGGCCGAAGGCCGCCAGCAGCAGGTTGATGCCCACGCTGCTGAAGCCGTATTTCTTGAGGAATGTCATCAGGAAACCGAAGCCGATGAAGATCATGACGTGGACATCCTGAAACACTACATGATGAGAAATGAGACAGGAGATCAGTTGTAGTGCTGTTCAACGAGAACACAAACCTAAATGAAGTGAAACCATTCAAATAAAACAGTATAGATTCTTAGCCACTACTGGGCTGCTGATGGTGGTATCCTTTTGACTTTGACTTTTTGAGAAGTTACTGGACGTAACTGAAGTTCTTTCACGCAACGGGATCTGTCAATTATGACCCGTTTCATTTGATCCCACTATGAATGGCATTCTGGGAATCAACAGCCCTTGCCCTTCTTGTTAACAGTGTGGCTTGTTTTCTGTTAAGCGTAAATGAACTGAAGAAATTTAAACTCAGGGACAGGCATCGTTTGTTGGAGCCTTATCTCTGGGTGACAGCTGCTGCACTGACAAAGACAGCGGGGCTTTCAGTTATACTGGGTAATATTCCCATGTTCCGTTATTCATACATGGTGTTTTCCTTTTTTTCTGAATAACAAGAGTGCACGAAGTGCAGATTTTGCAGAGTTAAGGATTGCAAGCATTAGTGGGGGATCTGCAAGAAATTGGCCGCTCCCTCTAACGGTCATCGTGTCCGGAAGGGAGACTTGTTTCCAAAAAGCCTTTAAGCTTGATATGATGAGCTTCTCATGTGAAAAATGTATCAAGGTGGAGAGATGCAGGCTGGGAAACAATGGGCTTCATTTCCTTAGTTCTTGATGAGTATTTACTTTATGTAGGGCCTGTTGTCTGGAAAAGGTTCTTCTGCTGGGTTGTAGCTGCAGAGGACTGGTTTTCAATTTCAGAAATATGTGATTGCATTCCTTATTGTGTAGTATTTAGTGTCTGCATACAAAGGTAAAAAGTCTGCCTTACATTATCTATAAGTAAAAATATGTACCTATGAGATATTCAGAGAGCTCTACACAAGTTATAGAGTTGAGTTTAGGACCAGAGAAGAAAATGCAGATTTGCTGCATGATTGGTGGCAGCCACACTCATGTACAAACTCAGGTTGTAAAAAGAGGATTTAGGAATCCTTGTTGGACTATTTTCTTTGGAGTTATATTCCACAAAACTTTAATATTTAATACATGCTATAGTTGAAAAATACAAGTCAATATTCAAGCATAAATTCACACAGAAGCCTAAAATGGAAAAATTATAATAATAATCTTCAGATTCAGTTTTTTTTTAACCAGCTGACACCCTCCTCTGAGCCAACATCTGACCCCGCCCTGTTCCTCCTTCTGCAGGCAAGGGTTATTGAAAAAATGGAAGCTGCATACTGTGTACTGTACGTGCAACGCTGTATGTACCGAATACAGGCCTGACGGTCATATCTAGTACAGAGTATGTTCATGTAAAAGCATAAAGTGGCACCGTGGAGGCTTTTTCCAGATGTGGCACATCATGCCGGTCTTTTTCTGCATACTGCAGATTGTTTACTTATTTGTATCTAACATACTGCATAGTACATTTTGACAAAATCATGTAGTAAATCTGCATTACTAGTAATGCAGTTTGGGATATCAGCATGACATCTTGACTCTGACATAAAATATGTCCAAGAGCAATAATGACAACAACAGAGATGTGAAAATGATTTTAAAAAACGCCAATGTAAGCAGCCACAATAAAGAAAGCACACAATACATTCTTAATTTTTATCTGAACCCCTTAAAGCAAAGAGAGAGAAAAGTAAAAGGCAGAGTTATAAGAGTTATATGAGGAGAACTGTCACTACTTTAAGGGTTTTTAGATTTTTTCCCCTAATTGATCCCAGTAGTAAACAGTTTTGAACTTCTTCTAAAATGTTCTAAGTACAGGTTTTGTTGTAGATGGCCCCTTAGAGAGGCCCGTTCTTGTTATCTGTCTGTTTTTGCTGTTATGTTTATCTAAACGTAACTAACCCTCGTTGAACCCCTGTGATGTCATTGGAGTGCAACCAACCACCAAACCCATAGAATGAAAACAGATTTCACCAAAAAAGTTGGACTATTCCTTAAAAAAACAAAAAAGTCCATAACACACACAAAAAAATGACACCTGTTTAAAATCCAGCAGCTTATGAAAGACAATGAAGAATGAGATGAACCTCCCCCAAGCCTATTTTCATAAACTGAATTTGTATTTCACCACCAGGCACAGTGTGCGTTAGTCAGTAGTGAGCTATCTGTAAAAAAGTTGCTCTTCAACGCTTCTCCGAATCTTAGCCTGGTCCTCTTTTTATTGCAGTAGGGTCTCGTAGTGAGAAGTAGTTTGAGATGACGATGAAATAAAGTTGGAGAGTGGCCACTGTGAATGGCACCACGCCCAGATGGTAGGCAATCTTCTGAAGAAGTGGGCGAGCCAAGACAGAGGAGAATCCCCTGAGGAGCACCAGAGTTATTTAACCAGCACTAAAACACCAATCAATATTGAGCTATTTCAAACAGCAAGAAATCACCTCTCCTTTGATGTCATCATTTTGCACATCATCGCCTTGTAAGAATGAAATTAGAAACTTGTTGCATCATAGGAGACAACCAGAATTTGCTTCTGTTTTTGTACATAAACACATTTTCTGCAAAAACACACACTTAAGAGTTGCTACTCAGTAAACATTATCCTAATTATTCATTTTGCTTCATCTTTAAATTGGACTCAAACTTTGCGTAGAATCTTAGCTTTTATGGATAATGCTAAAAAAAAAAAAAGTTATACAAACGGAGGAAATTCTGTGAAACGCTTGCTTGTCAGAGAATGTAATTACAGCTAAGATGTTGTATCTGGAGCAAATGATATTCCTAGTTTTGAGACTGAGCTAATCTTTGAGGGTCACACCTGCCCCACCCTTCCAACCATGAGCAGCACGTTTATTCAATGCAACAGCAGTTATTAGGTGAAGCTTTCTGAATGCAGAAAAAAACATTCAGAGGCAAATGACAACTAACTGTAAAAATGATGCTTTTATGTGCTACAAAAATCGGCCTTTTTCTGCTCCGGCGATCATGTGACGGCCCTCTATTACCCCAGTTTGACACAGTAATGTAAATCACATGCGATCCCCTGTATGGTTAACACTTTCCCCTGCAGGATCCTCTTGGCTCCTCAGCTGCATGTGTTTAACTTACAGACAGCAGAGAGTCCAACCTCATGACTCCTTTTATTGCATTCAGCAGACCTAAACAAATTCGTCTATTTATACTGGTAAGTAATGGGAAAATTAAACCCTTAAAGCAGGTTTATTTGTGTGAAAGAGGCTTTGCCCTTTTCCTCTCATGCAAACTCTTTTGTTTGAAAAAAAAATCAAAAGTTTTGTTTTAATATCAGCATACGAACACTAATCACGCCCGTGGAAGTGAAGGAGCACAGGTGTTTTTTTTTTTTAAGTTTAAAAAAAATCTATTTTGTTAATTAAATCAAATATTTGTGTTGGAATTTTTTAATGCAACTAACTAAATCTATGAACTCTTATGAAGTAGTCTGGTGACCAACAGTGCGATGCGGTTTTGAAGAGCATCCCTCAGCATGCAGCAACAGGTAGACTTACTGGGGTAGAGCTTCACATGGTTGACTTCACCAGTGTGATTGGAATCATGATGTCCATCATGGTGTTTCCCATCATCATAGATCACAAACACTGCAAACAGGATGATGGTGATAATCTCCAAAGTCAAGGCCACGATGGGGAACTTCAGTCTCATGGTGGTGGCGTACGCAGGCATCCCGAGACCAACTCTGGTTATGTCTCAGCAGCAGCGCTGAACGTCTGTCCCTCAGTGTGCTGTTTTTTTTTTAGGAGTTGTGCAGTGTGAAGGGAGGGAAGAAAGCAGCATCTGGTTTTAAACTAGCGCAGGTTTTATGGTGACCAATGACAGTTCAGAAGACTGGGGCATCAGTGGTGAACACCCCCCTTCATGCACTTCGCTCATAAGGGATGGGTTTCCTCTGTGCGTCGCAGAGAGGACAAAGCAGAACGCAAACATAATGACACCCGGGGCCAGAGGGCGGACACGAGAGAAGGACTTAATGACTGCTCCTTCCAACTCATTTTTCACTGTCAAAGTTATTTCTCACTTAACTCCTCACGGAGCCTTTCAGCATCTTGAAGTAAAATAGAAAATTAATTACAAGAAGAAATGCGTAACTATTATTTACAACTGTACATATAAATATCTCCCCCCACTATTACAATGTGGTTATTTTTTCCTCTTTATTTACTTGGCTGCACATTGTTCCTCTTTTTTAGTGAAATCTGTTCCCTTGATATTTAAGTTTTTTGCAGGTTTTGACTGTTGCACCGGCAGTTTCTGTCACTTTGCTTAGATAAAAACAATGAAGCACTGAAAATAATAATCTCTCACAGCTCATATATTTAAAGCCTTTATGGTTGAAATGATAGAAAACTTGATCCACAAAATGTCAAGTCGAACAAATGTATGTAGCAGTGATGGTTATGTTGACCATAGAGATTTACATTCAAATATAACTTATATTTAATTCAACTATAACGAAAGAATTAAATAAATGTAGACAATAAAAAAAAGTAAAAGTAAAGTAAAAAATAATGCTAAATGAATGCAAAAAAACCATTGCATGAAAAATACAGGACAGTGTTACAGACAATAATGAGTGCTTCACATTTATGTTTAAATTAGATTAGATCCAGCTGAAAATTATTTTACCCAACCCTTATGGGCCGTCTTGCAGGTGGGGGGCAAACAGGCAGGGGTACACCTTGGACAGGTCACCAATCCACATTTAATTGTATGAAACAATTCTTTCAAATTCAGTAAGTAACAAAAGTATTGGTCAGCTATTAACACACAGTTAAATGCATGTCATACATAAAGTTGAACAAATGTATAGAATGATGTATAAGTGTTTGTCCATTAAAATGACACAGGCGCCAACTAGTCCCACATCATCAATATCTAGTCATGTCATGAGAGGTTTGCAGAAGCAGATAATAGAAAGCATTTGTGGAGCAACATAACAAAAATCTTCTATGCATTACCAGAGAGAGGTGCAAACATGAAAAAAAATTACAGTGCTAAATGGTGATGAGTGCTGAGAATGAGCGCTAAGACTTATAAATGATCCTCATAAAAGCAGA
Organism: Xenentodon cancila; assembly: GCA_014839995.1. NCBI lineage: Eukaryota > Metazoa > Chordata > Actinopteri > Beloniformes > Belonidae > Xenentodon > Xenentodon cancila. The sequence goes on along the minus strand of CM026209.1, from coordinate 14,568,047 downwards.
TTATCAGTCACTTCAAGTTTCCTACACTGAATCCAGATGTTTCAGCCTCACTGCAGCGCTGCTAGTCATCTCATGTTGATCTAACAAGCACACACACACACACACACACACACACACACACACACACACACACACACACACACACACACACACACACACACACACACGCTGCTGTGCTGGAATGTAACTACATACATTTGTTAAGTGCTCCGGTGAACCTACTGGGATTTAAATCTGATGCTGGAACAGCCACCAGACCACCAAATGACCTGAAGCTGCAAGTAAAAGATGGTTGTTTTAAGAGGGGCTCAAGACACTGTCCTTCTTGTCCTCATAAAGGCTTAAAAGTCAGCACTTTAAAATGAATTATGAAATTTAATTGAAATCAATGAAAAGATGATGAAACAGATGGACAGTATAAGACACTTGGAGTCTACGTGAACATTCCCATGTTATATAGTTTAATACTTCTTCCCCACTATATGACAGATTTTATTTATTTTTTTTACTCATGAAAAGCTGCTACAGAATTGCAGGCTGCCACTAACATTTGACAAGTTTTTTGACACATTTATAGTATCACAGAGGTAAATGACCTGAATATTTCTCCCACTGACAGTTTGCGTGGACTTGTCGCACGCCTCTGATCCGTTTCCCGCTGGAAACAATCCGAGCTCACGTCAGCTGTGACCGGCCCGCCGGTTCTGATCCAGTACATGGCTCCCACAGCACGGTATACTGATAATTAATTACCGAACTGCATCAGGCCAGAGGTCTTTCATGAGGTTCAGGAACTTTACAAATGAACAGAGTAGCTAATCACTGCCAGTGACACATTTCTGTTTGTGTTGGATCTGAGAACACTGGCGTTCTTTCCCAGACCCTTTGAGAAATTACTTCCAAATGTTGAGAGATAACAAAAACTGTGACACAACTAAGAGTAGTTACTCATTATTCAATCATTGTGCACTACAAAGTTTTGCCCTTGTTGTTGACATGCCGAAGGCGATGAAATAAGAGATTTAAAATGCACGGGAGGATTTGTGGTCCAGCTGACGTAATCAATCATCCATGGCAGAGACAGTGACTCACACAAGTAACAACAACCGTCGCAATAAACCATGCCTGCATGGCTCCTGTAATTTGATTTACCAGTTGTTTTGGCCTCCGTATATTCATGAGACTGACTCTGCGTTCGCTGTAGTCATTAATCCCAGAGCTGTGAGGAGCATCTCTTCTGTCCGGCTGGACTTTTCAGGGTTTTGACAAACAGCATGCAGACTGTTGACATTCTTCAGTCTGTTCAATAACAATAATAATAATTTTAAAAAAAGTCACAGTGTCACATTTCACAGCATGTATCCCAGAGGAACAAATGCTCTGGGACTGTTACGTCTGTCCGCATTGCTTTTTTTCTGACACGGGGTCATCCATGTCTCCTTGATGGAGGGTCAGCGTTTGATAAGACAGCTGCCTTGAAACCCCGAGTCCTCTTGATTCTGTGCTTATCTCCAGAGGTTTCCCCCTTGCTCCACTTGAGAGCTGCGATGTTACAAGCAAGCCAGCTATTTGTAAAACCTGGAATTATTATCATTTTTTTTAAAGCTTGAGTCAAACTTGTATTTAAAGCGCATTTTTATTTCCCAAGTGCACACTATGATCAACATTTGCATGCAGATTGGTGCCGACAGTGCTGACCTTTAAGGGAACAGAAATGTGAGGCCACAGCGGCACACGGCAGCTCATTTACTGTGATCCTCCATCCTTTGTCCTCCTCTGTTGGAGAGAAATCCGACAGTTCTACCTTGGACAGTGATGACACAAATAAGAACGCTTAATAAGCTGTGTGGGATTAGTCTCCATGCTAAATTGTTGTTGAATAAAAGCTGGGAGAAATATGGAGCTCATTGAAAAGATAACAGAGATAATCATGGCTTGCTTTTGTATTATCTTTCAATGTGTCATCATCCAAGAGATTGCCACGGGAACAGTCTGATTATAATTTTCTTTCTTTGAGCTTGTTTATTTCTCTCTGCTCACACTTTTCTCACAAAGCAGCAGTTGTAGTAAACGGTACGGAGATTTTCATCAGCCTCGCTGTGTCTGTGAAGACGTTTTGCATCCTGAAGGGCTCCTTGTCCATTCAGTAATTTGCTCTTTGCGTATCACGTGAAATGGGCTGACAGGCAAACATTATTACTGTTGTAGAAAAGAAATGTGTCGGTCCTTTTCAGGCTCGCAGAAGCGGACGAACTTTGAACATGAGAAAGTACATCAAAGAGCCAACAGTAAAGTCCATTTTTTTTTTATCAGCCAAAATCTGCTTTAACTTGGCCTCCCTGTGAACTTCACATTCCAGGAAAATCATTAGGCCATTTATCTCTCCTCACTCACAACCCCACCGTAAAGCACAGATTTGTGGAACGCAAACAAGTCATCAGGCCTAAATGCGCTCCTTTTGTCTCAGATCCCCATGTGGCGTTATGCAACGTACACGACTGCAGAGAGCCTTCTGATGTCCCGCGCTGCCTTTGAACCTAGACTCCTCCAACAGTTGGTGCTCCATGCACTTGATGCATCCGTCACAGACGTCTCGCTGTAACAGTGAGACGACTTGGTGAATGAAACTGAGTGAGCTCGATGATAGATGGCTACTTTAGTTTTCTGTGTCAGGACATTCCTGGAAAAGACGAAGTATACCACGTGTAAAGGTCAAACTGAGGTTTGGACAGTCTTTGTCTCATATGCACATGTAAGAAGAACTGGACATCTATCTATCTATCTATCTATCTATCTATCTATCTATCTATCTATCTATCTATCTATCTATCTATCTATCTATCTATCTATCTATCTATCTATCTATCTATCTATCTATCTATCTATCTATCTATCTATCTATCTATCTATCTATCTATCTATCTATCTATCTATCTATCTATCTATCTATCTATCTATCTATCTATCTATCTATCTATCTATCTATCTATCTATCTATCTATCTATCTATCTATCTATCTATCTATCTATCTATCTATCTATCTATCGCACGGTTCGATCTTCTCTTCACTGTTAACTGCAGCTTCATGAGGAGTCTTCTCTTTGCACTGCGTGATCCAGTGTGATCCATCATTCATCCAGCATTCATGCAAAGGTTTGCACCCAACACTTGTTCGACACCACATTCCCCAGTGCGGAGGATTCAACTGTATGGATGGATGTATGTACGGAGCTGATTGGAAACAGAGAGCAGCTAGTGTGACAGACGAAATCCAGATATTTCCTCCTTCGCGAGTCAAAACTTCAAGGCACTCGGTCTTTGGCTGGGGTGGGGCAGCAATGTGACTCCAAATCCGCACAGATATACATGAGCTCCACAGGGACTTGCATGTTCAGTATCTGCAGTAATCAAGCCTGAGTTATGAGGTCTAATGCATGAATCGCGGGGGGGTTCGTATCTGAATGTTGGCCCCTACTCACGATGCAACAGTGGAGATACTTACAAACCTTTTATGAAGCTGATTCTTTGTCCGGGAAGCATCTATTCCTGCACTCTGTTTTCCCACAGTTTGAATTTAGAGCTGCACTGTCAATCTTCTCTGCCTGCGGAGAGGAGAACAATAACAGCTAGATGTTACTGATATAAAACTTTTGAAATAAAATTCACAGTATTTCTGTCTGTTTCTTTGAGTAACTTTTTTAAGGGCCCTTCTAGAAAATGAATACACATATAGCCTATTGTCCAAAGTCCAATGAGGTTGGGATTCTGTATAGAATGTAAATTAAAGCAGAAAGCGATGATTTGCAAATATTGCAAATTGAACACAATGAACACATCAAATGTTGAAGCTAAGATATTTTGCCAGCGTCTTGGGAGAGGAATGTTGTCACATTCTTGTCTGAAGGAAGATTGTAGCTGCTCAACAGTCCTGGGTCTTTCATTTGGAGAATGTTTTCTGTTGGTGGAGGGTCTGGACTCGAGGAAGACCAGTTCAGCATCCAGACTCTTCTCCTGTAGAGCAATGCAGTTGTGATGGAAGCAGAATGTGGTTTAGCAATGTCTTGCTGAAATATGCAAGGCCTTTTGCATGGATAGGACGATTTATTCATCTAAAACCTCTGTGTACTTTTACAGATGTGAAATAAACACTAATGCAACCCCATGGCATCAGAGTGTCTACATAAGGCTTCTTCTTTACATAATAGGGCAGCATTTGTGGATTGTACAGCAAACTGCATTCAGACAGGAGGTGTTTCTGATCCCACATGAATGCAGAGAATTCCAGTAGAGAATCATACCTATTTTTAAGACAGTGCCCCTTGAGGGTCCAAAGATCCCAAGCATCTGGTACTGACCTTCAACCTCGTCCCCCGCACACAGAGACTACTCCTGATTCGATGCGTCTTTTGACGTTATTATACATTGTAGATGGTGGGATCCTCGAAGTCCTCACAATTTTACATTGAGGAGCATTTTTCAGAAATTGTTCCACAATTTTATTTGATGCACGTTGCCTCAGATTGGTGAGCCTCTGCCCATCTGTACATTTGAGAGGCTTTGTGATTCCTAGTCATCCTCTTTCTCTTATCAGTGTCAGAGCTGCTGCAGGCTTGTAAAACAGGCAGCATACGGAGGTGCATCAAAAAAATGAATGTTGGCGGCAATTCAAAACCTTTCAACCAGGCAAGAAATCGTCCCTGGCAGGGCCATGTTAAATATTAGTGCTGAAATCTTGGTCTTAACATTTAAATCTGAACATTACGGAGGAGCAAACGAGACGGCTGAGGCTGATCATGCATGGACACTCCTCCCTCGTAGCCACGGGCATCGTTCTCACCACACAAACCCTCTTGGAGCTACCACACCCCTTGTTTCCTGTGGATGGGGCTGAGGGGAACAGTTGCACATCCTGATAAGCCTGCTAGGAGTGAACACTACGCAGGCTAGTAATCAACATTTTGGATGCCAGCAATCAACAACAATCACAAGCTCTCACCATGTTTGTGGTGGTTTTTTTATGCTTTGAAAGTGAAGGCAACTATTTGTCTTTGAGGTATCGTCCTGTAATGTGCTTTGACATGAAAACCACTACGTCATATTACAGTTCCGTCCTACAGCAGCGGCTACATACGGTGAGCCTTTGTACACATCTTTGGATAACAGTTTGGGGAAGGCCAATATCTCTTAGATGCTTGACAGGTGCGTGGATTTAGTGAGCTCATCGTGTTACAGTGCGCAGACAGAGGAGTGTGCGCGCAATGCGAACACCGTGGGATCAGAGGCACATGTGCAAAACGTGACACAGAGAAACTTTAGTTGTGCGCTTTTCCAAGATGGTTAGAAGATGTATGATAACTGATGCTCTGAAGTAAGCTCACTTTAGGGAGTCAGTCATGCATTTTGTTTCCAGATGGTTTGAATGACTTTGATTTAAGTTGCAACAAATATGGAGCATTTATTAAAGATTCAATGTACTGTGTTGTATGGTCATTTAAAAAAAAAATCCTTACTGAGTTTGTGTTATCGTTAACAATTACGTGAATGTAGACATGTTGGGGCAGTTGTGCCTAGTGGGCGTAGTAAGTTTCTTCCATCTGGAAGGTTGGCAGCTTCATCCATCACTTGCTGTGCCACTTGTCAGTGTGGTAAAGACACTCAACCCCCACAACTCCTTCGATATGTTTATCAAAGTGTGATTTGTTGAGCTGCATAACGATAGACGAGAAAAAAAAAGTAACATACTACAAAAGTTAAAAACTCCATTGACCAAATAATGTAGACCATTTCCAAATAGTATAAAAGTTAAAGATGAAGCATTTCTTTATTATTTCAAGCAAGACTACTTTTGTCATATCAGAAATAACAAATTCAACTTTTAACTTCTTGCAAGGTAAGAAATAACACAATGCTTGTTGATAGTTTATAAGCATCCAAGAGTTTTCTGTGGTTGTTTGGTCTATTTTCAGCTTCTTTGTCTGCAAAAGCTCTCTAGTCTAGAAAATTATGGGCTATTTGACATTCAGTGCGTTTTTTTTTCTCTCTAGGCATTTAAAAGTTGTTTTACACTGAAAGAATCTATGAGATAGCTCCTCTTGAGATGGATTTTCTTCAGATCATTTTTAGATCTGTTTAGACTAATTATTCTGTTTTAGGGAGGAAGCCCTAAAATTAAATTTAAGCCCTAAAATTATTTTATCTGCATATTTTTGTAGCATAAAGCAGTCTTTTTTAATCAAAATAAACTGCAATTTCTTTGAAAGCAAACCCATTCTTCCCCAAAACATTGATTTGTTTCCTGTTACACTGGCTGCAACACAAACTTAAACTATAATTAAGCCTCCCTCATGCTGCACTGTTATTTTCATTGTTTCTATGCTGCAATATTCATGATTAACCTGGTCGGTTCAAATATCCATCTATCCCCTCTATTCAGCTGTGGGGCAGCAGCTCAAGCAGAGACCCCCACACTTCCCTCTCCTTGGCCACATCTACTAGTTTGTCCAGGGGGATTGCGAGGCTTTTCCAGGCCGGCCAAGAGATAAAATCTCTCCACTATGTCCTGGGTCTGCCACAGGGTGTTGTGGCAGGGGCAGTTGGATATACCCGAACCACCTCTATTGGCTCCTCTCAATGTGGAAGAACAGCAACTCTACTTCTCTCACCCACCTGACAAAGGAAACTCTTTTCAGCTGCCTGTATCACATTCTTTCTCACTACCCACAGTGCATGACCATAGGTGAAGGTCGGACCATAAATCTGCCAGTAAACAAAGAGCATTTCCTTTTGGCTCAACTCTCTCTACACCACAACAGACCAGTAAAAAAAAGTCTGCATAACTAGATATGCCACTCTTTTGATCTTTCCCTCTATTCTTCCCTCGCTCATGAACAAGACTCCGAGATACTTGAACTCCTCCACTTGACGCAGCACCTTGTCCCAGAGACGAGCGTTCAACCCATTTCCAAATGAGAACTATGGTGTCAGATCTGGAGGTGCTGATTCTCATCCTCGCTGCTTCACACTCGGCTGTGAACCCGCTCCAGTGAGAGCTGAAGACCCCGATCGGGTTAGTGCTCCACGGCCAGGGTGGGAACTGTTATTGTTCCTCCTGAATTTGAGGTTTGACTATAAATCTGATTTTCTTCTCCAAACAATGATTGCGAAAAAGTCACAGCTATAGCAAACCAATTAAGATTTAGGACGTTAATATATTTCAGAGTTAATTTTTCTTGCTGTTCCCAAGCTTTTGCAGGACTTTCATATTTTCTAACTCTAAAAATCTTTGTAATAAAAAGTGACAAATTGAGCTCACTCAAAAAGTTGAAAATAATTGTCGTCATTGTGTATTTTAGAGATACTGAACAGTGTACTTTTCAAACCAGGCTCAGTGTTTACAGATATAATATATAGTCTCTATTTGAGGAGGAATGTGTAGCAGACCAGCAGCTGGGAGGTGGTGGTGGTGCTGTGGGGTGGAGGGGGAGCTGTTTGGTTGCTTTGGAGAGCCATGGGACTTCTTCTGTTTGCTCGCATACAGAGATAAGTATTTGCTTTACTTTCTAGTTTCCTCAATTACAAAGATAACGCAAGCAAATTCTGATCTCAGGCCATTATGAAATATTTGATACATAACTTGTCCATTTCAATATTTCTCCTGATACTGCAGATGAAGAGCTACATCAGTTTCATCAGTTTATAGTGTATCTGCTTTGTCTTATAATGTTTAAATATCAAATCAATTCAAAAAAACTGCATATTCATGGCATGAGTGAAGATTTTTTTAAACGTACATGGTACCTGTTGCTTTCAATGTCCCTGCTTCATAATGCTTACATTGTGCCTAAAAGGAATTGAGTTGATATTATTGTTGGAAGAAAGCCTTTAATAGCCAGCGCTGCAGTTTCCTTTCTGGCCCATCCTGATGTCATCCTGCCTTTTAAACACAGAGCCTCCCTGCAGTGATGGCGTAATTGCTTTATCTACCACGGGCTTCTTTAAATGCTGCTAATTGAAGGCCTTCGCCGCACCCTTTCCTCATGTGGCTCCACGAGGCAATCAACCTGCCGCGCTATCGCCATATCTTAATAAAAACTAAAAATGATTGGGCCACGGCCCAGGACTTCCCTTAGAAAAAGGAATAATGAAAGAGAGGTTGGGGGGTGGGGGGCTGGAGCGGAAAAAACATCCTGACTTAACGTACATGGGGAATGGGCTCTGGAGTGCAGGATGTATGGACGTTGGTTTTTGAGGCATGATGGAGAAGCAGAAGGGGGCGGGGGGTGTAGACAAGGACTTATCACACAAAACGCCAAAGCAGATCTCACAGCCAGGAGGAGGTTTGTGTGCCCTGAATAAAAGAGTCATATGAGTTAAACCTGCCATGCTTGAAACCTTTACAAGCCAACATAGACAAAGACGGTTTCAGCTGTGTCCTGCAATTCCTTTAACGAGCTTTCATTCCCTGATTACTTCAAAGCACTTCCACCAGCAACATGAAGCATGATATATGTTAATTACATGATCATTAAGCTGTTTAAATATTTTCCTACATGCCATGCCATTAGGAGAGGCATGTTAATTACTTCAAGAAAATGTACAGAGGCCCTGTACTGTACGTGGGAGACCATACGTCCGTTCAAAGTTCCCATCCTAAAGCTGTTCTCGTGACGCTTGAACACCTCAAACCGGATCAGTAAATACAATACTTTGTTTCAAACGTAACAAACTGTTGCTGGCTTGCAGGAACAGTTTGATGTGATAATATCTGCTATTTCCTAGAGATGGCATGCATGTGTTCGTGCATGTGTGTGTGTGCAGTCTTGATTCAAGCTTGAGGTCGCCAGAAGGCTGTGGTTGTGGTCGTGATAATCGCCAATTATTTCAAACCACCTGGAACCAGTGTGAGATAGATATGAAAAGCCGAATAACTGTCGCGGTGCACACAGTTTGTTGTGAATTTCTCATGAAAAAAAAAAATATATAGGTAGTTTGGAAGAAGAAGTGTCTTTATTGAGACGTTTGTTTCTCTTTGCCTGAATGCTGGATATAATAAATCTGATTGATCCCATTGAAATGGTTAGCTCACCCAGTTTGTGAAATGAAACAGAGAAACATGAGGTCTGACTTCCCTCTTTTGCACAGTTGGGTAGTGGGCTATCCTCTAATTTGTTAATCATCATGAATCAAGGTCCTCTTAGACACCCCACCCCTACCGCCACCCCTACCGCCACCCAACCCATCCCCCCTTTCTCTTTTATCTCACAACCTTCTCCAGCAAGTGAAACTGATCCATGCGGCTATCAAAGGAGGAGGGAAGTAGAAAGATGTACTTTGGACAGCATACATTCATCTGTAAAGCACACTGAACATTCCTTACATGCCTGTGTTGGGAATCTGTGCTATGAGCTGGAGCTGGCCATGACAGAACCATAAATTAGACTTCATAGCAGCACGTTTACTAAGATGGTGTTCCCTGTTGTTTACAACTGTAAAGCAGTCAGTGTTAAGCAGAGATTTCTGATTTTTTCAACCATGGCAAATAACTACATACAATCAATATCTCTCTTCTTCATCACTGTATTCCCTTTGACAGCTAAGCCTGCCATTTCAAAATATATACTGTCTCTCTGAGCCACTTAAATCCTCAGTGAATAATCTAAAACATATGAGATTCCAGAAGTTAAAGTATTCTCTCAATGCAAACTCATAGCAGCTGAGATTTAAGCAATCTGAACAATAGCGCTTAGATAAAGGCATAAATCGGCGTGTGTTTTGCTGCTAGAGCTGCAGATGCAACTCCAGGATGATTACACATCATCTTGTGCAGTATTTCATTATGTAATCTGGCTTGAAGCAAAAAGATGGAACCAGCCGGGAATTGTAGTTAATAAAAAGGTATTATTGCATTTAATCTGTTTGTATCTATTACATCAGTTAGATGAGTAAGTCGATTAACACAATAATGTTCACATGCTCATTCAAACTAATATATGAACCCTTCAGAATCAGATGAAAAGGACGTCAAATTGTAGACAACAGCTGATAAACACTGTTATTTAAAATCCTGTATAAGATACAGCCTTTAAAGAATGGTTCCCAAATGCTCTTTAAAAATTGAAGAATAACAAAAACAAGAGTCCAAACATAGCCGAGAGGGTGGAGTGGGACTGAAGGAAGGACCCGACACAACCAAAGAATTGTGGCAACATAGTCTGGAGAGACGTTCTGGAGGATGGAAAGGAGCCTGGTGGGATACGAGAACAGGATCTCCGACCAGTACGAAGACGGGGACGGAGCCCGAGATAGGTGCTGGGGCTGGAATCATCAGGACAACGACAGAAACTGGAGGAGAGATTGAGACAGGGAGAGAAACTGTGTGGACGAGGTGGGTCTGAGTCAGAAGCTTGGTCCGGATTTCAGGTTTTTAGTGGAAACAAGATGACCGACTGACATAGAGACAGGGATGGAGACAGAGAGAGGCTGCTGACGGTTTTAAAATCTATCCTGAGTAATCTGATCAACAGTGGTAAGCCCCTGGCATGCGATTGGTTTGTTATTAAACATGACACACTTATGACATGAACTGATAGCATGTGGGAACATGCATCGTGCACGAGACTGATACTGAACTTAATGCAGAAACTATCCGTCGACCCATCTATCCGTTGTTGTCATCCCTTATTCCGATGCACAGTCATGGGGAGCCTGTGAGTGAAAGGTGGACAGGTCGTCAGTCCATCACTGGGCCTTGTACAAAATCATTCTGGCATATTACATAAAATAAATTAACAAACTAAGGACTCGGTTAGGATAGAAAAGTCTGAATGCTGTTTATCCACAAGTCCGAGTCTAAGTCCAAGTCACCAGTGTTTACATACTAAAAATTAGGGCTTGAGTCAGATCTAAGTCCTGGCTTTGAGACCCCCAAACCTGAGCTATTCTACTCGCATGTCAATCACATAGATACTGAAACACATAGATGCTGCTGTCCTCGATAGATTGGCCACGGTGCAAGTCCCCCCCCCCCCCAACCCCCCCACATCTGCAGCGTAGATGTCAGGCTTGGCAAATATTTGTGTCACATAACCCGGGCTGCAGTGACAGGTAGATGTAAAGACTCCGCACAGTTTATTTATTATTCAGGCCAAGAGTGTGATGGCAGTACTCAGACAACTGAGGCAACGCTTCTCAGGATGTCAGTCCTCCCCCATGTGACAACAATCGAGGACAGGAATGTGGCTCATGCTTTTTTTCCCAGACATCGATTTCCCAAGTATTTCACACTAAAATATATTTAAAGAATTATCCAGAATGAAAGCTGACATGGGAGTTTACATAAAGAAAAGAAGTCATTCTTAATGAGAGTGAATGAGAGTGTGCTGCTGCCGCACACAACACTCGCGACATCCATTTACATCAAATTGCATGACAGAGGGCCAACAGTACATCCTGGTTCGGTATATATATATGGTGCAAATTGTTGCAGAATGCTTGTCAGTTCTGCATAAAGAACGATCAGTAGACAGCATACATAATGGACATTTTCTGTTTATGTTCAGGAAGACCTCCGTGTTTGGACATGCTTATTTTTCATTTTAACTATATTTTGAAGTAATGTCTGCTTCTTATGGTATAAACTACTGTAAGAGTCTGCAGGATTTATAGATGTTTATTGCATTATTAGGCTTAAATAATAATAAAAGCATGTGCATCTGCACCTCATAACATCTTCTCTCTGATATATGTAACAAACTTACAATAAAAATGAAGGAAAACACCCAGCTGCTCTGACTAATTCTTTTAATTAAGCAAAAACTAGTTTACCGTGTACTGTAGTCCATAATGCAACGGGCCACTTAACTTCCAGTTAAGCTGTAGCATCATTTAAGATTCACGCTGCCTCCGTGTGTGATTGTGTTCATGAAAGGGAAAAATCGCTGTCTAGACTTGGTTGAGAAAGATCCGACTGACACGGCGCTCTGTGAACATGTGCGTGTGGATGGATGAAGGTAAACCACTGTGACTCCTCAACAAGACTAGAAAAAAAAGACTATTTAAAAACAGTTCATTAACCATTTATGAAGTTCAGTTGCTACAGCTGCATCACTTGTCAACTTGTCATATGAAAAAACATCTGGAACCCTAATCTATTCATGAACAGTTTATTAAATATTTACTGTTATAATGTTACGGTTGCCTCTGCGGACTCCAACAAAATTCACTTTTACAAAGTAGAAGCAAAAGTTAATCAAGAATGTATAAATCATCGAAGTAACAGCAGCAATGCTTATTCTTAAAAACCCACCGGCATTCATGTGCTCACTGAATGTTTTCCCATATGCTGGGTTTGGGACACACGCCCTTTAACCATTTCCTTTGCTGCTTATTTTGGACCTCTCTCCAGATGTTTGTTTAATGTACATTTGTTTGACAGCTGTTGAGCGAGATGGGCTATTAAACAGGCATCGAGTTAAGGAACCGCGGCCGACTGGTCATGCTGTTTTTAGCGCGATGTGCTGGGGGAACTCAATCTTAGGCCACTAGTGGAACTCGCCGCCTTCTTAACAACCACATAGACAAGCTTAGGAAGTGTCGGACAAGCAAAATCCCTCATAGCATGTAGACATTCGGTTGGTTGAAAAGTTTTCAAGACAATATAGGGAAGTATGGTGTGACTGCAACCCCAGCTTCAACATTCAGATTAGAACTCAAGTGTTTGAAATGCAACTTTCCCCCTTCCATTAAGTCTATCGATGAAAGTGATCTTTTAGTCCTTCAGCGTACGACAAAGGAGGTCTGTTTTCATTGGGTGGTAATTCAGATAGATCCGTGTTTGTGCGTTGAAAGCTTAAGAGGTGAGCCGAGTGGCCTGTTTGCAAGCTTTGTTGTCCTGCATCTAAAAGCGGTCAATGAGAGGAAGGAAGCTGCTCGACAGCAGCGCTCCCGGCGCTGAGAGGCCTTTACGGTGGCTCCTGGAGTGGGAACTCCCTTCTCACAGGTGATACTCCAGAGCAGCGAGGTGCAGCCACGGCTAGGATGGTATTGTTAGGCTTTTATAGCAACTAATATCAATACCGGTTATTAAATTGGGACACAAAATTGGTGAACAGCAGTCCTGAAGCATACACAGTAATGTCCACATATAGTTACAATTATTTGCACAACATCAGAGACATTGGCTGTTCCCTGTTAGTTCCCTGTGTCTTAACCTGTTTTTAATGTACGGATCTCAGATTCTGGACTGACTATGCAGCTGACATGTTCTGTCACTGCCATTTATCAACCTCACATGATACGCTTTTTATCTCCTGCACCTTTGGACAATATTATTTCATGACTAAAGACATGAAGCAACATTTCTGAAGAGCACAATAACACATTACACACATGGCGTACTTACCTGGTAAAATATTATATATTATAGGCAATACATATGATAAGTCATGTATGGTTACTATGACAACTGTTACACTATGTTCAAATAATGATTTAGCACTTTCCAGTTTATCAGTTGCCAGCCAACTGTGACTAACCACCTCTGGAATGACAAAATGATCATTTTTGATAATAATTAAAGTTATTTGCCTTCGTGCTGTTTTTGCCTATGGGATCATTGCAAAACCTAAATTAGAAGCGAAACAAAACCACTGCGAACTGTTTTTTCTCTCTGTTCTTTTCTTGGGACTCTTTGTTCTCTGTTCTGTGTTTTGCTGTTTTACTTCTCTTCTTCTTCTTTTTGTAGTGCGTGGTCTACCTCACCCTCTCTGTGTACCTCTGCTTGTTGTTGTCCTCCTTGATTGTTCACACCTCTGTCTCATCAGCTTCTGCGACTTTGCTTTACGCTGCCTTTCCTCCTTCCCCTGCTAGTCCGTTTGTCCTGCTTATCTGCTCCTCTTTCTTTTGGACATCCTTCTCTGCCAGTGTTATTTTGTTAAATAAAGGACTTAGTTCAAGACTTCAGCCTCCCAGTCTCCTGCATCTTTGGACCTTGGTCACATATCCTGACAGTGGTACTGTTTGCCCTGTAGTTTAAAGGTACTTTGATACACCCCAGTCCAGAACGGGCACTAGTTTGGCACTGGTTCTTGATACCCATCCCCAGTCTTTGAGTCCATTAGCTATGATCCAGGTCTGGCAGAGGAAAAGAGGGCCTCACTGTCACCAGTGAAGGTGTTTGTGTTTTGTTAGAGGTTTATTCAAACATTGAATTATTCCTTGTGTGTTGTTTTCAGCTTTTGAAATTTAAATCTCTTTCCTTGTGTGTGCTTGCCTTTCTTCCAGTCTTTGTTAGTTTTTCCGTTTTTATGTTTGCCTGCTCTGTTCTGATTGTTCTTATGTCTTTTGATTACCTCCCCTGTGTATTTTGTGTTTTCCCTCCGTAAGGTGTTAAGGCCGTCAGCATACCTTGGCTGTTTTCCTCATTCATGTCCTCTCTGTCCTTCTCTGTGCATTATTAGTGTGTTTTTTTTTTTAATTGTTTTTGTTTATAGGCTAGATACAGATTATGGTTTGAATTTTTCAACGTCACAAGACGTTGTCATGTGTTGTTCTCTTAGAAGTCACTTTGGAAAAAAGCATCTGCTAAATGACAGTAGTAGTAGTAGTAGTACAAGAGAGTGGCGCTGATGTAATGCACAAATTAAATACTCTAAATGAAGCGTATGCAAAATCTCTAATCTTTTCAGAGAGTTGAGGTGCTATGTGTCGGCGGGGACAGTGATCACCCTGGAAACCAAGACAGTGGAGGAGAAGCAACGTGCTTTTTGAAGAAACAGGTGGAAAAGGAAAAGCAAAACTGCAAAAAAGAGTTTTAATGCATGCAAATGCTTGCATCTTTATAACATTAGAGATATTTTAAGACATATTATTTTTATTTCTATTTTTATGTATGCATTTGTGCATTTATTACAAGCGATATCCCATCACTTCCTTACAGGTTTTGATAAAAGGAAAAAACAACAACTCCCATCTGTTTTTCAAAGCAATTTAAAGTGTCTTCCATTAGTTTTGCTACAAACCTTTTTTTTTTTTTTTAAAGGCTACTTTCCCTTCATTTCATTAAGTATTTAGTCATGATTTTTTTAGTTAGTTCAACAAAGTTAATGAAATATAATTTGCTCCACTGAGCCCTGAGATCTTTGGCCAGTTTAAAATGGATGAAGCTTTTCTTTTCTTGTTTTTCTTTCTTCCTTTTTTTCTTTTTTGGCATCCTGTTTCTTATCCAAAGGGACTGTGATGTGCCTAGATAACAGCCCAGACTAAATGAACTCTCTTTAGTTTGGACACACTGATGTAACAGATTTCTGAGTCTTCCTGCCTATGGAAATGTCTTGTTTGTTGTTTTTTTTTTTTTGCTTCCACTGACTGATTTCCCTTCTTTTCCTCCTGTCTCTTTATGTTCTCCTGTCTCGTTATGCTTCCTTTCCTTATGCCTTTAGCTTTTCTAACAGTGTTATATTAAAAGACTTAGATGCCATGTATCCCCTTCCACTTGATGATTGACACCCTCTGCTACTACGCCTGCAGAGGACTGCCTATTGCAGCTGTGGTCACATGACATATCTGATTGTCCGTCAGCCCGAGCAGGTTTGAATGATGTGATCGCACAGAATGAGCCGGTCTTTGCAGCCGAGTCTTGCAGGATTAACCAGAGTACATTGTCGGTTCATTCAATGTCTACAACAGGCTCAACAGACAAGTCTTTATTTTGCACATGCTGTGCAATCAGCGGTTCAATACGCCGAACTGACTGACGCCAGTGTCATAAACATTTTCTAGCTCTGGGACTAACTGTTGTAGCTTTCTGCTACAGTTGATAAGCCCCACAGGATGGCAAAAGCAGCCTTATCAAGCTCAGCCAAACCAGACGACGTCTGCTATAACTGGACCCACTGGCATAAGAAAAACTCATCCCCCATATCTCTCATGCTCCCTCTAGGTCCCCTGTCTGCTCACTTCAGGTGCTTCTCTCATCTTTCTCCTGGCTGAGCTCACGGGGATCGTAGAGATGGAGCATTTGTTTGACTCGTGCATGTTTTTACAAATGGAGAAAGCCTTTTCTGGCAAGCAGATAAGGTCACAGAAATTCATAGCAAGTGTTTATTTTTAAATTGAAGAAATCTGTTATCCCATGAAAAGGGAGCTAATTTCAACACAATGGCAGTGCGCATGAATATGCAGCAATAGGAGGTCTGATGTTGAAGTTAGACTGGATTCATTTTTTGAGCCAACATGAAAACAATTTCCACTGGCAGTGGAGAGTTAAAAGTAAGAAAAGCAAAAGATGGTGTCATTCATAATGAATTCCAAGGAGCTTTTAAATTTGTCCAAATGCACACTGCTTAAGCTCGACTCACACAAACATGCCTGATTTGAACCAGGAGCCCGCTGTGCAGCCAGAACATGTGTTGTTAACCCCCAAGGAGACGCATGCTGTCTTCGTTTCTTATGACTGAAAGAAGAGGGATCTTCTTTTCCAACATGCAGACTTAGTAAAAGCATGCAGCTGAACAGAACTGGTGCCAAACTGTTGTCTTAGAGGACAGATTCTGCCAGTAAAGACAACTTCACTTTTTCATTTTTGGAGAAGATGCTTCAATGTTTTGCAATCCACTTTTTGCAGGAATGAGAAGGATTGCATATTTACAACACCTCTGAATGTAAGGCAGTGCAATTCAGCAATTCATTATTATCATCATATACATGAATCAATCTCTCTTTTTAAGAGCTAAAGTAGACTTTATCACACATTAATTCAATAGAGGCCACTGGATGTCAACTGTATCAAAGGATAATTATCATTCACTCATAATGCTTAAACACTAGCAATATTTGCGTCTTTTAAAAAAAGAAAAAACATTCCTGCTACACTCAATGATTAGCTTCACCTATAGGTGAAGTATAACTTTAATACCTTTTTTTAAGCTGTCAACAATAGAAACGTCAAAAAAGAGTAAGGAGTAAAATGTTGTGCATGTAACAGAATAAAGTGCACCAAAATTGTACGTAAGCATACCCTCTATGAAGATACTAACCAAATAGTTATTAATGGTCCACATTAAAGTTGAAGTCAGCTGGTCCCAAACTTTGGATGTTCCTTGGCACAGCGTTTGTATTTTTCAGTCCACCCTGCCAGATCTGTCCTCCTTCCTCTCTGTGAGTTTACACCTCACATACCATCACCTTTGCTCCTGCGGGCCGTGTTTGGCCAGCGAGCAAGCACGCCAAAAAACATTTCCTCTGTAATCTCCGCTAATTACTGAGCTGGTCAAGCAAACAGAGTTTTGAAACTGGACTTTTTTACGCACTGATGCTGCAGCTCCGGACAGTTACAGTTGGTCAGTGCAGGTTGGCCGAGGAACAAACAGGCAAGAAATCTAATGAAATCTACTGTAGAAGTAAGCTTCACAACTTGAAAGTTTTTTTTTTTTTTTTTTTTGCTTTAAGAAACAAAAATGAAGAGCTGCTGAATTTCCTCGCCATAACAATTATGTCCAGACAGTTGGTCGTTTTGACAAAAGATGCCTTTATTTATTCTGTTGTCCAATTTACATTTAATTAAAACTTATGTGCAACATTGTAGTCCAATCTCCAGCTTTCATTGACAAAAACTGGGTTACAAACAATCCTGCACAGCTTGTTTTCACAGGGCACTCAGCACATGTGGGTCTTGACTTGTAGGGCCGGGCCAACTGATAGTTTCCTCTGTAATGTAGGCCAGGTCATCAAATATTAAACACACAGCAGACATCGTTCCAAATGCATAAAGATTCACCTCTGAAAAGCCTTTCAATTATTATTTGATGACTTCTAAGTGTTGTGCAGAAAGACGAATAAGGGAAAAAAGCCACTTTTCTCCTCATTTTGTACTGCAGGAGTTGTCCAGCATCCATATACTCATTCATCTTGGCAAAACACCAGTGACCTCACAGCGTATGTCGGGTCATTTCTGCAATATTTGTGTTGGAATGGCACTTTAAGTGCCATTGTTTAAGACATTTTTCTGTGTCAAATGTATAAACGGCTCGATAAAGGAAAGGGTACACAAAAAACTTGATGCTTGTTTCCTTTTCTTATTTACATTTCACTCTGAAATATGTTTGAGGTCCCTTGATGCTACTAACAGCTTAGATTATTTTAAATCCACCATACATACGCAGTCATTTCTTTAGTTAAGATGATATCAGTATTGCAAAGTGCTTATGGCAGGCTGCACCGACATAGAAGTATTTTATTTAGGGTTAAGCAAGAAAAAGATCAACTCTGAAAATCAAAAATGAAACATACTTTTGCAAATTTTAATCAAGATTAAGCATCATATTAGTTTTATATACTGATATAATATATAACTGATATAATGCCAAAGTGTAAATTTGTACTCTAAGGAAAGATATCTAACTGCCTGAGTCCTATTTTGTTTAACTTAATTAAAAAAACAAAAACAACTGAACCAATTATTTTGGTTTAATTTGTTTGTTTTCTGAAAAAATCTAGATAAATGTGACTTTGGCTTTTCTTTTAAGAGGGTGATGCTTCTTTTTTTTAATTTAACATTATACTGCACATTGAGTTGACTCATTTAAAGCTTTTACGAAAAAATTGAAAATAAAACTTTTGTTTTAAAAAAATTGTAGTGCATGATTTGTGTACTTTATTGTCAATTATTTAGTACAAGTGTAATGGAGTGAAAAACAATGCAGCGGCCTGGATGCGGACGATGCAGGAGTCACTGGCGTCAGTGAAGATTTTACTGAAATGCAGTTTCAGTTTCAAGACTGTGGACACTACTTACACTAAACTAAAAGAAATACTGTCTTTGTCATCATTTCTGGAATAAAATAGTGAACAGATTTAATTCAATTCCATTTTATTTATATAGCGTCTATTACAGGACAAGTTGTCTCTAGGTGTTTCCAGAGACCCAGATCATGACCCCCGAGCAATTATTACAAAAACAACGGCAGGAAAAAAACTCCCCTAGTGGGAGAAAAAACTTAAGCCAAACAGTGGCAGGAAAAACTCTTCTTTAAGAGGAAGAAACCTTGAGCAGGACCTGGCTCATAAGGGGGGACCCTCCTGCTGAAGGCCAACTGGGTAGAACAGGAAGTAGAGAGAGAGGAGAGATACAGACACACAATCAAAGGTACAAAAGACAAGATACATAAGTATAATTTATAAAGTATAATTCTATGTATATATGACTGATACATGGTTAGTTGGTGGACTACAGAGACGACTATATAAACAGGTGTAGACAGCAGACACTGAGGTGGTCAGAGGGTGGGACTGCAGGTCAGGATGTCAGCAGGTATCCAACAGAGACATCTATACAGACAGGTGGAGGTAAAGACTGGGATGGTCAGAGAGGTGGGTCTGCAGGTCAGGATGCAGCTCCTGAGGTTCTGGTCTGCAAACATGTACAGAAGAGAAGAAGAGGAGACAGACCAGCACAACAAACTACAAGAACAATGGAGCACAATTATGATTATGAGATACTTCTGATTAATAACTGAGGATTGAGCTGAAGAAGGGAAAGAGAAACAGAGGAGGTGAGGGGCACCAGTCAGTGGATCATGTTGGGGTCCCCCTGCAGTGCAGGTCTACAGCAGCAGATCCAGGATGAAGCTGTGTTGAAGACCAGCTGCTCTAGTCTGGTCCTGCAGCTGCAGCTGTGATTACTGGTCCTAACACACTAAAGTTTACACCAACTATATGTTTTACTAAACAGAAACATTTTAAGTTTGGTTTTAAAGGTGGAGGTGGTGTCAGCCTCCTTAAGTTAGTTTCATAGTGATGGTTCCTGATAACAGAAATCCCGTCCTCCAAATCTACATTTGGATCTTTTAGGAACTACAAGGAAACCTGCACTCTGAGAACAAAGAACTCTATTAGGAAAATACGGTACTATCAGGTCTTGGAGATAGAACTTTATACACAAGTAATACAATTTTGAATTGGATTTTAAGTTTTACGGGGATCAATGGACAGAAGCAAACACTGGAGAGACGTGGTCTCTCTTGTTGATTCCTGTCAGCATTCGCGCTGCTGCATTTTGGATCAGCTGGAGGATATTCAGAGAATTACTTGGAAATCCTGCTAATAACACATTACGGTAATCTAGTCTAGAAGATACGAACGCGTGAATTAGTTTTTCAGCATCACTCTGGGAGAGGATGCTCCTAATCTTTGCGATATATCAGAGATTAAAAAACGCAGTCTTACAAACCTGACTAATATGCTGTTTAAATGACAAATCCTGATAAAAAATAACACCAAGGTTTCGCACAGTTTTACTGGAGGCCATCGCAAGACCATCTAATCCCTTCCTAAAGTGTTTGAGACCACAAACAAAAACCTCTGTTTTATCAGAATTTAGAGGCAAAAAATTTGTGGACATCCAGTCCTTGATGTCCTTAAGACACGGCTAAAGTTTAATGGTTCTGTTTCATCTGGCTTCATAGACAGATACAGCTGCGTGTCATCAGCATAACAATGAAAATTAATGCAGTGTTCCCGGATAATATTTCCCAGGTTCTGCAAGTATAAGCTGAATAAGATTGGCCCTGGCACTGAACCATGCAGGACACCATAGACGACCCTCATCTGTACTGGAAAAAACTTAATAAACATGAACAAACTGGAATCTATCAGACAGATATAATTTAAACCAACCTAGAGCTGTCCCTTTAATCAACATACTCTAGTCTCTGCAGTAAAATACTGTGATCTATAGTATCAAAAGCAGCGCTGAGGTCCAGCAGAACCAGTGTGGACACTAACCCATTATCTGAGGCCATAAGAAGGTCATTCGAGACTTGAACCAGTGCTGTTTCTGTGCTAGGATGCATTCTGAACCCTGACTGAAAACTTTTAATAGATCATTTCTACACAAATGGTCACACAGCTGGCTTGCAACTACCCTTTCCAGAATTTTAGAGATAAATGGAAGGTTGGAAATTGGTCTATAATTACCTAAAACATCTGGGTCAAGAGGAAGCTTTTTTAAGTAATGGTTTAATTACTGCAACTTTAAAAACCTGTGGCACACATCTTAAGGTTAGGGATAAATTGATTGTCGTACCAATGAGAGAGAAAACATTTTTGAGTAGTCAAGTTTATACTTATTACACACACATATCTGCATGTGAGTTGACATCAGTTTATTTCTGTATAGTCTATGAAAAACACCTCCCTCTATGGCTGGAGGGAGGCGTTATGAAGAACGTGCTGCTGAACCCTCTGCCGCTGGCACCACTGTGTTTGATGGAGCAGGTCGTGGCCCATGCTGGGCGCTGACCTCAGTCTCACGGTTCCAGCTCTGTGGGGGGTGGAGGACACAGCGGCCAGAAAATCAGTGCATGTGGATGGCGATAGAACACAGGCTGGTACGCTTTTCAGGTGATGTGTGCTGGTGTGAGAAACGTTTTTCACTCCAGTAGTTGAATGACAGCACAGGAGAGCAAGAAAACAACCACCAATAACAGAAGTGTTTTCAGTGTTGTTGTTTTGTTTTTTTTTTCTTGTTTTTTAGCTGTCAGAGAATTTTGAATATAAATTTTAAAAATTAAATCAACACAAGAGACTAATTGGGGCTAGTTTGTCTTACTTTACACACTGCAGGATGACTTTCATGTTTCTACCAGGGATGAATGATATTTTATACTAATATTGAATGTCCATCATCACTTGAATGATCAAACTCTCTTTCTGTGTTCCTCTCAGGCTTGACTACTTTTTCTCCAAGTATTCCGGCTTCCTCCCACAGTCCAGAAACGTGTGTGTCAGGTTAATTGATTTTTCAAAATTGTCCAGGAGCGTGAGGGTGTGTGATTCTTTGACTTTATGTGGTCCTACAATGGACTGGAGACCCGTCCCTACCTCTTGTCCGAAGAAAGCTGGCATAGGCTCCATCAGACCCCTTTGACCCTGCATAGGAAGGATTAGGCAAAGATAATGCATGGATGAAAATATCAAAAATATGTAATGATTTTATTTTATTTTTTTTATGTCTTAAAAGACTAATACATCAGTATTAATGATTGGTGGTGGAAGGAGCATTTAGACTCTCAATTAGTAGGGAAAGCAATAACAAAAACTGCTCATTAGTTTATTTCTGTATTTATTATATAGCTACTTCTTATTTTCGAAGTGTTTATATGAATTTAATTTAAAGTACTGTACATTAACAGGCCTACAGTGTGTTGATGGTGCTGATGGTGCTGATGGTGCTGATCTGCTCCCCTCCTGCGATAGACACTTGTAGGTGCAGCCACCCCTGAGCATGCGCAGTCCCGTTGCTCATCATCACAGGTCGGACGCTTGGACTCAGCATCCTCGTCAAGGAGGATTTATTTCTGCCCCCCTTTTTTTTTTTTAACCGTCGCTGCCGCTGCTGCTGCTGCTGCGGTGTCACAAAAAAAAAAACCCAGCACGGAGGGAGTAGAAGCCATAAGATGAAGAAACGCTATGTGGACGCGAACAGGCTTCGGAAAATGAAAAAACTGAAAATCACGGAGAAGCTGTCTGAGAGGTAGCGGAGCGCCGCGAGGCGGCTGCTTTTGTTGTGGTGTCAGTCTTTGTGTGAATTTCGGTCGTCGTCATGCCGCTCACCTGTTTGCCCCTCGTCCTTTCACTTCATCCTCGTCTCACGTTTGAAGCGAACCGCCGTGGAGCTTCAAGGCGCCTCTACGGGGCTGAATTGCGGAGTCGGGGAGCGGAGAAACGCAGTGCGAGTTAGTTCAGCCGATTTGTTTACAGAAAGGCAGAAAGCAGCAGCTGTGCAAGTTGACGTCGGCCTGCTTCTCCTTGATTTCCGCTCAGTTTGCTTTCACACGGTCTCCTGTTTACTTCAGCCCGGCTGCATGTGCAGTTCAGACCCGTTCTTGCTCTGGATAATATTACTAATATAACTGTATTCTATATAAAATATCGAAACATATTTTAAAAGCATCCAGACAAGAAGAATAAAAACAAGACAAGCAAAGAATTAAAAAAAAACAACCCTTACTTTTTGGCATTGTGTCTTATTGTTATGCAGTTTATTGTGCAGCTTCGAGCACTCGTTTCAAATTGATGTTCTTGAAATTTGCAAAATAGTTTAATTTAAAATGATTTATCTTTTTGTGTAAAATAATATGCACGGTTGACTGCTTTGTTTGAAATCATCATAATAGTAGAGGCTGTAATGGAAATATTACAAGGCTGATTTGAACGTAAAATAATTCAAGACGCTCTGGGGATTTCTTATTATCATTTTATCTCACTAGATATATGAAAAAAACAACACTTTTGTTTCCTCCTTCTCACCACTTGACCACTATATTAACCAAAATTCCTCCAAATATATTATAGTTCATGCTCGTTCGTGAGCAATGCCAGATGTGACCCTCCCCTTTTGTCTTCTTCTTCTTATTGTTGAATCATTTGCATGATCATAAACTATATTAGAAAAAAGCGTCTGCCAAATGTAGTGTAAAAAAATCTTTGTGTATTAGGAATGATAAAAGTCCAAATTGAAAGTGTATGAGCTATTTCAGATGATGTTAAGATCCTTCTGAAATCCCTGCCACACATTAACTGAAATAAGTTGAATTTTAGATTTGATGTTTTGACCTTACAGAATTTAAATACAATATATTAATTAGTAGTGGTACAATTATGAGACAGATCTGAACTCACAGAAGGATGCTCTGGTGCTCCCCCTCTCCTCCAGATGAAATATTGCCATGGTTACCAAACAAAGGGGTGATGTGATGGCAGCCTATGGATGAGCAGAACAAAGGAGGAAACCACAGCTTCTGTTTGGCTTGTGGATGTTCAAAAAATGAACAAGGGGACAGTCATTGTTCTTTGTTACCTTCTGAAAAAAAAAAGGACGGACTGTATTTCAAGGTGCAGCTGCTCAATTATAGATTCGGCACTGTCTGTTTGATTCTTGCATTGGACTCTTTGTGTTTCATACTCAGAGGTAGGGTTAACTGCATCTGAAACACCATTACTAAATAAAAATAATACTTTTTCGCATTAGTCCAACGTTAACTCGTGCACTTGCTCATATTTGTGTTTAATAACATTGATGTCGCGCTGCTTCACTTGTCTTTTCAGTGCGTACACCTTCTTGAAGTTTATGGTGATGTGGATGCTGGTGCTGCTGGCAGATTTCATCCTTGAATTCAGACTGGAGTATTTGTGGCCGTGCTGGCTCTTCTTTGGGAGTGTGTACACCACTTTCCACTGCCATGGGCTGGTAAGGACTCCCGCTGTGTGATTTTATATTCTGTGCAGATGAAAGCCAAGCCAGTGCTGTGCAGTAACAGCACGTCATGGCCTTACTTGTGTTTAAAAATAAAGAATTGTATGCATTTTGATAAACTCACTTTCCATTTCTTTCTTGTCTGCAGGTTATTTGTGTTGTTTTTGTTTGCGCTGCCTTCACGCTGGATATCTTTTGTTTAATTTTTGTTCCTTTGCACTGGCTATTTTTCGTGGCGAGCACCTATGTCTTGTTCAATTATATATGGCATACAGGTGAGTCCGTATTTGTTTGTGATAAAATGTGCCGAACACCGTTCTTCTCATGCGAATAATCTTTAAATGTAATGGATATGTTGTTCCTTTAAATAGACACCAGTTATTGCTGGTTAAAAAAAATGATGTGATTACCAAATAATTTATATGCTATATTTAATTTAAAAGGCAAAAAATAGCATCCCAAATGACGCCGAGGATTCTTCTTCCTCTTTGTTTGTTTTTTTTTTTTTTTTTTTTTGAAGCAGTTCAAAATAAGCACTGATAACGAGTCAAATAGTTTTTTTTTCCTCCGGCCCAAAGGACACAGAGTCTGTGATTTTGAAGAGAAACTAAAATTTTAACACATCACAGATTCAACATTTAAACAGTTTTCCAGGTTCTTTTAGAAATGAGGTTGTAAAAGGTGTTCAGCCTGAACTCAACTGATTTTATTTTTCTCCTCAGAGAAGGGTATCTGTATATCGACAGTGTCCCTCTGGATTCTGCTCGTGTACACGGAGGCTTCGCTTCGACTCAAAGATCTTAATACCTCTCATCCCAACCTCTCTCATCTCTTTGCTGCACACTGGTGAGTTTATTGTGTTTTTAATGTATTTTTTTTAGTAAATATTAGCAGTGGTGACTAACATATCATGTGTCCACCATTACTAAATACTACCTAAAACTGTCAGTTTTAGACTTTTTGAATTGTGCCACTTGTGATATACTTGTCATCAGAAACATTTAGACCTTTCATTGGATGAATAGTTAAGATTCTGGCGTTTTCAGTGCTTAATCAGACTGTGTTTCTGCCTTAAGAACCTGAAACTTGAAGTGTATTCTATGTTTGTTTTTCCTTTTTACTCACAGTATTGGATATCCTGTCGTTTATCTGGGGTTTGATGCCACCTGCTACTTCACCAATATTTTCAAGCTGCGTATTCAGAAAGCCGTGCAGACTGAGAATGACTTCCACATGCACCTTCTTCAACATTCGCTCCCGCCAGGTTTGCAGGTTTACTCCAAGACCGGCACAGATGGCAGCAGCAGTAAGTCCGTGCACCGTGCACCGTGCACCTGCACCAACCATTCAGCTGCACTTCTACCCACTATTCTTACATCCTGCAGGTTTTCCGCTTTTCTTTTAAATGCCTTTATGGGAACGAGGAGCCTTAGAGTTATATGGTTTGCTTTTAGGGAAGAAAGAATAACCGTCATGTGGGGCTATGTAGCCTCAAGGCAGGAATCTGGCAATTTCACACATGCACATCCCTGAAAATTTCCAAATTCGTTCCAGACGGCAGAATGTGAAAGTGAACACACAAATATATTTAGACGTCTTGCAGATTTTACTCTCCCAGCTGCTAAGTAAAAAGTCTGTAAGATTAGGAAGTGTAGCCAAATGTGTAGCAGCAAAAACGTCCAATAAGGAGCTGCCAGCATTCCAACATCAAGGAGCCTCATGCACCATTCTCTAAACAAAACACTGTGATTTCTGTGATTGCCTCTTTAATTGTGTCTGCTCGAGATGCCTCTCTGGAGTATTTCCAGGTTCAGAATGCATCTCCCGTTGTGAAGTGCATGTGTGAACAGCAACTGGAGAGAAAATCCAAACTAGACTGTCTAAACATTCCCTAAACGAATCTCCGGTTCTGTGTGATTAACCATCTATGTGTCTGGATAATTTCCTTTTGTCCATGGTTAGTATTTCAGTCTTAATTCTAGAGACACAGCTGTCATTATGCAAATGTTTCCCATCTATAAAGTGCTGCTTCTGGAAACGTCCATCTGCAAAGTCAGTGTAGAGCCCTTTAGGTCCACAGAGGTTGATTTATAGGAAAGAGCACAATCTTATCATCAATCACTTCAATACATTTTTCTGTTGTTGCATAAACTTCTGAACACGAATGTCGGAAACTGAAGTGCATACCAAAGAGAACCAACTTTAAATGTGTTTGATGGAAATTTTTTTTTCTTTTCTGTTTTTACAGGCTCTAAATGGAAGCTGAGGCCTGAGTCGGGTCAGTACCAGTGTCAGAACGGTGCTGTGGTAGCCCATGACGACACACACACGCTGGATTGCCTCCAGATCCGCAGCGAGGAGAGAGCAGCAGAGAAGGCGTCACAAGAAGTGAGGTCAGCAGAATCCAATCGGCGGCCAGTATCATCCAAACCTGGAGTGGTTGAGTCCAAAGATCAGCCTCACAGTGGGGCTGGACGAGCAGAATCATCTACAACCCCAGAAAATCTACCTCAGGAGGAGCAAGGAAGCAAAGCCACACGGGTGACGAAGAGCTCCTCACCAAA
This sequence comes from Xenentodon cancila, assembly GCA_014839995.1. Classification (NCBI taxonomy): domain Eukaryota; kingdom Metazoa; phylum Chordata; class Actinopteri; order Beloniformes; family Belonidae; genus Xenentodon; species Xenentodon cancila. The sequence continues at coordinate 14,541,232 of CM026209.1, read as the reverse complement.
AGCCCGCAGAGGCAACACAAACACACCTTCACCACCTGCACGAAGGACTGAGAAGAAACAGAGGTCCAGCTTGAAAACCGCCAGTCCCAACAGGGAGCCAGGGGACAAGAGTGCCACAGTGGCTCCGAACTTTCACAATGAGCAGATGAGCAAGTAAGAAACCGTGAATTTTAATTTAACTTAGATACGTTGAGCTGATGCTCAAAAGTCCTTTCTTGACTGTCAGGCTGGAGGCGGAGCTGCGGAGGTTGAAGGGCGAGCTGCAGACGAGTAGGCAGAGTGAACAGGAGCTACGAAGTCACATATGCAACTTGACCAACAGCGAAAGAAGCCTGAGACCTGAGGTGTCGCTTCTCAGACAGTCCAACATGCTCCTGCAGAGCAAGTGAGTGATGCACCAAACCCAGTGAAGGAGCGGAGACTCCAGATCTGTGTGTGGGCTGCTTCACACATTACATCATATATAAACACCAAAGAGGGATGGATGCATGCAGAAACGCTGCTTAAACGTATTAATGCAAACACAGTTGTGGGATGATGGCTATTGGACAGACGTCTAATCTACTTTCAGAGCAGAACACCAATCAATATCACTCGTGTCTTTTTTTTAGAGACTATAAAAGCAGAAAAGAAATGCTGATGTGTATTTATAGAAAAAAAAATCCTGATCAATTACTAAAATGTTATCAAATCAATTAAATTAATAGGAAATAATTCAGCCTACAGCTTATATTCTTTGTACTTTAGTCACACATTTCTTTCAGAGATTTAGCCACGTTATTAGCCAGGATATTAAATTTAGTGTCACGACTCACAGCACAAATTGGAGTACCAGACATCAAAATGCACTGGCTCATGTCGTCACAGAGATATTCCTACCACGATTACGGCATCAAAGCAGACGAACAAACAGACAAAGCAGAAGTTATGTGTAAGATGAACATTTTGTTTTGATCAGTTCCACCAGCCTTGATGAGATGTAACACTCGGCCTCCTTGAGGAAGTATTACCAAAGAAATAGGACTTTTTTTTTTTTTAAACTCTGAGTAGGTTAGTCAGGGATACGTGTAGCAGTTGATGGCTAAACCGCTCACAGAGAACTGCACCACCTCCGTTCCGCAACGTGTGCATGCTGATGACGTCAGTGGTCAACAAAAAATATATAAACAAACACTAGGCCTTTTAATCCTTGATAGGCAAAACATATACATGGAATGCATAAATGGCTAATTTTGTTCCCATTATAATGTCATTCCTACTTCTCACATTCACCAGTGACTTAGTCTGAAACCGTATTTGTGGTCCTTTTTGACATGAATAAATACATAATAAATAAATAAAGAGTTGTCTTTACTTTAGGATTCTGTGCTTGACTAAAACCAAGCAGAGGGACAAGCAGACCAGCGTGATGCTGGAGAAAAAGACCAGAGCAGAGGCAGAGGCCAGACTCACTGCTGAGAAACAGTTGGCTGAGCTTCAGGCTCAGAAACTGGAGGAGTTGGCGAACACAGCCAGGAGCCTGACAAACAGGTAAAACCCTCCTGCCAGACCTTCAGTGGTCCTAAAGTAGCTCTGTGGCTTAACGGTAACCCTGAATCTTCATCTATATGTTACTGAGCATGATTAGATGTTACTTAAAGTATACAGCCTGACACGACTAAATAGTCTAATGATACTATTAGAAGAAGGGATCAGCATCCCTATGATGTCTACTTATGTCAAGGTGGAACCAACAGCTGACTGGTTCAGCTCTTCCGGTGCCAACGCAGTCTGAATTTCAGCAGTCCAAGTAGTAAAGTTAAAGCCAAACTGTGCGATAGTAACGCTGGTATGACATCGTGCTTGTGTGTATGTGGACTGTGCGCACTGATACCTACTGTGTGAAGATTTCTTTTCTGCGATGCTACATCTTGACGCAGTCATGGAGAAACCTGGACGAGGACTCAAAAACACACCTCAACCAGATTATTTCTTTCTTGCAGTCTGTTTTCCACTCTTTTTACTCATCGTTCTGTTAATGCGGCGCACCGTGCACTGCCGTGCACCTGTTGCTGGGCTGCCAACGAGGATAATTTGCAGCAGCAGACGCAATGTGACTGTTGCACTGTTCATTTATCACTCGCAGTAATACTGGTTTGGACAGTCTTTTATTTTGAAAAGTCCAAATTTGAAGTTTATGTCCAAATTCAACAATAAATTGTTATCTAGACTTTAGTTTTGGTAAGCAAATACATCTTCGAGCCATGCGTTAAAAAACAGGCTTCAAAGCCACATTAGTCCTCTATTTGACTGTACAATGAAGCAAATGAGCAACATAGGAAAGTATTCCTTTAATGCACACTTCATGATTTTGCTGCCTGTTATTTAATTGCTTATTTTTATAACTATTTTAATTGTATTGATGCTAGATTTAAAAAAAAAAAATGCTAATGAAGTTTCATGTTTAATGAAGATCCCCTCCTATCCCTGAAAACTGATGTTTTCTCCATCTCCTACATCAGGCAGGAACACTGTGAAACCCAAATGTTAAGGAAAAGAGTTAAAGATCTAGAGACAGAGTACAAACAACTACAGCTGGAGTATCAAGTGAAAGAGAGTCGTGTGGTAGAGCTAGAGAGAGATGTTGAGGTATCTTTTTACTCTATTTGGGAATGAACTTGTGACTTTGTAAGTGTCTGTGAGTCTCCAGTGGTCCAGTATTTCACCATCCTGAGTTTGGTCATGACCTACCCTTTTTTTTTTGTTTGTTTGTTTGTTTGTTTGTTTTGTTCCTGTTCAAGTTGTTGTTTCTGTTTCTGAAATTAGTTAGAAAACTGAATTGCACTCATTGGGGACATTCAGTATTTTTGTGTTTATTTTGGCCTGCACTCGGCGTATTGCACTGTGTCATCACATCGGTATTAGTGTTGTTGTACGGTCGTTTTTGTCTGACATCAGATGTGTGCGTTGTTGTACTGTGTGGTATTAAATCTCATTTTAGTGACATGCTTTCCATGATGCATGAAGAAAACATAAGTTTTTTACATAAATATTTTGCACTGCTTGAAAAAAAAAAATGTCCCAGGGTCCAGGCCATCTTTCAGAAAACATCATGAAATGTTAAAAAGCCTTTTTAACACTGCAGTAATGCTCTTTCAGAGTATTTCGGCATTGATATTCATTTTTTTTTTAATTGGCTGACCAGTCCATAATCAGTGTGTTTAAACTGTTTTCTCTCTGCGGTGCATTGGTTCCCCAAATCAACACAACACCATACTCATCAAAAGTAACTAAAGCTCGGAAGAAAAAGAAAACAGAAAAAACATGTGATTGAATATACTTGGGAAACCAAAGCACCGGGTCCCTCGGCTTCCACAGCAGGAAGCTTTGATGTTTTGTGCTTATTCTTACTGCTGACGTCCTTTTTCTTTTTTCTTTATTTTTTTTTTGGTGTCAGGGTTTGGGAAAGTACCGCTGTGTGGAGAAAGAGACAGACATGCTGTTGTCGACTCTGTCAGCCATGCAGGAGAAAGCTCAACATCTGGAGTACAACCTGAGCGCTGAGACGCGCATCAAGCTGGACCTGTTCTCCGCTCTGGGGGACGCCCGCAGACAGCTGGAAATCGCTCAAGGTTCGTTCTCTGTTCCTCGATCGAAATGTGCAAACTAACAGTTTTGTGTAAAAGTCCACTTTAAATTCTTGTTGCTTCAGAATCCTGCAGTTAGTGACGCCGTGAAAAGATTACTTTGTCTATTTTAAAAGATGGCTTTAGGTTAGACAGAACAGAGTGGTTTGTAGTTACAAAACAATAATCAATGCAAAACTTGTAGTAACTCATGAAGTCATAGAACAGGTGTGGCCAGATGTAGACACTGAAAACCTGGTGTTTAGATACGTTTATCTGCTGAAATACACCCAAACGCTTGCAGTTTTAAAGTAAACACCTTGCTGCTTTGGTAATTGTGTGGTTCTTAAACTTTAGAATATTGCTGTATATACTGTGTCACTAGAGGGACTCACGAGGGGTTTAGTTTTGAGATCATAACTAAAGTTCTTTGTCACCATCCTCACGTGTCCTTTGCCTGTTTGACAGACAAAGTGAAGAAGCAGGATGGGGAGATCCGTGAGATGAAGCAGAAGATTGCGGAGGTGATGGCAGTCAGCCCTGGCATGTCCTATGTGGCTCCTCGGCCCCAGGTGCCTCAGTATCTCACCAAGTTACTCAACTCTGAGCGCTACCTGGTGAACCCACGAGCACTGATGTATCAGTGCCTGAAGAAATGAAAAGACATCATGGAGCTTTGATGGAGCTTCATCCCTCCTTGTCAGGACCAGAGGAGATCATTACAGAGCTAAACAACACGGTGAAGACACCTACTTCCAGTCACGAGTGGAAACGCTGCGAGGCACCACAAGTCAAATGCCTTCTGCACTGCTGGTGCTACCTTGATATCGTTTTTGAATTTCTGAATTTCCTCCCACGTCAAAGCTCTAATGGGTTTCACTCTAAAGCGAGGTATCTAATAAGCTACGTTTGGCAGAATTGTAACCCATGATCATTAAACACAAAGTCAGGATACAGCAGAGAGAAGCACAACATCATTGCTTATTCATATCCTGGAGATTTACGGAGTGACGGTCCGATGAAGTGGACGATTACACTCAAGTGAAATAGTGATGGGATGGGAAGGATTGAAATACACAGATAGTACATGTTTGGGAAAGCCAAACCCATATATTCCTCCCATCTATGGAAAAAAGAAAAAAAAAATATTCTCAATGTTACACCGTTCCAGAAAGTTCCCTACTGCAGCTGTTAAGTATTTGATGATCAGTATAAACAGTAAGAATCCAGGCGTGCAAGTGAAACTTACCTTTTAAGCGCTTTATGCGCTTTAAAGAATCATGCTGCCAAGACTGTAAACGTGTAGGGACTTACACCCTTTATTTAAACAATTTCAGTCATCTGCTACATTATTGATTGAGAAAATCCTTTTCTAATTTAATCTAAATGAGGAATTGGTACGTTTTCATATCTTCATTTTAGTTACTTGCATTAAAACGTACAAACACAAAATGAAAAAAAAAACAAAAACGTGTCACCATCAACATCCAACTTTTGGTCAAATGCCCCGGCATGCTGACAGAGTGAGAGCGTGTTGAATTTCAGGACAACAAAGGTGAAGCAGCTAAACAAAGTTCAGCCATAAGAAAGTGATTTCTTTGTAACTAGTAATCTGATAAAAACAGTATTTGACATTTCAAACTGCAGGAGAGTTTGGTGTTTTAAGTTACGAAGTGCATCACACTTTTTAGTACGACTATGACAAGATTAAAAAAAAAAATCCACTGAATATTAAAAGGCAAAGGTGGTTAATTAAGTTGATGGACTTTCAGTGATGTCTGAATATGGAATGTCTTTATTGGATAAAACAAACGTTAAGTCCAGATAATAATCTGTACTGAAGCGCAAGTGTAACCGTAAAACAATTTTTTCAAGGCGAGCGTGGAGCAAGATGTTCTTGTCTGCCTGTCTTGTTTGTAAATAGATAATTATTTGGATTATGCTGATATTCAGAGTAAAGTTTGTGGTTTCGACTAAACTTTTTTTTTTTTTTTAATTTTAAGATGCTCAGTGTTTTGGAACAAGTCCCTTCAGAGTTGAAATATTTTCATGTGACAATTTCAGCTTCCTCACCTCTGTCTGGGAGACTCATAAGATCAGTTAATTGGTGTATTGTTGTCATGGTAACCTGATCAAATGAAGAGGTGCAGTAAAAGGCACCGCAACGGTGTTTTCAAGCAGCTTTTCAACAGAAACGTGAAGTAGTGAAGCGACGGTTGCCGCTTCGTCCTTGACTTAAACAAGAGGATTTGGTTTTAACCAAACACAGATCAAGGGTTTAATTACTGTGCCTATATGAATTACTTTCCAACAGGGAAGTAAAACATTATTTAATGTGAAAGAGTACTGTGTTTGAATTGAAGTGCTATGTACCGTTTTGTAGTTTTCGTTTCCTCTTTTCTTTTCTCACGTTGTACAGAATCAAAAATTCCCACACAGCTGGAAAAAAAAAAAAACACTCATCACTGGGACGTGGCCATTTTGGTAGCTTTTTATTTACAGTGTGTTTCTAGGGTGTTTTTTATGAAAGCTATTTTTTAGTCTTGCTGTACTTCTATTCTACTGCTGTAATTTTGTACGGCATCGTGTTTGTCAGCATGAACTGTGTTTTATTCAACTGTTGTTCGAGCACACATTGTGACTTTATGTACATGAATATACTGGTACAAGGGCTATCATTTCTAAAACACTTTGAACAAATACTACTTAATTCAAACAGTGATCTTCTGAGGTTTAAGATCACACTTCTGATACACCAGGATGAGATTTTCTATGAATTATTTAAACTATTGAATTTGTCTGATTTGTGTCTGTGCACACATTATTTCTCTTTACAGCGTTCCACAATGTAATTTCTGATTTTGAATATAAAATTTTTTATTCAAATGCAATTTTGAAGTTTCTGCTTTTGTATAATTGCTTTAAGAAAAACCTCAGCCGCAATTAGGTTGATGCTAAATTCATCCAAGCTTGCACGCAAAAACAAAGTTCTTATCTGATCTTTAAAGGTGATAAAAGGTAAAGAGAAGACCGAACAAGAGCCAAGAAAGGCTGATAGTAGGATCTTTTTTGTTTTAATTTAAGGAAGTGGAAAACAAAAAAAAAAAAAGAAAAAAAAAAAGAGGGTAAAAGCATAGTGGAAACACAGCACAGTGTCCAGCATACAGTGTAAAAGATGGTTACAAGCATGACAGGCAGTCCCAACACTTGTATCTACAGACCCTGTCACAGCAGGTCGTCACGGCGTGGAGAAGACGAGACGTTTTCAAGGACTCCGCTTCCAAATCACCTACTCTCCTCCTGTTGGTGTGCACAAGCCAGAGGCCACGGGGACATTTCCAACAGGATACAGAAGTGTACGCTTGTGCAAACTAGCAGAGGGATCATCAAACAGTTAACGAAGAGGAGTGGTCTGAGCCGCTGACTAAAGAAGAGGCGGAAGTGACGCACAGACGGCGTCATCCATGATGAAAATGAAGGTGCCCCCCCCCCCCCAAAAAAAAAAAAAACAAACTCATCTACATGTGGATGAACATCAGCTGACAAAACCTTAAAATGACATTAAGCGGAGAAATGAACCAATTCCAGAAGCAAGTGCGTTGGTCTCCGTTACCATGGTTGCGATCATTGATGCAGTGCTTAAACACCAAAGCAGCGCCACATGGACTCAACCTGTTGTTGAAGAAGATGCCAAACATAAATGCATGCTGCAACCTGCTACGTGCCGCAGTTGGACCATAGTTTAAAAAAAAAAAAAAAAAAAAATTTCATGGTAGACAATTTCAAAAGAAGAAAAAAAAATGAGTATACATTCAAACAAACACCAGCCGTTGGTGCTGGAAGTGAAGCACATTGCACACTCAGGAAAAGAGACAAACAATTCAGATGTTTTTTTGTTTTTTTTCTTTCGCTGGCTTAACTTGCTCATCAGACTGTATAGCGGCTGAATATTTCTGGCTGTGTTGTATAATTAAAGAGAATTTTGAAATAAATCAACACTTCTCCTGTTTTTACCCATTTGATGCATTTCAGAGCGGTCCAGAACTGATCAGAACGGGTCAGAAGATGCCTCGCTCACTGCTCGGGAGAAAATTTAAAGATCCAGACAACCAGACTTCACCTCACAAGACCGTAATACACGCAATTCAGTATGCAAGACAACAAACATACAGACGACTATCAAACAGTTTCAGGTAAAAATGTTTAAAATACAATTTTAACACTGACTTAAGGAAAACACCTGTTTTATTTTGCTTACTTCTCCCATTTCTGTACCACATCAGAAGTGTCAGAAATAAGCCAAAAAAAGTGAAAACATTTGTATTTTCCATTAAGTTGTAACTAGGATTTCCTCTTTGAAAAGAGAAGCAGATGGCTGTATTAGGTGGAGTGGGAAAAAAAAAAAAAAAAAAAAAAAAAAAAAAAAAGATAGAAACTGACAACCACTTAGTGGCAGCTTTATCCCACCAGAAGATTCAAGGACAGGCTGCAGGATCTGCAGTCAGCCCGAGGCTTCCTCCTCTGTCCTCGCAAAGCTTTCCTGCAACTCAGACATGAAGCAAAAGCTAGTCCTGCTGTGGAGGACGAGGAAGGCTGAGAGAAGGCCTGGCGAGTCCTCGGCTATGAGGAAACCGTCACCGGGTTCAGAGAACCATTTCGGCTGTAAAACTTCGAGAAGGCCTCTTCAAGAACGGACGCGAGTCGCGGCTGGTCACCCTGAAATGTAGACACAACAATATGAAGCAAAACCCTCAACAAGACAACTCAGTAACGCAAGCGGCGACTCAGGTCAATGAAGTCCACTTGCCTCGCTGATAAATCCCAGCTGAACCAGCTCCACGGCCAGCTCCTGCACGTTTTCGTCTAAGAACACACAAAACAAAAACAAAAAAAAAATAAGAAGCCATTCAAGTCTCCAACTGATAAAGATCTGACACTAGAAGTTCTTAAATCTGAAGGACCGATGACACGATGGTGAGATATTACAGAAAAAACCAAGATACTTACTTGGTAACAAATCACAGCTCAAGTGTCTGTTCAGTTTATCCTCAAGTTTCAACAACAAGGTCAGCTGTAGGGAGAACCAAGCATGTTTGTTTAGGAGCAAAATAGACATGTTCCAGAGTGTGTATACCAAAACACTAAAATGTGACGGCTCAGACAAAGTCAGACGGGCAGGACTGAGACTCACGTGATGCTTCGCCCCCTCGTCAACAGGCTCAATATTACACTGCATCTGAAGCACCTGGAGGCACCAAAGCAGAACGACTCAACAAACATGAAGTAAACTCAAACTCTAATCAAGACCCTCCATGGTTGCTATTTTCATGTTTTTGTTTGTAATCACAACAGGCTCATTTCAGCAACTGTGATGATATTTTTTTAATTTTATTTTTGGCATTGACTGAACTTCTAGTGGTTTAAAAAGATGTTTGAACATTTTATCTCATTTTGAAAAAGCACAGACTGATGACATCATTTATTGCTTTTTCCTCAAACGACGTGCTTTCATAACATAACGATAAACTTCTTCTTTTAACAGCATCTCCATTATTTCCCCCAAGAAATCAGATCATTTCAAATATCTAGTGAGTCGTTTTACAGTCACGTAACATTTGATATTTACCGGTGGCAAGAAAAATTAAATGCTTATATTTTATGGTGTACAAATACGATATAACATTTGCATTTATAAAAAGCACAAAAAAAATTCATTCGAGCCCTTTCCAAACTGCTCGAAACCACTGCCCTTTAACATCTTTGTTTTTTAACGTAATCAGAAAGTGTTTAATAGACTTTCAATCTGGCATTAATGTCATCCCTTCATCTTCTCTAAGCTTTACAGACAGACAAGCACCTGGACCGGAAAGGACTGACGGTAAACAAACCGCTATAGGAGAAGAAGGTGAGGGTGAACCCACTTTCAACAACAAAAAAAAAAAAAACAACAACACTATTTTGGCAATAAAACACAAGAGCGTTTGTGTGACGTCTACTTGGAGGTCCTACCTTTCTAGTCTCGAGCTCTGCAGGTTCAGGCGTCGGGGTTTTGACTGAGGGGGGAACGATGGGCGACTTCACCGCCTCCTGCTGAGGTTGTTGGGGACACGGCAACCCAAATGCAGTCAAAGGATATATCCCATTCCTAAAACAAATAAATAAATAAAACAGCAAAAAACATCAGAAATGTGCTCGTTGTCTTATTTTGTTTAAAATACAGAAACTTCATATTATTTAATGAACACAAAGGCAAATTTGAATTAACAGATATGTTTATGCATAAAGATCTAAACATTCAGCTGCAATGCAACCTCTCAATTAGTGGAAGTAACCTTTATTTAATCCTTCCCACCTCAATCAAGCCAGAAGCTTTAAATCAGATGGAAACTTTTCTTACCTCACGTCTTCCAGAAATTTGTCCAACTCAAGGGCGGGGAACTGGGAGAGCCTAGTGCAAAAGAAAATCCATAAACTGTACTCCATTCAGAAGAATTTGACCATTTATGACGAGATCTAGTGTTTTATTCAGTTTGAATGTCTTGTGACTGAACACCAAGACCTACTTCATCTGAACTCCCTCCTTCGCCTCAACTATCACCAGGTTGGGGTCCATGTTCTTGGTCATCTCCTCGAGGGCATTTTCTGGAATCATGTCTGCAGATACAAAACCAACGCAAGTTAAGATCTGATCAGTCATGGTGTGTCGTTTTTAGGCAGACATCGTTTGAAGTGACAGTGACGTCACAGGGAGCCCTCTGAAAGCGACAACGTTACCAGCCAAACAGATGACAGAGTGGACTCACGCTGATGGCTGACGATGCAGTGTGCAGCCAGCAGCTTCAGTAAGGGCACCTCGAACAAGGCCTGATGGAACAGCAACTCCCTGGCTGTGGGTCTCTTGCTGGGGTCGACCTCCAGACACTTCTGGATGAATTCCTGAGAAAAGCACAGGGAAAATAACGAGATTAATCATTTGAAATTTTCTCCAGACAGCCTGGCAGACCCTCACTCACCCGCTGCAGCGGGTCCTCCAGCGACTGAATGGCACTGTTTATGGCTTCTTGGGACACATACGACGAATCTCCATTACTCTGGATTTCCAACACAGCCATCTGACGAAGGGATTGGACAAACGATGGCAGTGAAAACAAGACTTAAAAGAGCAGCCTTTCCTGTCATCACTTTAGATCTGATGATATTGTTAATAACAGGGGCAATAAAAACAAAAAAAAAACATCCGAGTTCCATTTGTCTGACTTCCAAAAACACAACATTTCTGAGTCCAAAACAACATTGTCTAAAGCTGGAATGATCAACACGTTATCACATTACAGAATAATAGTCATCTAACGTCCACAGCTACGCTCTTTAATGGTTTTCTTTGGAGTACTGCTAAAGCCAAAAACTGTTAAGTCTATTTTCCAGCGTGAAAGTCAACAGCCCAGAGGACAATAACGTCTCCTCTCACCTCTAAGGCGCACATTCCAAAGGAATAAATGTCCACCGCTGTGGTAACGTTGGCAACAGCTAGAAGCAGACAAAAACAAATTAAAATCTCAGAGACAAATGCTCAGCCCAGGCATCCGTGAAACCAGCAGGACCTCACCTCCATACTCGGGAGCAAAGAAGTGAAGACTCTTCTGTTCTTCCCGGCAGGTTTTCACGTGATTATTGATGGTGTCTGGAGCAACTGTGAGAGTGAGGGGAGAACACCTGGTGACGATGACATCATCACTACACAGAAGCAATGACGCGTCTACAGAAAATAAAAACATCCCAGTGGCTTCACATTCTCGGATTAACAGTGATTTTCTTTTTTTTTTTTTTTTTCCCCTTTTCAAAACTTTTGCAGCTTTAGGAAATCTTTGATGTCCTGACCTGAGCCGATCTTGATGAGGCCGTTGTGCTGGATGAAGATGGTGTCACAGGTGAGGTTGCCGTGGATGATGGGATGTTCACAAGAGTGCAGGTAACTGAAGACAAAAACGGTTACTTTAAAACCCCTGATCATAAAACCCGGACTGAAATCAGCACAAACACAAATCATAAACTGCCATAAACTGAAGTGAACATTCAGGGACTTCTTCATCACTGTAGCCAAGTTCAGGAAGCTTAACTCGATTTGGAGATGAACTGAAGCTCAAGTGAGCTTATGTTCACCCAATTTTATAGTGAATAACAATTTATCTGTTGGTGTAAACAGCACTACGGGCTGAGAAATAGATTCATGTTGCATTTGCTTGCGTTTATATCAATTAAAGCATTAATTAGTGAAAACGAGATATAAACCGAACTGACCTGAGAGCAGACAGTATCTGTGTGCACCAGCGCTTCCAGGCCTGCAGAGAGAGGAAACGCAAAACAAAAACACTTCCAATAAAACATGATTTAAACAGGAACAGGTTGAGCGAGGTCTTTATCCACGTCTCTAATCACGACAGTGCCAGTTCCAAGTTAATCCATCTCAGAGCTTTACACACCTTTTCATTCATGGTCTTGTGGTTTTTCTTTGTCTTTTTCAGAAACTGTTTGAGGCTTCCCGATGACATGTACTCCGTTATGAAAATTACCTACGGGCAAAAACAAAACAAAAAAAAAAAACCCCAACAAGATAAGCACGAAGAATCCTGTCCGTTTGATCAGACAAACATACATGTACGTATATTAGATGCCCTCATACCCTGGTTCTGTTCTCCTTGACATCTGCCCAGTACTTGTGGAACTTCACGATGTTCAGATGTTCCAGCTGGATCAAATTATCAAACACTGCTTTGACCTTTTCCTGCGGTGGATGAAACAAAAAAAAAGGAAAAAAAAAAAAAAACTCAAAGATTTTAAACAATAGCCACTTTGTCACATTTTGTGAGGGATTTGCATATTTATACTAAGAGAGCTAAATGACTTAAACCTGGAAACCCTCATTATACCTCAACATTCGCTTCCTCCTAATTAGCCTTGTTTTGGCCCACAGGTGGACTTAGTGCAAGATTAAAATACCACCCCCCCCCCGCTATTCATGAGTGCTTATAAAAAGACATTTCTGAGTCTCACTTTACCAACCACAGACACCAGAATTTACGGTAAAAGCTTAAAGAAACACATGAATGTCATACACAAAAGGAAGAGCATCAAGTAAAGGAGCATTTCTGAATTAAATCTAGATCTACTACTAGATGGCAACGAGTGTAAACCTTTGTTCAGGGAGTGAAACAAATCCAATCAGTCTGGAGGTAGGAGACAGTATATATTTGCAGCACATCAGCCATTAACATTAGAAATGAGAGCAAATAGCGACATCAGAATAAATTGTTATTCATGCCTCTGAAAATGACTAAAATGTGAGTCCACTTGAGATATAATGTAGATAAGGTTTTTACAGAGAAACCAAGGTTGTTTTAACTTTGTATGCGCACAAAAACAGTTTAAAAAAAAGGGCTGTTTGTGCAGGCATCTATCCTATCTTGTTACAAGTCTGTAAAAGTACAAGAAAATTTCTTTTGCAGTCGCTAAAGGAGCAGAGTTCATGGCCTCTGCTGCCAACATTTGCCTAATTTGTCATAAATATAAAAGTACTGGTCCAGTTCTATGGAAGTAGACTCATATATACTTTTTGTACACATGCAAAGTCTGCAAAATGTGGCGCACAGCTCTTCTGTAGAGGCTCAACCCACACTATCACTTAAGGGAGATTACATTTTTGAGTTTTATAAGACTTAAAATGTCAGTTTTTTTATTTGAGGTCAGCTAGTTGCTCTCAGATTTATTGTTAATAGCCGATAAACTATAAATGTGTGCGGCGTTCTGACTCAAAACTGCTTTGATTCACATCATTTTAATGAAAGTCTAAACTTATTACCATCTGGGGCCGATTTCACCCCGGAACAGATGTAAGAAGCGCTTTGTTTTTCGGGTCTGTAAAATCTATTTCTGAGAAGTGTTTTCCACCTCTGGCAAGCAGCAAAGATTCTGCCTGAGGAGATTAAATAAAACGGAGGACGGAAAAGAAGAAGAAGAAAAAAAAAAAAAAGAAGCAAAGTTCTGCATGGGTGTCAGAGGAAGAACAAGAAATAATGAATAGCCAAAGAAAATTCCTGACGTGTTTTACTGCATCAGACCAGCCCCGCACCCACCTCTTGTAGCTTGAAGTTCTTCCTCTCTGAGAACATGACCTCATTCCACACCACCTCAACTCCTTCCTCTGTGTCCATGGCCAAGTACGCATTATCAATCCCAGGAACATTTCGCTGATTCACCTTAACGTTAGAACAAAGAACACTATTCAGGTTTTGTCTTTAATCAACATTTGGGAAAAATCTGATTACATTTAATCCCAAAATAAACACTGGGGACCAATAATATGCCAGTGAAGACAAACAAACAATCTTTTCTGTAAATATGAAGAACATTCAACATTTGTTCTTAGGCTTTGCATCTTTTTAATCTTTTTAATTTTTATGCGGGTCTAGTGACCTTTATTTTGAAAGTAGCTAGACAGGAAACTTAGAGAAGTCTTTTCCCATATTTCCACCTTTACATTGCAGCTTGGAGAAATTTCAAAAACAAAACACTACAGGAGGTGGCACAGCTTTAAAAATTTACTTTGATAACATGTTTTCTTCTAACAACGTGTTTTTAATACGAGGATGAATATTTGTACAAATTGAAACAAAATTCCTGCTCGTTTAGCAGTAGTGAAAATCATTTGTGCATCAAAACGACCCTGCAAATTAAGGAAATGAAATGATGCAAAAAAGAAGAAAGAATCGCTCCTCTAAGTTTATGCATGTTTCACAGCTAGATTTTATTCATTTATTTATTTTCAACCGTAGGTTATTCGTGTTTGGCCGAAGCTCAGGGGAAGTTGTCGGCTCTCAGCTGCCTTTTGGACGGCCACTTCCCTGCGATTTCCCGGAGTACCCACTTTTATTTCATTTATTTATTTTTGGAGTTTGTCTAGTTTGAGCACTTTGGTGTAAACGATAATTTAGCCTGGATCATTACATGCTTTGGTAAACAACTACTGCAAACTTTATTAAAACCACTGAATTTCAGAATGTCCAGTTTTTCTAGAGTACCTCTACTTTAAAATCCTTTGTTTAAACCCACTTTAAACTTTGTTGCAATGAAAGCTATTTGTTCATCAGGCCTTTAGTTTGAAGCACCATTCAAAGTTTAAAAACAGGTCACACAGTTATTCTTTTTTACGTTTCATTATACCGCAGTTTACACTTTTACATACTAAGCCATTTGTAAATGGTGCATACGTGGTTTCTATGGGATAAAATGTTCAGCTCTTAGAGCTGTAGGTCTTAAGGTGCTTTTCAGCAATTTAAAAAGCAAATTCTTATTCAACACTGCTCTTCTCCCTCTTAACGCCTTTACATGTCAAACATAATTCACACATTGACACATAAATTTGTGCTCTTTCACAAAATGCAACTACAACAGCAAGAGTTTGAACTCTGAGCCTAAAAGTGTCAGGAGCGCCTCCAAGTCAGCTGATTTGGAGTTAAGAGTTCAAGTTAAAGCCAGTTTTTCAGGCTTTGACAGCCAACGCTCAGGTTCAGGGCTCCGAAACTGCTGCTGCTGCAAGTAGCAGCGAGCGGCAGAAGCTTAAATAGAGGCCAACTAAAACATTTCAAGTGCCAGACATAGCATCTAGTCCGCTTAATTTCAAAAATTAGAAGAAAAACTGAGGTGTTCAGTCAACGCAGAGGTGGACATTATTTTTAAAATTTTAATGTTATAGTATCGACTGTGGGCATTTCAGAGCATCTTCTTATAGATGTCATCAGATTTGTATAAACCAACTGGTGTTTACACATTCTAGCTCAAAGCGTATATAAATTCATTTAGTTACAACAGTATTTATAAATACTGGTTGGTACTGCAAAGAGAAACCACGAGTGTTTAAACACTAGACAGGTGACATTTGAAGGGAAAAAATGAGACAAACTCATATCTATATTGTAGATAAACTCACCCAGCAGTCAAAGAACAAGTGCTCACTCATCCTCTCTCACCCTCTCTGCTTTCTTTTAAGTTTAAAGTTGTGATTACACTGAACTGTTATATCTATATATGTAGATATTAAATAAAATAGTTGCATCCAACAGTTCCTTACTTTTAAAGAGTAAACCTGACTTCACAAGTACCCTCCCCTACCTCCTCTCTGCGTTTCTGCCAGCGTCCACACGGGCTTTCCTCCAAAATCTCTGACTCATCCTCGCTCTCCTCTTCCTCATCCTCCGTGGTGGTGGCGGCGGGAGGCTGGGTCACCATGGACACCGGGGGGGACACCGACGACACTCCCTGGCCTGCGGGTGGAGCTGCCGCGGACTCCGGCTTCCCCTCCGGGACACTGTCCGCCGGGGCCTGCTTGCTCTCCCCCTCAGACATCTTCTTCTCAGCTGTCGGGCCCAGCAGCCTGCTACATAACACATTAATATCGCCCCCAAAACGTTAAAACACTACACACTCCATGAAACGCATTATGATCGAATTTAACAACGGAATCACGCTCCAAACCCAGCCGGACGACGGCGTGCGCCAACACGGCTGCAGCAGCGCGGTGAAGTCTTGAACGTTTAAAGGAAGTTAGCGTCCCGTCTACGGATTCAACAGGAAAGGCCACAACAAACCGAACCTCAGACTGAAATTAAAGTACCCCCAGGCGGTCGTACGTACCTGTTAAAGACGGGAAATGCGCCGATGCCAGCTCCAGTTTACCAGGCTCAGTCCCCGCAGGTTACTACACCCAGTTAGCGTCAAATACCAGCGGTTTGTCCGCGGAGTTGCAGCTCCGAGTCGCCGCTAGCTCCTCGGTTGCGGTTCGGTGTTGGTTTACGGCTGACAGCAGCGGGAAGAGCCGACGAGCGAGCAGCGGCGCTCGCGGCAGCGACTTTATCCGCCCTACGATCGAAAGCGAGCCTTTGTTGTCGCCTGCTGGTCCGCGGACTCGCGGACGCGCCGGCAGGTGTTCGCGGCCCTCCGCGTCTCCGCTGCTCCTCAAGACTCCAGCCTGCTAATGTGAGCTCTGAAAACAGCTGCTGCTGAGTAGACGGCGCGACGATGCAGCAGGCCCGCGGGCGTTTACGGGCTTAAAACATCACAGCTCGACGTGGAAACACCGAGGAGGTTACGAGCGTCATTAACCGCACAGATCCTCGAACAGCTGACTGACTTCGGCGCTAGCTCCACACTTAGCTGCTTATGATGGCGACAACTTCCAGATGCACACTGGACCGTAGGCTCGGGCACGTCAGAGCGGGCGGCGGTTGCCAGATACGCTCGACTCGATCCCCCAACTCGGTTGTAGAAATATTCAGCGTCATCTTAAAGCGAGATTCCTAGCTATATAGCATGATGCAGCAAGACGCTGCAAGTATGCAGATCTACGATGTACAGTTGTACTAGTTTTTTTAAACTGTTTTTTTTTTTTTTTTGTATTTCTAAACTGCATCTTAAGGTGCAAGGAAGTTTGATCGAGTATCTTGCTCTTTGTTGGTATTTGTTACATCTAAAGGGGGCATGACACGATGACTTTATAAATAAAACAGAAAATAAACATTTATGTTCTCACAAGCAGCTTTAGTGCATCAATTTAAAAGGAAGTCTCCAAAGCAGCGTTGCCTGTCACCTAATTTACTCTTTTTGTAGATTTGTGAATCCTCTGGTCACTTCTATTGACGGGAGGGAAGGAAAAACTGGGAAATGCAAAAGGGGTTTGTGTGTTAGTCCTTGGAAGGATGACTGCCAGACGTTTCTCTCATAGTCTATCTGTTTTACATTTTCTTTTTACTCTGTATATTGAACATAGCATACCCCTTAATTTAGTTTGACAACCTTACTTCAACATAGTTATTTTGTTCTCTGTCAGTTAAAGGTGGCATTTAGAATCAGTGTAATAATCACAGAATATAGAAAGACAGACGTGGTGCTTAAGGAAATGGAATATTTATTCAGCACTTTAGTCAAAAGTGCAAATTATAACCAGCTATAATACTACCAATCAGATCAATACGTCACTAACCATGAATGAAGCTTACATAAGGATGCATGTTTTTTTTAAAACCTGGCAACCCAGTGCTCAACAGTTTCACGTTGCCATTTGTTATGGCCACAGACTGACAGAGAATAGGACCAATAGAAATGTGAATTATCATGAGGGGGGTTGGCTTGTCAGTCAGGGCAAGCCACTGACAAGGAGGCAAATGTCTTTTATTAACCACTAGATGTCAATATCATTGAGACTGTAGTTGTTGAATTCATGGCTATAGTCAGGTTTGAGACAGTAATGAAAGTAAGGGCAGAAGAAGTATCAGTATTTACAGAAATCCAGAATCTGACTACTTTGTTTAAGTGTTTTTTACCTCTATGCAGCAGAATTATTAGTTTGTTGTAAGATAATGATCCCTGGTCACAGTACAATAAGTCAAACATAATGGCAATTAATCCAAAGGTACATGGTACATGGTATAAGGTATAAGAACATGTTTTAAAACAAATGGTGATAGTTACCTATTTATAAATTGTTGACCCCACCCTTTGAAGCAATACTACTCCTGACCACATGTGCGCAGCACATCACAAGGAAGTTAATGCAGTCATTCACAACAAAGTGCACCTCCAGTGGGAGAAAACTGTATTGCAACACATTCTGGACGTTCCCATTCATAACGTCATACTGCCAGTGGTTCTTATTTCAACGCAGCAGCTGGTGACCCCATCTGGTCAGAAGGGGTATTGCTACATAGAACCGCTTTAATTCTTTCTCATGACGTTATACAAACTCCTGTATTCACAATCCTCTTAGTCAAACAAAGATATTCGTTGAGTAAAAGTCACTGTATCAAAATAAGTAATTTCCAAATTTTAAACTAATTATAATCACATAGCCTTAATATTAATGTGTAATGCTTAAATGTGGTGAGCTGAACATGTCCCCTTATGCATGACTATAATAATAATTTATTTTTCATCTTTCTCCTCATAAAGACAAAAGCATTATTTTTGTTGCTGAGGAAATAGCTAGTTCATGTTGTTCTGTTGGTTCTGCTTTTGCAAACTTGGACTGACCCCTGACCATCACACCCTGAGTTGAAAATGGACGAGGTCTTCCTTTGAAAACCTCCTTCCCTTCCCTTCCCTCCCCTCCCCTCCCCTCCCCCCTCCTATATTTAGGTCCAGCCAGCTCCTTAGACACTAATGGTTTGAGAGCCTGGTGGTTGAATGTCCAGGAGCAGTGGCAGCACTTCTCAGCAAATAAAGGAACCAAAACTGTTTATAGGCATACGGGAAGTTTCTTAGGGCTGTTTTGCAACTTCATCCCCTTTTGCAGAAAGAAGAAGGACTCTCACATTTCTTTTTCACTCTTGAAACAGCTTCACTAAAGGCAGTGGCAATGGGTGATAAGACACACGGGGGGCGAGTGCCCGTTGTTGAAGAAAACAAGGTGAAGGTGCTTTATGAAACTGAGGCATCACTCGAGCCTGATGGCAATGTCAGTTACGGTCTTACTGGGGCAAACTCAATCTACTCTGCAATTCTAAGCAGAAATGAGGCTGTCAAAGATGCCAAGCGCCTGAAAACCTTCTTGGAACTTCGAGACAAATATGTGAAGAAGAAAGTTTTGTTTGAAGACCCTCTGTTCCCTGCAAATGACTCTTCCCTTTTCTACAGTAAGAAACCTTCAATGAAGTTTGAATGGAAGCGCCCATCAGTGAGTACCACTCGTTTATTAATGCGTCCTTTAGGCCAAGTTGTGGTCAATGGAGAAGAGTAAAGAGGCTCTAGCATGTTTGTAAAAGCTCTCCACTAAAATCCTTTCGTATCTCAACACGTCCTCCACTGCAAAGAGTGGGGTGTCAGGTTGATATGGCTGCATGCGCGGGGGTGCATATTTCTGGGTTATCACCTTCTACAATCACAGCTGACTCTCACACCATGTCCGTGCTGGGAAAACATAACAGTAATACTGTGATGGCCAAAGAGCTTTCTGAAGCACCATTTGAGAAGATTAGGATAGTTTCCATCGCTTTGTTTTTGACATACAGTACATACGTGTGTATCCTTGATCGCTGGTGTGACAGTGCAGCAAAATACAACATAATTCGGCATTAAAAAGACCTTGAATTGCACACCTGCTAACGTACTGACACGCACATGCATACTACAAAGCAGAAATTCAAACACGGAAAAACTCTTGCCCAAGACTAAGTTTGAATAACACAGTGTAAAAAACACTCTTTACAGGTAAAAATCCTGCAGAAAAGCACTTAAAATGCAAAATATTCTCTTGCAAATGATATTACATTAAATTGAATTGAATCATTCTAATGATGCTTTTGGTGCTCGTGCTTTATGCACAGATACTGTTGGTGGTTTAATTTCTGAGCACTACATGTTTTTTATTTTTTTTAATTAAGCAGTATCATTATTATAAGCTAAAAGTAATAGCATTGAAAGCTCCATATCTTCCCATTTCACGTTGCAGCCCTGTTATTGTCCTTTCTTGTAAAGCACAACTAATTGCTGCTTATTTATTTTACTTTAGTGGTCAAACAACTGAGGGTTTTTTGAAAGGAGCAACTCTCACTCCATCTGTTTCAGTAGGTAGTTTATAAATGCAAAAATTCACCTGCATCCAATTTTAAGTGGAAACACCCTTATATGCCTGCCATTCTGGGCTGCTTTATGCATATAGCTCCTCTGCATGACCCGCTTTTGCAAGGCGGATCATCTCTCCTTTAGCTACAAAGGATCACCTGAAAGAGCCTCTAACCCAGAAAAAAAAGAGCATTCAGGAAGGGAGACAGAATTGTTGAGGTCAGTGCAAAAACAACTGAAAGTCAGGATTAGAGACATCAAGGAGGTGGAGAACAAGCTCCAGTAGAAGGTAAAAGATGTGTGGTCAGAGATGAAGGCGATTGCAGGTTTCAAGCAGGGGGAGGACCAGATAGGCTGAAGTCTGGACAGAGTGAATTGACTGGACACATTCTTCAACAGGTTCAGGAACAGGCTCAGCATCCTCCTCCTCCTCCGCCTCCAGCAAACAGACCTCCTGTCCTCCCTCGACCCACAGCTTCCCTGTCACACCTCAGCTGTCTCACTTCCACTTCAGTCATGGATCTTGCTGCTGCTCCATTGTTGTCAGGAGATGCTGACAACAATCAGTTCCACCACTGCGTCTAACGTTGCTGTTGTGAACAGCAGTACAACAGTGCTGTACCCACAGGAAGGGTTTAATAAGAACACTGACGCTCACGTCATGTCTGTCCGGTTAACATTATCCCTAAATTTGAGGGATCCCTGGAAACATTAAAGCTCTCCACTGAATAAACTTGAAATGAAAAATAAATAAGCAAATAAATGAAGATGTAGAATTATTGGAAATTATGGGATTTGTCCTGATTTTAATAATATCAGGTACCTTCAGTGGCTTTAGTAAAAGCATAGTAACTGCTCTGCTGATTATCATTTATGTGTAAATAAAAGGAAATACTCAAATAGGGGGAAAGTACCTTATATAAGTGCATTTAAAATACTTTTCCTAACTGATTTTATTGCATCGGTATTGCTGTGATTGAGAACACAATGTAAAGCATATAGACAATGCTTAAAGTATTTAAAGCTATCATTCATTCATATCATTCATATAAAAATGTTTTACACCATCAATGGTAGTAGTTACAGTTTTATAAATCCAGAGTAATGATAATTTGCAGTGTGATTACTGCTTAGTACTAAATGAATGAAGTGACTGCAGCATTCGGCTGAGATTAGTGATACATGAACCTCAACTAGAGGTCACAGGCGGACCAAGGTCTAAATTAGGAACATGACTGTGCATTTTTACTGCCTCACTTATGGTAAATAACATGGTGAGAGGAAAAGAGCCACCGGTGCTGCAAATTTCCAATGTAAGACTGAGCTGTGCACATTCAGGCGTGTTTATTATGCATTATGAATGTATATGCATAACATCTTGATTGTATGTTTTTCCTTTTTCTGAGATAGTTTAAAATGCTTAAAAATGTCCATCTTTATTCAAAAATTAAAAAAAACAAAAACAAATGCAAAATTATAAATAAAATAAAGCTACGATAAATAAAAATACACACTGAAATCTCATCAGATATATCTTGTGACTTGTCAGGAGTCACATTGAGAACAACACTTACAAAACACCATCTTCCATCTACATCTGCAGCACTTGTACAAGAGCAAGCAATGCATCCTCTACATCACGATCAATATCTGGAGGGTGTTTTGTTCTTCTTCCCTATAACAAAGTCGGAAAAGAAGCAAAAATCACCTTCTTTTCATCAGGTGTAATTATACTGTTTTAGAAAAATAAGATTTATGGATGTAGTGGAAGAGGACATGCAGTTAGCTGGTGTGAGAGAAGAGGATGCAGAGGATGGGGTTCGATGGAGGCAGGTGATTCGCTGTCGGGACCCAGTGAAGAGAAGAACTGAAAGGAAAAAAAGAAGTTTAATCTGTTTATAGAATTAACAAACAAGAGTATAAGTGTAGATGTGTATTATGTTGAAGGTGATGGGGGGGTTGATTATCTGATTAATACAATTAGATTTAATGCTTTCTGAGCTAATGCATCAATCATTTCATAATGAGAATCAAAGATGATCAGAAATTCTCCCTGATGCTTTCTGTCTTCCAGGAGATCTGTGACAACCCTCAGTTTATCATAGACGGAGCCAACCGGACAGACATCTGTCAAGGAGAACTGGGTAACATTTGAGCTGTTTCTGCTTTCAGATGCAATGTTGCTTCAGCCTGCATGCTGAAAATACGGTAGAAAAAGAAAAGATGTGCTGACCAGCAATGATTCCTTAACGCTTTAACGCTTTTGAAAGGCTTTAGAGAGCTGAGAACTGCTGTAACAAAACGTACTCCTGCACAGGTTGGTTTAAAATAGGACGGTAAGTTACTCTATAAGGTAATTCAGGCTTAGAACCGGATGTAAACACATACGACAACATCCTTAGCTTCAAGCGTGAGGTATTAACTACTAAGACCTGCAGCAATGTGGCTCCTTCAGTGACAGCTTTGAGATGCGGTTTTCTTGGATGAAATGGCTTTCATAGCTCCTGAATCGGCTGTTGACAGGTGACTGCTGGTTACTCGCTGCCATCGCTTGCCTGACTCTGAATGAGAAGCTGCTGTACAGAGTGATTCCTCCGGACCAGAGCTTCAATGAAAACTACGCCGGGATCTTCCATTTCCAGGTTTTACATAAACGACTAAAACTTCACCTTACGCAAATTTGCTTCTGTCAGTAAAAGTTGAATCAAGGTGTATTAAAAGGTGCCAAAAGCAAAACATTTTGCAAAATATCATCATACGGTATTTTGTAAGTGTTTTATCTGCCGTGACTGTTGATTAAAATCAGTACATCCAGTCAGAATAAGTAGTAAAAATTGGAAAGAGTTGAGTAAAAAGCCAGAATAAAATAAAATAAAACCTGGCTTGCCATATCTATTCACTCTGGGAAAATTCTCTCTTTTAAGATGAGTCTAGTACCCCTCCAATTCGCAGCCATTTCCACTGGTAGAGAATGTACCAAACCAATCACAGTTGGAAAGGGGCGGGCATTATGTGATGACTCATACAGGAGAGTCCAAAAGCCACTGCTCAAAACACCCAAGATGATTGCATAACTGCTAATAAAACAGTCGACTTTAGTCATTTTCTTCATACTCCACAGAAACAACACTTTGACATCTTTTTTTCTAAATACTAGTTTGGTTGTCCCTCCTATGTCACTTGCGTTGCTCCTCTGGTTGGCTGTGTGTCATCCAGAGACAGTCTTTCTGATCCAAAACATGGTGAGCGTTTTTCCTCCCCTGATGACTTTTCTGCTCTTACTGCTTTTTAGTTCTGGCGCTATGGCGAATGGATTGACGTGATTGTGGATGACCGCATCCCCACCTGCAATAAACAGCTGGTTTTCACCAAATCCTTCAGAAACAATGAGTTCTGGAGTGCTCTTTTGGAAAAGGCTTACGCCAAGTAAGTCTATTTGTGTCCTGCGCTGCCTCGAGTCATGCAGCCACCTGCATTGTCTCTTGAAATGTGTTGCTATTTTTTTTTTGTTCAGTCTGGTTCACATTTCAAATCAACCACTGACAAAAGTAAAAGGTCAGATTTCCAACATGCACAGTCTCAACTTTTAACTAATATTACTGTCTTTTAAAGAGACAGTAATAAAGAGTTAAACCTACTTGAACTTACTTCTAGTTAATTAAGATTTCTTATTGAGGTGTATGTTATTGTGATGTTTTTACTCCACCGAGGCACTCAGCTCCTCATGTTTCCTTAATTGACTGCAGAAACTGCTACAAGCCCCGGAGAAGAAACATGTCAGCACAGCGACTAAAGTGATTGAACTGTCTCTCAGGTTGCACGGGTCCTATGAGGCACTGAAAGGGGGGAACACGCTGGAAGCCATGGAGGATTTAACAGGTGGAGTCACTGAGTTCTTCGATTTGAACGAAGCAACCAAAGATCTCTACAGCATCATGAAGAGAGCGCTGGAGAGAGGTTCGCTGATGGGCTGCTCCATAGATGTACGTGGTGGAGACATAAGTCAAAGAAAAATGTACAAAAAAAAAAAAATAAATAAAACTCGAGGGTGGAAATAAGAACATGAATGTTCTGCAAAGATGAATATTTTCAAGGAAAATCCGCAACGTTTGTTTTGCAGTAGAAGCCGTGACGGAGACAATAATTCATATTAAATTCTTATGCCATATATTGCACAATAATCTGAAGTTATTTTTATTATTATTTCTTAATTTTTTTCTATTACCTGTATGAAGTTTTCTCAAAATCAGAAATGTTTTACCTGTCAGGTGTCTTCAGCCAGTGAACTGGAGTCTAAGACTCCAGAGGGGCTGATCAGGGGTCACGCCTACTCCATCATAGGTCTCCAGGAGGTATGAGTAAAATGTCCACTTAAACGCACTAATGCGCACTAAAGGTGAACAATATATGAAGACATTATGAAGAAATGCTAAAGTGAATTGTTTCTTCTTTTTTTATTACAAGTGTGACGAGGTTTTAAAGGACACCAGAATTCGCCTGATCCGCTTGCGCAATCCCTGGGGTTGGGTGCTCTGGAAGGGACCTTGGAGTGCAAAGTAAGATTTGACAATATCTGCAGCATATTAGTTGCTAAGGATAAGTGATATAATATTTACAAATGATGGCTTTATAGCTGCTTTGAGCATATTACGATGATGCTGGAGGTATCCATGCATCTGCCAGCTGTGAAAGACTGATGGAAACAGGTTTGCTTCTTTACACTCTTCTAAGTTTGCGTTGCCTGACCTTTTCCACAGTTCAAAGGAATGGTCAACCATTTCCACCGCAGACCAGGAGAATCTGAAGAAACTAACCCTTGAGACGAGTGAGTTTTGGTGAGTGAAACTACCGCTACTGTTTCACGTCACGTCCTTCCTCCGTTATTTTAACAACATCACCAGTGTGGTGAAAGGCGAAAGCTGGGATTTGTTGGTCTGGTTGGCCCCAAGTAAAATTTCGTAACAAACAAAGTCCAGAGTTACTTAGCAGAAGGGACTTTGATTAGGAAATAGTGGCGAGCAGAGAGGCAGTTTCCTATTTGGTTTGAAGACATGTCAAGCTGGTTGTTGTGAATGCAAATGCAGTTCTGCAAAACTGTACTGTAACAAAACTTTTGGGACATTCAGGAATAGCAGGAGAGGACAGTATGTCTTTCTATAGTGCACTTTTAAAGGCTCACTATGTGATCACACCACTCCAGACCAAATGGGGGCAGCATAACACACGAGCGTTTACGTGTCTTCTGTTACAAATGACCCCACATGCCTGTGGTATTCATGTGGAAATACTGTACAGTTCCAGCGTTGTGTAACAACTAGGACTGACCGTTCTGCATCACATTTCATTCCTTTATTTGCTAAGAGTTGTCGTCATCAGGGAAAAGCAATGCCATTGTTGACCCTCATTTTCCATCTTTTTTCAATCATATTCACAAGAGACATCTTATTTTCTGATAAGCGAGGGTGCAGGGGGAGGTGATGCAGTCCTCTTGCCCTCACTGCTTGTGTCTTATCCATCTTGCAACCTGATTAGAGTCACGCACCACATCACTGGACAGCAACTCAGTCACCCAACTGGTCTCCAAGCTATTGTTAACAAATGGGCTGAGAAGAAGCAGTGCGTAGGGTGAATGAATTATTAGCACATGCAGGCAGCGGATCGTCTGCAATACAGAAAGGAGCGGATGAGTTTGTCATGTGAAGGAACTGTGGTTCAAAGCTCACACCGTCTCCTCCTTGCTGATGTATACAAACTAGACAAACGAGCCATAACCCCAGAGAACAACCATGAACAATTAAATAATGTAGTATTGTAAAAAAAAAAAACAAACATTAAAGCAACAAAGTCAGACAAAAATCCCTGTCATACATTTCTAGAGAAATCGCTGGTTTTGTTTTTAATTCTGTTGTCTTTTTCCTCATTTCTACTCCACCATATAGCGTTTAAAGTGCTCCAGAAAAGTATGATATAAATGGTCAGATGAAAGTTTAAACTGTTTAAACTGTTCAGAAGATGGGAGAGACTGTACAGCTCAGTGGGAATGTTATTGTGAATGTCACTTTAGATAGTGTGTAGTTTCTTTCTTAAATTATTTATTTTGAACATTATTATTATTATTATTATTATTACAGTGGAGGAATTAAATTTGGTTGTAGCCCGTGTATTCTTGGAATATTACTGTGTGGAATGACAATAAGGAGCTCTTGAATCTTGAAGAAAAGCCTAATGCACCGTTTATGTCTGTGCTTATTGTTTTTGCGTTTAGCCTCTGAGTTTTAGAGAAAATAACAATAATTAAAATTCACCAACCTTAATCTTCCAGTAAAGTGTTTAATCTTGTGAATCTGAGTCCAAAAAACTCAAGTAGGGTCCATCGTCTATGTGACATAAATATTTACATCAGAAGATGAAGGTTTCTGGAAGTGAGTGTTGGGACCTACAGATTCCCTGTGAGCTCGTGGCCTTCCTGTATATCCTGATCTATTGAAGTGCAGCCGTCTATTTAGTTAGTAGTGGCAGTAAAGATCCCCACAGACGTCTGTGTGCATGTCGACAACCCTGTAAAAATGGGACCTGATAAGCTTCTCTGAGATGTCTTTCAGTAAAGGCCCAGCAAGCTTTCCTTTCTCACTGTGCTGGGCCACTTTACATTTTTGCCCTACAACTGATAAAAGCCTTAAAATAGAAAAGAAAAAAAAAACAAACACTTTTCATCCATGAGATAGGTTTTCTATCCAAGTGCTGTGACGCCTCATGGGACCTCAGTGATGACTATACCTCACATAAGGGTTATTCAAATCCAGATCTCATGTTTACTCTACAACATGTTGTATTTACCTATTATAGTACGCTGGGGGTGGGTTTTCCACCCAAATCATGTAATTTATTATAATTTTATAGAAAATGTGACCTTCTAAAATGTTTTATGATTTATTTTCCACCTGTACATTTTGTGTTACACCTATTTCATTGAATTGTTTTTTTATTTTTACATTCACTCATATTTTTCATATTTACTAATTTTTCTCCAGGATGCTCTTTGATGATTTCCAGATGAATTTTACTAAGCTGGAGATGTGCAACCTGACCCCTGACGCCCTGCAGGGTGACGAAAGGAATACCTGGACGGTGTCGGTCAACGAGGGTCGCTGGGTGAGAGGCAGCTCTGCTGGCGGTTGTAGGAATTTCCCAGGTATATCTCGCCTTTCTGTTTTTTTGCATCACTTTCTTTCTTTTTTTTTTAAATCTAAGTTTGGCATCTATCATATAAAACAAACTCATGCTTTATAGACACATTTTGGACAAACCCTCAGTATTGGCTGCAGCTGTATGAGGAGGACGATGACCCGGAGGACGACGACCCGGAGGACGGGCAGGTCATGTGCACATTTGTCGTGGCTCTGATGCAAAAGGGTCGGAGGATGCAGCGACATGTAGGGGCCAAATTCCTCACCATTGGATTTTCCGTATACGAGGTTGTGATCCAGTGAGACTAAACTCTTTCAACCCAACATGCATCCTAGGGAGTATAAATGACAAATTATTCCTTCTGTTTGAATCTCTGCAGGTGCCGAAGGAGGTATGCCCATCCTGAAGAGGGACGTTATTTTGCGCACTTCAACGCTTCCCTTGTGTTGATGTGTTTCTCCAAGGAGTTTTAAGCATTGAGAGCAGCAGTACGCAGATTAGAGCAACAAATAGCATCCGCTCAAGCTTTTATTTAACCTCCACAGCATTGGGACCGGACTTAAAGTGATAGCGTTCTCTTCACCGCCTGCTCATCTGCTTATTTTCTAAACATTAAATAAATTGTCAGATAGTAGTTAAAAAAAACTGTCATGCCCAAAATTTTTGTTATATAAAATAAAGAAAGGCAGCAAAACCTTCAATTTAAGAAGCCAACGCTTCAAATGCATGTCATTTATATTTATATAACCTCAGTATGTGATTATCTGTGGCGATCAGGAAAAGAATATCTACATATACTGAAGAAATAGATCAGAAAAACACATGAATACTACTACTAATACTGCCTTCAAACAGGGTTCCTTTCCATCTCACCATCTTTTGTAAGTCACTGTTTCTACTCTCTTTTGTCCTCAGATGCGAGGGCAGAATCAACACCTGCAGAAGGAGTTCTTCCTCTACAATGCCTCCAAAGCCAAATGCAAGAGCTACACCAACCTGCGCGAAGTAACGGAGCGGTTCCGTCTCCCTCCGGGAGAGTACGTCATCGTCCCCACGACCTTCGAACCCAACCAAGAGGGAGAGTTCATCCTCAGGGTGTTCTCCGAGAAACAGAGCTCATCTGAGTAAGCGATCGCTGGCAAAACTGGTATTATACTTGGATAGAAACCACAGCAAAAACACAATTTAGAAGTAATGCTGTGCCTGGTTTTCTTCACAGGGAAGCAGAGAGCATCATCGGATCTGACAAAACACAGGTTTGTCTTCTGATAGTCGATGTTCATATCATCAGACCTACTAAGGCCAGATCCGAGCTTCTGTTTCCGATTCCTCCAACACACTTTCAAAAGCATGTACTCTACATTTTTCCATCGGTTTTCTTCTTAAAATCTTTCTGTCATGTTTACTGGAACACACTTTTCACTCCGAGTAACTAACAGGCTTGAATATTCAAGTGTCTCCTCCTCCTTTCATCTCATTTTACTCCTCTGACTCTGCTTGTCTTATTGGTCATCAGCAAGACAAGAAAAAGAGAGAAAAGGTAATAACTGCATGTAGCGGCCAAATTTTTCATCTTGCTGTTACACTTTGTGGTCTTCGCCTTCATGTGTCTGCTAAAATGATGCAAATCGTAAAACGTTAAAATACCTATAAGTTAATTATTTCTCTCCTTTTCCTTTCTACCTTTCTACCGTGCCAGCCTATTGTGTTTGTGTCCGACAGAGCACGCGCCAACAAAGAAATCGAGCACGACGGCATTCGGGGGGAAAAGAAGAAGAAACCGAAGGTAAATTCTCAGAAGAGGCTGCCGAGTCCTGATACTGCAGCCGTTGAGCCAAAACATTGACACTTAAGGCACAAAGTAAATTGAGACGTCTGCCCTGTCAACATTTCTGTTGGCTAATGGCTCTGACATGCAGCCTCGATAAAGGTCAAATAACATCACCGGGAGAAAGATTGAGCTCGATGCCATCTGATCTCAAGTGGCTCGGCTCCACCTGTCTTTCTGCGAGCCTCGCCGTTCAGCTGTGATTTCTCATTTGCCGCTCCCCTCAGGGCACCGCGAGGAAACGCACCCCGTGATGATCAGAACGTGCAGCGGCCGAACCGAGTAACGCATCAAAGTGCTTTTTCTGACGTGACCACTATTATTATCAAGTGCGTTGTTGCAGTTTCTGTTATGAATTTCTTGCAACGGGGTCAACTTGTGTTTTATGTGGTTGTTGGGCAAAATACTGCATGTAATTTTCCATTTACCAGTATTTCAACCAAATAAAATAAATAAAAAGGAATTTTGAACGAACCTCTGGAATACTCTGGTGTACAGAGGTTCATAATCCGCCCAGTGGCTGTAAATACGATACGGGACATCAGGGCCACACGACTCCACTTTGGTCTGGACATTGTTCCGGAAGCTTTGTAGGTACTTCAGGGGAAGTTTTGTGAACCTCAGTTGTGTTTCCATTGTTAGACAGATGAGCCTTCCTCCTGTCAACCCTCATCAACAAATCTGTGCTGTCATGGACTTTACCATTTAATATACTCGACGAGGCCTGTAGGCCTAACAATGTAGTTCTTGGGATGGTTCTTTTTTGTTCTCTGAGGACTTGATGGTCTGAGCTTGTGGGAAATTTCTACTACTGGCATTATTTGCTTGACGTGAATCATTTTTTTCATTGTTAAACACTGAGCTCCAAATTGATGCACTGGCTCTCTGAGGTCACTGCTTACGTCTTTCTCTCTTAGCATTTTGTTATCATGCACCAATGCAGCTTTGATAGACGTCCGCACCTCTCGTTGTGTTGTGTTGCGTTAGATAGATAGATTCTTTGTGCTTGTCCAAACCAAATATACTTAACTGATTTGCTTTTCCTCTCGAGTCGTGAACCCTTTATTTCCCAACTTGCATTATTTCCCTTTTGTCTTCCAGCGAAAACTGCTGCTACAGGAGGAAGAAACTGAGGAGGAAAAACAGTTCAGAGCCATTTACCAGCAGATTGCTGGTGAGGTATGCGAGTAGAAAACAGCTGGAAATGGCCAGTCATGTGTGTGTTTGGTTTTTTGGGGCTAATGTGGAACAGATCTTTCCTCCCTCCTGCAGGACATGCAGATTTGTGCCAACGAACTGAGGATGATCATGAACAACGTCCTTTCCAAGCGTGAGCATGCTTGAGAGCACACTGATCAACTCTGCAGCCTGTGTTCTCTGCACTCACATCAACCTGTTCTTTTTCACAGACAATGAAATAAAGTCAGAAGGTTTCAGCCTCGAGACGTGCCGGAGTATGATCGCCTTGATGGATGTATCCTTTTCACCTGGTCAAAGGAGTCAGAGCAGACAGGAAACAGATCTGTTGGGTTAAGCTGCTTTTTACGACACTGTCCAAGGTTTAGTCTTGCTCGTCTCCTTTTCCATTTTGACATTACCGTCCTGAGTCTCTTAGTTGTCTTTACTTTGATGTTCATGGTTGCTCTGTGCGCCGATGTCATCGTTACTGACGTATGAAAGTGTCATAAAGCCATACACAGCTGGCTCAAGTTGAGTTTTTACAGCAGGGACGTGAGTCCAAAGGTGCTCTGGGCAGTTTCTGCTGTTCTTGTGAAAACGGATAAAACTCGGTCAACCAAATGACACACGAAAGTGGCCTGTTTTTATATGAAATTTAAAGACACGAAAACATGTTTTACTCATATAGGAAAAGTTTGCAGCTGTATATTTATCACGCCTTTCCATTAAAAAAACAAAAAAACAAAAAAAAAACAGGTTCCAGCTTATGAGCCAGTTACAGTCGATCACTTCAGGGAGTGGCGTTTTATTTCAGTCCAACACTTCGGACCTGGTTTTCTCTTCACATTCCCATTACACCAGGATCTAAAAACATAACAGCCTTCAGAAATTCATTCTCCCAACTTTTTTAATTGTTTATCTAGTTTTTGGCTCTGTTTCATGCTCTTTGAGATTGCATATATATATATATATATATATATATATATATATATATTTTTTACCTTGCTGGGAGACGAGAAGCATTATATTCAGGGAAGAACCTGATTCTAATTTTAAAAGCACGGTGTTGGGAATGTAATGGTTTGGGAATACCGCACTTCCTCAGGGAAGCTTATAGTTGTTCACTCTGCTTGATCATTGAAACACTACAGAAGTATTTTTTAAAACATTAGCGAGCAGATATATTAACTATCCTTTCCGTGACTGGCCGTGTCTCAGACTGACGGGACAGGGAAGCTGAACCTGCAGGAGTTCAAGCATCTGTGGAATAAGATCAAGCAGTGGCAGGTAAAAGCGGCTGAAGCGTCCGCTAAAACGTCCGCTCATGTCGTCCAGGCTTCCCTGACCATCTCCCCGTGTTTGCAGCTCATCTTCAAACGTTACGACAAAGACAAAGTCTGCTCCATCAGCAGTTTTCAGATGAGAAATGCCGTTAACGATGCAGGTGGGCAGTATGACGGAATTACCGTTCTTCCATGTACATTCATGAAACTCATCCTGATGTGAGGATCTTGTAAAGGTGGCATCGTTTTTTTCCTCTTCTCCCCTCAGGTTTTCACCTCAACAGGCAGTTATACGACATCATTGCCATGCGCTACGCGGACGAACGCCTCAACGTCGACTTTGACAGTTACATCTGCTGTTTCGTGAGACTAGAGGGCATGTTCAGTAAGTGCACACCACATCTACCGTTTCTGCTGTATCCTGCTGCGCTCACCACATCTGATGACCGAGTCAAGGACACAAAAATGTAAAATATAAAAGTCAGGGGTGTAAAACAGCTGTAGAGCCTCTTTGTGGGATTTTTATTTATTTATTTTACACCTCAGATGAGTTTAAGTGTGTCAAGGATGAGAATGGTGTTATTTTACATTCATGAAGTCATTGTACTTACAAACGTATAAGCCACTCAACATATTCCTATCAAATCCTGCTGTGGCATCATTTGTTGTTTTACAGGGGCTTTTAACGCCTTTGATAAAGATGGAGATGGAATAATCAAACTAAACGTCCTGGAGGTGAGATGCATTTTTCCATGTATACAACATATTTGTATAAGTATCCCTTTGGACAAACATCCACATCTGAAAGTTCTTCCAAATCCATCTGCTAAAATTTGATTGTAAGCCGAGTAAATAAGACTTTATAGTCATTTGCGTATTAAAAACCTCTCCTGGTACCTGGCTGGACGCCTGTTACTTTCTGGACTGCCGTACTACTTACAAAGATTCAGCAAGTTGTTGGCCAGGTTATGCTGAGACTTTGATGCATACTCGCTGCAGGTTTGTGGCCAGAACATTTATGATGTGGAGTTCCAGCACATACTGAACTGAACTGTGTGTGGCGGGGCACTGGATGTTGCGTTTCAAATATCAACAGGCATCATGTCATGTAGAAATCACTTACCCTGCATTTAAAGCCCCTCCAATCACATTTCTCTCTCTCATTCTGATGCTTTTCAACTTCAGCTGATCTTCTTGTCCATGTTCGAGACTGAATGCATCACGTTTCTGTCGCACGATGAGCCGACTGCTGCAGTTTGTAACCAAAGTTACTTAAGCTCCCTCTTAATGAAACTCTGTTCACTGAAATCGTGGTCATTACGTCTCTTGCCAATTTCAAATTCCTCCTTAAAAATGTCATCTTTGACGTTTCTCCGACATCGTCTTTATAAGACCTTTTTCTAAATCATTTTTAAGAAAAGTTTCATTATTACATATGTTTTAATGCCCAGTAGAAGTATCCGGTAAGGGCACAGAAGACAAATAAGTACATAAGTAGTGTCATTAACACTCTTGTTTGTCATTAACTTGACATCGTTTGTGCTAAATAACGATTCTTTTTTCTCTCCAGTGGCTTCAGCTGACCATGTACTCGTAGAGGATCGTCTCGTCTGCAACACTGACAAATGTGTAACTTTTTTTTGTGACGATTCCCACGTCCCTGAGCAAAATGTTTGTGCACTGAAGCAGGGGTGTGACGTCATTACGAACACTATTGTGCGTTTCTCCAGTTTTACTATTTAGACGTCTTGCTACCAATAAAGAGCATTTTGTTTGACAAGTCATTAAAAGGACATGTGTTATGGAAATTGTTACAAAGAAAAACAACAAAGAAGTAGTAATAGACACTTTAACTTGTCTTCGTTGCTGTACACATACAGTAGGTATTACATGCTCTACACACAGAACAGTAGGAAATATAAAAGCTGCGGTTGTATTAACGCCTCCTAAAAGTTACTCAGGAGAACATTTTACAGTGATGCAGTGTCAGAAATGGGAGTTTTACACATTACAAAAAAAACAAAAAAAAACAAAAACAAAGAAGAATGTGAATTTTTGCATTTTCAGTGTATATATATATATATATATATATATATATATATATATATATATATATATATATATATATATATATATATATATATATATATATATATATATATATATATATATATATATATATATATATATATATATATAAAGCCCTCTGACTTAAAAGCAAGGCAACTGAACCCTCTGAAGAATCTGGGCAGCTGGTGGCTGTGTTGCATTGTGGGTAATGTAGGCAGTTGGAAGAAATAAAGCGACTCCATACTGCATACTACACTACCGATAGTATGCAAGTCAGCGAATATGAAAATGTAGTATGCAAGATGTGATCAACTGAACAATTTGCAGTATGCTTAAGTACCTGGATAATGTTTCACTTCTGGGAACATTTCCAGAAAGCAACAGACCAGTCTACCTGCTGTACAAGGCACCACCACAGTCACATGACCAGCTTCTTGCTGTGCCAAAGCATCATCAGTCTCATTGTGACACTCTACATACAAACTCCCAGACAACAAAAAAAATGTTTTCCCCTTTTATAAGAATTCCTGTCACACAGCTGAGATGCTCGACTCCTTTGAGGACTTCCACAAGCTCAGATGGACGATATCACAAGCCGATTGACATTTGATCCATGCTTTTAGCTGTCACTCTGATGTTCACAGCAAACACTGCTACATCAAGGCTTTCACATGCTGCAAGAAATGTTCTGAATAATCCCCCCCAACAAATAAGACTGTACATATTCAAGGGAATAGTGGTAACAATGATTTTCACCATCAATTAACATATTACATACTGGAGGCTTTTCTTATCTGCTGAAGTTTACACAAGAGTAAGTGAATGTGTTGAGTCAAACACCGCATCTGTTCTCCAACATTAATGGGAATTGCCTTAAACAACCAAAAATAAAACAAGATGAAAACAAGCAGATGATCCCTAGAGTCATTTCACCTTTATTTCTGTCAAGCCTGAATCTTACTGTCGTTCTCTACGTGGGTTTGCATATGTCCAGGCAGCTCCTGGA
The DNA here is from genome assembly GCA_014839995.1 of Xenentodon cancila. NCBI lineage: Eukaryota > Metazoa > Chordata > Actinopteri > Beloniformes > Belonidae > Xenentodon > Xenentodon cancila. Next base: position 14,506,465 of record CM026209.1, on the reverse strand, counting down.
GGGGAAAAAAAAAGAAGAACGAGGATTTAGAAAGTAGATATTTTTAAGGAAATGCTAAAATGGGACTAATAAGTGGGAACAGGGGCACGTGCTTGGTTTGACGGCATTATATGTAATAACTTGCCTGTTTGACTGACTGCGTGGTGGCGAAAAAAGTGTTGCAGCCTTTCCAGCGGCATTTGACAGTCTGCAGATTGGGGTTGCTATGATCGTTGACGAGGTGCTGGATGAGATGCTCCGGCACGCCGAAAACCAGAGGGCAACTCTGCCACTGCGCACACAGCGAGTAAAGTCAGTAGATGTCACCAAATGCTGCGATCAGTAAAGAACGCCTTCCAAGAGTGAGACGTAAACAGGTTAAAAGTACAGTTACTGTCCAGGTCTTACCCAGCAGCGGTGGTTCTGTATCAAGTTGAGTTTTACCGCTTGAATGCTGCCATCATAACAGCCTGTGTAGATCTGCGTAAACAAGCCAAAGCTGATAAATAATTCAGTTGCATCTATGCTTCTCTCTCCATTTTGTGAGCATCCAACATGCAAGTTTAGATTAAATGGAGAAAAAAAAAAGAAAAGTGTGCTGATGTCGTTTCATTTCACTTACCACACTCTTGTGTACGGCCATGCACATCACCATGTCGCTGTGCCCCCCGTACACCTGCAGGCGGTCATGGGACTGGAAAAAAAACAAACATTAGATACGACCCAACAAAGAAATTATTAAAATAAAAAAATAACACTGTTGGAAATGCTTGTCAAACCACAATTACTGGCCTGTGAAATCTTTTAAATGATTGGAAGTAAAGACATTTTTACATCTGACAGCAAGTTAATAATTTAAAAAGTACAACATAAAATCACACCACAATAAAATTGATATTTTTATTAATCAATCATCCTGTTTACTGAAGAGCAGAAATGGAAACATCTATTTTATACTCAAATAATATGTGAACGGTAGTCAAAAGTGTAAATGAAAATGGGAAACATGTAAAGCAAGTTCTTTCAGGTCAATTTCCTGCATAAACAACCACAAAAAGAACAAAAAAGATCTCCGGAAAACTCAGGAAAAAATCACTTCAAACCAATTCGAAGTTCAATTTATCCATTTCAGCTGAAGAATGGAAAAACTGGACAACAAGTATTTCAGAATTACCTCTAAAACAGCTTTCCAGGCTCTCGTTTGTCTTCAGTCTGATTTGAACTTTGATTAGTTGTTTTATTTTAGTCCTGATGTGACTGGCTGAACAAAAGGATGCGGACTGGGAATAATAGTGGACTACTATGAGCCAATCACTTTGTACAGACAACTAATAGACAAAAGCCATATTTTATAATTGTTTTGTTCATTTCACACAAGTAGTAAAGAAAACAGTACATTACATCCAGAATTTAAAATCTAATTAAATCTCTTATCTCTGGATCTTAGAGAACTGAAGAAAAGCCAAAGAATATTCCCTAAAAATGTTCCCTTCAGGAGTAATTTAACCACATTGACATAATGATGAAATTTAAACCATAAATACCTGCAGCTCGTACACTCGGACCAGTTTGTCCAGACAGGCCGTCAACATCACTTTCCCCAAAATGGCAATCGATGTGACGGCATGACTGTGTCCCTTGTAGATGCGAATCAACTCGCCCGTCTACAAGCGACAAAGACAACGATTACGGTGATGGTGCAAGTACCAAGTTGTAAACAACATAGTAGTTAGTAGTATAAAAGGAATTAAAACAGCTCTGCATCATTTAGAAAGCCCTTTTACTGTTGATTTATTTATTGTTCGTAAATTTGGGACACCTACATGGATGTTGTGTGCATGTACAGATGTGTCACTGGAGCCGCTGAAGACGAGGTCATTCACCACCTGAAAACATCACGGATGTGAAATTAAGACCAACTGACACAAGTTGGAACTGCCACTCAAAGGTGTGTTTTTGGTTTTATTAAAACAGTAATTCAACCATCTCCGAGCGTCATGGTGATGTCACGGCAATTAGAAAAATGAAATGCATTTAGTTAAGAGTTTCCATCATCATCTACACAGAATATGGAGAAGAAAGTAGAGTATTTGTGTGATCTCCTCACCTTCATACACAGCACAGTCTTGGTGTGACCCTGCAGCGAGCGCAGCAGCAGGCCGCTCTTGGCATCGCGAATGCTGATGGTACTGTCGTACGAGCCGACCAGCAGCAACCGACGGGCGCCTTCCTGAGCTGTACCCAGACAGCTCACCCCTCGTGGGCCGTGGCACTCAAATACGTCCAGCTCCTTCACAGTCTGGGGAGAAAAACATTCATTAGAGAGCAAAGTGGCTCCGGAGAGTTGGAAAGGCAGCACAGACGCTCACTGGCTGCCCTCCCCCCTCCCTGATGGACATGTACACCTCCCGCTGCCTCAGCAAAGCCCAAACCATCACCAAAGACAGCTCCCACCCAGCCTCTGATCTATTTGACCTGTTGCCCTCAGGGAGGCGCTTCAGGTGCATCAGGACAAAAACTAATAGATTCAAAACAGTTCTTCCTCAAAGGAAATAACCTCCCTGAACTCCCACATGCACTGATTTCATTGGCCAACCGCCCCTACTATGCAACACTGTTTAATGTGCAATATTCCATACCATAATATTTTTGCACGATTACTTATATCCTATATGTTATTACTGTATATTTTTACACTGTTGCAGTGTTATTTAGAGTTGGCTTTTTAATCTCATTGCACATGTGTAAAGTGACCATAAAAAGGCATTCTATTCTATAATAAAATAAAATAACTATATGAGCGCAACATGAAAAATTAATGCATGACTCTGAAGAGGTCACTCTCCCTCTGTGTAAAAAATAAAAACCTTATGTCTGCAAACTAAGATAATATTGATCACAGTGACACTTTGAGTACAAGAAAGTTTAGAAAATGTACAGAAACATCTTTATAAATGTATTTGAGTATATTTTATATAATTAAGTTACACTGGTTTGATGTGACAATACGATTAAATGTAAATATTCTAATATATTAGAGTTTGATGACAGGTGTTTGGTCTTCCTCCCTGATGAAGAGTGTCTGGACTCAAAATAGTCAAAAGGAAGTGAGAGCGTTTAACCAAGCATCTGGACTCTCTGCTACTAACACGTGTGTTTTTGCCCACCACATTGCTGCTGTGCATCCTTCCTGCATTAAATACACCAACCTTAAGATCAAAACTGGTGACTGATCCACTGGCGAGTCCAGCGTACAGAGTATTCCAGGCTACGTGCAAACACAACACTCTGTCTGGCAGGGAGAGCTGCTCGAGGCACTTTTTAGACTGGAAAGAAAAACGTTTCATTAACAAGGGGATCTAAAAGTGCAAAGTACATGAGTCAGAACTAATGAGAAGCAGGTTTGCAAATAATCTTAGGACACTTGTTCATGCCAAAGTGTTTAATAAAACAGTGACACACTCAGAATACTAATAAAAGTGTTTGACTGTATTATAAATGGCAATTTTACATCTGAGATGTTTCAAATGCCAGCGTTTCCCATCGCTGGTGTGTCGCAAAGGAAACTGAAGTGTTGCTCTGCGATCTCGACGGCAGACGAAATGAGAGCGAGTTTGGGAAATTTGTCAGGCGAAATTAAGTCATGCTGCAGAAGCCACTGACAGATCAGCAAAATGCTGCAGCACAGTGGAAAAAAGCCTTCACGGGGGAGGTGTGGCTGGCTGAGTCACAAACATGAAATGTTTGCTCAACATGAATGAAAACACTCATGTCTGTAAACTATGCTTCGCTTTGCAGAAGTCATTTTTATCGGGATGACTGCCGCCAGTCAAACAGGGCAGAAAAACTGCACCCTTTCTTAGACATAAATACAAATTCAACTGCTGAGAGGCGTGCTGTACGAGTATACATGAAAGTATACATGAAAGTATACATGGAAGCATGGAAGGATAATTATGAAAAGAAGCACCTCAACACTGACAAAAAAATGACCCCTTTGATTTGATTGCAGCTCGTTACTGGCTGGTGTTTGAGTTCTCACTCAGCACCAGAAAGATACTGAAATTGTTTCAACTCCTATTTCTAATTTTCTTGAAGGTCTGACCTGCCGATAGCGATTTTTAGCCGATTTTTAATCTTTCGACTGACAGACTGCAGGCTGTCTCATCTGCTGGCTTCGTTTTGAGCTTCTTAATCTTTGTTGTACTGACCGTGTTCAGCAGGGTGATGCTGTTTTAAGTGCCGATTGAGTTTGTTGTCACAAATGTTCTGGTTGTGGTTACTCCTAAGGCCAAAGATAACTCACGGGAGGTGGAAAAACCTCAACTCATGCTCCCCAGCAACTGCGTCATCCTGATGTACTTACTGATGAGAGAAATATGCGTTTTTTTTGTTTCAAAAATGGAAGGTATTAAAGCTGTGGATATAGTGCATGTACTGAACAAAAAGAAAAAAAGCCAATACGAGTCAGTCGACTGGTGCATCTCTGCAACTTTCATTACAGAATAATGGTCACAAATGTGATTTTATTCATTTAAACTGCTCAGTGGAGGCAGAACAATTTTTCAAAAATAAGTCACATTAGTTATTTTACATGTAGAACAAACCTCGTATTGGTATTTTGTACCTTTATGCTGTAACAGCGGATGGTCTGGTCGCTGGATCCTGTGTACAGACGTGTCGGCATATTTGGAAGCGATGACACAAGCAGACAGTTGACTTTGTTCGTGTGACCCTCAAACACCGCTTGGCACTCTCTGCTCTGCACGCATAGACAAAATATTATGCTTATTTTTTAGAAAACCAACACTTGGGTGTCACTTAACACTGCAAAAATGCTACGTTGGTTCGACTAATCCGCCATCATCAGTAGGAACAGCAGCTAAATAAATTGATTCTCCCCCATTTTTAAGATTTATTTATTGAATTCTCTCATTTAAAAAAACAGCAGTCGCTTAAAAAGACGAGGCGCACTGGAAGACAGCAATTTAAAATTCAAACCTCTGCACAATGACTCGCTTACTTACTGCTGGTATGTCAGGTAGGTGAAATAAGAAACGAGCCGAGTAAGACAACCAACAGGAATATTTGTCATCATGGTGAAGAAGTTAAATTAAGATCTTTATTAAACATGTTCCACTGAAATATTCACAGCGGCTGAAAGTTCACCCGCTTCTTGGAGGCGACTGTGAGAGTGGGACTCACCTCCAGACTGTAGGCCCGGGCTGTGTTGTCCCCCGAACAAGTGTACAACAGGCCGTTGTGGACCTGCAGGCCGTGAACGGAGCCAGCGTGACTTAAAAAGGATCCTAAGGATAACTCCTTATCCTCCATCGACTCTGAAATCGTGTCATCTTTTAGCACAGTGTTTCATTGTATGCTGCTTTTGAAATAAACAGAAGCTACATGTGCACTACTCACCTGCAGGAGTGTTGGCATCTTTCGTCTGGACAGTTAGAGGCTGAATTTTACTGATGGATCCAAGAGAAAGAGGTTGTTAACAAAAGTACTTATTACACGAACCTACACCTGAAGAAACCCGTGGGCTTCAGAATTGAAGTTGAATCGAAATGAATCTCACCTTTCAGTTTTTGTTTCACTTTGTGTGCTTGGAGAACTGAAGTCCACGCCGACAGACTTCTGAGGAGCTTCAGGCTGCACTGGAGCATCCGTCTCAGGTGATTCCTCGCAGTCTGATTTGTCAACATCTATGACCTCCTGGTTAGAGAAACTGACCATTTCGACTGAATTGTCGCTCTCGTTCCCTTCGTTGTCGACCTCAGTTGCTTTCCTCTGAACAGACTTGTCTTCTGAAGACCCGTTTCCTTTTACATTTCCCATTTTTTTATGTCTACCCGTCTTTGTCCCCGACTCACTCTGAGCACATGGTGCTTCTTTTGTCAAGACCATTGCCTTTGTGGAGCTCTTTAACCGCTCCCTAGTTTCTTCCTCCTTCTGCCTGGCTGATGTTACCGGAGAAGATGAATTCACGAACGTGGAGCTCTCTGCTAGAGGTTTTTGAGCATCTGTAGGAGCGCCTAAATGTGATGGCCTTAATAGCAGTGGGGGCAGCAGATTAGATGGAAATAATGGCGCAGGTGGGTTCACAAGCACCTGAGATACTTCGGAGATACAGGGTGATGTTCTGGAAAAAACGCTGGTCTGTCCGGCTGGAGCCAGAGAGCAGATCTCTTGTTTTAATGGAACACCAGCCAGAGTTTGGGGAGTGGGATGAGGTTGGCTGATATGTGATAATGGGGATGCAGCAGGTGATTGTTGACTCAAGGAAGAGGAAAAGGCACTTGATGAAGGAAGGGAAGGTGAAGGTATGGTGGCAGCAGCACCTGCTGATGAGGTGGAAGCTCTTTCTGCAGCTTTAGATGCTCCAGAGTATCCTTCTGTAAACGATTGAGAAAGGTGAGGATTAAACATAGCTGCATGGACATTTGTGGTTATATATGAACTTGCTTTGATCTTTACCAACTTACAATTACGGATAAGCAGAGTCTGTCTAACGGATTAACCACAAACAGTTCTACTTTGTTTGTCTATCGCTCATATTTCTGGGATCTCTTGTTTTTAAAAGTTCTCCTAATGTCATGACACAAACTCATAATTTAACTTAAGTCACCTCTTCCTCTCCCATACTTTGGTTAACTAGTGTGTTTTATCCATCGTTACATTTCTGAATACATTTTAAACGCCTGGAAGGTGACCGGGTGTGAAAGGAGCAAAGAAACCCAGCACCATGACGCTCCCTCCACCGTGCTCCACAACAGAAATTAAGCTATGACTTCATTTCCTCCAAACCGGGTCTTTATATTTGCGCCCAAACGTTCATCTTTTCTCTCAGTCTGATGGACAGTATATTTAAGAAGCTTTTTTTTTTTTTAAGAAGTTTTTTCATTTAAGTTACAAAAAGAAATGATTACAAGTTGTGAGGACTTTTTCCCTGACCATTTCCAGAATACACAATGCGTTCTTGGTCCCTAGAAATACCTCTGTCGTCCTGTCCAGTTTCAGGAAAGTTTGTAGTGCTTTTATACAGATGTACAAATGTTATCCCCGCAGGACTGTGCTTTATGTCACTTTACCTTGCATTAACTGCAGAATCTCTATGCGCTTTGTTCTCAGACTGTCAACCTCATTTGTAAACTGAAATGAAAGAAGACACGTTTAACATAAACCTAATTAGAATCAGGATTTCTGAGAAACAAATACGACAAACACTGAATATTTGGGATTTTTCATTTTGTAGCAGCACCTGCTGTCTGAGCAGCATTAGTCTTTGGACCTCTGTGTAGGCCACCTGCAGAGCGCTGCGAGCCTGGACCAGACACTTGTCCAAATCCTGCAACGAGTGGCTCAACTCGTCCTCCCTCACAGACACGGCCAACAGCTGGTCCAGTTGCTCCTGGTCTGTAAATTAACAAATAACACAACTGTGGCCTGCTGTAATCAAAAATACACATTTACCAGCCCTTTAAAACGGTTATTCAAATCCATCTAGAGCGATGACGCAACTGCAGACAAATTAACTTTTTTAATCCATTAATTGCTTCCTACTTCTAAAACGTGGTACCTATAAGTCGGCTAACAGAAACCAAATATGATGCTCATGGCAGCTAAATACATCAAAATTGACTCTAGCTGTTTAATTTTTATATTTTTAATACAACCCAGGTTTTAAAGAA